>ML663009.1:38898711-38956021 GCA_007570785.1 Antilocapra americana
TAAGAAAACTAAGATCATGGCATCTGGTCCCATTACTTCATGGGTAATATATGGGGAAACAGTGGGAAAAGTGTCAGACTTTATTTTGGGGGGCTCCAAAATCACTGCAGATGGTGATTGCAGCCATGAAATCAAAAGACTCCTACTCCTTGGAAGGAAAGTTATGGCCAACCTGGATAGCATATTGAAAAGCAGAGACATTACTTTGCTAACAAAGGTTCGTCTAGTCAAGGCTATGGTTTCTCCAGTAGTCATGTATGGTCGTGAGAGTTGGGCAGTGAAAAAGGCTGAGCAATGAAGAATTGATGCCTTTGAACTGTGGTGTTGGAGAAGACTCTTGAGAGCCCCTTGGACTGCAAGAAGATCCAACAAGTTCATCCTAAAAGAGATCAGTCCTGGGTGTTCATTGGAAGGTCTGATGTTGAAACTGAAACTTCCAATACTTTGGCCACCTCATACGAAGAGTTGACTCACTGGAAAAAACCCTGATGCTGGGAAGGATTGAGGGCAGGAGGAGAAGGGGAAGACAGAGGATGAGATGGCTGGATGGCATCATCGACTTGATGGAAATGGGTTAGGTGGACTCTGGGAGTTGGTGATGGACAGGGAGGCCTGGCATCCTGCGGTTCATGGGGTCGCAAAGAGTCGGACATGATTGAGCAACTGAACTGATATATGTTTAATTTATCTAACAATGAACACTCAGGTTGATTCTCTATCTTGGCCAATGTAAGTAACGCCTCAATGAACATAAGGGTACATATATTGTTTTGAATCACTAAATTAACCTTTTGGCTTTCCTTAAGTAAAAACCCAGAAGTAAAATTGTTAGATTACATGGTTATTGTATTTTTAATTTTTTAAGTCCTCCATCCAATATTCCCTAGTGACTGCACTAATTTACATTTCTATCAAAAGTACACAAGTTTCTCATTTTGCCACATCCTCACTAACACTTGTTATTTGTTGTTTTTTGATAATAGCCATTCAGACAGGTATGAAGCAATATCTCTTTGTGATTTGATTTGCACTTCCCTGATGATTGGTAAGGTTGAACACATTTTCTTATACCTGTTGGCCATCTGCATATTTTTTGGAAAAGTCTCTATTCAGAACCTCTGTCCATTTTTAATTTTTTTATGTTGAGTTGTATTAATTCTTGGTATATTTTGGACATCAACCCCTTATTGACTATACCATCTGCACATATCTTCTCCCATTCAGCTAACTGCCTGACTAGTTTGTTGATAGTTTCATTTACTGTACAAAAGCTTTTTAACGATATAGTTTCATTTGTTTTGTTTTGCTTTGTTTTTGTTTCCTTTGCTGGAGGAGAAATATTTTAAATTTTTACAAGAGCAATGTCAAACAGTGTACTGCCTATATTTTCTTCTTGAAGTTTTATGATTTCAAAGGCTACATTTAAGTCTTTGGCCTGAGAAAGTAGTTCAGTCTGATACTTTTGTATGTAGCTCTCCATTATTCACAACCCTGTTAATTGAAGAGACTCTCTTTTCCCCATTGTATATTCTTGTCTCTTTTGTCATAGACTAATTAGCCATATAAGTGTGAATTTATTTCTGGGTTCTCTACTGTATTACGTTGATCAATGTGTCTGTTTTTGTGTAGCTACCATGCTGTTTTGACTACTATAGCTTTAGAATATAGCTTGAAGTTAGGAAACATGACACCTCCAGGTTGGTTCTTCTTCCTCAAGATTATTTTGGTTATTTGGGTTCTTCTGTGTTTCCATACCACATTTTACAATTATTTGTTCTAGTTGTGTTAAAAATTGTTGTGTTAAAAATTTCATTGGTATTTAAATAAGATTTGCAATTGAACCTATAGATTGCCTTGGGGAGTATGATCACTTCAACAACATTAATTCTTCCAATACATGAAAACAGTATATCTTTCCATTTGCTTGTGTTCTGATAGTCATCATTTGTGTAAAGAAACATGACAGATTTCTGTTTTACTGTAAATCTTTGATTCTTATCATTATGTTACAGTTATGAAAAGGAACATTTTGTTCTTTAAAAAAAGTTGAAGTATTTGGAATTTAAGAAAACAGTGTTATCTTCAATTTATGGTTAAATGATTCAGAAAGAAAATGAAAAGCAAAGAAGGGATTTGCTTTTTTATATATATAAAGATTTATATATATATATATATATGTATATATATATATATTCTGTACATTAATTTCTATTTTTTCATTTTTTATTTTGTTTGTTTGGGTTCTCTCCCTTTCCTTCTTTGTAAGTTTGGCTAGAAGTCTGGCAACTGTATTTATTCTTTTAAAAAATCAACTATTTTTTTCTACTTTTTAAATTTCCATTTTATTTATTTCCTCTCTAACCTTTACTATTTCCTTCTTTCTGCTTAGGCCTTGTTTATTCTTTTTCTTAATTCTTCTAGATGGTAAGTTTTGCTGTTTATTTGAGATTTTTTTGTTCCTATTTGTTCTTTTTTTGTTTTCTTTTCTTATTATTTTGTTTTTTGAGGAAGGTCTATATCACTATGAACTTTCCTCTTGCTGCATCATACAGATTTTTTTATGGCTGTGTTTTCCAAATACATTTTTATACATCCTGGGAAAACAAAAACAAAAAGGTGTTATTCTTATTATTGCATTATTCACTTTAATCTGATGGTAGGAAACCAAATCCATGATTCTCTGAAGTATACTTACACATTTTAATGGCATTAGTACATTTACAATGTTGCAAAAATGTCACCACAATTTTTAGAAATTTTTCATTATTCCTAACAGAACCCCAGTATTTGTGAAACAATAAAGCCCCATTCCTCTTTCCCTTCAGACTCTGGTAACCTTGATTTTGTTTCTCTAAGAATTTGCATAGTCTATATAATTAATATAATTACAATCATACAATATTTTTCCTTGTGTGTCTGTCTTATGCCATTTACCATAAAGTTACCAGATTCTTTCATGTTGTAGAATGTATGTATCAGGATTTCTCACTTTTTATGTCTGAATATTATTTCATTGTATGTATACAAACACAATATGTAATGTAGAAGACCCAAGGTAATTTATCCAACTTACTGCTATCTGCTAAGTGTGTATAATAGAAATGGAGATACTATATAAGTACAGAAGAATGAAGTAAAAAATCATTTTTATATTATATCCAAAGCATAAAAACACATATTTTAAAATAGATGGATCTTTATAACTATGCTTTCATTTCATTCTCCTCATTAACATACTATAAGGAATTACCTTGCAATTACAATTTCTTCATACTTTGCCTACCATTATTTTCACATTAAAATTAAAATTCATAAATAATAATACAAAAGATCAATTGAAAACTAATCCATAAACTCTGTAAGAAAATGGAGTATGTCTATCAGATGAACCCTAGCATCTCTACAGCAGGACCAGGCACAAAGTTGGCACCCAAAATAGTATCTTGAATGCATAAATGAAAGAATGCTCATTGCAAATATCTTTGTGACTTTAATATAGTTCCAAATGTAAAGTTACAAGAAGAGTATAAATAAGTCCTATACACTCCTTAAGTAGATTAATAATTAGTTGATCAAAGATAAGTTGCTCCATTTATTTTATCTTTGGTTTGTACCATTGGTGATTGAATTTCTTCCCTTCTTTGCTTTTCATTTTCTTTCTGAATCATTTAACCATAAATTGAAGATAACACTGTTTTCTTAAATTCCAAATACTTCAACTTTTTTTTAAAGAACAAAAGGTTCCTTTTCATAACTGTAACACAATGATAAGAATCAAAGATTTACAGTAAAACACTTACCTAACCCACCTTAGACAGTCAAATTTAACTAATTTTCACAATAATGTTCATAACAACTATACTTTCCATGTCCACAATTTAACCTCATACTCCACATCCTATTTAGTTAGATATTTTGTCTCTTTAGCCTTCATTATGGTTTATTTTCTCAGCCTATCCTTGTCTTCTTTGACTTTTAAATTTCCAGGAATACAGACCAATCATTTTTAAAATGTCATCCAAATCTGGTTTGTCTCATGTTTCTTCAGAACATTCAGAATATTCATTTTTGGCAGGAATATTGCAATTTTAACAAGACTAAATTCTATAATCCATCTTTATCATTGCAGTCTTACTTAAGTACTGTAGTTGTTTTACCTTCTTCCCATGAAAAAACTCCAGTCCTAATTTCAACTGTCTTTCTGACTATTCCATGCCATTATTTCTGTTAGTGAATGTGATTGAGACAAAATTATCTCACAAATAATGCTAAATGATCTTTATTTTCATGCTTCATATACAATATGTAAAATTATGTTATATTCTCCTTATTCTTTAAGACAAAGAAGTTGGTTTTCTAGTCCTGCACCAACCAATATGGTAGCCAAAATCTGTTGGATCAGAGAAAAAGCAAGAGAATTAAAGAAAAATATGAACTTCTGGTTCATGGACTATGCTAAAGTCTTTCACTGTGTGGATCACAACAAACTGTGGAAAATTCTTTAAGAGATGGGAATGTCAGATCACCTTATCTGCTTCCTGAGAAACCTGCACACGGATCAAGAAGCAACAGTTAGAATCGGACATGGAACAATGGACTGGTACCAAACTGGGAAAGGAGTACCTCAAGGCTGTATATTGTCACCCTCCTTATTAAATTGATATGTGAAATACATCATACAAAATGTGGACTGGATGAAGCACAAGCTGGAAGAAATATCAATAACCTCATATATGCAGATGACACCACCCTTATGGCAGAAAGCAAACAGGAAGTAGAGAGCCTTGATAAAGGTGAAAGAGGAGAATGAAAAAGGTGGCTTAAAACACAACATTCAGAAAACTAAGATCATAGCATCCATTCCCATCACTTCACGGCAAACAGATGGGGAAACAATGGAAACAGCAACAGACTTTCTTTCCTTGGGCTTCAAAATCAATTTAGATAGTGACTGCAGCCATGAAATTAAAATATGATTGCTCCTTGGAAGAAAGCCATGAGCAACCTAGACAGCATATTAAAAAGCAGTGACATTACTTTGCCAACAAAGGCCCGTCTAGTCAAAGCCATGGTTTTTCCAGTGGTCGTGTATGGATGTGAGAGCTGGACCATAAAGAAGGCTGAGGGCTGAAGAATTGATGCTTTTGAACTGTGGTGGTGTTGGAGAAGACTCTTGAGAGTCCCTTGGACTGCAAAGAGATCAAACCAGTCATTTCTAAAGGAAATCAATCTTGAACATACACTGGAAAGACGGATACTGAAGATGAAACTCCTATACTTTGGCCACTTGATGCGAAGAGCTGACTCATTAGAGAAGACCCTGATACTGGGAAATATTGAAGGCAGGAGAGGGGGATGACAGAGGATGAGATGGTTGGATGGCATCACCGACTCAATAGACATGAGTTTAAGCAAGCTCCAGGAGTTGATGAAGGACAGGGAAGCCTGGCATGCTGCAGCCCATGGTGTCACAAAAAGTTGGACACGACTGACTGAACAACAACAAGCTGCATGTTGATCATTTGAAATGTGACTCAAAGGACTGAGGAACTGAATTTTAAAATTCACTTAACAAGAACCCTGTATGCGAGACAGCAAAAGAAACGCAGATGTATAGAACAGTCTTTTGGACTCTATGGGAGAGGGCAAGGGTGGGATGATATGGGAGAACGGCATTGAAACATGTTAATTATCATATGTGAAATCAATCACCAGCCCAGGTTTGATGCTCAGGGCTGATGCACGGGGATGACCCAGAGAGAGGGAATCGGGAGGGAGGAGGGAGGGGGGTTCTGGAAGGGGAACATATGTATACCCATGGCAGATTCATGTCAATGTATGGCAAAACCAACACAATAATGTAAAGAAAATTTAAATAAAAAAAAGTTTATACATTTATATTTGTATAGAAATAGTTGATTTAATAATCAATCGCCAGCCCAGGATTGATGCTCGGGACTGGTACAGCGAGATTTCCCGGGGGGGTGGGAGGAGGGAGGGGGGACCCGGAGGGGAAGCATATGTAAACCCATGGTGATATCATGACAATGTATGGCAAAAACAATAATAAAAAAAAAAAAATTCACTTAAGTTTTATTTTAAATTTGTCCACTAAAACTAATTATCAGTTCAGTTACTTAAAAACTTGGAAGTACATTTGGAACAAATTAAGTGTGTAAATCTACTCTTTCAACTATAAACTTTATTACTTATAAATACAAATTAAGTTTTAATTATGAAATTCAGCATTTGAATTGAGTGGTGCTATAACTGTAAAATACACACTAACTTTGGAAGACTTCCTACCAAAAGAAAAAAAAAGGCATGAAGAAAATTGCATTGATTTTTTATATTGATTATATTTTGAAATAGTAATGTTTTTGATAAATCAGGATAAATAAAATATATCATAAAATTAGTTTCAGCTGTTGGTTTTTAATTTTGTTTTCATTGTTAGTTCCAGAATATTTAAAATTACATATGTGGCTCATTGAATTTCTGTTGGACAGTACTCTCTAGATCCTCTAAGCATGCTCTCAGTGCACAGGAAATATTGGTAAGAATTGTGAAATATGCATAGAAGGGTCAGGGCATGCATGAGTAGAGATTAACTCAGAGTAATGGTAAAACATTTCTTCAATTCACAATGAGAAATAGTTGTAGACAACTAAAGAGAAAAGGATTACGTGATAACACGTTATTCCTTCATTCAGCAAATATTTTGAGAAGTTTATATTATGTAAGGTGCTGGCTGGGCTTCCCAGTGGCGCTAGTGGAAAAGAACCTGCCTAACAATGCAGGAGACTAAAGAGATTTGAGTCTATCCCTGGGTCAGGAAGATTCCCTGGAGGAGGGCATGGCAACCCACTTCAGTATTCTTGCCTAGAGAATCCTCATGGACAGAGGTGTCTGGCAGGCTATAGCCTACAGGGTCTCAAACACTTGAACAAGACAGAGCCGACTTAGCAGACACGCAAGCAGGATAGTGGGTACACAGGATAAATTTGGCAAGGTGTCTTTTTTTAAATTAATTAATTAATTTTTTCCTTTACATTATCGTGTTGGTTTTGCCATACATTGACATGAATCTGCCATGGGTATACACGTGTTCCCCTTCCAGAAGCCCCCTCCCACCTCCCTCCCAATTCCATCCCTTTGGGTCATCCCAGTGCACCAGCCCTGAGTACCCTGTATCATGCATCAAACCTGGGCTGGTGATTCATTTCACATATGATAATTTACATGTTTCAATGCTATTCTCCCATATCATCCCATCCTTGCCCTCTCCCATACTAACGCATATATATGGAATTTAGAAAGATGGTAATGATAACCCTGTTTGCGAGACAGCAAAAAAGATGCAGATGTATAGAACAGTCTTTTAGACTCTGTGGGAGAAGATGTCCTTTTAAAACACATTCAGCATCTGCAATTTCTTGTACTAGAGTTAAAACACAGCCCCTCAGTCACCACTACCTCTTCTCTATTGGATTATGGTAGTTGTTTTTGAATTTAGATTCATGCTCATCTCTACAACATTCTCCCACCACCACCACTACCAACACACACACACACACACACACACACACACACACACACACACATTTAAGGTCTATTTTCAAGACTGACTCTCCAGTGATCCATTTAAAAAAAAATACAAAAACATTTCACTGTGAAGTAAATATTTCAAAGTGTTAGATTTTTTAAACTGGAGGAAAGTCAGATATCATGGTACAAATACTTAAGTTATAGCATTCAGTAAGCTAAACGGTAATGTCAGCATTTCATCAAGATAATAACATTGAAAACATAATTATAGTGCTTCTGTTGTTAGCTAATGCAAATGCATATTTGTTTTGCAAGATCCTTTGAGGATCAGGTTATTGTATTACAAATTTCTACAATTTAATTAAAGTCTTATTTTGATGGTACATTTGAGATGAAATACTTGAGTCAAAAAGTGAATGGCAGAAATAAACATTACTTTTGAAAAGCAAACTGATGAAAGTGACAAACTGACTAAAAGGTAAAAAAGCTTGGGAAGTTCTGTTTAAAATATTAAGCAACAATGATCAAACATAAAATACTCAGATACAAACATAATTATTATCCAAATTTAAATATTTTAGGAATATTTTTAACATTTTATATTTATAAAGGTTTCTTTAAAGTCTATAGATATTTTCATGAATAGGAAACATACTATTTTCAAGGTACAGAAGACAAGCTGAAGTTTATGTCTAATTTTAAAGAAACAAAAAACTAATAAATGGGCTATAAGGTTATGGTAATGACAAGAATACACAGAAGAATTGTACAAAAAAAGATCTTCACGGCCCAGATAATCACGATGGTGTGATCACTCACCTAGAGCCAGACATTTTGGAATGTGAAGTCAAGTGGGCCTTAGGAAACATCACTACGAACAAAGCAAGTGGAGGTGATACAATTCCAGTTGAGCTATTTCAAATCCTAAAAGATGATGCTATAATGTGTAGCACTCAATATACCAGCAAATATGGAAAACACAGCAGTGGGCACAGGACTGTAAAAAGTCAGGTTTCATTCCAATCCCAAAGAAAGGCAATGCCAAAGAATGCTCAAACTACCACACAATTGCACTCATCTCACATGCTAGTAAAGTAGTGCTCAAAATTCTCCAAGCCAGGCTTCAGCAATACTCGAACTGTGAGCTACCAGATGTTCAAGCTGGTTTTAGAAAAGGCAGAGGAATCAGAGATCAAATTGCCAACATCCATTAGATCATCAAAAAAGCAAGAGAGTTCCAGAAAAACATCTACTTCTACTTTATTGACTATGCCAAAGCCTTTGACTGTGTGGATCACAATAAACTGTGGGAAATTCTGAAAGATATTGGAATACCAGATCACCCGTCCTATCTCTTCAGAAACCTGTATGCAGATCAGGAAGCAACGGTTAGAACTGGACATGGAACAACAGACTGGTTCCAAATATAAAAGGGAGTACATCAAGGATGTATAATGTCACCCTACTTATTTAACTTATATGCAGAGTACATCATGAGAAACGCTCGGCTGGAAGAAGTACAAACTGGTATTAAGATTGTGGGAGAAATATCAATAACGTCAGATATGCAGATGACACCACCCTTATGGCAGAAAGTGAAGAGGAACTAAAAAGCCTCTTGATGAGAGTGAAAGAGGAGAGTGAAAAAGTTCACTTAAAGCTCAGCATTCAGAAAACTAAGATTATGGCATCTGGTCCCATCACTTCATGAAGATAGATGGGGAAACAGTGGAAACAATGACTGACTATTTTTCTGGGCTCCAAAATCACTGCAGATGGTGACTGCAGCCATGAAATTAAAAGATGCTTACTTTTTGGAAGGAGAGTTATGACCAAAATAGACAGCATATTAAAAAGCAGAGGCATTACTTTGTCAAGAAAGGTCTGTATAGTCAAGGCTATGGTTTATCCAGTGGTCATATATGGATGTGAAAGTTGGACTATAATGAAAGCCCAGCACCGAAGAATTGATGCTTTTGAACTGTGATGTTGGAGAAGACTCTTGAGAGTCCCTTGGACTGCAAGGAAATCCAATTAGTCCATCCTAAAGGAGATCAGTCCTGGGTGTTCATTGGAAGGACTGATGTTGAAGCTGAAACTCCAATACTTTGGCCACCTGATATGAAGAGACAACTCATTGGAAAAGACCCTGATGCTGGGAAGAATTGAGGGGAAGGGGAATACAGAGGATGAGTTGGCTGGATGGCATCATTGACTTGAAGGCCATGGGTTTGGGTGGACTCCAGGAGTTGGTGATGTAAAGAGAGGCCTGGCATGCTGCGATTCATGGGATCACAAAGTGTCGGACACGATTGAGCAACTGATCTAAACTGAACTGAATGATAGGAAATGGAAACCTATGAAGAAGAAGTTTAGTTAATGTAAAACTTACAGCGGAAGTCATAAAATGAATTAATTTTAACATTATATTAATGTGTCTAATTTCACACATATGTATATCAAATGCGTTCGTGTGTGTGTGTGTGTGTGTGTATAGTTTGATTCAGTTGCTCAGTTGTGTCTGACTCTGCGACTCCATGGACTGCAGCACACCAGGATTCCCTATCACAAACTCCCAGAGTTTAATCAAAGTTGTGTCCATTGAGTTGGTGATACCATCCAACCATCTCATCCTCTGTCGTCCCCTTGTGATCTTTCCAAGAAACAGGGTCTTTTCAAATGAGACATTTCTTCACATCAGGTGGCCAAAGTATTGGAATTTCAGCTTTAACATTAGCCCTCCCAATGAATATTCAGGACTGATTTCCTATAGGATGAACTGGTTGAATCTCCTTGCAGTTCAAGGAATTCTCAAGAGTCTTCTCCAACACCACAGCTCAAAGACATCAATTCTTTGGTGCTCAGCTTTCTTTATAGTCCAACTCTCACATCCATACATGACGGCTGGAAAAATCATAGCCTTGACTAGATGAACATTTGTCGACAAATAATGTCTCTGCTTTTTAATATGCTGTCTAGGTTGGTCATGATATTCCTTCCAAGGAGTAAGCATCTTTGAGTTTCCTGGCTGTAGTCAGCATCTGAAGTGATTTTGGAGCCCCAAAATGTAAAGTCTTCCACTGATTCCACTGTTTCCCCACTTATTTGCCAAAAGTGATGGGACTAGATGCCATGATCTTTGCTTTCTGAACGTTGAGCTTTAAGCCAACTTTTTCACTCTCCTTTTTCACTTTCATCAAGATGCTCTTTAGTTCTTCTTCACTCTCTGCCATGTGGGTGGTGTCACCTGCATATCTGCAGTTATTGATATTTCTCCCTGCAATCTTAATTCGAACTTATGCATCATAAAGCCTGGCATTTTGCATAATGTATTCTGCATATAAGTTTAAGAAGCAGGGTGTCAATATACAGCCTTAATGTTCTCCTTTTCCTATTTGGAACCAGTCTGTTGTTCCATGTCCAGTTCTAACTGTTGCTTCCTAACCTGCATACAGGTTTCTCAGGAGGCAGGTAAAGTAACCTGGTATTCCTATCTTTTTCAGAGTTTTCCACAGTTTGTTGTGATCCACACAGTCAAAGGCTTTGACAAAATCAATAAAGCAGAAATAGATGTTTCTCTGGTACTTTTGTGCTTTTTTGATGATCCAGCAGATGTTGGCATTTTGATATCTGGTCCCTCTGCCCTTTCTAAAACCAGCTTAAACATTTGGAATTTCACGGTTCACATACTGTTGAAGCCTGGCTTGGAGAATTTTGAGTATTTCTTTACTAGCATGTGAGATGAGTGCGATTGTGTGGTAGTTTGAGCATTCTTTGGCATTGCCTTTCTTTGGAACTGGAATGAAAACTGACCTTTTCAAATCCTGTGGCCACTGCTGAGTTTTCCAAATTTGCTGGCGTATTGAGTGCAGCAGTTTCACAGCATCATCAATTAGGACTTGAAATAGCTCAACTGGAATTGTATCACCTCCGCTAGCTTTGTTAGTAGTGATGCTTCCTAAGGCCCACTTGACTTCACATTCCAGGATGTCTGGCTCTAGGTGAGTGATCACAGCATCACGGTTATCTGGGTCGTGAAACCTTTTTTGTCTAGTTTTTCTATGTATTCTTGCCACCTCTTCTTAATATCTTCTTCTTCTGATAGGTCCATACCATTTGTCTCCTTTATTGAGCCCTTCTTTGCATAAAATATTCCCTTGGTATTCCTAATTTTTTTTTTAAGAGATCTCTTTTCTTTCCCATTCTGTTGTTTTCCTCTATTTCTTTACATTGATCACTGAGGAAGACTCTTTTATCTCTCCTTGCTCTTCTTTGGAACTCTGCATTCAAATGGGTATATCTTTCCTTTTCTCCTTTGCTTTTCACTTCTCTTCATTTCACAGCAATTTGTAAGGCCTCCTCAAACAGCTATTTTGCTTTTTTGCACTTCTTCTTCTTGTGAATGGTCTAGCTCCCTGTCTCCTGTACAATGTCACAAACCCCCATCCATAGTTTATCAGACTTTCTGTCTATCAGATCTAGTCTCTTAAATATATATCATTTCCACTGTATAATCATAAGAGATTAAATTTAGGTCATACCTGAATGGTTTAGTGGTTTTCCCTACTTTCTCCAATTTAAATCTGAATTTGGCAATAAGGAGTTCATGATCTGAGCCACTGTTAGATCCCAGTCTTGTTTTTGCTGACTGTATAGAGCGTCTCCATCTTTGGCTAGAAAGAATATGATCAATCTGATTTTACTCTTGACCATCTGATGAGGTCCATGTGTAGAGTCTTCTACACATGGTGTGTGCTATGACCAGTGCATTTTCTTGGCAAAACTCTATTAGCCTTTGCCTTGCATAATTTTGTACTCCAAGGCCAAATTTGCCTGTTACTCCAGATGTCTTTTGACTTCCTACTTTTGCATTTCAGCCCCCTATGGTGAAAAGAGCATCTTCTTTGGGTGTTAGTTCTATCAGGTCTTGTAGGTCTTCATAGAACTGTTCAGCTTCAGCTTCTTCAGCATTACTGTCCAGGGCATAGACTTGGATTATCATGATTTGAATGGTTTCCCTTGGAAACGAACAGAGATCATTCTGTCATTTTTGAGATTGCATCCAAGTACTGCATTTCATACTCTTTTGTTGACCATGATGGCTACTCCATTTCTTCTAAGGCATTCCTGCCATGGTAGTTGATATAAAGGTCATCTGAGTTAAATTCACCCATTCTAGTCCATTTTAGTTCACTGATTCCTAAAATGTTGGTGTTCACTCTTGCTATCTCATTTTACCACTTCCAGTTTGCCTTGATTCATGGACCTAACATTCTAATTTCCTATGCAATATTGCTCTTTACAGCACAGGACCTTGCTTCCATCACCAGTCAGACTATAACTAGGTGTTGTTTTTCCTTTGGTTCCGTCTCTTCATTCTTTCTGGAGTTATTTATCCATAGATCTCCAGTAGTATATTGGGCACCTCCTGACCTGGGGAGTTCATCTTTCAGTGTCCTATCCTTTTGCCTTTTCAAGCTGTTCATGGAGTTCTCAAGGCAAGAATACTGAAGTGGTTTTCCATTCCCTTCTCAGTGGGCCACATTTTGTCAGGTATGTAGATATATATAGTTTTACATAGATATAGAGAGATAAATAATCACCACTCAACAAAAGTTACATTAGCTTCTTAGAATCTTTTTTTTATACCTCTTCTAGTCACTTTTCCCATTTCATAACGTTATCATTACTTTTACTTATAACAACATAGATTAGTTTTGCTTATTTTTATATTGGCAAAAATTGTATTAACATATTTTTTTAAAAAATGCACACTTCTTTCTTTCAACATTTAATTATGAATTTCAATATAATGTTGCTGTATAGTGTTCTGTCCTTAAATACATTACAATTTATTTATCCATTCAAACACTAGTAGATGTTTGGACAATTTCCAGTTTGGTGGCATCTGTAAATAGGGGTATTATAAACACTTCTAGTTCATATTTATGTGCATATAATGCATATATATATATATATTCATACATATATATATATATTTACACACATATATGTGTGTGTGTGTCTGTGTATACACACATTTATAATGCTTTTGGGCTTCCCTTGGGGCCCAGCTGGTAAATAATCCACCTGCCATGTGGCAGTATTAGGTTCGATCCCTGGATTAGGAAGATTCCCTGAAGAAGGATAAGGCTACCCACTCCTGTATTCTGGCCTAGAGATTTCTTTGTATTCTATAGTCCATGGTGTCACAAAGTGTTGGACACAACTGAGTGACTTTCACAATAATGCTATTAGGCATATTACCAGGATTGCATATTTGAAAAGACAGTTATCATGAGTGCTGTTGATTGTAGTTGGTGGGATAGTAGAATCTATGTAAGAATTAATTATTGGGAATCATTTAGAAGGGTATCAGCAAATGTTTAGTAAATACTTATTGTCAGTAGTAGAAGTAGTATGTCAAATTAATAGAACAAGTGTCTTTTTGCAATATAGCAAAGAGGTTAAATATTTGACCTCTAGACGTAAATAGACCTCAATCAGACTCTTTATTGTGTCACTCCCAAGATGAGTGATGTTGAAGTAAAATATTTAATAATTGTCATTTTCCTTACCTCACTGGAAAATTTACAAACCATAGATTGTTGTGAGTGATGAAGAAGAAATTAAATGGAAAGACTTAGCATAGCAAAATTTGTAATGGATATTCAATAACTATTAGTATTTATTAGTACATTATGTAATTAATAGAGCAGCTAAAATTATTATCATTTACTACCACTGTCTTTGTAATGTAAGGAGTTGAACAGAGGCTATGCTTAATATTTTAGCTCCATCTCTGAACACAGGGATGAGTTGTCCAAGAAACCAACTATCTCTTAGCAACTCAGTGTCTCAGTTCCCTTCTAACTTGGAGCTTTTTCAGAGGCAATGCTGGATCCTTTTGAACTTCTGGATCAGATCATAATAACCAGGTACCAGAGGGTTAATATAAAGTGACTAGAGTCAATAACAATCTTATTTGTTTGACTTTAAAATGCATGAAAGACAAGATTGCTTATCATGCTAAAATTAATATTGAGTGAGTCTGAAAGTAGAGACTCAAAACACTCAGCATTACTAACAAGTATATCCCAGGGCTTATAAGCTAATTAAAATTCTGCTTAAACTTATATTCCAAATGACTATATTTAAACTAAATTCACTTGAAACAAAGAAGCATAATTCTTTGTTTAACTAAAGCTCACTGTTGCATTTTCTCAAGGAAACATCCATAATGTGATGTTCTTTAGAACAAATCCCTGGGTTTTATTAAGGTACTAAAAATACCAATATATGTGACAGTGGATTTTCTAAGAGAAAGGGATTTTTTTTTTCTCCTTTACACTAATAAAAAATGAGGCATACATATTTCTTGAAGGAGTTTGTGTGAAAAAAATAAACACAACTGCTAGAGTATATCTTATTTATATAGCTGCCAAATCTTTCTATCAGCTTTCTCTCTGACAGAAATGCAGCTATTCCTAGATAAGGTTGGTTTTTAACTAAACATTCTCTGTCTTTGCAAGTGAAACATGAGCCTATAGGAATATATTTGTATCAACACGTCAGAATTTTCTTTCTAAAATCTGCTACTAATGATTGATTGTTTGCATTAATCATGTATACAAAGGTTAAGTAAGAGCTATTACAATATATTAGGCACAAATATTCTATGCTAATAATGGTTTTCAAAAGCATTTAAAATGACATATTCAAACTAGCAGTTCATGCATGGATTTCCAAGTCTCTAGCAGTTTTACTTTAATTAATTTAGCCCTACTTAAAGATAACTACAGAATGAAGGCACATGTCCATGTTTTAGAAGGTATGCAATGTATGTCATGATCTTTTCTTAATGAATCCCTTGAGAATGGACCTATTCTAAGAAATGCTAAGCCTGTTTTTTATTACAGTTTGTCCAATGTTAATGAGAAATTCTATAGGAAATATTCCCCTCTTACAATAATAATAACCTATGACAACTGTATTTCTTTGTTAAACAATAAAATCTAAAAGTTTTCCAGTAATCCAGTTCATTACTAAAAAAAAAAAAAGCACCACAAAATATTTTTCTTAAGGCTTACCTCTAACTTTAAAAGATTTGGAAGTTGAGTAAATATAACATGAAAGATCCTTTATGCATATGTGAGGTTCTCTATGCTACATTATTCTTTCTTCCTGGTCTTGTGTCCTACTTAAATACTGCTTAGAGCAGATTTGAGAAGTGATCATATCTAAGGCCCAAATTTCCTATTTCTATGGCTCAGAGAGTCTTAGAAAAAATAACATTTGATCCTTCCATCTTAATTCACAAATTAATCCCAAGGAACCTAAACATCACCTCATCAAACCTCAGTAAATGAAAAGTTCAAAATATTCCTTTTTCTCCCTCCTTCCTTCCCACTCATGGAATATTTTCAGCTTTAGGCTTTATTTGTTTATTCAGTTGTTCATTCATTCATTCATTTTCCCTGCCAACTCAGCAGGTCATCAGGAAGCTCCTCTATCCAACACAGACAACACTGGAAAGGAGAACTGCAAGGAGAAGAACCTGATGTTTTATGACCTTCCTCATCTAAACTGAACTGTCACATGCAGAGAAGAATTAAGACTCATGTACAATTTAGAGCTAGAGTTAGCAAAAATAGTCTCTTGTTTAAAAAAACAGTGACAAAAGAGGATCTTTCAAAGGAGAGATTACTTGAGGTTTGCATGGCTTAATAATGTATACACTAAATAATTTCTCTCTGATAATGTGTTGCTTCACATGGGCAATAACTTAATCTGTAAAAGCCATACATAATCGAATACTATAATTTGAAGCTTCCTCACAGATATCAGTTCTGTTCAGTCACCACTGTTCTGACTCTTGGTGACCGCATGGACCGCAGCATGCCAGGCCTCCCTGTCTGTCACCAACTCCCAGAGTTTCCTCAAACTCATGTCCATTGAATTGGTGATGCCATCCAACCATTACATCCTCTATCATCCCATTCTCCTCCTACCTTCAATCTTTCCCAGCATTAGGATCTTTTCCAATAAGTCAGTTCACATCAGGTGGCCAAAGTATTGGAGTTTCAGCTTCAGCATCAGTCCTTGCAAAGAATATTCAGGACTGATTTCCTTTAGGATGGACTGGTTTGATCTCCTTGCAGCCTAAAGGAGTCTCAAGAGTTTTCTCCACAGTTCAAAAGCATCAATTCTTCAGTGCTCATCTTTCTTTATAGTCCAACTCTCACCTCCATACATGACTACTGGAAAAACCACAGCTTTGGATGGACCTTTGTTGGCAAAGTGATATCTTTGCTTTTTAGCATGCTGTCTAGTTTGGTCATAGCTTTTCTTCCAAACATATAGCTTCACATTTTTCCCCAAATGACACTTTCCTGCTTATTATTTGTATAGAGTAGAAAACAAAATCATTGTTTATCATCTGCAGCTAAAGGAAAATATTATGTATATTAACACTTAAAAGGATGCATATTTAATTAAATATGTCAAATGCACAAAATAATAGGCAACAACATTTTATATCACAAGAATCATGCTCATACTCCTCAGAAAAAATAATTGTCATCTGATATATCTATTTAATGTTTATATTGAAAACATTGGTCTTATATTGGGAATGCATATTATGAATATTAAATACATATTGTAAATATTCAATATATATTGTATATGCTGTGAATGAATTTTTTAGCTATTCATCAAAGGATGCCTCAGGAGTTTCCTCTTCTAAATGAGAATTGGTTGAGTACAGAAAGCAGATTAATTTCTCATCTGTGTTATTCTGAGTCAAATTGCAAGTATGTTCCTCTTTGTGAGTAACTAGTATTCTCTGGATATCCTGGAAAGGACATACATTTGTTTATTTGTATTGCAGATGTAGAATGCTCTATCTCCAGACCTGAAATGTATAGGCTTAAAAAATGATGTGTTTATAATTAAAGGAATATTTTAAGGTTAAAATGTGTGATTCATCACCTTGCAGCAGTTCATTTTGGCCTCATCTGGAAAGTTTTTAGATGAAGACTAGCTAACTGAGTTAAATAATCTCCACTCCTCTCCACTGCCACAGTGGTGTGCTGGCAGTTTCCTTTCATTACACTCTGAATGTTGGCATTCCTGTCATGAGACATTACGGATTCATGGATTCTAAAGAATTCCTTCAGAATACTTTCTTTCTTCCTATAAATTCTGTTCTATTTGTCTCTGAGTTTTTCTACTAGTAAGATGATCATAGATGCCTTGCTGCTGCTAAGTCACTTCAGTTGTGAGATCCTATAACGGCAGCCCACCAGGCTCCTCCGTCCCTAGGATTCTCCAGGCAAGAATATTAGAGGGGGTTGCCATTTCCTTCTCCAACAGATGCCTTAGATCCCACAAAAAAAAAAATCTGTAACTGAAAACATTGCCAAAGGAAGATGAACTTCCATAATTTTATGGACTTTAATATCAGAATTATTAAAATTAATACCAAAATATCAAGTTTTCCCAAACATCCATACACATAAGGAAAAAACTTAAGGAAAAAACTTACAAGTACCACCCATGTGTATAGGATATTTAGAAGGAATACGTAACAAAGTATGTTTAAAAATATTCTATAATTGTTTTAAACTTGTGGAAGGAAGATGTCAAAAATATTTCAATCACAGACATATACAAATTATTTGCAGTTCTTGCTTGATCAGGACTATTTTAGGTGTGCTGATCAATAAGTAAAAGTAAAGTATGTGAATTGTCTACTTATATGTACCATAGTGTTTGAATGAGTTTTGATAAAATGAAGGAGGTACATAATCACAATGCCCCCTGGCTTATTTTTTTGTTTTTGTTTTTTTGAGTATATAACTTTAGAATGAAAAGAACAATTTTCAGATTGTTTTATTTGTTAACCAGCTATGACTCAAGAAGAGTAAAAAGCAGTCAGGTATTATAGTTAATATTGGAGTTCTGAAAATTAAAATTATAATCCATTTGCCCTATGATTATACAGTCAGAATTTTAAAGAGCCACTTGTAGGGCTCATCTGTTACAAATATCTTTCCTTCAGACATAGAAAAGATATCAAAGCAAACAAATGAGATAATCTGTTAACGTGTTTTGCCTTAAACATGTGTTAAGTACCTAAAATATACTTGGTAGTTAAAGAGCTATGAATTAACTATTACTAAAACCTGAATATCCTGATTTCTTATTAAGTTCTTTTATTTATGCTATTATGAAATGATCATTTAAAAATTAAAATAAAAACCACTTGGGAGGCGGGCAGTTTGGTCCACCATGGTCTCTGTGGTGTTGTGGACCCATGGACCCATCCAGCCAGCCTTGAGAGTGGAGAAGACATTTGAGGAATTTGCATGAGACAGCTGTGAAGAATGGAGCTGGAGGAGCTTTATTTGTGCAGAGATACTCCTGACAATAACCTAGATACTACATTTGATTTCACACTGGAAAATTCTTAAGAGGACAGAGACAATTGTTAAAAAAAAAAAAAAACTGCTTCTCCTTTATTGACTATGCCAAAACATTTGACTGTGTGGAATACAACAAACTGTGGAAAATTCTTAGAGATGGGAATAGCAGGTCACCTTACCTGCCTCCTGAGAAATCTTTATGCAGGTCAAGAAGCAACAGTTAGAACTGGGCATGAAACAACAGACTGGTTCCAAACTGGAGAAGAAGTATGTCAGGGTGGTATATTGTCACTCTGCTTATTTAACTTATATACAGAGTACATCATAAGATTGATGGGAGAAATATCAATAACTTCAAATATGCAGATAACACCACCGTTATGGCTGAATGTGAAAGAACCGAACAGTATCTTGATGAAAGGGAAAGAGGAGAGTAAAAAAGCTGGTTTAAAACAAAGATCATGGCATCTGGGCCCATCACTTCATGGCAAATAGATGGGAAAACAACGGAAACAGTGATAGACTTTCTTTTGGGGGGCTTCAAAATCAGTGTGGACAGTGAGTGCAGCCATGGAATAAAACGATGCTTGCTCCTTGGAAGAAAAGTTATAACAAATCTAGACACACATTACAAATCAGAGATATCACTTTGTCAGCAAAGATCTGTAAAATCAAAGCTGTGGTTTTTCCAGTAGTCAAGTACAGATGTGAGAGCTGGACCATAAATAAGGCTGAATGGTGAACAACTGATGGTTTTGAACTGCAGTGTTGGAGAAGACTCTTGAGACTCACTTCGACAAGATCAAACCAGTTAATCCTAAAGGAAATCAACTCTGAATATTCATTGGAAGGACTGGTGCTGAAGCTGAAGTTTTGATATTTTGGACCTCTGATGCAAAGAACCAACTCATTGAAAAAGAACCTGATGCTGAGAAAGATTGAGGAGAAGGAGCAAAAGAGGATGAGTTAGTTGGATGCTGTCATCACTCAATGGACATGAGTTTGAGCAAACTCAGGGAGATATTGAAGGTCAGAGAATCCTGGTGTGCTGATGTTCATGGGGTCACAAAGATTCAGAAATGACTGAAGGACTGAACAACAACTACACCTAAAGGGGCACAAAGCAGAAGCTGTGTTTCTGATCCTATATTTAGCCCAAAGAAAGAATGGATGGCTGCCCAACTCTGCTATGAACAAGGCTGAAGAAGTTTTGCAAGTACCTCTGATGAGCGTATATGATGTACCAACTTTTTATACAATATGTATTGCAAAGCCAGTTGGAAAGTATATTCAAGTCTGCACTACTATGCTTTGCATACACTGAAAGTCTGACAGCATACTGGAAACTTATATTTAGAAAGATGGTAATGATAACCCTGTATGTGAGACAGCAAAAGAGATGCAGATCTATAGAACAGTCTTTTGGACTCTATGGGAGAGGGCAAGGGTGGGATGATATGGGAGAATAGCATTGAAACATGTAAATTATCATATGTGAAATGATCGCCAGCCCAGGTTTGATGCTTGATACAGGGTGCTCAGGACTGGTGCACCAGGATGACCCAGAGAGATGAAATCGGGAGGGAGGTGGGAGGGGGGTTCTGGAAGGGGAACACATGTATACTCATGGCAGATTCATGTCAATGTATGGCAAAATCAATACAATAATGTAAAGAAAATAAATTAAAAAATAAATAAATATAAAGAAAAAACTTGAAATAAAGGTTGGAGAGACTACACCTAACAAACTTTTCACTCTTATAGAAGTGGAATGTTTAAGGGCCTGTGTAAAGCCACCAATGGATCAAATAAATGACAACTACTAGGAGGATCTGACATTTAAGGATTTTGAAGAAATTATTAATGAACTCAAGGCTGGCAGAATCCTGAAACCTGGGCCAAGGAGTAAATGCATCTCATGTGAATCAGCCAGAGGTCTTACCTCTTTGACTGAACCACCTAAAGGACCTGGGTTTGTTGTACAACCAGGCCTTTCATTTATATTTAACTGTATTATTATTCCAACTGAAGAAATAAAGTATGAATCTCCAGGAAAAAACACTTGACAGAATATATAATTTGCAGAATATTGAGGCACATATAGTGAGGTTCTTAGTTCAGCGTGCATAAAGAATATAATATTTAAAAATATTTTCATATTCAATCTGTCATTTGATCTTTATCACTCCAACCACTAAATTTGCATATAAAATTACTTTCTATGTATTTTAAATCTGATTTTTTTAAGTCATAAGTCATTATCTTAAAATCTGAGCTTTATTCAAAAGAATTTCCTAATTTCCCAAATCCACATTTTAATATGAAGAACCAGACCTAAGATTCTTAAACTTATAACTTTACGATTTTTAGAAAAATCATATAATTTAGCAAAACTGCAAACAGGGTAAGTCTTTTCTTTGCAGCAAGGTAGGGGACATCTGGAAGTGAGGCCAGAAAGGAAGTACAACGAGAATTAGATTTGAAGATTCTGACTTGTGCCTTGATATAAAAATATTTAAATAATAGATTGAGGTTCAGTAAATACCTTGAACAGAGATATTTACCCTACACATAATGACCTTGTTGAAAAAAAAATGGAAAGATCCTACAAGAAATCCATAGATTGCTTGTAGCATCAGAAGTGTACAGTGATCCTCAGGAAGAACATTCGGTAATTCTTGCATATTGTGTATAAAATCGCTGTACTGAAAAATAAGGGGAAAGAGTGAAGCATTTATCCTATGGCTCCTATATGAGCATTACTAATAACTATAAAATAGTAGGTCAGAAGTTTCTTTTGTAGAAACATTTCATCCTTTGTTCTTTTATTTCTGCTGTCTGTATCATCCTTTACTTTCCATGACAGATAACAATCACATGCTGACATTTGAGGGGTTTTCTCAGTTTGCTTTCTGCCAACATTTTTTAGGGTTGAAATAAGCTCTTCACTTTGTACTCAGTATCCAAGATGACAGTATTTCCAATATAATTCTCTTGAAATATTTTGGGTTTCTTCCAAATCATTTGAGATTTTACCCCTTTTAGACACAAAGGTTTATATATGCTTTCCATTCCCATTCCTATATAACATAAATTGTATTAATAGTGAGTAACAAAATCTCAGTTCATAAGTTTCAAGATATCAAATAAAGAGACAATTGACTGAAGAGAGGAAATACATCACTCAAAGATAGATAAAATTATATTTAGGTCCTTCTTTTTCACTTTGGAAAAGGCTGGTATGCTTTCACTTGTACAGGTGATGCTTGCTTCAGGTAGCATGAAAACATGGTTTTCTATTTTCCTTCTTTGGAATTTAAATATGGTCACAGAAATTATGTATGGATTCCAGATTTACAAGAGTGGATAGTGATGATATTCCTTAGCTAAACTGAAACTATGAGCTCCAGAATCTCTTGGTAATGCTCATATTGGGTTGGCCACAAATAAAATAATATCTCATGTGTTCTCAATTACCTTCAAAATGAACTCTACATGATGATAAACCAAAAAGCCTCACCTCTCATCAATACCCTCTAGCTGTGAATATTCAGAGTCACCCAAACTACCTACTTCCCTTTTTTTGAGAGTCACCGTGTTTGTTAAGGCACCTTGTCTTTACACATGTTTTTCCTCTGCCTGAAATCATCTTGATTGACCCTTTCATAGCTAATGCTTTGTAATAGTTTAAGAATAATGTCATGAAACTTATGTATGTGAGTTACATTCTTTTCTTTGCCCATATTGTTTCATATACCCTAACAAGGTATTTATTTCTTTCATCTCACTTCTTTGTCTTCTTTTTTATATTCTGATTGCTAAATGAATGAGTAGATGGAATAATTTATATGGAATTGGTTATAAATATGAAATACTAATTAACAGGACAGCCTTGGCAACTTAGGTATCCTAACTTTTATGGTAAGAGACTGCTGCCTTCCTAAAAAAATAAAACTCCACCTTTCTAAACAAATACATTTTTGTGTGGATTCTTCCCAATGCTTAGAACTTTGAAGGCATTTAGAAAATATAATAAAGTAGAAAACAGCTTTAACATCAACAACAAAAATGGACAGCTAGACAATAAACTTCTGAAGCACTACAAAATGAAAGTAAGGAAAACGTTGTTTAGGGCTTGAAATGTAACAATTTTCTTTATTATCTGAAATGTCTGGAAAAGCTGCTGATATCTGAGTTCTGGCATAATAGAAGGGTAGAAAAGGACACTAAAGTCAAGGAGGAACCATGAAATTTTTTGCTGCAAATACTTAATAATTATCACATGCAATTCTCTTACTAATGTCTAGTGTTAAACACTGTGATTTAGAGTTTGCTGCTAAGAACGAGTCTATGCTTAACATGCAATATGGATTCTTCCCACATAGAGCTACACATTTAAGGAGATATGGATATAGCTCCACATGTAACTTTGGTCATTAAAATGTTTTATTTTCTCAGATATGTACCACCACCACCACAAAAATCGAAATAAATGCAGCCTAACAAGGCAGTTGTTCATGGAGGATTCAGAAACCTATACTCTAATTATCCATACCCATTAATTAGCCAGGTGAGTTATAAAAATAATGACTAAAAAAGTAATCACCTAAAATTACATTTAGAATAAAGGATAGAATAAGTAGTAGTTTTATTTATTCTACTTGTGGCATTCTTGTACTGCCATTTTATATTCGTGTGAATACTCCATTTAAAAGTTTATAGAAATGATAGTATTGGGCTATATTAGAAAGTCCTCAGATCCCCAAATACTTTATCATATGCTTACTGATAGATGACATGTTTTAATTAATTTATTTATTTTAATTGAAGACTAATTACTTTACAATATTTTATTGGTTTTTGCAAAATTATGCACAAATTACCACTTCAGTATTCTTGCCTAGAGAACTCCATGAACAGTATGAAAATGCAAAAAGATATAACACTGACAGGTGAACTCCCCAGGTCACTTGGTGCCCAACATGCTATTGGAGAAAAGTGGAGAAATAACTTCAGAAAGAATGAAAAAGAAATGGAGTAGCCCTCACAGTCAACAAAAGAATCCAAAATGCAGTGCTTGGGTGCAATCTCAAAAATGACAGAAACATCTCTGTTCGTTCCTAAGGCAAGCCATTCAATATCACAGTAATCTAAGTCTATGCAACAATGAGTAGTATTGAAAAATCTGATGTTGAACGGCTCTATGAAGACCTAAAAGACCTTCTAGAACTAACACCCAAAAAAGATGTACTTTTCATCACAGGGGACTGAAATACAAAAGTAAGACGTCAAAAGATACTGGAGTAACAGGCAAGTTTGACCTTGGAGTACAAAATGAAGCAGTGCAAAAGCTAGCAGAGTTTTGCCAACAGAATGCACTGGTCAAAGCAAACGCCCTCTTCCAACAACACAAGAGAAGACTCTACACATGGACATCACCAGATGATCAGTAACAAAAACAGACTGATTATGTTCTTTGCAGCCAAAGGCAGAGAAGCTCTATACAGTCAGCAAAAGCAAGATTAGAAGCTGATTGTGGCTCAGATCATAAAGTCTTTATTGCCAAATTCAGACTTAAACTAAAGAAATCAGGGAAAACCAGTAGACCATTCAGGCATGACCTAATCAAATCCATTATGATTATACAGGAGAAGTGACAAACAGATTCAAGGGATTAGATCTGACAGACAGAAATTGAAGAACTATGGACAGAGGTTAAAGACATTGTACAGGAGGCAGAAATCAAGATCATCCCCAAGAATAACAAATGCAAAAAGGCAAAATGGATGTCTGAGGAGGCCTTACAAATAGCTGAGAAAAGAAGAGAAGCTAAAGGCAAAGGAGAAAAGGAAAGATATACCCATTTGAATGCAGAGTTCCAAAGACTAGCAAGGAGAGATAAGAAAGCCTTCCTTTGTGATCAATGCAAAGAAACAGAGGAAAACAATAGAATGGGAAGACTAGAGATCTCTTCAAGAAAATTAGAGATACCAAGGGACTATTTCATGCAATAATGTGCACAATATAGGACAGAAATGGTATGGACCTAACAGAAGCAGAAGATATTAAGAAGAGGTGGCAAGAATACACAGAAGAACTGTACAAAAAAGATCTTCAAGACCCGGATAATCATGATGGTGTCATCACTCACCTAAAGCAAGACATCCTAGAATGCAAAGTCAAGTGGGACTTAGGAAGCATCCCTATGAGCAAAGCTAGTAGGGGTGATGGAATTCCAATTTAGCTCTTTCAAATCCTAAAAGATGGTGCTATTAAAGTGTTGCATTCAATATGCCAGCAAACTTGGAAAACTCAGCAGTGGCCACAAGACTGGAATAGGTCCATTTTCTTTCCAGACCCAAAAAAGGCAATGCCAAAGAACGTTGAAACTAACACACAATTGCACTCATCTCACATGCTAGCAAAGGAATGCTCAAAATTCTGCAGCCAAGCTTCAACAGTACATGAACTATGAAATTCCCAGTGTTTAAGCTGGACTTAGAAAAGGCAGAGAAACCAGGGATCAAATTGCCAACATCTGTTGAATAATGGAAAAAGCAAGAGAGTTCCAGAGAAATATCTACTTCTGTTTTATTGACTACAGCAAAGCCTTTGACTGTGTGGATCACAAAACAAAAGAAAAAAGAAAAATTCTTAATGAGAATACCAGGTCACCTTAACTGCCTCCTGAGAAATCTGTATGCAGGTCAAGAAGCGAGAGTTATAACTGAACATGGAACAGACTGGTTCCAAATTGGGAAAGAACTACGTCAAGGCTGTATATTGTCACCCTGCTTATTTAACTTATATGCAGAGTACATCATGCAAAATGCCAGGCTGTATGAAGCACAAGCTGGAATTAAGATTTCTGGGAGAAATATCAATAACCTCAGATACGCAGATGACACCACCCTTAGGGCAGAAAGTGAAGAAGAACTAAAGAGCCTCTTGACGAAAGTAAGAGGAGAGTGAAAAAGCTGGCTTGAAAATCTACTTTCAAAAAACTAACAGCATGGCATCTGATCCCATCACTTCATGGCAAATAGATGGGGAAACACTGGAAACAGTGACAGACTTCATTTTCTTGGGCTCCAAAATCACTGCAGATGGTGATGGCAGCCAGGAAATTCAAAAACACTTTTTCCTTGGAAGAAAAGCTATGACCAACCTAGACAGCATATTAAAAAGCAAAGACATTACTTTGCTGACAAAGTTCCATCTAGTCAAATCTATGGTTTTTCCAGTAGTCATGTATATAATTGAGAGTTACACTATAGAGAAAACTGAGTGCTGAAAAACTGATGCTTATGAACTGTGGTGTTGGATAAGACCCTTGAGAGTCCCTCAGACTGCAACGAGATCAAACCAGTCAATCCTAAAGGAAATCAGTCCTGACTATTCATTGGAAGGACTGATGCTGAAGTTGAAACTCCAAATCTTTGGCCACATCATGCGAAGAACTGACTCATTGAAAAAGACCCTGGTGCTGGGAAAGATTGAAAGCTTAAGGACAAGGGTACGACAGAGGATGAGATGGTTGCATGGCATCACTCACTCGAAGGACAAGAGTTTGCGCAAGCTCCGGGAGTTTGTAATGGGCAGGGAAACCTGGTGTCCTGCAGTCCATGGGGTTGCAATGATTCAGACACGACTGAGCAACTGAACTGAACTGAGCTGCGTATTTTTTTAATTTTACACAGGAAAGTAAATGGTAATATCTGTATCATAGCCGGTGAAATGATAGTATAGCCAAATATTCTGGATCTTTGCTATTAAAACAAAAACAGAGAAAGCTACCATTCACAATAAAGTTGTTGTGAACAGTAAAAAACATGAATTGATAGGTAACTCCACATAATAATGTATTTTAGGAACTAAAATTTTAATGTATTTTAGGAACATTTTTTTTGTCTAAATATTCACCATCAGATTATTGTGGAAAGTAAGCTCGAATGGCACTTGAGATGAGTGCAACTGAGAAACTTTCAAATCATAGGATGGTGAGGCAGGAATAGAGGGTTGCAATAAAATTTCAACAAATAAATCCTAGAACAAAAGTATGAGACCATCAGAACTGGCTTGGGACTGCCAGGACCCAAATCACTTAAGATCATTTCATAGTGTTATATTCCAATGAGTTTATTAATCTCTTCAAAGTGCAAGTGAATGTCACTGAGACATGTCTGACTTTATGAGACCCCATGGACACACTCCATGGAATTCTGCAGGCCAGAGTACTGGAGTGGGTAGCTGTTCCCCTCTCCAGGTAATCTTCCTAACTCAGGGATCGAATCCAGGTCTCCTACATCATTGTAGATGGATTCTTTAACAGCTGAGCCACTAGGGAAGCAATCTCTTAGATGTTCAATTTTATCATCTTATAAGATGGAATAATAATAGCATATACTTAATTAATTGACATGTCCCAAAGCCCCCATCATAAATCACATTTCATTGAGTTGCTTCCATAATGATGGAAAAATTCTTATCAAATATCAGGGCCATTTTCTTTTTGTTCAGTCACCAACTCTTGTCTGACTCTTTGCCACTCCATGGACTGCAGCATGCCAGGCTTCCCAGTCACTCACCATCTCCCAGAGTTTGCCCAAATTCATGTCCGTTGAATAGCTGATGTCATTCAACAATCTCATCCTCTGTCACCTCCTTCACCCTTCAATCTTTCCCATCATCAGGATTCTTTACAATGAGTCAGCTGTTTGCATCAGTTGGCCAAAATATTGGAGCTTCAGCTTTAGCATCAGTCCTTCCAAGGAGTATTCAGGGTTGATTTTCTTTAAGATTAACTGCTTTGACCTCTTTGCTTTCCAAGGGACTCTTAAGAGTCCTCAGTGCCATAGCTAAAAATAAATTAACAGACAAATTGCTTGCTTCAAAATATATGCTGAAATTATCTCATAAGTTTCAGGTAGAAATAGTGATTGGTAAGTTTGTTATATCTCTATCTTCTAACACAGTGATTAGCACATGGATTGGAGTCTATAAATATTGAATGATTTGATTAAAAAATAAAGAAATGATTTACACATGGTCAAATGGAATTTTGTTGCTAAGCAAGTATTTGAACCCATGAAGTCTACCTTCCTTGGGTTAGTAATTCTCCCTTCTCTAATCTCCCTACCACTTTCTTCCATTCCCCCACTACAGTCATTTTTCCCTTCTCTTCTCTTTTATCTTCTCTTCTCGTCTCCTCTTCTCATCTCTTCCAAACACAGCATGTTGCATGGATAACTACCGATATGTAATTGTTACTATACATTTTGAGTATCTGTGAAAAAGCAAATCGGTGGCATGCAACCAGTATGTATCTCACTAACTTTAAGTTTGTTCTAGAACAGAAAGTGGTATTAAAGAACTTCATTCATTTTTAAAGATCAGACTCACTACATTTAAAATATAAGGGAAAGATAAATGTTTCCCAGTAGATTTAATGAAACAGGAAAACAAACTCTGAAGTTCTATTTAGCAAAAATATACCACTTCAGCAAAACTCTGTACCTATTTATGACCTTTATTTATCTAAGGAGCTGTCTCCCCAACCTTCTGTGTTGCTTGCTAGATTCCAAAAAAATCAAATTTTAAAAACCTAACATCTTCAAGAAGCTCTCAAGCTGTTTTTAGGAGTTAGCACATTTGTCTGTAGGATGTGGGGAAACTAACTGCCACTACACCTACAACTTTCCTGAATTGATGACTCTTCTGAAAAAGAATTTCAAGAATGTGACTATTTCCTACCTAGAGAGTGAAACTGAAAAGAATGTTGATTAGGCTGCTTCAATTCTAAAGAAATTCTGGAAGTAAACCTATATAAGTTTTACTATGCCCATCATAGCAAGAAGTAGCTATTCCATTTGGTTCAAAGATTTGAAATGCTCCTTACAGCACATGCTTTGGAGATATGGCCTTTGGGTATGAAGGATATAATCAGTTCATTGACAGGCAAAGGCAAAATTTTAATGATGTTATCTAATATGACATTTCACCTTAACTTCCGATTTCTAGACTTCATGTCTTCATTACATGAACAAAAGCAACAATGTAATACAATAATTCAGCTGACCAACAACCTGCTTTTCTAAATGGGAAGTTAATGCTGACCTGCCAAATATTTTCTGAATTGCATTTATTTATTTACTTTTCTAAAAATACATTTATTAGTCATCCTTAACAACCATTTTCTCCATGTTATGTTAATTCCTAAGGTTACTAATATTATTAATGTTCAGTGGTAAATCGAATTATACTTCAGAACTATGTTCCTTCACCTCATCTTATAAAGACAGATAGATACTCTCCCTTCATTGATGTAGTAATTGACCTATTGACTCTTGTTAACAAATAGGATACTGTAGATACTCACAATAAATTTAGGAGGCAAACAAGTTTTTTTTTAGTTAGAGGAAGGTAGGCTTCTCATGGGAGTGATTACTGACATATCTGTTCTTTCTTCTGTTTTGCCTGTTCTCTCAACTCATTATATTTGGATATACTCTCCTAGAACTATGTACTTCTGTTTGGCCACACTACTCTTATAAGATTCTTTTTGGAGCTTTAGGTAATTTAATTGCTCATTTTTAGCTGTTGTGATTACTGTTAAATACCTAGCAACACGGTATTACAGTCAGAAGCTATAAATATAGAACATAGAAGTTTCTATAGTAAACAAGTTCTCTCTGGATTTTCCTTATTACTATGTCTTTCTTTAATGCATTTATTTCAGGCTGTGCTGGGTAGTTGTTGCTGCATGTTGGATTTTCTCTAGTTTTGGGGAGCAGGGGCTACAGAGGCTTCTCATTGCAGTGGCATCTCTTGTCACTGAGCATGGGCTCTAGGGTCTAAGCTTCAGTGTTACAATTCCTGAGCTCCACAGCACAGGCTCAATAGTTGTGGCACAAGGGATTAGTTGCTCTCTGGCATGTGGGATTTTCCTGAACCAGGGGTGAAACCTTGTCTCCATAATTGGCAGGCAGATTCTTTACCACTGAGCCACCTGGAAAGCCCCCTTTATTATGATATCTTGAAGTAAAATGTGTATTTTAAAATAGAATTGTCAAGTGTAAATTCTATATGTATAATCTGAACAAATACAATGAATGTATTTATTCATGCATTAAGAAACATTTAATAGTGCAAGAGCCACATGATATATAGACACAGGATAAAATAAGATATAATGATTAGCTGTACTGTATTATCTATAATTACATTGTTATATAAGTATATATGGATACATGCATAATAAGTAAGTGTATATATAACTTATATCAGCATATAAAAGATATTAACTGTGGGTATAAATATTGTGAAAACACTTAATTTTAACATAGTCACTGTAATTTTCTCAAAGGATAAAAAAACTTCACTGACTTTTGGAGTTATACCAAGACCAAAAAATTTGGTGGTCAGAAGCATAAAAGTTTGAAATATTGTATTGCATAATTTGAAGAGTCAATTTAAAATGTTGTATTTATTAGAATCCATCATCCAAGGTGGTGAAACTGTTCAGAAAGCCAGCCATTTGTATTCTATTACTCAGATAAGACTTGGATTTGCAAATTCAGCTTCATGTCTTTCTTTTATTGTTTAAATTTATAACCAAATAAATTATGAATCAAAGAAAAAATCCTCTTGTCTATAAATATATTGTCATTTAAATGGATGCTACACACATAGTAGGCTCTCTATAAATAAAAAATTATTAAATTTATACATCAGATAAAAAGAAAGTGTAAGTTTCTTATAAAACATACTTGGAGAATTAAAAATAATCATCATACATAAAAATTCACATTAAGTATTTGTGTTTCAAATTCAAATTTTCAACAGCAAATGAAAAGCTCTTGTCATTGGAAAAGACTACCTTACTCTGTGTGTGGGGAGGTATTCACAATATATTAATTATCAATTACTATACAGTTCAGGCACAATTAGGTTGTCCAATGTGTTTTATTTTTAGTAGATGTATAAGAAAATATTATTTTACAATAGTAATCATAATAATTAAACACAACTTTTTGTAAGGTATATAAAAAGTAATATCATCACAATTTTCTTTTGAGAGTCAAAATTATAAACAAAATAAGTTGATTATATTAACAAAGGTTTGATTACAGTTATGATGAATGGAGAATAACAACATTCCTACCAAAACCAAGTTTGAAAAGCTAACATTTTCCTCTAAAAAGCTTTGGTTAAAGAATTGGAAAGAAACTGAAGCACAACTTGACAGAAATAAAATTCTGGGGAAAAAAGTAGCAACTCAAAGGAAAAAAAAATGAGCTCAAATTTTGCAGCCCATTTTGCTCTTAGGACATTTGTCAATTCTAAAAAAAGAACAAGAAGTTGAAGTCTGGGAAAAAGTCCTGCTAGGAACAGCTACCAAGAAGCAGGAAAATTAACAGAGATGCAATATTCCCCCTAGGCTATGAGGGAAAACTGATAGAGATGAAAGAATGCTCCAATTCCAGAGAGAAGAAAGGGTTGGGAATTGATTTCACTACCCTGTCAGTTTTCACATCAAGGCATCCAGTTAATTCTGAACTTTTGCAGTGTTGGAGGTTAAGACCCTACCTATGGCTGATTCTTGTTGATGTATGACAGAAAACCACAAAATTCTGTAAAGCAGTTATCCTTCAATTAAAAAGAATAAAGTGGCAAAAAAATAAACAAATAAATAAAGACAAGTCTCTTGGACTTTCCTGGAGATCTGTTGTTAAGACTCCATGCTTCTAACGCAGGGGGTGTGTGTTCAATCCCTAATCAGGAAACTAAGATCTCGCATAACCAATCTGGTAATCATCTCAGATTCTCAGAACACACAGGAGGTTATACCTTCGCAGGAGTGACAGCTCCAGAGACAGAGGTCAGCTTTGTTCTTACAAATGAACTTTGAAACCTGTCAAAAAAGTCTACATTTTTAAATATATAGCTCAGAATTTATTATTTTGTTAAGAGACAGGGGTTGAAATTCAAAAGACAATCAGATATAAACAGATTCAGTGATAAACTTGATACTGTAAGAAAATTTTTAAAATAGATATAATTGGTATATTTTAAATATTGGATAAAATTCATCATCTGAAAATCCTACCTTGACAAATGACTCTGATAGCAGAATGGACACAATGGAAAAAGGAATTAATGTACTGAAAGAAACTGAAAGGCAGAGTAATAGTAAGTATTCATATTGAAGCACACAGAGAAACTAAAGACTAGAAAAATACCATAAATGATATATGAAACAAAGTCAAAAGTCTAGCATATATTTTGTCTTTAGTTTTTTAATTTAAGAACAGTTTTCTAATTATAGAAAAGTAATACAAATAGTACAAGCAGCTCCTGTATACTTCTCATCCAATTTTCCCTATTGTTTTCCTTTTTAATTTTTATTGGCATATAGGTGGATTCGCAATGGCTTATTACTTTCAGGTATCCAGCAAAGTGAATAAATTACACATATACATATACCCACTCTTTTTAAAGATTCTTTTAAAATGTCTAGCATATTTTTAACCAGAGTAATAGAAAGAGAGAAGGGAGTAGAACAAAGCAATACTTCAAGAAATACAGGGCAAGAATTTCCTTAAATCAAATACTAACATCAAATCACAGGTGTAGTAAATTATGTACTCCCAGCAAGATGAATATAAAGAAATCGACATATATGTATATCATGATTAAACCAAGCAAACACCAATAATATAAAGATGCTTTAATAGCAGCTATAAACAGGGACAGATTACACTTGTAAGAGCAATCATAGCACTATTCATAGAAACACAGAAACCAGAAAACAAAAACTACAGCCAGATTCAGACAAACTAAAATGCTGAATATTATATATTCAGCCAAAATATCATCACTAATGGAGTTAAAGATGATTTCAAACAAGCAAAAACTAAGAAACATATTATTACACCTACCCTTACATAAATAATGAAAAGTGTTGTTTGTGTATAAAGACTGTCATTCTAGCTGGAAGCAAAAGAAGCAGGAAGAAAAGATTACACTTGAAAGAGTAAAAGTGTGTGTTATATATATTGGCTATTGGCTATAAAAATATTTATGGAAAGAGTAAATATATACATATATGTAATTAAAATATATACCCCCCAAAATGAGAGGATTTTAACATGATTGAGAATTGCCTAAAGTAATAATTTGTATAAGATAAAATGATTACAAAATTCATGTTTAATTTTCTACTACAAATTCTTGGTAAATAATGTACATATAATAAGTTGATCATATAATTTAAAAATTAATTCAAAGAAGATGAGAAAGTTGAGTATATACCAAATTAGTAAGATAGTACATATAAAATATAAAAATAGATAAATAAATATCTGTTTATTTATCAGAATATAAATAAATATTCTGTTAAAAAAAACTATATATGAAGTAAAAGACTAAGACTGTCAGATTAGGATTTTTAAAACAGGTTATATAGTCCTTACCAGAGATATACGTTAAATATATGCAGAGAGAGAGAGAGACTAAATATTAGAGGATGGAAAAATTATAAAATTTCAGGAAAAGAGCAACTGAAAGTCAGCTTACATCCCTATATTGTTGCAGCTGCTGGTTAGTCTCTAAGTTGTATCTAACTCTTTGTGACCACTTGGACTGAAACCTGTCCAGCTTCTCTGTCCATGCAATTTCCCAGGCAACAATATTGGAGTAGGTTGCCATTTCCTTTTCCCAGGCTTCTTTCTGAATCAGGGGTCCAACTGCATCTCTTGCATTGGCGGTTGGTTCTTTACTGCTGAGCCACCAGGGGAGCACTACATCCCTATATTATTATATAGAAAAAAGCAAACTTTAAAGCATTGTGTTCCTGGAGGAAAAAAAAAAATTATGATGATAAAGGTGTATACACTTCAGGAAAATATAAACATTTAAAATCTGTTTACCAACAATAATATGACTTCAAATAAATAATATTAAGGAAAAATTAAAGCAACTATAGTAGGAATAGAAAAAGCTACATTTACCCAGATGATGGTGTTAAAGTGCAGCACTCAATATGCCAACAAATATGGAAAACAGGACTGAAAAAGGTTAGTTTTCATTCCAATTCCAAAGAAGGGCAAGGCCAAAAAATGTTCAAACTATCCCACAACTGCACACATTTCACATGCTAGCAAAGTAATACTCAAAATTTTCCCAGCCAGGCTTCACCTGTACATGAACTGAGAACTTCCAGATGTTCAAAGTGAATTTAGAAAAGGCAGAGGAACCAAAGATCAAATTGCCAACATTCATTGGGTCACATAAAAACCAAGAGTACTCCATAAAAACATCTATCTACATTGATTACACTAACATCTGCCTGGGTGAAAAGTGAAAGTGAAAGTCGCTCAGTAGTGTCCAACTCTTTGTGACCCCATGGACTATAAAGACCATGGAATTCTCCAGGCCAGCATACTGGAGTGGGTAGCCTTTCTCTTCTCCAGGGGATCTTCCCAACCCAAGGACTGAACCCAGGTCTCTGGCACTGCTGGTGGATTCTTTACCAGCTGAGCCACAAAGGAAGCCTGTGTGGATCTCAACAAACTGGAAAATTCTTCTAGAGATGGGAATACCAGACCACCTTATCTGCTTCCTGAGATATCTGTATGCAGGTCAAGGAGCAACATTTAAAACCAGATATGGAACGATGGACTGGTTCCAATTGGGAAAGGTGTACATCAAGGCTGTATTTTCACCCTGCTTATTTAACTTATATGCAGAGTACATCATGCCAAATGCCAGGCTGGATGAAGCACAAGGTGGAATCAAGATTGCTGGGAGAAATATCCATAACCTCAGATGTGGAGATGACAGCACCCTTATGAAAGAAAGTGAAGAGGAATTAAAGAGCCTCTTGATGAAAGTGAAAAAGGAGAGTGAAAATGCTGGCTTAAAACTCAACATTCAAAAAGCAAAGATCATGGCATCCGGTCCCATCACTTACAGCAAATAGAAGGGGAAACAATGGGAACAGTGACAGACTTTCTTTTCATGGGCTCACTGGAGATAGTGACTGCAGCCATGAAATTAAAAAGACACTTGCTGCTTGGAAGAAAAGCTAATAAAAACCTAGACAGTATACTGAAAAGTAGAGACAATATTTTGTTGACAAAGGTTCATCTAGTCAAAGCTATGGTTTTTCCAGTAGTCATGTATGGATGTGAAAGTTAAACCATAGAGAAGGCTGAAGGCTGAAGAATTAATGATTTTGACCTCTGTTTTAGGAGAAAACTCTTGGAGTACCTTGGACTGCAAGGAGATCCAACCAGTCAATCCTAAAGGAAATTAATCCTGGATATTCATTAGAAGTACTGATATTGAAGCTGAGACTCCAATACTTTGGCCACCTGATGCAAAGAGCAACTCATAGGAAAAGACCCTGATGCTGGGAAAAATTGAAGGCAGGAGGAGAAGGGGACAACAGAGGATGAGATGGTTGGATGGCATCACTGACTCAATGGACACGAGTTTGAGCAAGCTCTGGGAGTTTCATGAAGGACAGGGAAGCCTGGCATGCTGCAGTCCATGGGATCTCAAAGAGTCGGACATGACTGAGCAACTGAATAGCAACATTCATAGTGGGATATTTCAAAACACCTTCCACAAAAGTGATGAAACAAGCAAAGAAATAGTGATGACAGTAAATCTGTACAGAAAAAGTAACAATTTTGACCTAATTGATATAGATAGACAGGATATTGAGAGTAACAACAAAAGATATACATTCCTTTCAACTATTTATGATGTCTGTTCCAAATTTGGTTCTGTATTTGTTCAACAGTGCAAACTTCAAGAAATTTCATAAGCGTCAAGTCACTCAGGATATATTCTTTGATAGAGTCAAATTAATCAAAAAATAATAACAGAAAAAAATAGAGAAATTTATTTTCCAGCAAAAAACCTTCATTGTCAAAATAAATTATGAAGTTAATACTATGTTGAACTAAATGATTAAAAATAAAACACTTCATGCCAAAAGTAATGATTCATTTAATGCAGGCAAATTTAGAATAGTATAGGAAAATCAGAACCTATAAGGAAATTAGGATCTTAAAGCTCATATACAAAAAAAAAAAAAACAATATTGATAAAGCTATCTCAAATAATTTTTAAAAAGTTAACCTAAAGCTTAAAGAAAGGGAAAATAATAATGCAAATTAGTAAAAGAGAAATTAGAAAATCAACAGAATCAGTTACTTTTAAAGATTAATAAAAATAATAAAACTCTATTAATATTGATCAAGAAAAAAAGTAGATACAATAAACCTTTATGAGGAATGAAAAGGGGTCCTTCAATACTTATCAATCAGATGTTTAAAAGCTGTAAGTTAAAGGCCAACCCACCTGTGAAACCATGTTGGTCCTCCCGCTCTGCACCTTGTCAGCCTCAACACCCACAGACTCTTTTCACAGAATCTCATTGTAACTTGTGGTCTCCTACAAGGTCAGTTATTGTCACAACTTTGGTTGACCTGGATCAGGGAGTCACCATGGCTTTGGGTTCTGGATGACGCCTGGCTGAGGGGACACAGATAGGAGGCAGTTGTCCTCAGAGCATACTGAGGCTTCAGCTTCTGGGAAACTGAGTACCGTCCACGCAGACAGGAACTCAGTGTCTTCAGGACCCGCTGAGGGGCACGACTGCAGGAGTAAAAGGGTATTGAATATAGTCAGGGCAATCCTAAGGTGGCAGAGGAATAGGACGGGGAGACCACTTTCTCTTCCACAAATTCATTGAAAGAACATTTGAACACTGAGCAAACTCCACAAACAAATTCCGAATGCTGGCAGGGAATATCAGGCACCCAGAAAAGCAGCCCATTATCTTCAAAAGGAGGTTGGACAAAATATAAAAGATAAAAAGAGAGACGAAAGAGCTAGGGACAAGATCCATCCCAGGAAGAAGGCTTAATAGAGAAGTTTCCAAACACCAGGAAACCCTCTCATTGGTGGGTCTGGAGGAAGTTTTCAAATCTCAGAGGGCAACACAACTGGAAGAAAAAATAAATAAACAAAACCCATAGGTTACATGCCTAAAGGCAACTCCCAGCAGAGAAGTACCCCAGATGCTTGAATCCACCACCAGCAAGTGGGGGCTGAATGGAGAGGAGTCCGCGGCATTGCTGAGGGTAAGCACCAGGCCTGAATGCCCTGAGGGCAATCTGAGGGAGCTAATGTGAGATAGCTACCTAAACTGTGGGATAGCCAGACAGAGAGAGAGAGAATTATACTGGGAAAAGCCCAAGCCTAAGGCACTGCCAGCCCGCTCACAGAACAAAGGACTGAGCAATACCAGAGAAGAGCTAGCCAGCTGTGGACTGGCCCATCCCTCGCTGGATGCAGTGGGCAGGCGGTGCCAGCCAGAGCTGGAAAGGGGCAAACCTACCAAACTGCAAACAGGCTTCCAGTTTCTAACCAAAGACTTTCTGAGATTATGAATGGTTGACATCTGCTGGGAGGGTCATAGCCAGAGGTCAGCTCCCCAGAAGAGACACACAGCACACCGGAGATGGGTGCACCTGGAAACCAAGCGGCTGGGACTAGGAAGGTGATAAGTCTCACTGCACCTGAAGAGAGGGCACTCACTAACACCTGGTCACCTGAGCTGCTTGGACCAGGGAAGGGCACACAACGCAGGCCCAACAGAGTTTGTGCCTTTGTGGAGTACCCGAGAACCTGAACCTGAGCAGCTTAGGCCTGGGAAGTGCACACAACTCAGGGCCTGCTCCCTGCAGAGCAATTTGAAACCTGAGTGGGGTAGACTGGGAAAGCCCACACTCCATGAGTGAGGGCAAACCCAGTGTGGCCGAGACACTGCAAGTATTCCCCACACACGCCAGTGATATTTGTTTGCAGTGTTCTTCCCTTCCCACAGCATGACTGAACAAGTGAAGCTAAATAAGAGACTACCTCTGCCCACTTCTGTCAGGGCAGAAATTATACACTGAATAGACCTGCAAACAGAAGCCATATAAACAGAGGGAATCACTTTGAAAGTGACGGGTGCAACAGATTAAAATCCCTGTAGTTAGCACTGACTACATCGGAAGGGGCCTACAGATATTGAGAAGTATAAGCTGGAACAAGCAACTATGTGAAACTCAACTGACCCCACACTGCCCACAACAGCTCCAGAGAAATTCCTAGATTTGCTTTTAATATTGTCATTTTTTGTTATTTTTTTTCTTTTTTTTCAGTCTTCTATTACTCAGTTAATTTTCGTTTTTATAACCCACTATTACCTTGCAAATAAAAAGACCCTATTTTTTTTAAAAGCAAACTTCATATATATTTCTTATACTTTTTGTAATTTTGGTGTTTTTTTTTAATATTGCATTTTTAAGAGTTTAACCTCTACTCTAGATTTTTAATCTTTGTTTTATAGTATTTGATATCAATTTTTTACATTTAAGAATCCAATCTTCAGTACTCATTTTTACTCAGGAGTGTGGTTACTGGCTTGATTAGTCTCTCTCTCTCTTTTCAATCTCCTTTTTCTCTCTCAAGTCACCTCTATCTCCTCCCTCTCCCTTCTCTTCTCAACCCAGTTGTGGGAATCTCTGTAGTTGTTCTAGGCTGCAGAGAACACTTAGGGCACAGACTACTGCCTAGAGCTATCTCTCTCCTCTTGATTTCCCCTTTTCACCTCCTGCTCACCTCTATCTCCTTTTCCTCCTTCTTGTCTTCTCTGTGTAACTCCATTAACCTCTCTGAGGGTTCCAGACTGTGGAGAACACATAGGGAATTGTTTACTGGCTAGATTGTGCTCCTCCTATTTGATTCCCCCTCTTGGTCACCTCTTTTTCCCTCCTCCCTCTTCTCTTCTCCATGTAACTCTGTGAACCTCTCTGGGTGTCCCTCACTGTGGAGAATCTATTCACCATTAACCTATAAGTTTTATTATCAGTGCTGTGTAGATGGAGAAGTCTTGAGGCTACTGTAAGAATAAGACTGTAAACCAGAAGCAAGAGGCTTAAGCCCAAAACCTGAGAACACCAGAGAACTCCTGACTCTAGAGAACATTAATTAATAAGAGATCATCCAAAAGTCTCCATATCTACACTGAAACTAACCACCACCCCAGAGCCAATAAGCTCCAGAGCAAGACATACCATGCAAATTCTCCATCAACGCAGGAATATAGCCCTGAGCATCAATATACAGGCTGCCCAAAGTCACGCCAAACCCATAGGCATCTCAAAATGTACTACTGGACACTGCATTGCACTCTAGAGAAAAGAAATTCAGCTCCACCAACCAGAACACCAACGCAAGCTTCCCTAACCAGGAGACCTTTACAAGCCAATCATCCAACCCCAACCACAAGGAGGAACCTCCACAATAAAGAGGAACCACAAACTGCCAGAATACAGAAAGGCTACCCAAAACACAGCAATATAAACAAGATGAAAAGTCAGAGAAATACTCAGCAGGTAAAGGAACATGTTAAATGCCCATCAAACCAAACAAAAGAGGAGGAGATAGGGAGTCTACTTGAAAAAGAATTTAGAATAATTATAATAAAAATGATCCAAAATCTTGAAAACAAACTGGAGTTACAGATAAATAACCTAGAGACAAGGATGGAGAAGATGCAAGAAATGTTTAACAAAGACCTAGAAGAAATAAAAAAGAATCAATTAATAATGAATAATGCAATAAACGAGATAAAAAACACTCTGGAGGGAACCAACAGTAGAATGATGGAGGCAGAAGATAGGATAAATGAGGTAGAAGATAGAATGGTGGAAATAAATGAAGCAGAGAGGAAAAAAGAAAAAAGAATCAAAGGAAATGAGGACAACCTCAGGGACCTTTGGGACAGTGTGAAACAAGCCATCATTCAAATCATAGGAGTCCCAGAAGAAGAAAAAAAAAAAAAGGGCCATGAGAAAATACTTGAGGAGATAATAGTTGAAAACTTCGACCAAAATGGGGAAGGAAATAGTCACACAAGTCCAAGAAGCCCAGAGAGTCCCAAACAGGATAAACCCAAGGTGAAATACCCAAGACTCATATTAATCAAATTAACAAAGATCAAACACAAAGAATAAATATTAAAAGCAGCAAGGGAAAAACAACAAATAACATACAAGGGGATTCCCATAAGAATAACAGCTGATCTTTCAATAGAAACCCTTCAGGCCAGAAAGGAATGGCAGGACATACTTACATTGATGAAAGAGAAAAACCTACACCCCAGTTTACTATAACCAGCAAGGATCTCATTCAGATATAAAGGAGAATTCAAAAGCTTTACAGACAAGCATAAGCTGAGAGAATTCAGCACCACCAAACCAGCTCTTCAACAAATGCTAATGGATCTTCTCTAGACAGGAAACACAGAAAGGGTGTATAAACTTGAACCCAAAACAACAAAGTAAATGGCAATGGGACCATACTTATCAATAACTACCTTAAATGTAAATGGTTGAATGCCCCAACCAAAAGACAAAGACTGGCTGGATGCAGACAAAAACAAGACTCCTATATATGCTGTCTACAAGAGACCCACCTCAAAACAAGGAACACATACACTCTAAAAGTGAAGGGATGGAAAAAAATATTTCAAGCAAATGGAGACCAAAACAGGAGTCGCAATATTCATATCAGACAAAACAAACTTTAAAATAAAGGCTCTGAAAAGACACAAAGAAGGGCATTACATAATGATCAAAGGATCAATCCAAGGAGAAGATGTAACAATTATAAATATATATGCACCCAATATACGAGCAATGCAATATGTAAGGCAAATGCTAACAAGTATGAAAGGGGAAATTAACAATAACACGATAATAGTGGGAGACATTAATACCCCCACACACACCTATAGACTAAACAGAAAATTAACAAGGAAACACAAACTTTAAATGACACAACGGACAGCTAGACCTCATCGATATCTATAGGACATTTCACAGCAAAACAATAAATTTCACCTTTTTCTTAAGTGTACATGAAATCTTCTCCAGGATAGATCACATCCTGGGACATAAATATAGCCTTGGTAAATTCAAAAAATTATTGAAACATATAAATTATCATATGTGAAATGAATTGCCAGCCCAGGTTTGATGCATGATACAGGGTGCTCAGGGCTGGTGCACCAGGATGACCCAGAGGGATGGAATCAGGAGGGAGATGGAGGGGGGTTCTGGAAGGGGAACACATGTATTCCCATGGCAAATTCATGTCAATGCATGGCTAAACCAACAGAATAATATAAAAAAAAAAAGTCTTTCTTGAATTTGTTACAATAAAAAAACAGACAAGATCACACACACACACACACACACACACACACACACACACACAAAATTGAAATCATTCCAATCCTCTCTTCTGACCACAATGCAGTGAGATAAGATCTCGATTACAGGAAAAAAAAAACTATTAAAAATTCCAACATATGGAGGCTAAAGAAACATGATTCTGAATAACCAACAAAACACATAAGAAATAAAAAAGGAAATCAAAATATAATAGAAATGAATGAAAATGAAAACACAACAACCCAAAGCCTCTGGGACACTGTAAAAGCAGTGCTAAGGGGAAGGTTTATAGCAATACAGGATTACCTCAAGAAATAAGAAAAAAGTCAAATAAATAACCTAACTCTACACCTAAAACAACTAGAGAAGGAAGAAATGAAGAATCCGAGGGTTAGTAGAAGGAAAGAAACCTCAAAAATTAGGGCAGAAATAAATGCAAAGAAACAAAAGAGACCATAGCAAAAATCAACAAAGCTAAAAGCTGGGTTTTTTTTTTTTTAAAGATAAATACAATTGACAAACTGCTAGCCAGACTCAATCAAGAAACAAAGGAAGAAGAATCAAATAAACAAAATTAGAAATGAAAATGAGAAGATCACAACAGGCAATACAGAAATACAAAGGATCATAAGAAATTATTACTAGCAGCTATACGCCAATACAATGGACAACTTGGAAGAAATGGACAAATTCTTAGAATAGTATAACTTTCCCAAACTGAACTGGGAAGGAATGGATCTTAACAGACCCATCACAAGCATGGAAATCGAAAATGTAATCAGAAATCTTCCAGCAAACAAAACCCCAGGACCAGATGGCTCCACGGCTGAACTCTACCAAAAATTTAGAGAAGAGCTAACAGCTATCTTACTCAAACTCTCTCAGAATATTGCAGAAGATGGTAAACTTCTGAACTCATTCTATGTGGCCACCATCACCCTAATAACAAAATCAAAGATGCCACAGAAGAAGAAAACTACAGGCCAATATCACTGATGAACATAGATGCAAAAATCCATAACAAAATTCTTGCAAACAGAATCCAACAACATATTTAAAAGATCATACATCATGACCAAGTGGGCTTTATACTAGGAATGCAAGGATTCTTTAATATTCAAAAATCAATCAATGTAATACACCACATTAACAAATTGAAAGATAAAAACCATATGATTATCTCAATCGATGTAGAGAAAGCCTTTGACAAAATTCAACATCCATTTATAATAAAAACCTTTCAGAAAGCAGGAATAGAAGGAACATACCTCAACATAATAAAAGCCATATATGACAAACCCACAGCAAACATTATCCTCAATGGTGAAAAATTGAAAACATTTCCCCTAAAGTCAGGAACAACACAAGGGTGCCCACTCTCACCACTACTATTCAACATAGTTTTGGAAGTTTTGGCCAAAGAAATCAGAGCAGAAAAAAAAAAAAAAAATTAAAAGGAATCCAGATAGAAAAAAAAAAAAAACTAAAACTCTCACTGTTTGCAGATGACATGATCCTCTACATAGAAAACCCTAAAAACTCTACCAGAAAATTACTAGAGCTAATCAATGAATATACTAAAGTAGCAGGATATAAAATTAACACAGAGAAATCCCTTGCATTCCTATACACTAACAATGAGAAAACAGAAAGAGAAATTAAGAAAACAATTCCATTCATCATTGCAATGAAAAGAAAAAATTCTGAGGAATATATCTACCTAAAGAAACAAAAAACCTATATATATAAAACTATAAAACACTAGCAAAAGAAATCAAAGAAGACACAAATAGATGGAGAAATATTCCATGCTCATGGATTGGAAGAATCAATATAGTGAAAATTAGTATACTAATGAAAGCAATCTATAGATTCAATGCAATCCCTATCAAGCTACCAATGGTATTTTTCACAGAACTAGAACAAATAATTTCACAATTTATATGTAAATACAAAAAACCTTGAATAGCCAAATCAGTCTTGAGAAAGAAGAATGAAACTGGAGGAATCAACCTACCTGACTTCAGGCTCTACTACAAAGCCACAGTTATCAAGACAGTATGGTACTGGAACAAAGAAAGAAATATATATCAATGGAACAAAATAGAAAGCTCAGAGATAAACCCATGTACCTATCAATACCTTATCTTTGATAAAGGAGGCAAGAATATACAATGGAGAAAAGACAATCTCTTTAACAAGTGGTGCTGGGAAATCTGGTCAACCACTTGTAAAAGAATGAAACTAGAACACTTTCTAACACCATACACAAAAATAAACTCAAAATGGATTACAGATCTAAATGTAAGACCAGAAACTATAAAACTACTGGAGGAAAACATAGGCAAACCACTCTCTGACATAAATCACAGCAGGATTCTCTATGACCCATCTCCCAGAATACTGGAAATAAAAGCAAAAATAAGCAAATGGGACCTAATTAAACTTAAAAGCTTTTGCACAACAAAGGAAACTATAAGCAAGGTGAAAAGACAGCCTTAAGAATGGGAGAAAATAATAGCCAATGAAACAACAGACAAACAATTAATCTCAAAAATATACAAGCAACTCCTGCAGCTCCATTCTAGAAAAATAAATGACCCAATCAAAAACTGGGCCAAAGAACTAAACAGACATTTCTTTAAAGAAGACACACAGATGGCTAACAAACATACAAAAAGATGCTCAACTTCACTCATTATTAGAGAAATGCAAATCAAAACCACAATGAGGTACCATTTCAAGCCGTCTGAATCGCTGCTACCCAAAAGTCTACAAATAATAAATGCTGGAGAGGGTGCGGAGAAAAGGGAATCCTCTTACCCTGTTGGTGGGACTGCAAACTAGTACAGCTTCTATGGAGACTAGTGTGGAGATTCCTTAAAAACCTGGAAATAGAATTGCCATTTGACCCAGCAATCCCACTGCTGGGCATACACACTGAAGAAACCAAAATTGAAAGAGACACATGTACCCAATGTTCATCGCAGTAGTGTTTATAATAGCCAGGACATGGAAGGAACCTAGATGTCCCTCAACAGACAAATGGATAAGAAAGCGGTGGTACATATACACAATGGAATATTAAAAACAATTTTTAATTTTTTTTCAGCCATTAAAAACAATACATTTTAATCAGTTCTAATGAAGTGAATGAAACTGGAGCCCATTATACAGAGTGAAGTAAACCAGAAAGAAAAACATCAATACAGTATACTAACGCATATATATGGAATTTAGAAGGATGAGAACAATAACCTTATATGCGAGACAGAAAAAGCAACACAGATGCATAGAACAGTCTTTTGGACTCTATGCAAGAAGGCAAGGGTGAGATGATCTGAGAGAATAGCATTGCAACTTGTATATTATCATATGTGAAACAGATTGCCAGTCCAGGTTTGATGCATAAGACAAGTACTCAGGGCTGGTGCACTGGGATGACCCAAAGGGATGGGATACAGAGGGAGGTAGGAGGGGGGTTCAGGATGGGTAACACATGTAAACCCATGGCTGATTCATGTCAATATATGGCAAAAATCACTACAATATTGTAAAGTAATTAGCCTTCAACTAAAATAAATAAATTTTTTTAAAGGTATAAGTTAACATTAATAATCCTGCAGCACTGAATTGGAAATTTTAAGTTAAATGGAAAAAAAATTAGAGGAGTTAAAAAAACCAATAAAAAGGTAAAATATTTAAGTTGTTTTATATCTATTTTAAAATTGAATCCATGTTTATGGCTTATCTTATGACGCTCTCTAGGAACAAACTGATTCACCAGTAATGTTTCTCCTCTGTTCTGTTTAAGACAAAAGAGCACCAACTTTTCTTTGGATAAATGAAATGTATAGGAAAAGAGAGAATGCTTCTGAACTAAGGAGGACAGCATAACTTTAACATCAAATATGACAATAAAATACATGAAATATAATTTAAAGGCAAATATTTTCTTTGAAATAAATGCAAAGATTCTAAGCAAAATATTAGTAAGTAGAATACTGGGATGTATCAAAAGGATAATGCCTCAGGACAGAGTTGATTAGTACCAGAATGAAACTTTGTTTTTAAACACCACAGGTCAGACAATGTAACTTATCAAATCAAGATAAAAAATTAAAAAACGAAGAGAAAAACTATTTTGTATGTCAATATATGATGATGTAGGTACAATTCAACACTTATTTAAATTAAAATCTCTCAGCAAACTAGCAATAGAAAGAACTTCCCAATTGAATAACGAGCTTTGTCTTAGGCTGCTTTGAAAATTGAGGGCAATGATTTCTGCTTTTTTGGTACCATAGTTACCCCTTATCTGCAATTTCACTTTCCACAGATTCATTGTCTGCAAATGTTAAATAAAAAATTCAGGAAAGAAATAAACAAGCCGTAGCTTTAAATTTGCTTGCTATTTTTAGCATAATGGAATCTTGGCCTGTCCCACCCCCTTTGTCCCACTCTGAATATGACTCATCCTTTTGTCTAACATAACCTGGCAGTTAGTCACTTAGTAGACATCTAAGTTGGCTGGTGCAGTATCACAACAACAGTTCATTTTAGTTCAGTCTCTCAATCATGTCCAACTCTTTGTGACCCCATGGTCTGCAGGATGCCAGGCTTCCCTGTCCATCACCAACTCCTGGAGCTTGCTCAAACTCATGTCCATTGAGTCGGTGATGCCATCCAACCATCTCATCCTCTGTAGTCCCCTTCTCCGTCTTCAATCTTTAATCTTCATCAGGGTCTTTTCCATTGCATTAGTTCTTCACATCAGGTGGCCAGAGTATTGTAATTTCAGCTTCAATATCAGTTCTTCCAATGAATATTCAGGACTGATTTCCTTTAGGATTGACTTGTTTGATAGCCTTCAAATCACCTTTACTGTGCTTTATTTTATTCAAAGTGTAAAAGCAATAATAATAGAAATCTGGATATGTCAAAGAGAAGCTGCAAACTACTTCCTTTAAGGGAAAAGAGGTAAGTTTTAAACTTCAGGAAAGAAAGAAAAACATGTTGAGGTTGATAATGTTTACAGTAAGTATGAATCTTCTATTCATGAAATTGTGAAGAAGTTTGTGCTAGTTTTGCTGTTGCACCTCAAACAGCAAAAGCCATAACCACAGTGCATGTAAGTGCTTAGTTAAGATGGAAAAGGGGTCTTCCCTGGTGGCTCAGTGGTAAAGAATCTGCCTGCTAACACAAGAGATAGAGGTTGGATCCCTGGTCCAGGAAGATCCCATGTGCCACTGAGCAATTAAGCCAGTGCACCAGAACTACTGAACCTGTGTTCCTGAGCCCAGGAACTGCAACTACTGAGCTCATGTGCTGCAACTACTGAAGACCATGTGCCCTAAAGCCCATGCTCCCTAACAAGAAAAAGTCACTTCAATGAGAAGCTTGAATACTGCAAGTAGGGAGTAGCGCACACTCACAGCAACTAGAGAAAAACCCACACAGCAACAAAGACTTGGCACAGCCAAAAATAAACTAATAAATAAAAAGAAGGAAAAGGATTAAATTTGTAAATATGATATTTTGAAAGAAAGAAACCACATTTACATAACTTTATTACAGTATATTGTTAGAATTGTTCTGTTTTACTATTAGTGATTCTTGTTTATCTTCTACTGTGCCTAAGATAAATTTTGTCATACATACGTATGTATAGAAAAAAAACATAATAGAGAGTCCAGTTCTATTTGCAGTTTCAGACATCTACTGTGGGTGTTGAAAAGTATCCCCTGTGGATAAGGGGTGGGGTGGCTACAGTATTGACGACCTTGTTTGACATTTCACCTTGTGTGACAACCTGATCCAATAATTTTTAACCAATAGATTATGATAAAATTAATGGGATGATTCTTCCAAAGTTAAGTTTTAAAACACTGTGACTTTTTTGTTTCTCTCATTTACTCTCCATCTTTCTTCTTCGATCATATTGATTAAGCCAGCCACCATTTTGTGAGCTGCCCTATAAAGAGGTCCAGGTAGTGAAGAAATGAGTTGTTTCCTGCCAATATCCTGTGGGGAAGTTAGAACTCCCAGTTCAATAATCCACTAAGAATACACAGAAGAACTGTACAAGAAAGATCTTCACGACTCACATAATCATGATGGTGTGATCACTCATCTAGAGCCAGACATCCTGGAATGTGAAGTCAAGTGGGCCTTAGAAAGCATCACTAAAAACAAAGCTAGAGGAGGTGATGGAATGCCAGTTGAGCTATTTCAAATCCTAAAAGATGATGCTGTGAAAGTGCTGCACTTAATATGCCAGAAAATATGGAACACTCAGCAATGGCCACAGGACTGGAAAAGGTCAGTTTTCATTCCTTTCCCAAAGAATGCTCAAACTAACACATAATTGCACTCATCTACCATGCTAGTAAAGTAATGTTCAAAACTCTCCAAGCCAGGCTTCAGCATTATGTGAACCATGAACTTTTAGATGTTCAAGTTGGTCTTAGAAAAGGCAGAGGAATCAGAGATCAAATTGCCAACATCTGTTAGATCATCGAAAAAGCAAGAGAGTTCCAGAAAAACATCTATTTCTGCTTTATTGATTATGCCAAAGCCTTTGACTGTGTGGATCACAATAAACTGTGGGAAATTCTGAAAGAGATGGGAATACCAGACCACTTGACATGCCTCTTGAGAAACCTGTATGCAGGTTAGGAAGCAACAATTAGAACTGCACATGGAACAACAGACTGGTTCCAAATAGGAAAAGGAGTTCATCAAGGCTGTTTATTGTCACCCTGCTTACTTAACTTAGATGCAGAGTACATCATGAGAAACGCTGGGCTGGAGGAAGCACTACCTGGAATCAAGATTGCCAAAGAAATATCAATAACCTCAGATATGCTGATGACACCACCCTTATGGCAGAAAGTGAAGAAGAGCTAAGGAGCCTCTTGATGAAAGTGAAAGAAGAGAGTGAAAAATTTGGTTTAAAGCTCAACATTCAGAAAACTAAAATCATGGCATCTGGTCCCATCACTTCATGCACTTAGATGGGGAAACAGTGGAAACAGTTTCTGACTTTATTTTTCTGGGCTCCAAAATCACTGCAGATGGTGATGGAAGCCATGAAATTAAAACACACTTACTCCTTGAAAGGAAAGTTATGACTGACCTAGACAGCATAGTAAACAGCAGGGACATTACTTTGCCTACAAAGTTCTGTCTAGTGAAGGCTATGGTTTTTCCAGTGGTCATATGTGGATGTGAGAGACTATAAAGAAAGCTGAGCACTGAAGATTTGATGCTTGTGAACTATGATGTTGGAGAAGACTCTTGAGAGTCCCTTGGACTGCAAGGAGATCCAACCAGTCCATCCTAAAGGAGATCAGTCCTGGGTGTTCATTGGAAGGATTGATATTGAAGCTGAAACTCCAATACTTTGGCCACGTCATTCGAAGAGGTGACTCATTGGAAAAGACCCTAATGCCGGGAAGGATTGGGGGCAGGAGGAAAAGGGGACGATAGAGGATGAGATGGCTGAATTGCATCACTGACTCGATGGACATGGGTTTGTGTGGACTCAGGGAGTTGGTGATGGAAAGCGAAGTCTGCATGCTGCGGTTCATGGGGTTGCAAAGAGTCGCACACGACTAAGTGACTGAACTGAGCTGATGGACTGAATTCTGCCAATGAACACTGAGTGAGCTTGAAAGTGGAGCCTGTCTGGGCTGCCTATTTGATTGCAGACATGAGAGAGACCTGAACCAAAGGATTTATTAATAGCTAAAGGGCAGTGACAGGGAGGAACTACCCCATACCCAAGGTCAGGGGTGGTGGCTAGGAGGAGCGACCCCATGTCCAACGAAAGGAGCAGCAGCTGTGGTTTGCTGGAGCAGCCGTGAAGCGATACCCCACATCCAAGGTAAGAGAAAAACCAAGTAAGATGGTAGGCACTGAGAGAGGGCATCAGATGGCAGACAGACAGAAACCACAATCACAGACAATGAGTCAATCTGATTACATGGACCACAGCCTTGTCCAACTCAATGAAAATAAGCCAACCAATATGGAGCCAAGATGGCACGGGTCATGCTGCAGTGGTCTGACAGAATGTGGTCCACTGGAGAAGGGAATGGCAAAAAACTTCAGTATTCTTGCCTTGAGAACCCCATGAACAGTATGAAAAGGCAAAAAGATAGGACACTGAAAGATGAACTCCCCGGGTTGGTAGGTGCCCAATATCCTATTGAAGATCAGTGGAGAAATAACTTCAGAAAGAATGAAGGGATGGAGCCAAAGCAAAAAAAAAAACCACCCAATTGTGAACGGGATTAGTGATAGAAGCAGGGTTCGATGCTGTAAAGAGCAACATTGCATAGGAAATTGGAATGTTAGGTCCATGAATCAGGGCAAACTGGAAGTGGTCAAAGAGGAGATGACAAGAGTGAGTGACATTCCAGGAATCAGCAAAGTAAGATGGATTGGAATGGGTGAATTTAACTTAGTTGACCATTATATCTACTACTGTGGGCAGGAATCCCTTAGAAGAAATGGAGTAGTCATCATAGTCAACAAAAGAGTCTGAAATGCAATGCTTGGATGCAATCTCAAAAAAGACAGAATGATCTCTTTTCGTTTCCAACACAAACCATTCAATATCACAGTAATCCAAGTCTATGTCCTGATCAGTATTGCTGAGAAGCTGAATTTGAACTATTGTATGAAGACCTACAAGACCTTTTAGAACTAACACCCAAGAAAGATGTCCTTTTCATTATAGGAGACTGGAATGCAAAAGTAGGAAGTCAAAAAACACCTGGAGTAACAGGCAAATTTGATCTTGGAGTACAGAATGAAGCAAGGCAAAGGCTAATAAAGTTTTGCCAAGAGAATGCACTGGTCATAGCAAACACCCTCTTCCAACAACACAAGAGAAGACTCTTCACATGGACATCACCAGATGCTCAACACTGAAATTAGATTGATTATATTCTTTGCAGCCAAAGATGGAGAAGCTGTATACAATCAGCAAAAACAAGACCAGGAGCTGACTGTGGCTCAGATCATGAACTCCTTATTGTTAAATTAAGGCTAAAATTGAAGAAGGTGGAGAAAACCACTAGACCATTCAGGTATGACCTAAATCAAATCCTTTATGATTATACAATGGAAATGAGAAATAGATTTATGGCACTAGATCTGATAGACAGAGTGCCTGATGAACTATGGATAGAGATTCATGACATTTTACAGGAGATAGGAATCCACACCATCCTCAAGAAAGAGAAATGCAAAAAAGTAAAATGGCTGTCTGAGGAGGCCTTACAAATAGCTTTGAAAAGAAGGAAAGTGAAAAGCAAAGGAGAAAAGGAAAGAGATACCCACTTGAATGTAGAGTTCCAAAGAATAGGAAGGAGAGATAAGAAAGACTTCCTCAGTGATCAATGCAAAGAAATAGAGGAAACCAATAGAATAGGAAAGACTAGAGATCTCTTGAAGAAAATTAGAGATAGCAAGGAAAGATTTTATCCAAAGATGGGCTCAAGAAAGGACAGAAATGGTAGGGAGTTAAGAGAAGCAGAGGTATTAAGAAGAGGTGGCAAGAATACACAGAAGAACTGTACATAAAAGATCTTCATGACCCAGATAATCATGATGCTGAGATCACTCACCTAGAGACAGACATCCTGGAATGTGAAATTAAGTTGGCCTTAGGAACCATTACTATGAACAAAGCTAGTAGAGCTTAAGGAATTTCAGTTGAGCTATTTCAAATCCTAAAAGATGATGCTGTGAAAGTGCTGCACTCAATAAGCCAGCAAATTTGGAAAACTCAGCAGTGACCTCAGGACTGGAAAAGGTCAGTTTTCATTCCAATCCCAAAGAAAGGCAATGCCAAAGAATGCTAAAACTACCACACAATTGCACTCATCTCACATGCTAGTAAAGTAATGCTCAAAATTCTTCAAGCCAGGCTTCAGCAATACGTGAACCATGAAATTTCAGATGTTCAAGCTGGTTTTAGAAAAGGCAGAGGAACCAGAGATCAAATTGCCAACATCCGTTAGATCATCGAAAAAGCAAGAGAATTCCAGGAAAACATCTATTTTTGCTTTATTGACTATGCCAAAGCCATTGACTGTGTGGATCTCAATAAACTATGGAAAATTCTGAAAGAGATGGGAATAACAAACCACCTGACATGCCTCTTGAGAAACCTATATGAGGGTCAGGAAGCAACAGTTAGAACTGGACATGGAACAACAGACTGGTTCCAAATAGGAAAAGGAGTTCGTCAAGGCTGTTTATTGTCACCCTGCTTACTTAACTTATATGCAGAGTACATCATGAGAAACGCTGGGCTGGATGAAGCACAAGCTGTAATCAAGATTGCTAGGAGAAATATCAATAACCTCAGATATGCAGATGACACCACCCTTATGGCAGAAAGTGAAGAAGAGCTAAGGAGCCTCTTGATGAAAGTGATAGAGGAGAGTTAAAAAGTTGGCTTAAAGCTCAACATTCAGCAAACTAAGATCATGGCGTCTGGTCCCATCACTTCTTGGAAAATAAATGTGGAAACAGTTTCTGACTTTATTTATCTGGGCTCCAATATCACTGCAGTTTATGACTGCAGCCTTGAAAGTAAAAGGCGCTTATTCCTTGGAAGGAAAGTTTTGACTAATCTAGACAGCATGTTAAAAAGTAGAGTCATTACTTTGCCAACAAAAATCAGTCTAGTCAAGGCTATGGTTTTTCGAGTGGTCATGTATGGATGTGAGAGTTGGACTATAAAGATAGCTGAGCACCGAAGAACTGATGCTTTTGAACTTTGGTGTTGGAGAAGACTCTTGAGAGTCCCTTGGATTTCAAGGAGATCCAATCAGTCTATCCTAAGGAATATCAGTCCTGGGTTTTCATTGGTAGGATTGATGTTGAAGCTGAAACTCCAATACTTTGGCCACCTGATGCAAAGAGCTGACTCATTGGAAAAGACCCTAGTGCTGAGAAATATTGAGGGCAGGAGGAGAAGCAGGAGACAGAGGATGAGATGGCTGGATGGCATCACCGACTCGATGGACATGGCTTTGGGTGGACTCAAGGAGTTGGTGATGGACAGGGAGGCCTGGCGTTCTGTGGTCCATGCTGTCGCAAAGAGTCGGACAGGACTGAGTGACTGAACTGCACCGAACTGAAACCCACCCAGATTCCTCACCCCAGAAATTGAGAGAAAATAAATATTTGGTTTTTTAAAGTCATTAGGTTGTGGCAATAAGTCTTAAAGTGGAAACAGATAACTAGTTCAAATATCTAAAATATTTAAGAAAAATCTACAGCAATTTTAATAATTAATTTTCAAAAGGTACATTCTTAAGATTGAGAACAAAACACAAGTAACTTCTTATCACCACTTTACTTAGAGATCACTTTTATAGGAACTTTTAAGTTGAAAATAAGCTATTTTTAAATGTATTTTTACATTTATTTTAAAAAATTTGAAAATTTAAAATAAATGTAGTAAAATGTGTTCAAATCTCTTCAGGGAATACAGCATTAAAAGAATTAAATTCTAAGCAATATACCATTTTGATATGTTACATAAATCAATCATTTCAAATAATTCACCCTAAATTCATCTACAGATTCATTGAAATGCCAATTAAAATTCCAGGTGGACTTTTTAAGACACTCACAAGCTGATTTTAAAATGAGTTAAAGGGTAAGAATAACCAAGACAATTTTGAAAAACAAAATTTAAAAATGGAGAGTTTATACTATCAGATCTCAAAGCTTCTTATAAACTCGGCAATTAAACCTATGCAGTATTGGGGAAAGGATAAATAAGTAGATCAGAACAGAGGTCATGCACAGGCATCTGATTTAAGAAAATGTGACACAGCAGAACAGGGGAAAAAGAGGGTTTTTTTCAACAAAGTTTGAAATGTTTAATTTTACATGCATATGAAAATATGACTATTTTCCCTACTTCACACCACAAACGAAAATCAATTCCACAATTTTATCAAGAAATATTTCTTAAATGAACACTCTTTTATTCATACACCACAAATATTAATCGTAATATGATTTTTTGAAAAGCCAGATGACATTAAATCTTTCCTGTACTTTAAGCAATTGTTAAACCATTACGTCTTAACTCAAGATAGGAAGAAAAAGTACATATAACATGAATTCGTAAACAAATTTATTTACCAAATATAGAAATAATTCATATTTGTCAAGGAGAAAACAGCAAATAACTATAAAAATAATATCTAAATAAGAAAATAAAATCACTAAAATATGGAATTACATGGATGAAACTAAACAAAGTAAGTGGAGTCGCTTAGTCGTGTCCGACTCTTTGTAACCCCATGGACTGCAGCCTACCAGGCTCCTATGTCCATGGGATTTTCCAGGCAATTGTACTGGAGTGAGGTGCCATTTCCTTCTCCAGGGGATCTTACCGACCCAGGGATCGAACCCAGTTCTCCCGCATTGTAGACAGATGCTTTACTGTCTGAGCCACCAGGTCAAGTTGAAAAATGCATGTATTGTAAGATTTCATCCATAGAAAGTTTGACAACAGGGAAAACTAATTATGGTGTTGAAAATTAAAGGAGTCATTATCCTTGGTGTGATAATTAGGGACTGAAGGAAGTACTATGAGAAATCTGGGGTTTTAATAACACCCTATTATTCAGCCTACCACTAATTACATTAATGTGTTCAGCAGGTAAAAATCAGCAACTATACACTTGCCTTTTGTAATTTTATACATGTTTTCTCTATGATATACTTAATAAACACATTATGATTCTAAGTATCTATATATTCTAAAAGAAAATACAAGCTTTCTCACTCAAAATAAACTTTAATCCAAGATTACCACTCACCATAGCTTCTGGCAAGGCTGAACCTAAAGTAAGACAGGCTTCTAAATTTTGTTCAGAAGTATCTTGTCTATGGGCTTCCCTGGTGGCTCAGTGGTAAAGAATCTGCCTGCAATGCAGGAGACCCAGGTTCAATCTCTGGGTCAGAAAGATTCCCTGGAGAAAGAAATAGCAACCCACACTACTACTTTTGCATGGGAGATCCCATGGACAAAGGAGCCTAATGTGCTGCAGTCCAGGGAGTTGCAAGAGTCGGACATAACTGAGTAATTAAACCACCACCATCTAGATGATGTGTAAATTTGTAGGATAATTTTATTTTTATTATACATGTATGCACACACACACACACGTAATTGGAAATTTAATTTATGTACTTAACATTTCTCCAGGTTTAGGAAGTAGAGATGAGGTGGGCTTATACTAAAAATTATTGTACAGATTCAGTAACAATTTCTGAACCTGAGTCTCTATGTGAAATTTTAATCATCCCAGCCCTGTATAATATTGTCCTCAGTAATCCCTTCAAGTTATATTCCATAGTGCCCAGGTGCTCTTATCAACTCACAAAAGCCCTGTCAGCTCATTTTCCATCTATTATTTTCTCCCTTGTCTCTTCTTTTATCAAAGTTAATGCAGAGGTATGTGCTGTCCATAAAATTTCATAAGATCACCCACTGCGGTCATTACTTCAGCTGGCACTCATTCTAAAGTGTTCTAAGGTTCCCCCACTGTGAGAAAGCCACCATGCTGTGAAAAACCAACCATGTCTGACTTTCCTCTGATGTACTAGGGTCCAAGGGGGTTCGGTGCCCCTGTCATTTTTGCAGATGCCCAGTGCTGAATTCTGTGCCATGATTCAGAATGTAAATCTGGATTTAAGGACAATAAAATTTTATGGACAGAAGCCTCAATACTTAAAAATAAAGCAAATCAAAAATACTTCAATACAAGCAGACTCCATGGGTGTGTGGTATGTATTTTGTCAAAAATATGAATTGAGAGAAAACAATATTTAAAAACACTTGAGTGCAGTGCTCAGACATTTCAGGAGCACAATTGAAGGGATGTATGTGCAAATTCCATATACAAATATTTATAGAAAATTTTCAATGTTAATTTTCCTTCTTTATTATGTTTCATATTGTATTACACTCAAAAGTTAAAACTGAAAAGAAAGGATTAAAAAGTACCAAAGGGAAGAGATTATTAGCTCTAAAATTTAAGATCAATAAAGACAAGCATTAATATGTAATAATATAAAAATAAATATAAAATAATAAATATATATTTACTATTAAATAAATATAAAAAGATTTTATATTCTAAAATCTCCATTCTGAAACAACTGAAAATAATGTCAGTTCTGAGGAATATTCTGAACATAAGTGCAAATCATTGTTACCATACTGATTATTTATTTTTAAAATGCTTTAAATAAGAAGATGAAAATAGGGGAGAAACTAAGATGGCGGAGGAATAGGACGGGGAGAACACTCTCTCCCCAATAAATATACCAAAAGAACTTTTAAAGGCCGAGCAAACTCCAAAAAACAGGAACTGAATGCTGGCAGAGGACATCGGGCATCTGGAGAGGCGACCCAGTGCCGACGTGAGGAGGTAGGACAAAAGAAAGAAAAGAAAAAAAAAAAGTAGAGGGAGAGACAAAGAGCTGGGGACGGGTTCCGTCCCGGAAGGGGAGTCTGGAATAAAGAGGAAAAAAAAAAAAGAGGAGAAAGGTTTCTGAATACCAGGGAGCATTCTCTCTGGCAGATCTGCGGTGGATCTTGGAGAGCAATATAGCTGAGAGCAGAAGCAGATTAATAGCTAAGCCCTGCAAGGTTCGTCTCTAGCTACAAGCACAGCCGAGAGCAGCAGCACAGCCGAAGCAGACTGCTCCTGCTCAGGGAGGGGCGGGCCGCGGGCTCAGGGAACGGAGCAGCCTGAGGGACCTAACCTTCCAGGAAAAGCTCCCTCTCCCCCCCAGGTCCGTGCACAAAACAAAGGGCGGTGAGGAGTCAACAGAGAGGCTGTGCAGCTGAGGGCTGCGGACCGGCCCAACCCCCGCCTGAGAGCAGTGGGCATAACCCAACCCAGCCCCGGGGAGGCTAACCAAGACTTCTGGGGAATCTGGACAGATCGGTGCTGTATACACCTTAGAAGGAGTGCTCAGCTGCACGCCGAGAAAACAGAGCGGCCGGGCCGGGAGAGAGGAGAAGCCCCACTCCCCAACTGCTGGGCGGACGACAGAGAGCCTGAGCAGAAGGGGCGGGGGAAGCCCTCTCATCAGGAGCAGGGCAAACTCCAAAATTAAATCTCTGCCGGTAGATCAGACTGCATAGAAAAGAGACTGTAGGACTGTGAGAAGGACAAGCCTAACCAAGAAGGCCTGCTTAGCTGCACGCTGAGAAAACAGAGTGGCTGGGCCGGGGGAGAGGAGAAGCCCCACTCCCCAACTGGGCTGGGCAGACGACAGAGAGCCTGAGCAGAAGGGGTGGGGGAAGCCCTCTCACCAGGAGCCGGGCAAACTCCAAAATTAAATTTCTGCCGGTAGATCAGCCTGCATAGAAAAGAGACTGTAGGACTGTGAGAAGGTCAAGCCTAACCAAGAAGGCCTGCTTAGCTGCACGCTGAGAAAACAGAGCGGCTGGGCTGGGGGAGAGGAGAAGCCCCACTCCCCAACTGCTGGGCGGACGACAGAGAGCCTGAGCAGAAGGGGCGGGGGAAGCCCTCTCACCAGGAGCAGGGCAAACTCCAAAATTAAATCCCTGCCGGTAGAACAGACTGCATAGAGAGCGGCTGGGCCGGGGGAGGGGAGAAGCCCCACCCCCCAACTTTGCTGGGCGGACGACAGAGAGCCTGAGCAGAGGGGGCGGGGTAAGCCCTCTCACCAGGAGCAGGGCAAACTCCAAAGCGCTGAATAGACACTTAAAAGACCAGCAGACGGAAGACTCTAGCAGAACAGCTTTGAAACAGACAGGAGAAGCAAATTAAAGCCCTGCAGGTGGCGATAACTGCATAGAAAGAAGTTTATAAGTCTGTGAAAAGGAGAAGCCGGACCAGGGAATCATCTGAAAATCTACAGACCCTTCACCGAATGCACCAGCACCAGAGAAAGCCTTCATTATAACTGTACTAGGAACATCTTTTAAATTTTTAAAACTCTTAT
>ML663009.1:38956121-39003363 GCA_007570785.1 Antilocapra americana
TTTCTCCTTTATTTTTATTTTCCGGTTTTTTTTTTTTTTTAAGTATTTTTGAGAACCCAGTCTTTACTCTAGATTTTTAATCTTTGCTCATTAGTACCTGGTATCAACTTTGTACCTTTCAAGATCCAAGCACCAGTACCCACTGCTACCTGGGAATGAGATCATTGGCTTGACTGCTTTCTCCCCATTCTTATCTCTTGCTAGTAACAGTGAGGAAACCTAGACTCACCCACCAGAAAACCACACAAGCCTTTCCACCCAGGAAACTTCGACAAACCACGCATCCAACCCCTCCCATAGAGAGGAATCCCCACAATAAAGGGACAACACAGCAAGATAAACAAGATGAAAAGGCAGAGAAATACCCAGCAAGTAAAGGAACAGGATAAATACCCCCTAGACCAAACAAAAGACGAAGAGATAGGAAATCTACCTGACAAAGAATTCCGAATAATGATAGTGAAAATGATCCAAAACCTGGAAAATAAGTTGGAGTTACAGCTCAATAACCTGCAGGCAAGGATTGAGAAGATGCAGGTAAGCTTTAACAAAGATTTAGAAGAAATGAAAAAGAGACAAAATACAATGAATAATGCAATAAATGAGATCAAAAACACTCTGGAGGGAACCAACAGTAGAATAACAGAGATAGAAGACAGAATAAGTGAGATAGAAGACAGAATGACAGAAATAAATGAAACAGAAAGGAAAAATGAAAAAAGAATTAAAAGAAATGAAGACAACCTTAGAGACCTCTGGGACAATATTAAACGCACCAATATTCGAATCATAGGAGTCCCAGAAGAAGAAGACAAAAGAAAGACCATCAGAAAATTCTTGAAGAGATAATTGTAGAAAACTTCCCTAAATTGGGGAAGCAAATAGCCACTCAGGTCCAAGAAACACAGAGAATCCCAAATAGAATGAACCCCAAGCGGGACACCCCAAGACACATATTAATCAAATTGGCAAATATCAAATACAAAGACCAAATATTAAAAGCAGCAAGGGAGAAGCAAAAGATAACTCACAAGGGGAATCCCATAAGGATAACAGCTGATCTCTCAACAGAAACGCTTCAGGCCAGAAGGGAATGGCAAAACATACCTAAAGTCATGGAAGAAAACAATCTACAACCCCGACTACTCTACCCAGCAAGGATCTCATTCAAATTTGAAGGAGAATTCAAAATTTTCTCAGACAAGCAGAAACTGAGAGAATTCAGTAATACCAAACCAGCCCTCCAACGAATGCTAAAGGATCTTTCCTAGATAGGAAACACCGATGGGATAGATAATCTGGAGCCCAAAACAATAAAATAAATGGCAGCGGGATCATACTTATCAATAATTACCTTAAATGTAAACGGGCTGAATGCCCCAACCAAAAGGCAAAGATTGGCCGATTGGATACAGAAACAAGACCCCTATATATGTTGTCTACAAGAGACCCACCTCAAACCTAGGGACGCATATAGACTGAAAGTTAAAGGCTGGAAAAAGATATTCCATGCAAATAAAGACCAAAAGAAAGCAGGAGTGGCAATACTCATATCTGATAAAGTAGACTTTAAAATAAAGGCAGTGAAAAGAGATAAAGATGGACATTACATAATGATCAAAGGATCAATCGAGGAAGAAGAAATAACAATTATAAATATTTATGCACCTAACATAGGAGCTCCACAATATGTAAGGCAAATGCTAACAAATATGAAAGGGGAAATCAACAACAACACAATAATAGCAGGAGACTTTAATACACCACTCACACCAATGGATAGATCAACTAGACAGAAAAGTAACAAGGAAATTCAAACTTTAAATGAAACAATAGACCAACTAGACCTAATTGATATCTATAGGTCATTCCACCCCAAAACAAGGAATTTCACCTTTTTCTCAAGTGCACATGGGACCTTCTCCAGGATAGATCACATCCTGGGCCATAAATCTAACCTTGATAAATTCAAAAATATTGAAATCATCCCAAGCATCTTTTCTGACCACAATGCAGTGAGATTAGATATCAACTACAGGAGAAAACCTCTCAAAACTTCCAACATATGGAGGCTCAACAACACACTGCTGAATAACCAACAAATCGCAGAAGAAATTAAAAATGAAATTCAGTTATGCATGGAAACGAATGAAAATGAAAACACAACAGCTCAAAACCTATGGGACACTGTGAAAGCAATGCTAAGGGGAAAGTTCATAGCAATACAAGCTCACCTCAGGAAACAAGAGAAAAATCAAATAAATGACCTTACTATACACCTAAAGCAACTAGAAAGGGAAGAGATGCAGAAGCCCAGGTCTAGTAGAAGGAAAGAAATCTTAAAGATCAGGGCAGAAATTAATGCAAAGGAATCAAAAGTGACCATAGCAAAAATCAACCAAGCCAAAAGCTGGTTCTTTGAGAAGATAAATAAAATTGACAAACCGTTAGCCAGACTCATCAAGAAACAAAGGGAGAAGAACCAAATCAACAGAATTAGAAATGAAAACGGAGAGATCACAACAGAAAACACAGAAATACAAAGGATCATAAGAGACTATTATCAGCAACTATATGCAAATAAACTGGACAACCTGGATGAAATGGACAAATTCCTAGAAAAGTACAACTTTCCAAGACTAAACCAGGAAGAGATAGATAATATTAATAGACCCATCACAAGCATGGAAATTGAAACCGTAATCAGAAATCTTCCAAAAAACAAAAGCCCAGGACCAGATGGCTTCACAGCTGAATTCTACCAAAAATTTAGAGAAGAGCTAACACCTATTCTACTCAAACTCTTCCAGAAAATTGCAGACGAAGGTAAACTTCCAAACTCATTCTATGAGGCCTCCATCACCCTAATTCCAAAACCTGGCAAAGATGCCACAAAAAAAGAAAACTACAGGCCAATATCACTGATGAACTTAGACGCAAAAATCCTCAACAAAATTCTAGCAAATAGAATCCAACAACACATCAAAAAGATCATACATCATGATCAAGTAGGCTTTATCCCAGGGATGCAAGGATTCTTCAATATTCGTAAATCGATCAATGTAATACACCACATTAACAAATTAAAAAATAAAAATCACATGATTATCTCAATAGATGCAGAGAAAGCCTTTGACAAAATTCAACATCCATTTATGATAAAAACCCTCCAAAAAGCAGGAATAGAAGGAACATACCTCAACATAATAAAAGCTATATATGACAAACCCACAGCAAACATTATCCTTAATGGTGAAAAACTGGAAGCATTCCCCCTGAAATCAGGAACAAGACAAGGGTGCCCACTCTCACCACTACTATTCAACATAGTTTTGGAAGTTTTGGCCACAGCAATCAGAGCAGATAAAGAAATCAAAGGAATACAGATTGGAAAAGAAGAAGTAAAACTCTCTCTGTTTGCTGATGACATGATCCTCTATATTGAAAACCCTAAAGACTCTACGAGAAAATTACTAGAGCTAATCAGTGAATATAGCAAAGTTTCAGGATACAAAATCAACACACAGAAATCCCTGGCATTCCTATACACTAACAGTAAGAAATCAGAAAGAGAAATTAAGGAAACAATCCCATTCACCATCGAAACAAAAAGAATAAAATACTTAGGAGTATTTCTACCTAAAGAATCAAAAGACTTGTATATAGAAAACTATAGAACACTGATGAAAGAAATCAAGGAGGACACAAACAGATGGAGAAATGTACCGTGCTCATGGATTGGAAGAATCAATATAGTGAAAATGAGTATACTACCTAAAGCAATCTATAGATTCAATGCAATTCCTATCAAGCTACCAGAGGTCTTCTTCAAAGAATTAGAACAAATAATTTCTCAATTTGTATGGAAATACAAAAAACCTCGTATAGCCAAAGCAATCTTGAGAAAGAAGAATGGAACTGGCGGAATCAACCTACCTGACTTTAGGCTATACTACAAATCCACAGTCATTAAGACAGTATGGTACTGGCACAAAGACAGAAACATAGATCAATGGAACAGAATAGAAAGCCCAGAGATAAATCCACGCATCTATGGACACCTTATCTTTGACAAAGGAGGCAAGAATATACAATGGATAAAAGACAACCTCTTTAACAAGTGGTGCTGGGAAAACTGGACAGCCACTTGTAAAAGAATGAAACTAGATCACTTTCTAACACCATACACAAAGATAAACTCAAAATGGATCAAAGATCTAAGCATAAGACCAGAAACTATAAAACTCCTAGAGGATAACATAGGCAAAACACTCTCTGCTATAATCCAAAGCGGGATACTCCATGACCCACCTCCCAGAATATTGGAAATAAAAACACGAATAAACAAATGGGACCTAATTAAAATTAAAAGCTTTTGCACAACAAAGGAAACTATAAGCAAGGTGAAAAGACAGCCTTCAGAATGGGAGAAAATAATAGCCAATGAAGCAACAGACAAACAATTAATCTCAAAAATTTACAAACAACTCCTGCAGCTCCATTCTAGAAAAATAAACAACCCAATTAAAAAGTGGGCCAAAGAACTTAACAGACATTTCTCCAAGGAAGATATAAAAATGGCTAACAAACACATGAAAAGATGCTCAACATCACTCATTATCAGAGAAATGCAAATCAAAACCACAATGAGGTACCACTTTACACCAGTCAGAATGGCTGCCATCCAAAAGTCTACAAGCAATAAATGCTGGAGAGGATGTGGAGAAAAGGGAACCCTCTTACACTGTTGGTGGGAATGCAAACTAGTACAGCCACTATGGAAAACAGTGTGGAGGTTCCTTAAAAAGCTGCAAATAGACCTGCCATATGACCCGGCAATCCCACTGCTGGGCATATACACCGAGGAAACCAGAATTGAAAGAGCCACGTGCACCCCAATGTTCATCGCTGCATTGTTTACAATAGCCAGGACATGGAAGCAACCTAGATGCCCATCAACTGACGAATGGATAAGAAAGCTGTGGTATATATACACAATGGAATATTACTCAGCATTAAAAAAAAATTCATTTGAAGCAATTCTACTCAGATGGACGAAACTGGAGCCCATTATCCAGAGTGAAGTAAGCCAGAAGCAAAAACAACAATACAGTATATTAACACATATATATGGAATTTAGAAAGACAGTAATGAGAACCCAACATGGGAGACAACAAAAGGAACGCAGATGTATAGAATAGACTTGTGGACTTTGTGGATGAGGGTAAGGGTGGGATGAGATGGGAGAAGGGCATTGAAGCCTGTTAATTGTCATGTGTCTAATCAATCGCCAGCCCAGGATTGATGCTCGGGACTGGTGCAGCGAGATTTCCCGGGGGGGAGGGAGGAGGGAGGGGGGACCCGGAGGGGAAGCATATGTAAACCCATGGTGATATCATAACAATGTATGGCTAAAACAATAATTTAAAAAAAATAAAATAAAATAAATTAAAAAAAAAAAAAAAAGAAGATGAAAATAATTATAATAATGTAAACTTTAAATAATTAAAAGTAAATTGCTATAATAATTGTTATTCTAATAGTGAACTAAACGATTATTATAAGAAATGCTTCCAGAAAAATAAAATTTTTAAATATCTAAAAACATGTGTGACTGAATAAGGTTGACAGAGAATAGTTATTCAAAAAAAAATTCACAAAACTGTCTATTCCAAGAAACTTTCAGAATATCTCAGTTGTCAAATTGCCTGAAAGTATCAAGACTGACTGCCAAGACTTTTTGTGGCCAAAAGTTATAAATTTACTAGATATCAAGTTTCTCTAAGAGGTTAAAATATTCTAAAATCAGTATAATTTTTAACTCTTCAAAAAAGCCTAACAGTTGTAGAGTCAAAGCAAGATAACGCTTTCAAGAAATGATAACTTGTACCATGCCACAAAATTGCATGAGGTGAACCACTGAAAATGAAGCTCTTTAAGGATATTTCATTGGCATTACAGGCTTCCATAATTCTTATTTTCTAGTAAAGTCAGCCATTCCAATAAGCATACCTACTAACATAGCTTCTCAGCTAGCAGATTCGATCAAAATTAGAAACGACCTGGAAATGTCCCCCCATGCAGACCTGTGCTAGATAATCCCAAAATGAGTCTGACCCATGAGGAGGCTGAATAGGGGCTGAAATCAAGCTTATATCTATCATATAGCTCATACAGCTGTGATATCAAGCATAGGAAGGACAGGCATCCTCCCTCAGGAAAGGAGGGCATCATAAGAATTAGCTTTAAGGTAACCCTGAATATTCACTGGAAAGACTGATACTGAAGCTGAAGCTACAGTTTTTTGGTCATCTGATGCAAACAAATAACTCACTGAAAAAGTCCCTGATGCTGGGAAAGATCAAGGACAGAAGAAGAAAAAGAGGGTGTCAGAGGATGAAATGGCTGGATGGCATGACTGATGCAATAAATATGAACTTGGGGAAACTCTGGAGATGGTGAGGACAGGGACACCTGGCATACTGCAGTCTATGGGGTTGCAAAGTTGGACATGACTGGGCGACTGAACAACAACAGGCTAGGGTGGCCATGTGGGGATATCTTGATGTGTATGTGTGTTATGAGCGATTAAGGGTAAATTCAGCAAGTTGCATTGTATGGTCTATTTCAAATACCAACCATAAGCATAAAAGACAGTAAAGGAAAATCTTAGTGTCTAGTAAATTAGGAAAAAATAGCTTCATAATTTTTACTTTTATGAGATAGTAAGGATAGCAAGGAGAGATAACAAAGCCTTCCTAAGTGATCAATGTAAAGAAATAGAAGAAGGCAATAGAATGGGAAAGACTAGATATCTCTTCAAGAAAATTAGAGATACCAAGGGAACATTTCAGGCAAAGACAGACACAATAAAGGACAGAAATGGTATGGACCTAACAGAACCAGAAGATATTAAGAAGAGGTGGCAAGAATACACAGAAGAACTAAATAGAAAAGATCTTTGTGACTCAGATAACCGCGATGGTGTGATCACTCACCTAAAGCGAGGCATCCTGGAATGTGAAGTCAAGTGGGCCTTAGGAAGCATCCCTCCTAGAACAAAGCTAGTGGAGATGATGGAATTTCAGCTGACCCATTTCAAATCCTAAAATATGATGCTGTGAAAGTGGTGTGCTCAAAATGCCAGCAAATGTGGAAAACTCAGCAGTGGCCACAGGACTGGAAAAGGTTAGTTTTCATTCCAGTCAGAAAGAAAGGCAATGTTAAAGAATGTTCATATTACCACACAATTGCACTCATCTCACATGATAGCAAAGTAATGCTCAAAATTCTCCAAGCCAGGTTTCAACAGTACATGAACTGAGATTCTAGATGTTCAAACTGGATTTAGAAAAGGCAGAGGAACCAGAGGTCAAGTTGCCAACATCTGTTGGATCATAGAAAGAGCAAGAGAATTTCAGGAAAACATCTACTTCTGCTTCATTGACTATACTAAAGCCTTTGACTGTGTGGATCACAACAAACTGTGGGAAATTCTTAAAGAGTTGGGAATACCAGACCACCTGCCCTGCCTCCTGAGACTGGTTACAAATTGGGAAAGGAGTATGTCAAGGCCGTATATTGTCACCCTTCTTATTTAACTTCTATGCAGAGTACATCAGGTGAAATGCTGAGTTGGATGAAGCGCAAGCTGGAATCAAGATTGCAGGGAGAAATATCAATATCCTCAGATATGTAGATAACACGACACTTATGGCAGAAAGTTAAGAGGAACTAAAGAAACTTTTGATGAAAGTGAAGGGGGACAGTTAAAAAGCTGGTTTAAAACTCAATATTCAAAAAACAAAGATCACGGCATACAGTCCAATCAGTTCAAGGCAAATAGATGGGGAAACGATGGAAACAGTGACAGACTTTACTTTGGGGGCTCTAAAATCACTGCAAATGTTGACTGCAGCTTGCCACTTGGAAGAAAAACTATGACAAACCTAGGCAGCATATTATAAAACAGAGACATTACTTTGCAACAAATGTCCATCTAGTCAAAGCTATGGTTTTTCCAGTAGTCATGTATGGATGTGAGAGTTGACCATTGATGCTTTTGAACTGTGGTGTTGGAGATGATTCTTGAGAGTCCCTTGGACAGCAAGGAGATCAAACTAGTTAATCCTAAAGGAAATCAGTCCTGAATATTAATTGGAAGGTCTGATGCTAAAGCTGAAACTCAAATACTTTGGCCATCTGATGCAAAGAACTGACACCTTAGAAAAGACCCTCATGCTGGGAAAGACTGAAGGAAGGAGAAGGGGATGATAGAGGATGAGATGGCTGGATGGCATGGCATCACTGACTGAATGGACGTTAGTTTGAGCAAGCTCCAGGATGTGGTGATCGAGAGTGAATCCAGGTGTCCATGGGGTCGCAAAGAGTTGGACATGACTGAGAGACTGAACTGAAGGAAACATTTCATTAAATGATAATTTAGAGTTGCATATTTCACTTCTCACTCTGGCCCCACCTGCTTGTGACACTTACAAAATTATAAATGACATGAGATTAGTTAAAATATTCCCTGCTATTCAATGAACTGCTAATTTAACCTCTTTTGTTTCTAGATGAACAGATATGAAGTTTGCCCAGTTTTTTAAATCAAAAGTAATCCACTGTATGTCATAGTCTATTAGGCTAGGAGAAAGTCAGTTTTTATAACTGCAATTTTTTTTAGATTCTATACATGTGTTCAATTTAGAGCTTCAGGCAGGTCTCCCAGGTCTTTTATCCATACTAGTTATATGGATATCTTCATTTTCCATGACACCATGATTTCTGAAATAAAGCCTATAGCTGTCTGACAACGTAGATGTTTGCCAGGTCAAGCATTCTTTCTCCACAAAGTCATTCTTCTCTATGGCTTCACTATATCACTATGGACTTTCAAAGTAGTGATGTACATCTAATTTTGAGAACAATATGTCCCCTCCCACTCTTTTCTGACCAGAGAATGAACTTCTACCCCAAGGATAGGCACAATGATCTTTGGGGCCCCAAGTACTCATTAACCTCCCTTTCCCCTCTGAGAAAATTTTTGCTTAATCATCTCATTGAGGACTTATGAAAACAGATACTAAGGAGGATACCTCTTCAAGAAGATTCTATTTTTAAAATAATACAAATGTGTTGAAAAGAAAAATAAATAAATAAAATTGGCATGCTTTGTTGCCTCACAACAAGGAGGAACAAAGTAACACAAACTAAAAGTACAAAATAGTATTTTACTAAATCATCTTGTCATTCTCTTAGAGTAAACATAACTTTACTGCAGAAAATTTCATTTCTCATTTTGAGCTTTTTTAAATGTGTAGAATAAAGTAGCCTTCTCCAGCCAATAACTCTTTCATATGGTGCTAAATATTTGTTTTCCTTGTTGAATTAGGTTCAGCCTCTGAGGGACATGTCGTCATGTTAGTAGCTCAGTCATGTCTGATTCTTTGCAATCCTGTGGACTGTAGCCTGCCAGGTTCTTCAGTCCATGGAATTCGCCAGGCAAGAATACTGAAGTGGGTAGACATTCCCATCTCCAGGGGATCTTCCTGATGCAGAGATCAAACCTGGGTCTCCTGCATGCATTCCAGGCAGATTTTTTATTGTCTGAGTCAGCAGGGAAGCCCAGTGGTTATTTGGCTCCTAGCCTCACGCCTCCAATGAATTCTTTAGTCATAGAATGCTTCCCAGGTTTTAAGCCTAGAAAGTTGTAGGAAAACTATATTAAAATTTAAGGATCTTTTTTCAGTCCTTTCCAGGATATCAGCCTATGGTTAGAAGATAGAAGTAGTCCTGACATGATAACTATGAGGGCCTCCCAACAAAAGCATCCATCACCCAATGAGCAGTTTAGCTACTTTCATTTCCCCCGATGATTCACCTTTATGGATTTGGAGTACTACGATAGTGGTGACAACTTGAGCCTTCTAATGTGTGAGGAAGCTTTCTCTTTTGCAGGTCTATTACACAGTTTCAATATATAGTTAGTGAATGGATGTATGGATAGATGGATGGATGTTCCAAGATGAAGATCTGTTGGTTATTTATTGAGAAGAAGTTAAGCTTTCATTCTTATCTGGATGAATATGCTATATACATATAAAATGTATAAACATCTTCTGGAGAAAATAATTCAAGTCCAATAGTCTGAAAGTAAAACCTACCTTCAAGTAGAATTATTTATCAAGCACAAATAAAGCACAACTAGAAATTGATTTGCTCCTGAAAGACAGCATATTATGCCAACCCAAATATGCCACTTTGTTATATTGATTATTTTGAGCTATATGCACATTATAAAAGGCAAATAAAGAGAAAGAGGTTTTGTATGAATTCCCCATATCTCTGCCTAAAAAGAAATACTCCAAAAGGAATTCAAAGATCATAAATCCCCTTTTTGAGAACTTCATCCATCAGGAAAGATTGATTAGAAGACTAGAAGTCAAGACCACAACCAAACTTTGTCACAGGCTATTATACCTCTCATCTATTCTTATAAAATCCCATTCATTTTCCCTAAAACTCATTTACTCTCACCTGAGAAACCTACTCCCCGTCCCTTTCCCTATTAAGATGTTATTTAATCTTGAGTTCTATAAGACATGTCTGAGTTACTGATCTTGCCCTGGGTACCTCTCATATATGCATGAGGAATATATGTTAATACATTTTGGTTTGTTTTTTGCTTGTTAATCTGTGTTTTATTATAGGAGTCTCAGATAAGAACTCAAAGGATAGAGGGAAAACATATTTTCCTCTTCCCCACACTTTAAACTCATCCAGAGGAAGAGTGGATCTATTCAACAGCCTCAATTGAATATCTGCCTTTTATTAGATAGGAATAATTTTAGGTACCCAAGTGGCTCAGGTTAGGAGGGTGAAACTTTCATAAATGCATTCAACAGGATGTGTTAGGTGCTGCCATTGTGCAAATAACACACAAATCTCAGGGGCTCAGCACAATATAGTCCATGTGTCACTCAACTACACATTCAAAGCTGATCAAGTGAAGGCTCTGCTTCACATAATCCTTTAAGGTCTTACTCTAACAGATATGCCACATTTCATAGCTGCAAACATGCAGCATCCTTTGACACCATGGTTGAGGATCCTGTGTCCACACTTAGCATGGCACACATCATTTCCCTTCATGGATCACTGGACAGAACTAGTCATACGGCCTCAACTAATTACAACAGGTCAGGGAAGTGAAATCTTCCTTTGTTCCCAGGAAAGAACATGGTATAAAAGGGCCTCGTGGCTCAGTAATAAAGAATTCGCCTGCAATGCATGAGCCACGGGAGACTCGGGTTTGATCTTTGGGTCAGGAAAATTTGCTACATTATGGCATAGCAACCCACTCTGGTATTCTTGCCTGGAGAATCCCATGGACAGAGGAGCCTGGTGGGCTATACAATCCATATGATTGCAAAGAGTCGGACATTACTGAAGCAACTTAGCCAACACGCACACAGAAGTGAAGCAGATCATTTTAACACTGTATGTCATATGCAGTAAATAATAAAATTGTGCTTACAGGCCTGAATACATACCTCAGCATTCATTATTGCATGCTATATAAGTTGTGCAAATTACTTTATCTCCCTGACTCTACTTTATCATCTAAAGTAGAAATAACTAATTCACATGGTTATTGTGATGATAATATAAAATAATAGAATATATGAAGACCTGACACACAGAAGTTTTTCAACAGATGGTAGTGATAGTAGCTTTTCTTATAATATATAGCACAACAGAGTCAATCATTTACTGTCAGGAGCAGTCATCATCCTTAGTTATCTAATAGATTTAACTGGAGAGCTCAACAAATGATCATGCCTAGATCCTACTCTCTGATTCTTACAGGAGTTAAGCCAAAGCATTAGCATTTTCTTTTTAAAATTATTTTTAGTTTTTAATTGGAGGATAATTGCTTTATAATGTTTTGTTGGTTTATGTACAACACAAATCAGTCATAATTATATATATATATATATATATATATATCCCATCCCTCTTGAACCTCCCTCCCACCCTTCTTTTCCAGCCCTCTAAGTCATCACGGAGTTTGACACTTCCTGTGTCATATGGCAACTTCCCACTAGCTATCTATTTTACATATGAGAGTGTATATAGGTCAATGCTACTTTCTTAATCCATCCTACCCTCTTTTCCCCTTGTGGGACTGTATCCACAAGTCCTTTCTTGTGCTCGAATGAGTCCTATGATTCTTCCATTTTTGATTCCTTTTTGCTCTCAAAGCACTAGTATTTTCAAAATTATGTTTTTTTCAGCATGAAAACAGGGTTAGATATCTCTCTAGTAAGATGAAAAATAAATTATACATGTATGGTTAACATAAATTAGTTGTCTTTCTCAGAGATTTTTTACTTTTTTAAATATATAACTCAACAACCCACTACACTGTTTGAAGAAGGAAATAATCATGTTTTCCACAGTGAAATATTTTGCTATTACAGTTTAACAATCACAATCTCTCTCACAGCAAACAGGTAAGAAGGTATATGCTATAAGAATATTTTTCTCTGGGATGACCCAGAGGGATGAATTGTGAGGGAGGTGGGAAGGGGGTTATAGAAGGGAAACACATGTATATTCATGGAGAATTCATGTCAGTGTATGGCAAAACCAACATAATAATGTAAAGAAAAAAGTCTTTCCTGAATTTGTTACAATATAAAATTAATTAATTAATTAATTAAAAAAGAATATTTTTTTCATGGTAGAGTAAGAGCAAAAAAAAACCATAAAAATAAGACATCTAGATATAAATGTAGCTAAGGTGGCATCACCTTGAAGTGCAATACCTGTTTCAAAGTAAAACAAGAGATTTAGTTTACATTTTACACATAACCTCAATAAAAGACTCTCAGAATATTTCTTTGATAGAGATATACTAATGAGAAAAAGAAATGATACCTTAAATTCTATACTGGCACAAGAACTAAGAGAGCATTGTATGAAATAGTCTAGGGCATAAAAAATACAGTTTAAGTAATTATTCATAAGCTACAAATGCTTCTGTTTATTTTATTAAAGAGGGAGAAAAAAAAGCATTGGTGGTAAAAGTACAAATGATATAATATCATATCAACTTTGGAAGCCACTTTAAAATGGTAATTCTGCACATAAAATTATCATGATTAATTGATTACAGTCCATTCCCTTCCTTGGCATTGCCTTTCTTTGGGATTGGAATGAAAACTGAACTTATCCAGTCCTGTGGCCATTGCTGAGTTTTCAAAATTTGCTGGCATATTGAGTGCAGCACCTTCACAGCATCATCTTTCAGGATTTGAAATAGCTCAACTGGAATTCCATCACCCCCACTTGCTTTATTTGTAGTGATGTTTTCTAAGGTCCACTTGACTTCACATTCCAAGATGTCTGGCTCTAGGTGAGTGATCACACCATCATGATTATCTGAGTTGTGAAGATCTTTTTTATACAGTTCTTCTGTGTATTTTTGTCACCTCTTCTTAATATCTTCTCTTCTGTTAGGTCTGTACCATTTCTGTCCTTCATCAAGCCCATGTTTGCCTGAAATATTCCCTTGGTATTTCTTGAAGAGATCTCTAGTCTTTCCCATTCTTTTGCTTTCCTCTATTTCTTTGCATTGATCGCTAAGAAAGACTTTCTTATCTCTCCTTGCTATTCTTTGGAACTCTGCATTCAGACAGGAATATTTTTCCTTTTCTCCTTTGCTTTTCACTTCCCTTCTTTTCATAGCTATTTGTAAGGCCTCCTCAGACAGCCATTTTGCTTTTCTGCATTTCTTTTCCATGGGGATGTTCTTAATCCCTGTCTCCTGTACAATGTCATGAACCTCCATCCATAGTTCATCAGGCACTCTATCTATCAGATCTAGTTCCTTAAATGTATTTCTCACTTCTGCTGTATAATCGTAAGGGATTTGATTTAGGTCATACCTGAATGGTCTAGTGGTTTTCCTTTTCTTCAATTCAAGTCTGAATTTGGCAATAAGGAGTTCATGATCCAAGCCACAGTCAGCTCCTGGTCTTGTTTTTGCTGATTGTATACAGCTTCTCCATCTTTGGCTGCAAAGAAAATAATCAATCTGATTTCAGTGTTAACCATCTGGTGATGTCCATGTGTAGAGTCTTCTCTTGTGTTGTTGGAAGAGGGTATTTGCTATGAACAATGCGTTCTCTTGGCAAAACTCTATTAGCCTTTGCCCTGCTTCATTCTGTACTCCAAGGTCAAATTTGCCTGTTACTCCAGGTGTTTTTTGACTTCCTACTTTTGCATTCCAGTCTCCTATAATGAAAAGGACATCTTTCTTGGGTGTTAGTTCTAGAAGGTCTTGTAGATCTTCATTGAACCGTTCAACTTCAGCTTCTTTAGTATTACTGGTTGGGGCATAGGCTTGGATTACGGTGATATTGATTGGTTTGCGTTGGAAACGAACAGAGATCATTCTGTCATTTTTGAGATTGCATCCAAGTATTGCATTTCAGACTCTTTTGTTGACTATGATGGCTACTTCATTTCTTCTAAGGGATTCCTGCCCACAGTAGTAGATACAATGGGATAAATTCACCCATTCCAGTTCATCTCAGTTCACTGATTCCTAGAATGTTGACGTTTACTCTTGCCATCTCCTGTTTGACCACTTCCAATTTGCCCTGATTCATGGACCTAACGTTCCAGGTTCCTATGCAATATTGCTCTTTACAGCATCGGACCTTGGTTCTATCACCAGTGACATCCACAACTGGGTATAGTTTTTGTTTTGGCTCCCTTCATTGTTTCTGGAGTTATTTCTCCACTGATCTTCAGTAGGATGTTGAGCACCTACCAACCTGCGGAGTTCATCTTTTAGTCTCCTATCTTTTTGCCTTTTCATACTGTTCATGGGGTTCTCAAGTCAAGAATCCTGAAATGGTTTGCCATTTCTTTCTCCAGTGGACCACATTCTGTCAGATCTCTCCACCATGACCCGTGCATCTTGTGTGGCTCCATACAGCATGGCTTAGTTTCAGTGAGTTAGACAAGGCTGTGGTCCATGTGATCAGATTGGCTAGTGTTCTGTGATAGTGGTTTCAGTATGTGCTCTCTGATGCCCTTTCACAACATCTACCCTCGTGCTTGGGTTTCTCTTAACTTGGACGTGGGGTATCTCTGCACAGCTGCTCCAGCAAAGCGTAGCCACTGCTCCTTACCTTGGATGAGGGGTATGTCCTCATGGCTGTTCCTCCTGACCTTGAATATGGAGTATCTCCACTGGCTGTCCTCTGCCCACGCAGCCACCACTCCTTGCACGTGGGGTAGCTTCTCTCAGCCGCCTTTCTGGGTTTCTCTTACCTTGGACGCAGGATCTCTCTTCACGGCTGCTTCAGCAATGTGCAGCTACCGCTTCTGACCTCAGACGCGGGGTAGCTCCTCTATACCATGCTCACTGCGCTCTCACAGCTGCTGGACTCAGTGCAAGAGAGTTCCAGAAAAGGATCTATTTCTGCTTTATTGACTATGCCAAAGCCTTTGACTGTGTGGATCACAATAAACTGTGGAAAATTCTCAAAGGGATGGGAATACCAGACAACCTGGCCTGTCTTTTGAGAAACCTGTATGCAGTTCAGGAAACAACAGTTAGCACTCGACGTGGAACAACAGACTGGTTCCAAATAGGAAAAGGAGTATATCAAGGCTGTATATTGTCACCCTGCTTATTTAACTTACATACAGAGTACATCATGAGAAATGCTGGGCTGGAAGACACACAAGCCAGAATCAAGATTGCTGGTAGAAATATCAATAACCTCAGATATGCAGATAACACAACCCTTATGGCAGAGAGTGAAGAGGAACTAAAAGCCTCTTGAAAGTGAAGCAGGAGAGTGAAAAAGTCGGCTTAAAGCTCAAAATTCAGAAAACTAAATGGTATCTGATCCCATCACTTCATGGCAGATAGATGGGGAAACAGTGGAAACAGTGGCTGACTTTATTTTTTTGGGCACCAAAATCACTGCAGATGGTGATTTCACCCATGAAATTAAAAGACTTTTACTCCTTGGAATGAAAGTTATGACCAACCTAGATAGCATATTTAAAAGCAGAAACATTACTTTACCAACAAAGGTCCGTCTAGTCAAGGCTATGGTTTTTCCACTGATCATATATGGATGTGAGAGTTGGACGGTGAAGAAGCTGACTGCCGAAGAATTGATGCTTTTGAACTGTGGTGTTGTAGAAGACTCTTGAGAGTCCCTTGGACTGCAAGGAAATCTAACCAGTCCATCCTAAAGGAGATCAGGCCTGAGTGTTCCTTGGAAGGACTGACTTTAAAGCTGAAACTCCAATACTTTGGCCACCTCATGTGAAGAGTTGACTCATTTGAAAATACCCTAATGCTGGGAAGGACTGGGGGCAGGAGAAGGGGACGACAGAGGATGAGATGGCTGAATGGCATCACCGACTTGATGGATGTGGGTTTGGGTAGACTCCAGGAGTCGGTGATGGACAGGGAGGCCTGGTGTGCTGCAATTTATGGGGTTGCAAAGAGTTGGACACGATTGAGCGACTGAACTGAACTGAACATTCCCTTCACTTCTTTTTAAAAATAGCACTAAGGATTGTAAAGAGTATTACTGGTGCCCTATGGCGGGCAGACCATGTAAATCACATCCATGCTACACTTTGGTACTTGCTTTAAGTCACTATAAGCCATCATGAATGAGTAAGCTATTTAGAATATGAAAGGATTTCCCCTGGATATAGAGATATGACAATATAACCACCTGAACTTAGGTTAAAACATTACAAAGTCACTCCATGCATGGTTCTTTTCCTTCATTTAGTTAACCATTTGGGATTTCAATCAACAAATGTAATGAATATCTATTACATCTAAAGCAACATATTTATAATTTTATTGTTTCAAATATTCATTTATTAAAAGCTTCTTAATGTATTACACATATATTTAAAATGCATAAATATATTTTCCTGTATAAATGTACAAGTATTACATGTATTTATATGTTTAAACATTCTACATATTTAAGTCCATTAATAAACAAAATCTATTTCTCCCCAAATATTTATTGAATACTTAGAATATTCAAAGCACTAGTATCTTATGCTATATTTGGCATTTTTTCTGCTTTGTTTTTGTTGGTTATTCTTTTAATTCTTCCTAAATTATTGGAGTGATCAACACAAGGAAGACACTAACAGGAAAGAGACATAAAAGTGAAAGTAAGTATGAATGACATATTTTTACAACAATAAAATTGCTTACGTATGTAGGGAAGAGCAAAGGTAGAGTTTGCATAATCTTTAAATGTGTCACTCAACTTATAAAATGATGGCAAAATATTGTTATTACTACTTATATGAATAAATACCAACTTGTGAAGAAACAAAATAAAAATATAAAATGAAGAAGTAAATATGTATATTCTATCTAACTCAATTTAAATATACAGTGAAATTTGAGAATATAATGAAGAAAAAATATAGGAAAAGAAATATGAATATAAATGATAAATACCAGCATTAAAAATGATGTATTATGACATTGTAATGACTTGTTTGTTTAATCATTATTTATGTATGTAGGAGCCATAGAGTGCAACTATTAAGAGAAAAGTTTTCAAAGCATACAGATATGACTTACAAATTAAATTCTACTACTTGGAGCTCTATAGCTTTGAATGTGTTTGAAACCCTTTCACCATACGTTACTTAGTTATACAATGGAGATATGGTATCATCTATTTCAAAACTTTGTAAGGAGTAAACATAGCATTATTTCGACTATAATATAAGTCAACAGATAAATGTGGATAATAATACAATAAAATACAAATAAAGAGATATAGTGAAGGTAAAGCTAATAAATAGGAATTAAAAAAATGTGGACACAAGTGTACATAATTTTAAGTGCTAAACATAAAAGTTTACTACCCTGGATCTCCAAAAGACTAAAGACTTGAAGTTTAATAAGCCCAATTAAAAGACAGCAATAATGATTATAATAAAACAGTTGGATAGAAGGTAGCATTATTGAAATCTGTATAACTAATATTAATAGAACAGTCATGAGAATAATTTGACCAATATTAACACATTGGCATTGTTTTTATATATTTCAAGATTAATTGAGATTTTTGAAATTTTTTCAAGTCTATCTTTTCACTCTTTTCTATATCAAATGTGTTATCAAAATAAAAATCTGTTTGCTAAGGTTTCCCAGGTGGCTCAGTGGTAAAGAATTTACCAGAAATGCAGGAGATGGGCATTTGATCCCTGGGTTAGGAAGATTCCCTGGAGAAGGTAATGGCAACCCACTCCAGCATTCTTGCTTGTGAAATCCCATGGGCAGAGGAGCCTGGCAGTCTACAGTCCATGGGGTCACAAAAGTTGGGCACAACTTAGCAACTAAACAACAACAGGAATAAAAAAATAAAAAATTTAAAATAATGATTTTTGTAGTGATCTTAAGATGGCAGAGGAATAGGACAGGGAGACCACTTTCGCCCCCACAAATTCTCAAAAGATCATTTTAATGCTGAGCAACTTTCACAAAACAACTTCTGAACACTGGTGGAGGACACCAGGCATGCAGAAAGTCAGCCCATTCTCTTTGAAAGGAGGTAAGACAAAATATAAAAGAGAAAAAGTGACACAAGGAGTTAGGGATGGAGATCTGTCCTTGGGAGGGAGTGGTGAATGAGGAGAAGTTTCCAAATAGTAGGAAATCCTCTCACCAGTGGGTCTGTGGGGAGTTTTGGAATCTCAGAGGGCAACATAACTGAGAGGAAAAAAAACAAAACAAAACAAAACACCACAGAATACGCACCTAACCACAAATACCAGTGAAGAAGTAGCCCAGAAAATTGCATCCACCACTGACAAGTGGGGGCTGAACAGGGAGGTGGATTGCATGCTTAGGGTAAGGATGGGACCTGAATGCCATGAGGACAATCTGAGGGAGATAATGTGAGATAGCAACCCAAACTGTGGGATAGCCAGAGAGAGAGAAAAAAAAAGAGAAATAGAGAGAATTTTCCCACGAAAAGCTTTAATGAAGAAGCAGCCCAATCCACTCATAGAACAAAGGACTGAGTGAATACCAGAGGAGAGCTAGCCAGCTGCAGACTGGTGCTCCCCCGCCAGTGGCAGAGAGGCAGGCGGGCGACAGTCAGAGCTGGAAGGCTTTCTTATTGCCTTGCTATTCTAAAAGCCATATATGACAAGCCCACAGCAAACTTTATCCTCAATGGTGAAAAACTCAAAGTCAGGAACAAGACAAGGATGCCCACTCTCACCATGACTATTCAACATAGATTTGGAAGTTTTAGCCACAGCAATCAGAGAAGAAAAAAAAATAAAATAATCCTGATTGGAAAAGAAGAAGTAAAACTCTTACTCTTTGCAGATGATATGATCCTCTATATAGAAAACCCAAACGAAACCACCAGAAAATTACTAGAGATAATCAGTTAATAGAGTAAATCTGCAAGATATAAAATTAACACCCAGAAATCCCTTGCATTCCTATACACTAACAATGAGAAAACAGAAATAGAAACTAAGAGGAAAATTCTGTTAATCATTGCAATGATAAGAATAAAAAACTTTTTCTATTTGGAATTTCCTATTTCCTTTTTGGGAAAGAATAAAATACTTAGGAATAAATCTACCTAAAGATAAAAAAGACCTATATATAGAAAACTATTAAACACTGATGAAAGAAATCAAAGATGACACCAATATATGGAGAAATATACCATATTCATGGAACAGAAGAATCAGTATAGTGAAAATGAGAATACTACCCAAAGCAAACTATCGATTCCATGTAATCCATATCAAGCTACTAATGGTATTTTTCAGAGAACTAGAACAAATAATTTCACAATTTGTATGGAAATACAGAACACTTTGAACAGCCAAAACAATCTTGAGAAAGAAGAATGGAACTGGAGGAATCAACCTGCCTGACTTCAGACTATACTACAAAGCTATAGTCATTAAGACAGTATGGTACTGGCCCAAAGACAGAAATATAGGTCAATGGAACTAAATAGAGAGCCCAGAAATAAATCCATGCACCAATGAACACCTTATATTTGACTAAGGAGGCAAGAATGTACAATGGAGAAAAGACAATCTGTTTAATAGGTGGTGCCAGGAAAACTGGTCAACCACTTGTAAAAGACTGAAACTAGAACACTGTCTAACACCATATACAAAAATAAACTCAAAATGGATTAAAGATCTTAATATAAGATGAGAAACTATAAAACTCCTAGAGGAAAACACAGGCAAGAAACTCTGACATAAATCACAGCAGGATCCTCTTTGATTCACCTTCCAGAGTAATGAGGGGGAAAAAGCTAATATAAACAAATGGAATCTAATTAAATTAAAAGATTTTTGCACAACAAAGGAAACTATAAGCAAGGTGAAAAGAGTGCCTTAAGAATGGAAGAAGAGGCAGACTGAGGGTCCTAACCGAGGGTGCTAACCAGAGATAGACCGCTGGGTAGCCTTCCCGAGGAAGACCCCTGCCAGGCTCGCGAACAGAACAAAGGGAAGCGGGGACACGGACCAAGGCGCGAGACAGCCGGGTGGAACAGGGAGGCTGCGGGCTACGGAGAGCGCCCCTGCGAGGCTTCTGCCCCCAAACCGCAGGCAGAATTGGGTGCTAGCCAAGACCTCTGGGGACTCTGGACAGTCGCCACCAGAATTCGGCGCTTCTCATATCTGAGAAAACGCCCCCAGACGCACACTGAAAAAACCGAGCAGCTGGGCCGGGGGAGGGGAGAAGCCGCAGCCCCCCAACTGCGTCACCAGAGTGCGCCGCCAGAGTCTGCCGCTGCACATCTGAGAAGACACGCCCAGCTGCAAGCAGAAAGAGCCGAGTGGCTGGGCCTGGGGAGAGGAGAAGCCACAGCCTCCAATTGCGTCATCAGAGTGCGCCGCCAGCCGAGAGCCTGAGCAGAGGGGGCTGGAAAAGCGCAGGCACCGCGAGCGGGGCAAACCCCAGAGCGCTGAATAGACACTGAAGGGGCCAGCAGAGGTCGCCAAATCAAGCAGGACAGACCGCTTAAGATTCCAACCAGGAAACTCTGACAAAACACTCGTCCAACCCCTCCCATAGTGAGGAAACCCACAATAAAGGGACAACACACCAAGATAAACAAGATGAAAAGGCAGAGAAATACCCAACAAGTAAAGGACCAAGATAAATATCCCCTAGACCAAACAAAAGACGAAGAGATAGCTTGTCTACCTGACAAAGAATTCCAAATAATGATAGTGAAAATGATCCAAAACCTGGAAAATAAGTTGGAGTTGCAATTCAATAACCTGCAGGAAAGGATTGAGAAGATGCAGGTAAGCTTTAACAAGGACTTAGAAGAAATGAAAAAGAGTCAAAATACAATAAATAATGCAATAAATGAGATCAAAAACACCCTGGAGGGAACCAACAGTAGAATAACAGAAATAGAAGACAGGATAAGTGAAATAGAAGATAGAATGGCAGAAATAAATGAAACAGAAAGGAAAAATGAAAAAAGAATTAAAAGAAATGAGGACAATCTCAGAGACCTCTGGGATAGTATTAAACGCACCAATATTCGAATCATAGGAATCCCAGAAGAAGAAGACAAAAAGAAAGACCATCAAAAAATTCTTGAAGAAATTATGGTGGAAAATTTCCCTAAATTGGGAAAGCAAATAACATCTCAGGTCCAAGAAACACAGAGGGTCCCAAATAGAATCAACCCCAAGCGGAGCACCCCAAGACACATATTAATCAAATTAACAAATATCAAATACAAAGACCAAATATTAAAAGCAGTGAGGGAGAAGCAAAAAATAACCCACAAGGGGAATCCCATAAGGATAACAGCTGATCTCTCAATAGAAACGCTTCAGGCCAGAAGGGAATGGCAGAGCATTCTTAAAGTCATGGAAGAAAACAAGCTATAACCCCGATTACTGTACCCAGCAAGGATCTCATTCAAATTTGAAGGAGAATTCAAAAGTTTTTCAGACAAGCAGAAATTGAGAGAATTTAGCAATACCAAACCAGCCCTCCAACGAATGCTAAAGGATCTTTCCTAGATAGGAAACACGGATGGGATATATAATCTCGAATCCAAAACAATAAAATAGAAGAAATGGCAACAGGATCATATTTATCAATAATTACCTTAAATGTAAACGGGCTGAATGCCTCAACCAAAAGACAAAGACTGGCCGACTGGATACAGAATCAAGAACCCTATATATGTTGCCTACAAGAGACCCACCTCAAATCTAAGGACATATATAGACTGAAAGTTAAAGGCTGGAAAAAGATATTCCATGCAAATAAAGACCAAAAGAAAGCAGGAGTGGCAATACTCATATCAGATAAAGTAGACTTTAAAATAAAGGCAGTGAAAAGAGATAAAGATGGATATTACATAATGATCAAAGGATCAATCCAAGAAGAAGAAATAACAATTATAAATATATATGCACCCAACATAGGAGCACCACAATATGTAAGGCAAATGCTAACAAGTATGAAAGGGGAAATTAACAACAACACAATAATAGTGGGAGACTTTAATACACCACTCACACCAATGGATAAATCAACTAAACAGAAAAGTAACAAGGAAATTCAAACTTTAAATGATACAATAGACCAACTAGACCTAATTGATATCTATAGGTCACTCCAACCCAAAACAAGGAATTTCACTTTTATCTCAAGCACACACGGGACCTTCTCCAGGATAGATCACATCCTGGGCCATAAATCTAGCCTTGGTAAATTCAAAAACATTGAAATCATCCCAAGCATCTTTTCTGATCACAATGCAGTGAGATTAGATATCAATTACAGGAGAAAACCATTCAAAACCTCCAACATATGGAGGCTCAACAACACACTGCTGAATAACCAACAAATCACAGAAGAAATCAAAAATGAAATTCATTTATGCATGGAAATGAATGAAAATGAAAACACAACAGCCCAAAACCTATGGGACACTGTGAAAGCAGTGCTAAGGGGAAGGTTCATAGCAATTCAAGCTCACCTTAGGAAACAAGAAAAAAATCAAATAAATAACCTTACTTTACACCTAAAGCAACTAGAAATTGAAGAAATGCAGAAGCCCAGGTCTAGTAGAAGGAAAGAAAACTTAAAGATCAGGGCAGAAATAAACGCAAAGCAAACAAAAGAGACCATAGCAAAAATCAACCAATCCAAAAGCTGGTTCTTTGAGAAGATAAATAAAATTGACAAACCATTAGTCAGACTCATCAAGAAACAAAGGGAAAAGAACCAAATCAACAGAATTAGAAAAGAAAACGGAGAGATCACAACAGAAAACACAGAAATACAAAGGATCATAAGAGACTATTATCAGCAGCTATAGGCAAATAAACTGGACAACCTGGATGAAATGGACAGATTCCTAGAAAAGTACAACTTTCCAAGACTAAACCAGAAAGAGATAGATAATCTTAATAGACCCATCACTAGCACAGAAATTGAAACCGTAATCAGAAATCTTCCAAAAAACAAAAGCCCAGGACCAGATGGCTTCACAGCCGAATTCTACCAAAAATTTAGAGAAGAGCTAACACCTATTCTACTCAAACTCTTCCAGAAAATTGCAAACGAAGGTAAACTTTCAAACTCATTCTATGAGGCCACCATCACCCTAATTCCAAAACATGACAAAGATGCCACAAAAAAAGAAAACTACAGGCCAATATCACTGATGAACTTAGATGCAAAAATCCTTAACAAAATTCTAGCAAATAAAATCCAACAACACATTAAAAAAATCATACATCATGATCAAGTAGGCTTTATCCCAGGGATGCAAAGATTCTTCAATATTCGCAAATCAATCAATGTAATACACCACATTAACAAATTGAAAAATAAAAATCACATGATTATCTCAATAGATGCAGAGAAAGCCTTTGACAAAATTCAACATCTATTTATGATAAAAACCCTCCAAAAAGCAGGAATAGAAGGAACATTCCTCAACATAATAAAAGCTATATATGACAAACCCACAGCAAACATTATCCTCAATGGTGAAAAACTGAAATCATTCCCCCTGAAGTCAGGAACAAGACAAGGGTGCCCACTCTCACCACTACTTTTCAACATAGTTTTGGAAGTCTTGGCCACAGCAATCAGAGCAGATAAAGAAATCAAAGGAATCCAGATTGGAAAAGAAGAAGTAAAACTCTCTCTGTTTGCAGATGACATGATCCTCTATATTGAAAACCCTAAAGACTCTACGAGAAAATTACAAAAGACTTGTATATAGAAAACTATAAAACACTAATGAAAGAAATCAAAGAGGACACAAACAGATGGAGAAATGTGCCGTGTTCGTGGATTGGAAGAATCAATATAGTGAAAATGAGTATACTACCTAAAGCAATCTATAGATTCAATGCAATTCCTATCAAGCTACCAGAGGTCTTTTTTAGAGAATTAGAACAAATAATTTCACAATTTGTATGGAAATACAAAAAACCTCGTATAGCCAAAGCAATCTTGAGAAAGAAGAATGGAACTGGAGGAATCAACCTACCTGACTTTAAGCTATACTACAAATCCACAGTCATTAAGACAGTATGGTACTGGCACAAAGAGAGAAATATAGATCAATGGAACAAAATAGATAGCCCAGAGATAAATCCACGCATCTATGGACACCTTATCTTTGACAAAGGAGGCAAGAATATACAATGGAGAAAAGACAACCTCTTTAACAAGTGTTGCTGGGAAAACTGGATAGCCACTTGTAAAAGAATGAAACTAGAACACTTTCTAACACCATACACAAAGATAAATTCAAAATGGATCAAAGATCTAAGCATAAGAGCAGAAACTATAAAACTCCTAGAGGATAACATTGGGAAAACACTCTCTGACATCAACCAAAGCAGGATCCTACATGACCCACCTCCCAGAATATTGGAAATAAAAGCACGAATAAACAAATGGGACCTAATTAAAATTAAAAGCTTCTGCACTGCAAAGGAAACTATAAGCAAGGTGAAAAGACAGCCTTCAGAATGCGAGAAAATAATAGACAATGAAACAACAGACAAACAATTAACCTCAAAAATATACAAGCAACTCCTGCAGCTCCATTCTAGGAAAGTAAACAACCCAATCAAAAAGTGGGCCAAAGAATTGAACAGACGTTTCTCCAAAGAAGACATAAAAATGGCTAACAAACACATGAAAAGATGCTCAACATCACTCATTATCAGAGAAATGCAAATCAAAACCACAATGAGATATCACTTTACACCACTCAGAATGGCTGCAATCCAAAAATCCACAAGTAATAAATGCTGGAGAGGATGTGGAGAAAAGGGAACTCTCTTACACTGTTGGTGGGATTGCAAACTAGTACAGCCTCTATGGAAAACAGTGTGGAGGTTCCTTAAAAAACTGCAAATAGTCCTGCCATATGACCCAGCAATCCTTCTGTTGGGCATATATACCGAGGAAACCAGAATTGAAAGAGACACGTGTACCCCAATGTTCATCGCTGCATTGTTTACAATAGCCAGGACATGGAACCAACCTAGATGCCCATCAACTGATGAATGGATAAGAAAGCTGTGGTACATATACACAATGGAATATTACTCAGCTTTAAGGAAAAATTCATTTGAATCAGTTCTACTCAGATGGACGAAACTGGAGCCCATTATCCAGAGTGAAGTAAGCCAGAAGCAAAAACAACAATACCGTATATTAACGCATATATATGGAATTTAGAAAGATGGTAACGAGAACCCAGCATGCGAGACAGCTAAAGGAAAGCAGATGTATAGAATAGACTCAGGGCCTCTATGGATGAGGGAAAGGGTGGGATGATATGGGAGAATGGCATTGAAACATGTTAATTATCATATGTCTAAGCAATAGCCGGCCCAGGATTGATGCTTGGGACTGGTGCAATGAGATTTCATGGGGGGAGGGAGGAGGGAGGGGGGTTCTGGAGGGGGAGCATATGTGAACCCATGGTGATATCATGTCATTGTTTGGCAAAACTAATAAAAAAAAAAAAAAGAATGGAAGAAGATAATAGCAAATGAAGCAACTGACAAAGAATTAATCTCAAAAGTACACAAGCATCTCATGCAGTTAGTTCAATTCCAGAAATATAAACAATCAAATCGAAAAATGGGTCAAAGAACTAAATAGACATTTCTCCAAAGAAGACATAGAAATGGCTAGCAAACACATGAAAAGAGGTTCAACGTCACTCATTATCAGAGAAATGCAAATCAAATCCACAACGAGGTACCAATTCACGACAGTCAGAATGGCTGCTATCAAGAAGTCCACAAACAATAAATGCTTGAGAGGGTGCAAAGAACAGGGAACCCAGTAACACTGTTAGAGGAAATACAAACCAGTACAGCTACTATGGAGAACAGTGTGGAGATTACATAAAAAACTAGAAAAAAAAATACCATATGACATATAAATTCTACTGCTGGGCATACACACTGAGGAAACCAGAATTTAAAGAGACACGTATACTTAAATGTTCACTGAAGCACTGTTTACAATAGCTAGAACATGGAAGCAACCTAGATGTTCACTGGAAGACAAATATATAAGAAAGCAGTGGTACACATACACACTGGAATACTACTCAGCTATTAAAAAGAATGCATTTGAATTAGTTCTGATGAGGTGGATGAAACTGGAGAATATTTCACAGAATGAAATAAGTCAGAAAGTAAAACACCAATACAGACCATTATTGCATATATATGGAATTTAGAAAGATGGTAGCGATGACCCTTTATGTGAGACAACAAAAGAGACACAGATGTTAAGAACAGACTTTTGGATTCTGTGGGAGAAAGCAAGGGTGGTATGATTTGAGAGAATAGCATTGAAACATGTATATTACCTTCTGTGAAATAGATTGCCAGTCCAGGTTTATGCTAGTAAAGTAATGCTCAAAATTCTCCAAGTCAGACTTCAGCATACGTGAACTGTGAACTTCCCAATGTTCAAGCTGGTTTTAGAAAAGGCAGAGGAACCAGAGATCAAATTGCCAGTATCTGATGGATCACTGAAAAAGCAAGAGAGTTCCAGAAAAACATCTATTTCTGATTTATTGACTATGCCAAAGCCTTTGACTGTGTGGATCACAATAAACTGTGGAAAATTCTGAAAGAGATGGGAATACCAAAACACCTTGACCTGCCTCTTGAGAAACCTATATGAGGGTCAGGAAGCAACAGTTAGAACTGGACATGAACAACATATTGATTCCAAATAGGAAAAGGAGTATGTCAAGGCTGTATATTGTCATCCTGCTTAATTAATTTATATGCAGAGTACATCATGAGAAACACTCAGCTGACTGAAACACAAGCTGGAATCAAGATTTCTGGGAGAAATGTCAATAACCTCAAATATGCAGATAACATCACCCTTATGGCAGAAATTGAAGAGGAACTAAGGAATCTCTTGATGAAAGTGAAAAAGGAGAGTCAAAAAGTTGGCTTAAAGCTCAACATTCAGAAAACTAAGATCATGGCATCTGGTCCCATCACTTCCTGGAAAATAGATGGGAAACAGTGGAAACAGTGTCAGACTTTATTTTTCTGGGCTCCAAAATCACTGCAGATGGTGACTGCAGCCATGAAATTAAAGGACTGATGTTGAAGCTGAAACTCCAATACTCTGGCCATCTGATGCGAAGAGCTGATTCATTTGATAAGACACTGATGCTGGGAAAGATTGAGGGCAGGAGGAGAAGGGGATGACACAGGATGAGATATTTGGATGGCATCACTGACTCAATGGACATGAGTTTAGGTAAACTCTGGGAGTTGGTGATAGACAGGGAGACCTGGAGTGCTGCGATTCATGGGGCTTCAAAGAGTCAAACATGACTGAGAGACTGAACTGAACCAGGTTCAATGCATGAGACAGGGCGTTCAGGGCCAGTTCACTGGACGACTCTGAAGGATGGAATGGGGAGGGAGGTGGGAGGGGTTTTCAGGATGGGGATCACATGTACACCCATGGCTGGTTTATGTCAATATATGGCAAAATCCACTACAATACTGCAAAGGATTGAGCCTCCAATGAAAATAAATGAATTAATTAAAAATAATTTATATTTTATATATAATATATATATATATATATTAAATGTATGACCTTTAGCCTTTTGTTTCTCTTTACTGTTCAGTGTCTGCTTGATAAAATTTGGGTTTTGTGTCTCTGAGGAAAACTATTCTTCAGATTTACATTGCAGCAACTTTCAACAGTGTATGACTATAGATTGGTATCACAGGTAAATAACATTCAGTATTTACTCTTAAAATTCTTTATATAGTACAGAAATATTGAAAAATTCATCACATGCATGCTTTAATTTTTAAAGAATATTCAGTAGAACTATAATCAGTTTGTTAGACTGAGTTATTTGTCTCTCACATTTCAACTTTAAACACATAGATTGACAAAATACAATAAACATTCATTTAAAATATGAATAAATGAAAAAAAGGCCAATAAGCACAGATCAAAAAAGAAAAAAAAAAAATCATTGCCCAACAAGACCTGAAAGGAGCAAGAAAGGAAGACCCTATGGAGCTGTGCAACTCTTAGTTAATTATCCTTCCACTCCAAGCATGACATCCCATTACAGCAAGACCCAGATTCCCCCATAGCCAGTCCCTACCATCAGGAAGCTTCCACAAGCCTCTTATCCTTATCCATCAGTGGACAAACAGAATGAAAACAACAATCACAGAAAACTAACCTAACTGATCACATGGATCATAGCCTTGTCTACTTCAATGAAACTATGAGCCATGTTGTGTAGAACCACCCAAGACGGACGGGTCATGGTGGAGAGTTCTAACAAAATGTGGTCCACTGGAGAAGGGAATGGCAAACCACTTCAGTATTCTTGCATTGAGAAACCAATAAACAGTATGAAAAGGCAAAAAGATAGGACACTGAAAGAGAAACTCCCCAGGTCAGTAGGTACCCAATACGCTACTGGAGAAGAATGGGAAAATAATTCTAGAAAGAATGAAGAGACAGAGTCAAAGCAAAAACAGTGTGCAGTTATGGATGTGACTGGTGATGGAAGCAAAGTCCGATGCTGTAAAGAACAATAGGAATCTAGAATGTTAGGTCCACGAATCAAGGTAAATTAGAAGTGGTCAAAAAGGAGATGGCAAAATGAATACTGACATTTTAGGAATCAGTGAACTAAATGGACTGGAATGGGCAAATTTAATTTGGATGATCATTGTATCTACTACTGTAGGCAAGAATCCCTTAGAAGAAATGGAGTAGCACTCATAATTAAGAAAAGAGTCTGAAATGCAGTGATTGGGTACAATCTCAAAAAAGACAGAATGTTTTCTGTTCATTTCCAATGCAAACTATTGTATATCACAGTAATCCAAGTCTATGTCCCAACCAGCAATGCTGAAGAAGCTGAAGTTGAATTGTTCTATGATGACCTATCATACCTTCTGGAACTAAAACCAAAAAAAGATGTCCTTTTCATCATAGGGGAGTGGAATGCAAAAGTAGGAAGTCAAGAAATATTTGGAGTAACAGGCATGTTTGGCCTTGGAATACAAAATGAAGCAGGGCAAAGGCTAACATTGTTTTGCCAAGAGAACACACTGGTCATAGCAAACACACTCTTCCAACAACACAAGAGAAGAATCTACATGTGGACATCACTGGAATCTCTTTGAACTCTGCATTCTGATGGATACATCTATTTGCCATGAAGTGATGGAACTAGATGCCATGATCTTAGTTTTTGAATGTTGAGTTTTAAGCCAGGTTTTTCACCCTCCTCTTTCACTTTCATCATGAGGCTCTAGTTCCTCTTCACTTTCTGCTGTAAGGGTTGAGCATTATTACGCTGTGCGAAATAAGTCATATAGAGAAAGACAAATATTCTGTGATTTTACTTATATGTGTGGATTCTAAAAAAATAAAAACCAACTAAAAGAAAAACAAATGAACAATCATAATATCAACAATGACAACAACAATTTTATAGACACAGAGAACAAACTGGTGGTTTTCAGTAAGAAATGGGAGCAAAAGAGAAATAGGTGAAGGATGTAAGGAGAGGCAAAATTTCAGCTGCAAAGTAAATTAGTCAAGGAGATGAAATGTACAGTGCGGGAAAAAATAGTCAATAATAAAGTCTTTGTTTAGTGATATGGTAACTAGACTTGTAGTGACAATTTTGTAATGTATAGAAACACTGAATCACTATATTGTGCATCAAGGTTTAATACTGTGTTGTGAGTCTATTGTACACTGAAAGCAAACAAACAAATAGAAACAGAGACTAGATTTTGTGGCTATCACAGCAAATGGGGAAAGGGTTTGATGAAGAGAGTTAAAAGGTATAATCTTCTAGCTATAAGTTAAATAAGAACAAGGAATGCAAATACAACATGTTGGAAATAATAAATAGTGCCGTATGAAAAAATTAAAGTTAAGAGAAAAAAATCTTAATAGGTCTTATCACAAATAAAATATTTTTCTTACATTTTGTATCTATATATGGTGATGGACATCCACTAAATTTATTTTGGTAATCATTTCATGTTTTCTGTAAGCCTAATCTCTTTACTGTACATCTTGTTATACAGTAATATACACCAAATACATCTCAATAAAACTGGAGTTTTATTTATAGTTTTATAAATCTTTTTGATTTTGATAGGCAACACTTCACATATTAATTTTACTATCAGAGTTGTCTTGGTTATTCTTATTTATTTGTGCTTCTTATACACTTTATCTTACCAAGTTGCTGTAGTTTTGTCTATAAGAAATCAAAAACTTTTTCTCCACAAAAGCATAGTATACAGATTGTTTGAATGTTTCCTAGCTACTTTTGTGTTTGTATTGTATTTGCTCTTAAACTTCTATATTTTAAGTTATGTTTTGACTTTTCCTTCTGGTGCAGCAATTGTAAGTATCATTGCTAATATGTAGAAATACAATGAAAACTGCAGTAATCTAAAACTTAAGAAAAAAAGCCTTACAACTGACTCATTGTGAGTTCAGTAACTTAAGGAGATAAAAAACAAATATATACAAATTCACTGTACTTATAAAACTATACCAATAAAATAGTAAGGTATTGACTCAAAGAATTACCAGTTTGCCAGTGGAATAAAATAGAGATCCCAAAAACAGTCGTATATGAGTGTGCATACAAGTATATGACCAAGAGAAAAAAAAAGATACTACTGAGCAATGGGAAATAGGGGGTTCTTAAAAAATTTAGACTTGTAAAAAACATTCTCCATGTGAAAAATGAAATAATTTGTGAAACACATACCTATATGTGAAAGGAAAAACTTGTGCACAGCAAACAAAATCCACAACATTTTAGAAAACAACATAAAAAGTATATCTTATTATTTCAGTACAAGTACCACTTATTAATGAATATATATTATTGTTAACACTAACAGAAAATATTGAAACATTTTCAATTCATAACATGTAAGGAAACTGGTTTATCAAAAGTACTATAGATAAAAAATTTAAAAAATGAACAAAAACATAAATAAGCTTCCTCTACCATGAGATATTAATTTCATACATGGAGACTGACTAAAATGAAGAAGTGTGACTGCCAAATTTAGTAAAAATGTGGAACATGAGGGGCTTCCTAGGTGGCACTATAGTGAGGCATCTGCCTGACAACTCAGGAGACTTAAAAGACACAGGTTGGATCCCTGGGTTAGGAAGATTCCCTGGAGGAGGGCATCACAACCCTTTCCAGTATTTCTGCCTGGAGAATCTCATGGACACAGGAACCTGGTAGGCTACAGTCCATGGGGTCACAAAGAGTCAGATTGGACTGAAGTGACTTAGCATGCACACACCGTGGAACAAGAGATCACTTCTAGCACAGGTATTTCAAGAGGAATCATTAGTTGAGTAGGCAGAGGGTAGAGTGCTTCTCTGAATGCAACGAGGTAAAACTGAAGAAGAGAGGTGGCAGCCAAATCATATATGACTGAATCACACTGTAGTGTGCTCAGAGATGAGAGGCAATTTGAGTATTTTAAGTGACTAGCCTATCAGGTTTATGTTTTATAAAGAAAACAGGAGGTCGCTTTAAGGATGGAACAGAGAAGAGCTAGAGAGGAAACCACCATCAATATCAGAGTGAATAGCAGATGTTTAAAAATGGAGGAAATAAGAATTGTAAGATTAAGACAAATACTATTTTCCTAAACAAAAAACTTGACACAATTTTAAGTATTTTATTACTAATTCAAAATTACATTATTATGTCACAGTGGTAGTGAAGAATCCCTGAAGGAGTTTTTAATCATGTTCTTGTTTCTTCAAAATAAATTATTTGATTAGAGACTTGTTATTAACTTAAGAATTTTTAATTACTGCCTTATGGCCTAAAGGATTTCTTATCCAAATACATTACAAACCTATTGTGCAATTAATAATAATTTAATGAGTCAAGTGACAATTTTGCAAATTATTATATTTGATAGGTTTCATATATTAAGCCTATGTTATTTTAAAATTTTATATTGACACTATAAGCCGTCTGCCTCCAACTCTAAAACTTTATAATCCCTGCCTCCAGATAGACTCTGTGAATATAAGAAACAATATAATAATTGGATACTTTTGTTTTCATTAATCATATAGTTGTTTCCTCTAATTAATATTCATGTGCTTTTGCATTTCATAGGAATGTCATTTAATTGCAGGATTTTGGCATTAGATTAGAAAGTCTATGAAAAGTAATTGAGTAAAGCAAAGAAAGCAAACTATTAAGAATTCTTATCTCTACATTTCTATTTTTACATTTCATTATGTTAAGCATTTCACCATCTTTAAGCAGTTTGGTTTAGTCCTTTGGCTTATTCTTTGGTAGGGGTAAGATGACTGATACAGTTAAAGAAACCACATTTTCAGACTGTGCCCACAGTGTATATATATTAATCCCAATCTCCCAATTAATTCCACCCTCCTTCACCCCTGGTATCCATACTTCCAACCTCTACATTTGTGACTCTATTTCTGTTTTGCAAATAAGTTCATCTGTATTATTTTTTTTTTGTATTCCACATATAAGCTATATTATATGGTATTTATTTTTTCTTTCTGACTAACTTCATTCTGTATTACAGCCTCTAGTTCCATTCATGTCTCTGCAAATAGCACGATTTTGTTCCCTTTTACAGTTACAGTTAATATTCCATTGTATATATGTACCACATCTTCTCTATTCATTTATCTGTTGATGAACATTTAGTTAGCTTCCATGTCCTGGCTGTTGTAATGAAAACTGGGTGCATATATCTTTTTGAATTATAGTTTTCTCCCAGGAGTGGGACTGCAGAGTTATGGTAGTTCTACTTTTAGTTTGTTATGGAATCTCCATAGTGTTCTCCATTGTGCCTGTATCAATTTACACCCCCATCAACAGTGTAATAAGATTTCTTTTTCTCCACACCCTCTCCAGCTTTTATTGGTAGTAAATTTTATGATGACAGCCATGCTGCCTGATGTGAGATGACACCTCGTACTTTTGATTTGTATTTCTCTAATAATGAGTGATGTTGAGCATCATTTTTTTGTATTTCTTGACCATCTATATGTATTCATTGGAGAAATGTTTATTTAGGTCTTCTGCCCATTTTTGGATTCAGTTGTTTGTTTTTGTTTTTTTTCTCTTTTAATATTTCATAATTTTATTTTTATTTTATTTTTTTCTTTACATTATCATGTTGGTTTTGCCATACATTGACATGAATCCACAATGGGTATACATGTGTTCCCCTTCCAGAACCCCCCTCCCACCTCCCTCCTGATTCCATCTCTCTGGGTCATCCCAGTGCACCAGCCCTGAGCACCCTGTATCATGCATCAAACCTATATTGAGCTGCATGAGCTTTGAATGTTTTGGAGATTAATCAATTATTGGTTGCTTCATTTGCAAGCATTTTCTCCCATTTTGAGGATTGTCTTATTTATTTATTTGTCTGTGTTAGGTCTTCATTGTTGCATGGAGTTTTTTCTCTAGTTGCAGGAGATGGGGGATATTCTCTAGTTGTATTCCATGGGCTTCTCATTGTGGTGGCTTCTCTTGTTGCAGAAGATGGTCTCTAGGGTGCATGGACTTTAGCAGTTGTAGAACATAGGTTCAGTAATTGTAGCTCCCAAGTTATAGAGCACAGGCTCAGTGGTTGTGGCTCATGGATTGAGTTGCTCTGCTACAGGTGGGATCTTCCTGGATCAGGGATCAAACCCATGTCTCCTGCACTGGCAAGGGGATTACTTTATCAGTGAGCCATCAGGGAAGTTCCTGAAGATTTTCTTTTCATTTTGTTTATCATTTCTTTGCTGTGAAAAAGCTTTTAAGTTTAATTAGGAACAATTTGTTTATTTTTGTTTTTATTTTCAATCCTCTAGAAAGTGGGACAAGAAAATCTTGCTGAGATTTATGCCAGAGTGTTCTGTCTTTTCCTCCAAGTGTTTTATAAGAGGCTAGCTTTACATTTTAGGTCTTTAGTCCATGTTGAGTTAATTTATGTGTATGGTGTTAGGAAATGTACTAATTTCATTCTTTTGCATGCACTGCATATTGAAGAGACTGTCTTTTCTCTATGGTATAGTCTAGCCTCATTTGTCATAGTTTAGTTACCATAAATGTGTAGGTTTACCCCTGGGCTTTCTATCATGTTCCATAGATGTACATTTCTGTTTTTTGTGCCACTAACATACTCTCTTGATTACTGGAGCTTTGTAGTGTGGTCTGAACTCAGGGAGCCTGATTTTTCTAGCTCTGTTTTACCTTCTCAAGATTCCTTGGCTATTTATTATCCTTTTTGTTTCTTAGAAAGTACAATTTTTTTTGCACTAATTCTGTGAAAACTGCTGGTGGTGATTTGATAGGAATTGCATTGAATCTGTAGATTGCTTTGGGTAGTTTATCATTTTTACAATATTTATTGTTCCAACTCAAGAACATGGAATATCTCTCCATCTGTTTGTGTCATCTTTGATTTCTTTCAAAGAAATCAAATCTCATTCCATAAGTCACCTTGATTTATTACAATCACCTTCGTTTATTCCCAGTTATTTCATTATTTTTGCTGAATTGATATATTGGATTTTTCTTTTATTTGTCTTTATGATCTTTCGTTGTTAGTGTATAGGAATATAAGAGATTCTGTATATTAGTTTTTATTCTACAACTTACTAAAATCACTGATTAGCTCTAGTAATTTCGGGTAGTATCTTTAGGATTTTCTATGAATAGTATCATATCATCTACAGTTAAAATTGTACTTTCCCAATTTGGATTCTTTTATTTTTTTCTTCTCAGATTGCTATGAATAGAATTTTCAAAACTATGTTGAATAAAAGTGGTGAGAGTGAACACCCTTGTTTTGTTACTGATCTTAGAGTAAATGCTTTTAGTTTTTCACCATTGAGAATGATGTATTCTGTTGGTTTGTCTCTTTAAAATGCTCACATTTATAGAGGTAAGTGCCTGCTCAGAATCATCTGGTTCTATTCTTCAGCTTGTTAATATGGTATATCACATTGATTGATTTGCATATATTGAAGAATTCTTGGGTCACTGGAGTAAATCTGTTTGATTATGGTATATGGTCTTATTTCATGTGTTGTTGGATTTTGTTTGCTAGTACTTTGCTGAGGATTCTTATGTATATCTTCATCAGTGATATTGGCCTTAATTTTCTTTCTACCTCTAGTTTTGGAATCAGGGTAATTGTAGCCTCACCTCATAGAATGAGCTTAGTAGTATTTTTCCCTCTGTGAGTTTTTTTGGAAGAGTTTGATGAAGGATAACTTTTATCTCCTCTCTAAATGTTTGCTATAATATACCTGTGAAGCCATCTGGTCCTAGACTTCTGTTGCTGGAAAATTTTTAATCACAGTTTTAATTTAATCACTTATGGTTGAATGCTCATATTTTCTATTTCTTCCTGGCTCAGTCTTGGAAGGTTATACCATTCTGAAATTTGTCCATTTCTTCCGGGTTGTCTATTTTTTTGGAATATACTTGTAGTAGTCTCTTAGAATCCTTTGTGTTTCCCATGTGTCTTTGTTGCTTCTAATTTTTCATTTTAATATTATTGATTTGAGTCCTTTTTCTTTTTTCCTTAGTGAATCTAAAAGTATATTGATTTTAACTTCTAGAAGAACCAGATTTTAGTTTCACTGACCTTTGCTATTGCTTTGTTTCTATTTTATTTATTTCTTATATGATTTTATGCTTTCTTTTACTAACTTTGGGTTTTATTTGTTTTTTTTTTTCTCTAGTAGCTTTAGGTGTAATGTTAGGTTGTTTATTTGAGATTTTTCATTTCTTGAGGTGAGACTATATTGCCATAAACTTCCTACTTAGAATTATTTTTGCTGCATCCAGTAGTTTGGGGTCATCATGTTCTCATTGTTATTTGTTTCTTGGAAATGTTTTTATTTCTTCTTTAATTTCTGTAGTGATCCATTGGTTACTTAGTTTGATACTGTTTAGCCTATATGTGTTTGTGTTTTTGTAGGTTTTTTTCCTGATTTCTAATCTTATTGCATTGTAGTTGGAAAAGATGCTTGATATGATTTCAGTTTTCTTAAATTTACTTAGATTTGACTTGTGATCCAAGATAAGATCTATCTTGGAGAATGATTTGTGTGCACTAGGGTAGAAAGTGTATTCTTTTTAATATAATGAATGAAATGTCCTATAATTATCAATTAAGTCTATTTGGTCTACTGTGCCTTTTAAGGCTTGTTGGTCTATATTTGAACTGATGCTTCTGAGGGCAGCAAATTGATGCTTATGAACTGTGGCATTGGAGAAGACTCTTGAGAGTACCTTGGACTCCAAGGAGATCAAAGCAGTCAATCCTATAGGAAATCAGTCGTTAATATTCATTGAAAGGACTGATGCTGAAGCTGAAACTTCAATATTTTGTCCACCTGATGTGAAGAACCAACTCACTGGAAAAACCCTTGATGTTGGGAAAGATTGAAGGTGGGAGAAGGGGATGACAAAGGATGAGATGATTGGATGGCATCACTGACTCAACGGACATTAAGTTTGAGCAAGCTCTGGGAGCTGGTGATGATCAGGGAGGCCTGGCATGCTACAGTCCACGAGGTTGCAAAGAGTTGGACACGACTGAGTGACTGAACTGAACTGTCCGTATTAATTTTCTGTCTGGATGATCTGTGCTTTGGTGTAACTGGGGTGTTATAGTCTCCCACTATTATTATGTTACTGTTGATTTCTATTTTATGACTATTTACATTTGCCTAACTGAGAGAATTCAGCAACACCAATCCAGCCCTCCAACGAATGCTAAAGGATCTTTCCTAGATAGGAAACAAGGATGGGATATATAATCTCGAACCCAAAACAATAAAATAGAAGAAATGGCAACAGGATCATATTTATCAATAATTACCTTAAATGTAAATGGGTTGAATGCCTCAACCAAAAGACAAAGACTGGCCGACTGGATACAGAAACAAGACCCCTATATATGTTGTCTACAAGAGACCCACCTCAAACCTAGGGACACATATAGATTGATTTTCATTTGAACATAATATCTTTTTCTATCACCGCACTTTCAGTCTGTGTATGTTCCTGGGTCTGAAATGGGGCTCTTATGAGCAGCATATATACAGGTCTTGCTTTTGTATCCATTCAGGCAGTCTGTGTCTTTTGGTTGGAGCATTTTATCTATTGACATTGAAGGTAGTTATCAATATGTATATTCCTATTACCATTTTCTTAATTGTTTGGAGTTGGTTTTTATAGGTCATTTTCTTCTCTTGTGTTTCTTATTAGAGAAGTTCCTTTAGCATTTGTCATTAAGCTGGTTTCTTTGTGTTGAATTCTCTTAGCTTTTGCTTATCTGTAGAGACTTTGTTTTCTCCATCAAATATAAATGAGATCCTTGTTCAGTAAAATAATCTTTGTTGTAGCTTTTCCCCTTCCATCACTTTAAATATATCTTGCCTATCCCTCTTGCCTGCAGAGTTCCTCCTGAAAAGTAAGCTGTTAACAAGAAAAGGATTCCCTTGTATTTTATTTGTTTTTTTTTCCCTTGTTGATTGTAATATTTTTCTTTATAGTTAGTTTTCACTTGTTTATTTAATATGTGTTTTGTCATGTTTCTTTTTGGATTTTTTCTCTGTGGGGCTCTCTGCACTTCCTGGACTTGGGTGACTATTTTTTTTTCATGTTAAAAGAATTTTTCAATTATAATCTGTTAAAATATTTTCTCAGGCCCTTTCTCTTTCTGTTCTTCTTCTGGGATCCCTATAAATTGAATGTTGATTAATTTAATGTTGTCCCAGAGGTGTCTGAGACTGTCCTAATTTCTTTTAATTCCTTTTTAAATCCTACTCCATGGAAGTTATTTCCATCATTCCATCTTCTAATTTACTTATCTGTTCTTAGTTGATTCTGTTATTGATTTCCTTCAGTGCATTTTACATTTTAAGTTATTGTGTTGTTCATCATTGTTTGTTTAGTTCTTCAAGGTCCTTGTTAAAAATTTCTTGTATCTTTTCAGTTCATGTCTCCATTCTATTTTGTAGATCTGGATCATCTTTACTATTAATATTTTGAATACTTTTTCAGGGAGATTGCTTATTTACTCTTCATTGATTCGGCCTTGTGGATTTTTACCTTGCTCCTTCATCTGCAACATATTTGTCTATCATCTCATTTTGTCTAACTGACTGTATTTCTAGTTTCCTCTCTACAAACTGCAGTGTAATTGTTCCTCTTGCTTCTGGTGTCTGCCCACTGAGGGGTGAGGTTGGTCCACTGGCTTCTGCAGGCTTCTTGGTGGAAGGGAATGGTTCCTGCCCTCTTGTGTGTGGAGCTGAGTATTTTTCCTTTAATGGTATGGGCTTCATCAGGTTGTATGTGTTCAGGTGTCTGTGATCTTAGTACCACTTTAGGCAGCCTTATCTGCTAATGGGTGGGGTTGTGTTCCACTTTTGCTTGTTGTTCAGCATGAGGCATCCACCGCTAGAGTCTGCAGCTCTAAGGCAAACTCAGTCTTGCTGTTGAGATGGAGTCCTCCAGGAGAGTTCATGCTGATTAACATTTCCTAGGGCTGGGAAATCTCTGGTGGTCCAGTGTCTTGTACTTGGTGTTCTTCCTCTGGCATCTCAGCCCTGAACCCTGGCTGGGGAATCAAGACCCTACAAGTCACATGGTGCAACCAAAAATGAAATTAATAAATAATAGAGGGAAAGAAAAAAGACAAAACATAAGATTAATGATAAAAGTAATAGCAAACAAAAACACTAGAACAACCAAGAACTGAATAATAAAAACAAACAAAAAGGAATATAACAAGAACAAAAATGAAAAACAAGCAAACTCCAAATAAAAAAAAAAGGAAAGGAAAAATAAAACAAAACACAGTAACAATCAAAAGGAGCAAGAAATAAAAGAAAGAAGAAAAACAAAAACAAGAAAAAGACATAAAACAACCAAACAGTAAACTAAAAAAATATATTAAAAAAGATAAAGAAGTAAAAAACACAAAATATTTCTCTGCCTTTTCATCTTGTTTATCTTTTCATGTGTTTGTTAGCCATTTTTATATCTTCCTTGGAGTTGAGATGGGGTGAAAGCAGTGGCTGATTGGGGCTCTCAGGCAGATTAGGGCACTTATGCACTCAGGCCAGTTTGAGATAAGGCAGCCACAAGTGGGGTGTGTGTGAAGTTCCTGTGGTGGCATGGACCAGCAGGAAGTTGCAACAACTTGGTAATGCTCCCTCTGGGGGACATCCCTCCCAGTGCCCACAGAGACGAGCTCTAGTGTGTAGAGAGGGGTGTTGAATTGGTGGCCCAGTCCCTAGAATGCCACTCAGCAATGATGCCTCATTTCCAGGGTAGACCAGGCTTCCTCGAGGAGCATTTATGGCCATAAACCCCCTCATTTCAGTTTCCTCACTTTGTTTCTGTGCAGCCAACAGCAGTCTTCTCCTCAGATCTGCTCTCCTAAAATATGCTTTAGCCCATAGCCCCAGGCCAGAATACTGGCTTCCTGCCTCAGGCAGGGGCACCCAGGACTGATTCTAGAGAGGCTTTGGGAAGCACACAGGCCCACATGCTTTGATTGGATCCTGTGCAGTCAAAGGGGACTTAAACAGTAGCAGTGCTCAGGACATCTGGAGTCTGCATTGGCTAGCTTCTGCATTTTAATTTAATTGTTGCTTTAGAATGCACAGGTAATTGTAGAATTAAGATACAGGTACAAGGGACAAGTTTTAAGAATAAACACATAAGAAAATGTATATATATGGAAACAATGAAGTTCAAAACCTAAATTTCAGTAAAGTAAAGTACTAGGATGAACTTAGACAAAATAAACACTGATTAAAGCATTTATTGTATGTTGTATTTATTGTTTCCTTTCTGACCTTTAGAGTTTATACTCCTTTTTACTTCTCATCCCATACTACTACACTATTTTCATATGTTCATTAAAAGTTATCCCTTTTGTATTTTCCTGTATTTTGTTTTATATTTTTCTAATTCTTTTAATTGTATTGTTTTCCTCCTTGACTTCTGTTCTGCTTCCCTGTACCTCTCCATCCCCATATGCACCTATTTTCCTTACCTAATGCGCTCTGAAATATGAATTAAACATTATCAAATACGGGATGCTGTTGATGGTACGTGACTTAGTTTACAAACATGATATTTAAATATGAATTGTTATTTTGTTCCTTTAATTCTCAACACCAATATTAGAGGATATACTCATGCTTCTTTACATGTTTCTAAGCTATTATTTCTTTCCACATAAAAATATTCAGCTCACCAAATTTTACTAATGTGTTCTCCACAAATTGCTCAGGTTTGAGCCTATAACCAAAAGAATGAGGAAGTGACACACCCTTCCAAAATGGTGTTTTTTTTTTTTTTTTTCTCACTTCAGTTCAGTTCAGTCGCTTGGTTGTGTCTGACTCTTTGCAACCCCATGAATAGCAGCACACCAGGCCTCCTTGTCCATCACCAACTCCCAGAGTCCACCCAAACCATGTCCTTCAAGTCGGTGATGCCATCCAGCCATCTCATCCTCTGTTGTCCCATTTTCTTCCTGCCCCAAATCCTTCCCAGCATTAGAGTCTTTTCCAACGAGTCAATTCTTCGCATGAGGTAGCCAAAGCACTGGGGTTTCAGCTTCAAAATCAGTCCTTCCAAGGAACACCCAGGACTGATCTCCTTTAGGATGGACTGGTTGGATTTCCTTGCAGTCCAAGGGACTCTCAAGGGTCTTCTCCAACACCACAGCTCAAAAGCATCAATTCTTCGGCACTCAGTTTTCTTCACAATCCAACTCTCACATCCATACATGACTAGTGGAAAAACCATAGCTTTGACTAGACGGACCTTTGTTGGCAAAGTAATGCCTCTGCTTTTCAATATGCTATCTAGTTTGGTCATAACTTTCCTTCCAAAGAGTAAGCATCTTTCAATTTCATTGTTGCAATCACCATCTGCAGTACTTTTGGAGCCCCCCAAAATAAAGTCTGACACTGTTTCCACTGTTTCCCCATCTATTTTCCACGAAGTGATGGGACCAGATGATATGATCTTAGTTTGCTGAATGTTGAGCGTTAAGCCAACTTTTTCACTCTCCTCTTTCACTTTCATCTGAGGCTTTTTAGTTCCTCTTCACTTTCTGCCATAAGGGTGGTGTCATCTGCATATCTGATGTCATTGATATTTCTCCCGGCAATCTTAATTCCAGCTTGTGCTTCATCCATCCCAGCGTTTCTCATAATGTACTCTGCACAGAAGTTAAATAATCAGGGTGACAATATATAGCCTTGGCGTATGCCTTTTCCTATTTGGAACCAGTCTGTTGTTCCATGTCCAGTTCTAACTGTTGCTTCCTGACCTGTATACAGGTTTCTCAAGGGACAGGTCAGGTGGTCTGGTATTCCCATCTCCTTTAGAATTTTCCACAGTTTATTGTGATCCACACAGTCAAAGGCTTTGGCATAATCAATAAAGCAGAAACACATGATTTCCTGGAACTCTCTTGCTTTTCGATGATCCTGTGGATATTGGCAATTTGATCTTTGGTCCCTCTTCCTTTTCTAAAACGAGACTGAACATCTGGAAGTTCACAATTCATGTATTGCTGAAGACTGACTAGGAGAATTTTGAACATTACTTTACTAGCATGTGAGATGAGTGCAATTGTGTGGCAGTTCAAACGTTCTTTGCCATTGCCTTTATTTGGGATTGGAATGAAAACTGAACTTTACAGTCCTGTGACCACTGCTAAGTTTTCCAAATTTGCTGGTATATTGAGTACAGCACTTTACCAGCATCATCTTTCAGGATTTGAAATAGCTCAACTGGAATTCCATCACCTCCACTAGCTTTGTTCATACTGATGTTTTCTATGGCCCACTTGACTTTATATTCCAGGATGTCTGGCTCTAGGTGAGTGATCACACCATCATGATTATCTGAGTCATGAAGATCTATTTTGTACAGTTCTTCTGTGTATTCTTGCCACCTCTTCTTAATATCTTCTTCTTCTCTTAGGTGCATACCATTTCTGTCCTTTATAGAGCTCATCTTTGAATAATGAAATGTTCCCTTGGTATCTCTAATTTTCTTGAAGAGCTCTCTAGTCTTTCCCATTCTGTTGTTTTCCTCTGTTTCTTTGCATTGATCACTGAGGAAGGCTTTCTTATCTCTCCTTGCTATTCTTTGGAACTCTGCATTCAGACAGGAATATTTTTCCTTTTCTCCTTTGCTTTTCACTTCCCTTCTTTTCATAGCTATTTGTAAGGCCTCCTCAGACAGCCATTTTGCTTTTCTGCATTTCTTTTTCTTGGGGATGGTCTTATTCCCTGTTTCCTGTACAATGTCATGGACCTCCATCCATAGTTCATCAGGCACTCTGTCTATCGGATCTAGTACCTTAAATGTATTTCTCACTTCCACTGTATAATCATAAGGGATTTGATTAGGTCATACCTGAATGGTCTAGTGGTTTTCCCTACTTTCTTCAATTTAAGTTTGAATTTGGCAATAAGAATTTCTTGATCTGAGCCACAGTCAGCTCCCAGTCTTGTTTGTGCTGACTGTAAGAGCTTCTCCATCTTTGGCTGCAAAAAATATAATCAATCTGATTTTTGTGTTGACCATCTGATGATGTCCATGTTCAGAGTCTTCTCTTTTGTTTTTGGATGTGGGTGTTTGCTATAACCAGTGCATTATCTTCACAAAACACTATTAGCCTTTGACCTGCTTCATTCTGTACTCCAAGGCCAAATTTGCCTGTTACTCCAGATGTCTCCTGACTTCCTACTTTTGCATTATAATCCCCTATAATGAAGAGGACATCTCTTTTAGGTGTTAATTCTAAAAGGTCTTGATGTCTTCATAGAACCGTTCAACTTTCACTTCTTCAGCATTACTGGTTGGGTCATAGGCTTGGATTACAGTGATATTGGATGGTTTGTGTTGGAAACAAACAGAGATCATTCTGTCATTTTTTAAGATTGCAACCAAGTACTGCATTTCAAACTCTTTTGTTAAGTATGATGGCTACTCCATTTCTTCTAAGGCATTCCTGCCCATGGTAGTAGATATAATGATCATCTGAGTTAAATTCATCCATTCCAGTCCATCTTAGTTTACTGATTCCTAGAATGTCAACGTTCACTCTTGCCATCTCCTGTTTGACCACTTCCAATTATCCAAAAATGGGATTGGTTTTTGTTTTAGATGATAAACAGTTAAAGGCCACTCTACAGTGTTAGAGGATGCTATTTATCTAGAAAACTAGGTTAACAAAACTCTTGGAAGGGCTTGAGCAGTTAATATTAGGGAACATTGCTCTCATCTCTCAGAATTACTCCTAGTTTCCATAGCATCAGGAAGTGGAGGCATATCATGAAGCAGAGGAAAAAAATGAAGCAAACAAACAAGAAAGAACCTTCCAATGTTCATGCATAGTAGAAGCAACTGGAAAACTAAAGTTGAAATACCATCCTTCAGTTTTTATTTTGGAATTCAGTATTTTGCTTTAACAAGAACAAAAATCTAACAAAAATTCATAGCTTTTCCACCTCCCCACCCCACTCACTATAAGTTTTATTTCTGCCTGCTTAGCCTCTTGGTATTTACTGTCCCCTATTTTTGGTGAAAGGAAGGAAAATGGAACTTTCAGAGCCAGAGGTTCTATACTGAGTCATATTATGAAGCAGAGTTGGTGTAAGAAGAGGAATTCAAAGGATGATGGAAAGTAGAAAAAGTGCACGAAACAAAACAGGAACATATGTGATCTAAGAATCGATGTATTTAGAAAATTAGAGCTATTGAGGTGACTCCTGGGCCTGTGAAATGATGAGAAAGGACTTGGGGAAAGAGATGGGAGAATGAACTGGTAAAAACATTATTAAAATTGTCTGTGTCTTAGGAGGATATTTGCTACTTTAAAAGGTTTCAGAGCTGTAGATACTTAAACCACCTTTCAATTTTTTATGCAAGTCTGATGATTATTTAATTATAATTGTGCTCAAAGTTGACTGAGGGTTGCTTAAGTTTATTTGGGTTCATTTAATTCATTTTAGCCTTAGAACAAAAATTTCTAAAATGTAAATGTGACATTACGTTTCATTCCTTTACTTATTAAGATTTTTGTATGTATGTGCATATGCATGTGTCCCTGTAAACCCTAGAAGACTTAATTGTAATGTTAATTTTCCTACTGATTACATGTAATGTTGTGTCATACTGCTAAAGTATTTGCTTTATAAGGAATAGAAAAGTACCTTTTATAAAATTCTGGTTAGCACTGAAGCCTGTATTCCAACAAACTAGGCAGCTAAATGCTTTCTTTTTTTAAAAATTTATTTTTATTATTTTTTGCCACAATGAGGCTTCAATGATGGATGTGGGCTGTCTCTAGTTGTGGTGAGTGGGGGATACTCTCTAGTTGTGACATGTAGGCTTTGTTGCTCCACAGCAGGTGGAATCTTCCTGGACCAGGGATTGAACCTGTGTCCTACACACTGGCAGGTGAATTTTTGACCACTGAATCAACAGGGAAGTCCTAGATGCTTTCTATACAGTGAATTTACATTAGCTATTTTGGCTTCCCTGGTGGCTCAGACAGTAAAGAATCTACATGCAAATATAGGAGTCCCAGGTTTGATCCCTGGGTCTGGAAGGTACCCTCAAGAAGGGAATGGCTACCCACTCCAGTATTCTTGTCTGGAGAATTCCATGGACAGAGGAGCATCTATGGCTAGAGTCCATAAAGTCGCAAAGAATAAAGCATGACTGAATGACTAACACATATATACAAAGAATCAAATCTAGGTGTGTAAATATATGGATATAATAATAAATGTTTTAATCTTAGCACAGTTAAATCATTCTGATTTACAAAACTGACATTAACCAACATCAGTGGTTTCTAAAAGGGAGTCCTAGGATTTGGGGTCTTGATGACCCTTTTAGGAGGTATATGAAATCAAACTATGTTCACAATAGGGCTAACATGATATTTCCCTTTTTTATAAGTTAATTCTCTCATGAGTGTAGAGTGGAGTTTTCCAGCAGGTATATCCCATTTATATTACAACAGATTAAATGCAGAAGCAGACATAAGAATCCATCTGTCTTCTATTAAGGCAGATATTTTTTAAGTTTTGATAAACATAAAATGATGCTAATCTTTTCACTATATTTTAATATAGTCATTTTCATAAAATGTTTATTTTAGCAAGTAATGATTCATTATTGCTAGTTTGAAATGGATTATAAATAACTGTTTTCAAGTTTCTCATTTTAATTTATAAAATTATGAATGTCAACAGATGTAATCAATAACAACAACAAAAATTTGGGCACATTAACATATTAATTAAGAGTGCAAAGTAGTTCTTTTTTTTTTTTTTGGCTTCTATTTATTCATTTATTTTTTTTTATTATTGTTTTTGCCATACATTGTCATGATATCACCATGGGTTTACATATGCTTCCCCTCCGGAACCCCCCTCCCTCCTCCCTCCCCCCCGGGAAATCTCGCTGCACCAGTCCCGAGCATCAATCCTGGGCTGGCGATTGATTAGACACATGACAATTAACATGCTTCAATGCCCTTCTCCCATATCATCCCACCCTTACCCTCATCCACAAAGTCCTCAAGTCTATTCTATACATCTGCGTTCCTTTTGTTGTCTCCCATGTTGGGTTCTCATTACTGTCTTTCTAAATTCCATATATATGTGTTAATATACTGTATTGTTGTTTTTGCTTCTGGCTTACTTCACTCTGGATAATGGGCTCCAGTTTCGTCCATCTGAGTAGAATTTCTTCAAATGAATTTTTTTTTAATGCTGAGTAATATTCCATTGTGTATATATACCACAGCTTTCTTATCCATTCGTCAGTTGACGGGCATCTAGGTTGCTTCCATGTCCTGGCTATTGTAAACAATGCAGCGATGAACATTGGGGTGCACGTGGCTCTTTCAATTCTGGTTTCCTCGGTGTATATGCCCAGCAGTGGGATTGCCGGGTCATATGGCAGGTCTATTTGCAGCTTTTTAAGGAACCTCCAAACTGTTTTCCATAGTGGCTGTACTAGTTTGCATTCCCACCAACAGTGTAAGAGGGTTCCCTTTTCTCCACATACTCTCCAGCATTTATCGCTTGTAGAATTTTGGATGGCAGCCATTCTGACTGGTGTAAAGTGGTACCTCATTGTAGTTTTGATTTGCATTTCTCTGATAATGAGTGATGTTGAGCATCTTTTCATGTGTTTGTTAGCCATTTTTATATCTTCTTTGGAGAAATGTCTGTTAAGTTCTTTGGCCCACTTTTTAATTGGGTTGTTTATTTTTCTAGAATGGAGCTGCAGGAGTTGTTTGTAAATTTTTGAGATTAATTGTTTGTCTGTTGCTTCATTGGCTATTATTTTCTCCCATTCTGAAGGCTGTCTTTTCACCTTGCTTATAGTTTCCTTTGTTGTGCAAAAGCTTTTAATTTTAATTAGGTCCCATTTGTTTATTCGTGTTTTTATTTCCAATATTCTGGGAGGTGGGTCATGGAGTATCCCGCTTTGG
>ML663009.1:39008363-39021845 GCA_007570785.1 Antilocapra americana
CCCGATGTCCTCTGCCAGCATTCAGTTCCTGTTTTTTGGAGTTTGCTCGGCCTTTAAAAGTTCTTTTGGTATATTTATTGGGGAGAGAGTGTTCTCCCCATCTTATTCCTCCGCCATCTTCCAAAGTAGTTCTTAAATGATAAAGATTGACCATCTCGGGCCTTAAAGCTTTCAAAGTAAATACATTTTTCAGACTAGAGAGGCTACTGTTTTTGTTGTTTTTTTGGAGTTTCATATATATCTTTGCTAAAGAATTAAAAACTGAAGATAACAAAAAGAGAAGAAAGGACTGATGAAAGGGCGGGAAGACAATAACGAACATATTGCAAACAGAACAGAAGGAAACAAATTCATTTGTTCTCCATACCTCACATGTTAAATAGACACTGTTTCTTTTATATGAATAAATAAACTACAAGAAATTTCAGAAGTCCACTGCCTCTACTCTCAAAACAACATTCATGCCAGACTCTTTGGATAATATAAAGTATGAAAGGTAAAATATATAGATCTTTAAGATAAAAAAGTCATGCCGTTGTTGTTTAGTTGCTCAGTTTTGTCTCACTCTTTTGCTACCCCAAGGACTGTAACCCGCAGGCTCCACTGTCCGTGGGATTTCCCAGGCAAGAATACTGGAGAGGGTTGCCATTTCCTTCTCCAGAGGTAATAAATTTCTTATGTTGCATTTTTTGAGTTATTAGGGGACAATGCTTTTATTTCATAACACTTTTTAGTTCTTTATTACTTAAAATAAATGTATAAAATAATCAAAAACCTTAGAAGTCGTTGAGTAATTTTGAGAGTATGGCATAGAGACACTGTACCTATGGTGTAGTTAGCATGTTTTTAATCTTTCTAAAATAGGCAAAATAAATGTTGCAAAATCAAGTTTTGCAGTGCATATAAAGTCATGGAAAATATTAATAAGCCTATCACCATGTCAGTGTAGTACCAAATCAGTAAGTCTATTTAGTACTTAAAATGTAGTGCTAGATGATTTAATGATGCTATTAGTGATGTTTGCAGTGATTGGGCTGGCATAAACAATTAGTATTTAGGATACAGTTTTTTGGTAGGAAAAAAGCCACAAATTCCACTAATTGCCTCTAGTTCTGCTTCTATTAACTATACACTTTCTATATGCTACTAACCTTATTATCACCTTTTTCTGAGTTAGTTAAAATTCAGGTCTGCAAGCATAAACCAAAATAAAAAGACATATTCTACTCAGTTTTTTAAATTTTAAACAAATAATTTTGGAAGACCAAATTTAAACATTCATCTCCAGAAAATTCAAGAGAATTAAAAATATGCATATGGCAAATTAAACTTGTAAGAAGCTGTAAAGAAGTTGTAAAAATAATTTTGCATTCTCATTATAATAGTTAAGAATCATGCCAGTCCATCGATTGGTTTAGAAATACATTGTTTTCAGAAATGAATTGTTTATTTATGTATTTTTTTGAATAAAGGAATTTACCCCTAAAAGACTTTTTTGATTTGGCCTATTTGTCTGAAAATAGCTAAAATATATTTTAATTTGCTCTGTAAGTTCCTAAATCAACCTGAGGTATATTTTCTTTTTGGTTGGTATTTTATTATTTCAGTTTTAGTAAATAATTTCTAAACAATAGTATAAATTGCATAGAGGACTTTATTTTTCCTTTTGGTTTGTTTGAAGGAAATCATATATGGTGTCATATTTGCATCTAACAGCAGTGACTTGAGTTTTAAGACTCTATTATTTATAACTCGTTATTTGTGACAATGAATTTATAACAGAGAGTATTTTACAATTAAGACCATAACAGTACACTTTAGTTATGTTCATTTGTGTTATTAATAAAGACATAAAGATGTTAAGTGTGACTAATCTTGGCAGATTTTATTCAACGAGAATCACTCTAATTGAGACTAAGTTAAATGAGCAAGTTTTCCTGTGACTTTAATTTATTCTGTAAACATTCAAGCTGCCTGGATTCTCTCAAAAGCTGATACACATTCTATAGCAAGGGCTCTGTGTTACAGTGTGCTTTTTGTTTTAAGAACAAATCGCTCTTAAATTGTCAGAATAAAGTGCTATATATTTATATGTGTGTGTTAGTCAGTCAGTTGTACTCGATTCTTTGCAACCCCATGGACTATAGTCTGCCAGGCTTATCTGTCCATGGGATTTCCCAGGCAAGAATTCTGGAGTGGATTGCCATTTCCTTCCCCAGGGGATCTTCCCGACCCAAGGATCAAACTAGGGTCTCCAGCACTGCAGGCAGATTCTTTACTGTCTGAGCCACTAGGGAAGCTCATATACAATATTTTGTATAAACAAAAAATCTATATCCATTTTATATATGGATTAGGCACCAGAAATTGAATTCCTAAAATATAATCTTCCTTGTAACAACAACAAAGATAAGGATAGAAAAAGTAAGATGCTATGTTTGAAAAACATATCTTCCAAAAAACAAAAACAAAAACCCTCCAAATATATAAATATATACAATTGATCTCAAGTGAAATTCAGCCAAATAAAGCGTTATGCCAGGTGGAACTCCACCCCCCCCACACACACATCTTTCTCTATGTTCTACTTCATTAAAACAATGATGTCAAAATTTGGATGACCTGTTCATGTTCTCCATATATTCTGAAGTATTTTTAAAATAACTACAACACATCTATGTAGATTTCCAACCACCCTGAAGCCAAACTAAAAATTGGTTATTCATTCTTATTTTATTTCTTTGAACTTGATGCATCTATGAATGGCCCTATTTCTAGAAATTCTTTCCAGCTTTGTCTTATTTGACATCCTTTTAAGTTATTCTCCTTCTACATACATGATATTGCCTTTGCTGTGTCCAGTTTTAGTTCTTATTCTCTATGTCTCTGAAATATGGTGTTCTCAAAGTTTCCATCTTTGGCCCTGACCTCTTCTTAAGATATCATTCTTGAGATATAAACACACTTATTCCATGCATCAGCTAAACTATACCAACTGACTTTCAAAACAAGATCTATTACCTTAAACACAGGCACTCAATTTTATCTGGTCCACTTCCTTTGGTGCTGCACAATTGAATCCATATTATCTCCAAAGTTGAACTCAATATTTTTCCCCTAAAGAGTGTACCTATCTCAGCTAAACCCACTATTTTTGAGCAACAAGAGTTCACCCACTGTTGCACTTAGCCCAATGCGTTCAGTGTGTACTGTCTTATTTACTTATCTACATCTTTCAATGAAATATAACATCTGAGAGGGCAGTTTCTTTCTTGTTTGTTTTGTTCACCATAGTGTACCTAGGTCTGCAGTTCAAGAACAGAGCTAATGCTCAGTGACTCTTCCTAGTTACCCTCCTGCATGCCCAACTACTCCACAAGTCCTCTTGATTTTTCATCCTAAAAGTCTCTGGAATCCAATGCCCTGCCACATTTTTAGTTTTTTCTTTTATGAAATATGGCTACAAATATTATAACAGCTTGCTAACTGATTTCTTTGCTTCAAGGCTATTTATATACAAATTTACTTCCTTTTGATTACAACTATGCAATGATTCCATTTTCATAAGATACTGTATAACTCTTTTCACAATGGAGCCGCTACTTACTTTAGTATCATTTCAGGCACTGCACTTTCCACAGGCTCCAGCATCAACTGTATTCATTAACTTTACAGAACACATGAATTTGAAACAGCACACTGGGCACCTATCATGGGGCTGGATAGACATAGATATTGACATTGGTATAAATTTAGATATCTATGAATAGCTAGGAGAGATAAGAAAGATTTCCTCAGTAATCAATACAGAGAAATAGAGCAAAACAATAGAATGGGAAAGAATAGAGACCTCTTCAAGAAAATTAGAGATACTATGGGAACATATTATGCAAAGATGGGCTCAATAAAGGACAGAAACTGTACGGACCTATCAGGAGCAGAAGATATTAAGAAGAGGTGGCAAGAATACACAGAAGAACTATGCAAAAAAGATCTTGATGAACCAGATAACCACAATGGTGTGATCACTCACCTAGAGCCAGACATCCTGGAATGTGAAGTCAAGTGGGCCTTAGGAAGCATCACTATGAACAAAGCTGGTGGAGGTGATGGAATTCCAGTTGATCTATTTCAAATCCTGGAAGACAATGATGGTATGCTGCACTCAATATACCAGCAAATTTGGAAAACTCAACAGGGGCCACAGGACTGGAAAAAGTCAGTTTTCATTCTAATCCCAAAGAAAAGTGAAAGTGAAGTCACTCAATCATGTCTGACTCTGTGACCCAGGGACCATAGCCTGCTCCAGGCTTCTCTGTCCATGTGATTTTCCAGGCAAGAATACTAGAGTTTGTTTACGTTTCCTTCTTCAGGAGAACTTCCCGAAGCAGGAAATTGAAACTGGGTCTCCCACATTGCAGGCAGATGCTTTACCCTCTGAGCCACCAGGGAATCCCAAAGAAAGGTAGTGTCAAAGAATGCTCAAACTACTGCACAACTGTAATCACCTCACACGCTAGTAAAGTAATGCTCAAAATTCTCCAAGTCAGGCTTCAAGGGTATGCCAACCGTGAACTTCCATATGTTCCAGCTGGATTTAGAAAAGGCAGAGGAACCAGAGATCAAATTGCCAACATCTGCTAGATCATCAAAAAAGCAAGAGAGTTACAGAAAAATATCTATTTCTGTTTTATTGACTATGCCAAAGCCTTTGACTGTGTGCATCACAATAAATTGTGGAAAATTCTGAAGGAGGCGGGAATACCATACCACCTGACCTGCCTCTTGAGAAACCTGTATGCAGGTCAAGGAGCAACAGTTAGAACTGGACATGGAACAACAGACTGGTTCCAAATAGGGAAAGGAGTATCCCAAGGCTGTATATTGTCCCATTGCTTATTTAACTTCTATGCAGAGTACATCATGAGAAACGCTGGGCTGGATGAAGCACAAGCTGGAATCAAGATTGTCGAAGAAACATCAATAACCTCAGATATGCAGATGACATGACACTTATGGCAGAAAGTGAAGAACCAAAGATCCTCTTGATGAAAGTGAAAGATGAGAGTGAAAAAGTTGGCTTAAGACTCAATATTAAGAAAACTAAGATCATGGCATCCAGTCCCATCACTTCATGGCAAATACATGGGGAAACAGTGACAGACTATTTTTGGGGGCTCTGAAATCACTGCAGATGTTGACTGCAGCCATGAAATTAAATGATTCTTGCTCCTTGGAAGAAAAGTCATGACCAAACTAGACAGTATATTAAATAGCAGAGACATTACTTTGCCAACAAAGGTTCATCTAGTCAAAGCTATGGCTTTTCCAGTAGTCTTGTAAAGATGTGAGAGTTGGACTATAAAGAATGCTGAGTGCTGAAGAATTGATGCTTTTGAATTGTGCTGTTGGAGGAGACGCTTGAGAGTCCCTTGGACTGCAAGGAGATCCAACCAGTCCATCGTAAAGGAAATCAGTCCTGAACATTCATTGGAAGGAATGATGTTGAAGCTAAAACTGCAATACTTTGGCCACCTGATGCGAAGAGCTGACTCATTTGGAAAGATCCTGATGCTGGGAAAGATTGAAGGCAGGAGAAGGGGATGACAGAGGATGAGATGGTTGGATGGCATCACTGAATGAATGGATATAAGTTTGAGCAAGCTCTAGGGGTTGGTGATAGACAGGGAAGGCTGGCGTGCTGCAGTCCATGGGGTCACAAAGAGTCAGACATAACTGTGCGACTGAACTGATATAGATATAAGCATAGATATGGATGTATAGGGGTTCCGCAGTGGCTCAGCAGTAAAGAATCCACAGGAGATGTGGGTTCAGTTCCTGGGTCAGGAAGATCCCCTGGAGGAGGTCATGGCAACCCAGTCCAGCATTCTTGCCTGGAAAATCCTATGGACAGAGGAACCTGGTGGGCTACAGTTCACAGGGTTACAGACTCGGGCATGACTAAAGCAACTTAGCACACAGTCATAGACAGATGTATAGATGTAGAAGTAGATATAGATATAGAGGCCGATTAGGTATTTTTAGTCAGTTTGACTCAATAATTCTATTCATTCTAAGCCAATTCAAATGCATGTCCTTGGTGAAGTACCTCCTTCAACACACAGAGCAGTGTTCTCCCATGTCACTCTACAGAATACTGAGACAATGTCTGATAAGGCAGTTTGGACTTTGCATTTACATGTTTAGAGTACAAACTCCTTAAGAGTCAAGATGGTGTACCATGGTATATGACACAGTGTAATCTAATCAGTAGCAGAAACATTTGTAAAGGCATGCGTCAATTAAAAAAAAAGACAATAAGAATTATCATATCAATCTATCATATGAAGAAAAATAAATTTAGTTTTCAAAACAGCTTTCCAAGTATCAGTGGCAGAAAGAAATTCAAATTAGGGATCTTACAAATAAAAATCCATTTCAGAACTCTTTTCATAAATATAAGACTATTAGGTAAAACTTAACATAAAAAATAAATGCCGAGATAGGAAACAGAAGTAAATATTTACCTATGTGAAAAACACTTGGAACACTCCTCTCATTTATTTTTAACTGGTAAGTATACTATATATTAAGAAGGTTTATAGTTGAGAATGTGATTTTTGTTAACACCCACATTGCTCTGAGAGTTCAACATTAAATTGTTAAATGACTTAAAACTGTTTAATGGCTTTTCTATTAAGTTTTCAAAATTCCTCTGGTCAAACATGGAGTTATCACCACTAATAACAGATCATTACACATTTAGTGTGCTGATCTCCACTGTAAAACAAATATTCTGTTACCCTTCAGGGCTTGTCACTCTTGGTAGCATCGTCCTAAGGCTCACTATGAGTGTAGAACACCCACTGCTGTCATTCTCCAGCAAATATTGTGAACTTTTTCTTCTCTCATATTGTTTTCCACTGAGTTTTGATACAATTTCTTCTGCTGCTGGTTCTTATCACCATCTCCTGTCTCATTAGCAGAAGCCTGAAATGATACGATGACACCTTGTTCAGACTTCTGATTTTCCTTGGGATTATCCAACATAGATTCCTTTCTCTTCACTATAAGACTGCCAGCCTTGGCCAGCTAATAATTAAGAATCGGTTAATGCTGGATAATAAAATTGCATTATATTGTACTTGGATACCTGAAGTAATTTATTTTCATCTCATTAGAAATATCCCTTCACCAATTGCAACTGAAAGCAAGTTCACAGTGTATTATTCTCTCCCTTTGTATAAAGTTTGTGTACCTTTGCAAATGATGTGGCACAGGAAATAATGAGAGGTGTAATAAAAGCTGTGTCATGGAGCTCTACTATATTGATTAATTTTGCCGCTGTATTAAATGGGCCTGGGATCCTTACAAGAAAGATGCTATTTAAGCACAAAATAATGGTGTCATGTCTGTACTTGCATAGTTTATAAATTATATCTCAAAATTTCACAGACACAAAGCAAGTTTTTACCATTGTCAGCAGCAAAGCCAGAGAGACTTTCCAGAGAGAGCCTCCTCCATTAAGGAAAAAATTTCCAGTGGAGTCCTAATCCCTTCACTGTTATTAGTTACCTTGAGTGAAGTCTGCTGGTGGGTCAGAAAGAACACAGCCCAATTTCTGGATTCTAGGCTGAAACTGACATGGTGACAGGAAAATACTTTTTAAAATTTTACTTTAAAAGAGCACAAATCAGATATAAATAGAATTGATGACAAATATATTTGGATCACCAAAATGTAATGTTCTAAACAAACAACACATATTGTGAAAACTCTGTATTTTCCTCCAAAATTGTGGACTATCTTGTGGCAATTAGCATTTTGACTCGCGTATTACCCAGGCAAAACACCAGAATGAGAGAATCTATAGTTATTCACTTTTTGAAGTGTTGACATGAGTTTCACTAAAACCTCTCTTCATGTATGTATAGTGCTTAGAAAAGTAAGTTCCTAATACATGTCACTTGAATGAATCATGTCTCTGAGAATAAACAAAAATGCTATAAACTGTCAACCAGTATTTTTAATATTGCATATATCTTGTTATACACTTGTACTAAAATTATTTTCCATTTATTGCATTCTCTGTACATCAAGTCTGTTCTTTGCATCTGGTACTTGTTAGTAGTGATTTGATTGATTAATCCAAATAGAGGTTGGGTTAGTGAACTGGTTAAGAACATATGGTGGAGGCAGGCTATTGAGTTTGAGTTTCATCTAGACTACTAGAATAAAATGGACAGTTCATCTAAAGCATAACTGTTTCAATGCCTTGTGTATAGCTGGTGGTGGTTTAGTCGCGTCTGACTCTTGTGACCCCATGGACTGTAGCCCAACAGGCTCCTCTGTCCATGGGATTCTCCAGGCAAGAATACTGGAGTGGGTTGTCGTTTCCTTCTTCAGGGGATCTTCCCAACCCAGGGATTGAACCTGGGTCTCCTGCATTTCAGGCAGATTCTTTACCTACTGAGCTACAAAGAAAGCCCCAAGTATATAGTTAGCTCTCAACAAATGTTAATAGCACTTATTTAATAAGTTAATAGCAAGATGACCTATTAAAAATTTGACACTTCGCAACTTATTGATGCAGCAGATGTGTTTATTAGATGTTGTATGTTAAAGTATATATATAACTCTTCTTATAGTCTCAATTACTAATTTTGGGGTTCCTCTGAGTGCCCTAAAAAATCAGAAAATCCCTAGGACAGAAACTGACATTCCTAATTGGAACACGATTGCCATCTAGTGGTAACAATTGCTATCTAAGGCTTACTGGTGAACAGAAAAGTAAGTGGTGAAAATGTTCTGCTCCTGCTTCATAATGCAGGATGTTGAAGTGAATCTCTGACAAACTAATGAGGCTTCCTATATGGACACTACACAACCAATAAAAATGTTTAAAGACACATTTCATCATAAATTTAGTTCTTGGCCCACAGGAAGCATACAGTCTAGTTCTACACAGAAAGACATATGGTGGTGGTTGCTGAGTCACTAAGTCATGCCTGACTTCTTCGACAGCATGGGCTGTAGCTTGCCAGGCTGCTCTGTCCATGGGATTCTGCAGACAAGAATACTGGGGTGGGCTGTCATTTCCTTCTCCAAGAAAGACCTATATACAGTGCTTAAACTGGATTATAAATACAAATTAGAAAAAAGAAAGCTGTGAGTCCAGGTATAAAACAGACAAAGGAGAGTTGAAGAAAGATGGGTATTTAAGGAAGTTTATTCTCATTTTGGTGCAAAATGTCAAGTTAATACACCCGAGAGATAGGAAAGTGAAGGGAAATAGGAAAGAGCTGGGAAATAATCAAGGTTCAATACACATAAGAAAGTCCTTTAAAATCAATTAGAATATAAGAAGCCATTAGAAATTTTTATCTCAGATTGAGAAGGTTGGTGAGTAAACAGAGACAAGAGCTAATAAACAAATAGATCCTAGGTCTTGTTTCTTTATAGAAACTTCATATAAGAAGATCTTGGTAATGCAGTGCTATACGGAATGGAAGTTAGACATCTATATATGTATTAAAATAGATAGGCATTATTGTCCTGAAAACTTATCTAAGAAAAACCAGAAGTGCTTAAACTAAAAAAAGCTACTGCATGGAAACTAATAAGTAAACTTTATTTTTAAATTTTTAAGATTTAAAGTTTTACTCCTGTTTTCTAAATTCTTAACTTCTAGTGCTTTTTGTTCTCTTCTAAGAAAGAACATGTTTTGTTAGACTAAGATGTTGCAGAGGGTGAGCATGAGGACCTCTTAGCGGAGGTCAGATATGTCCACAGCGTCTGTGAGCAAAGGCTGGCGCTATGAGCACCAAAACAGCCAGATAAGAGCTCTCACTCTCACACCTCATAATGAGTGCGGCTGCAGACTTTGTCAAGGCTTCTACAAAGTAGGCGATGTTCTTTAGTGTTGGAAACTGAAACAGCTGTTAAATTAATTAAGTCAGTATATTTTCCAAGTCTGATTAGGATATGTTTATTTCTGCTTTCACAAAACAGCTGCGATGTAAGTAGTAAAACTGATGTTCTAAGAAACCTAAAATAAAACCAAAATCATAAGTTGTCCAGTTCAAGTGAAAGCTTACTTTTGGATATTCATGTTTTATTTACTTACAGGGAACACTAGTGTATATGGACAATGTAAGATTTTAACATCTTTAATTGTTTGTAAGTACTTTCACATTTGTTATTCTTTTTAACATACAGTATAGAGGACTAAAGCATCAAAACAGAATACGATATGCAAATACTGAAAGTGGCTTTATTAAGCAAAGAAGGCGATCCAAGAAAAAAGACTAACCTTGAATTGAGTATTGCTCTGGGTTTCCCTATGTTTTATGGTACAGTTTGTTGGGATATAACTATAGTTATGGTCTATTAACAAGAATCTACAAGCTTATTGGAGTCATATGAAAGGAGAGAAAAAAAAAGAGGGCACGATTTAAAGAAAAAATCTGTAACAAAAATAAGACAAAAGCTCAGAGGCAACTCAACTGCTCCAGATGCTCTGCATCTGCTCACTTGCCCACTGGGGACCAGGAGATAAAGAGATTAACACATTTACACAAAGATGGTTAGACAACAAGCTCAGATAAGCAACATGACAGCTAGGTCCAGGTACCCTAACCAGAGTATGGAGAAAATGACTCACTAAACAACTTAACTCACTTACAAATTATATTTTAATTGATTTACTGTTCAAATGCTACTATGGTAGACTATGAACTGATTATTTTTTTTTTAAAAAGTCACTTTCATTCTGAACTAGATACATAAGATGTTTTAATAATGACTTTTCAAAGGAAACAGCATTAGGATTTTGTAAGAGGTAATGAATAATACTCATGTTTTTTAATTGCAATTGTTAGGACAGTATTTTAAAATCCCATTTTCACATGAGAATAATAGAAAATCTTAGTTTTGATGCATGTAAGAAAATTTGGGAAACAGAGGAGTTAGTTTCCTCTTGGCACACCTACTACACGGAATTTTTTTTTAGTTCCCTACTTTATGCAGTTGTTTTTTCTAATTTCAAACATTTAACTGCATATTCCTGAACCCTGTGGATGTAATAGGATACCAAGGTGAACATAATCTAAATAAATACTTACTTTTCATACTTTTCAAATATGCAGCATAAAGATATAGTCCATCAAAGCAAAATTCTGAAAATTTCAGGAAAATGTTGAAGTAAAAAAAGACTCATATAGTCACATAAAACACACAAGTGGATGTTAATATATAATATATAGTATTAATATAGAATATCATAAAATGGAACAATCTAAAGTCCTGAAATCTTGCTGAAATGTGTCCATTTAACCCAGTGACCCTTAAATTAAGACTTGAAGCTAACAGTCTAAATCTGAAATAACAAAAATTAACCAGGTTCATCCTTTCCTTTCTTCCTCTAAATTATCAAATACCCTTCAAAGTCCAGTTATTTCATCTTCTTGTTACAAAGGTTTCTGCCCCATTCTTACAACATCACTTCCTTTACAGAAGTCAAAATATAAGTCTTTATATATAATCCTTCATTAAAAAAGGAAAAAAAGATTTAATCTATCCACATTATTTGAAACATAAATTTCCTTATTCATGTTAATTGTAGGGGGTGCCATGAATCATGTGATTGATAGTGTTTCCTTGTTTACATTGGCTACTATCTTCATGGTACACTGAGAGGGCCATTTCTAACAAAATATAAATGGATTTTTCTCTTGAAACCTCATTCCTGGCTTCATATCTCTCCTACTATCACCACTTTACCCCATGTCTTGACGTGACTGACCTACATTTTTGATTAATTTTTTAGTTGAAAAAATTCCTGTAAGCCAATTTAAATCCTTTCTGCAACAACAGTAGTTGAAAGAAAATACATGAAATACATGAGATAATGACTCAAATGCCAAATTATCAAATCACATGTAATATACAGGTGTTCTAGGAAGTAAAGCACACTATAAACAAGCTCAACCTCTATACCCGCCCATTAAGGCTGGATGTGCTCAATTATAATAAACACTTAAAGACAAAAACCCCATTGCACAATAAAAGAAAATGCTTTAAGCCTTTAGACTTTGAATCTATTTCGTAATATATTTAAAGAGGTTATAAAAGTCCTGGTGATTCTCTCCGTGAACCAACAGCCTGACTTCAGAGTGGAGCCAGCGAAGCAGAGAAAAAGCCCAGAGAAGCTGAATCTCGGCAACAATCCCTCAGTTAGCACATAAAGAAAATAACCTAATTACTGGAAAGTGGGGAAAAGAGAATAAAAAAGTATGGAAGGGTAGAGAAGCATTAAATGTGAACACACACATTTGTCTTCGCTATGGAGCCAAGAAATCAGCCCAGATCCTGAGGGTAGCCATAAAAAGCAGAGACTGGCTGTTTGTCCAACATGTGTGGATGAACGAGAAGAAGCCAAGAAACAGGAAAAAGGCTAATTTTAATTACCAGGAAAGCTGCAAAATAGAGAACACGGTGGCAGGAAGGCTTCCAGCTACAGACACTGAACTCGCCTCGCCAATTAGCGCCGTCAGACCCCATCAGGGCGCTAAGTGAGGAGAAACAGCCTCCGTGAGGGCGAGGTGGGCAGACACACCCGAGAGGCGGGCGGGCCGGCAGCGGGGGAGACCCGAGGCTCGCGCCCAGCTCCAGAGGCGGACGGGGAGAGGCAGCGAACGGCGGGGGCGCTGCCCTCTCGTTGCAGACAGGTGCTAACCCCGCGGTCTAGGGAACTAGGCGACCATAGGCACGTCACGTACCTTAACCCGCGGTAACGGCCATCGAAGTGAGAGGATTCGGGGAGCACTCGGGGAGGGGGAGGAGGAGGGGGACTGCCTGCACAATGGCACCGAAGCTGCCACACGGTGGATTTACCACCTGTGTGCTGTTCCCCATACACCCGTCGGGAAGGAGAACACTCGGAGAGGGGGCTGCTGTCTGACACTAAGCCCACTCGGTCTTCAGTTCATTTCGAAGCGACCCCGGGCGGGCGGGGAATCAGGGAGACACAAACACAGGCGTCTAAGCGCCCCGAGGTGAGACTCGCAAGCGCAGACCCAAAGAGAAGCGCTCCGCAGGCAGGACCCGAGGCAGTTCTCCAAGGGAGGCAAAGTCCGCGCGGGAGCCCGCCTCAGGGCAGGCAGCAGCTGGCGCTGCCCCGCGAGGGAGAGGCTTCGGGGCTCCGCGGCGCCGCGGCGCAGGGAGGCTGCCGCGGCCGGCGCGAGGCGCAGCCGCTCAGCGGGCGGCCCGCGCCGGAATCGCTGACTGAATTTCGCGCAGGTCGCGGGGCGGGGTCCGGGGCCGCGGGGGAGACCGCGGCCGGCCAGCGAGGCGCGGGGACCCAGAGGCGGCCCTCCCGGGGCGAGCGGAGGCCCGCCCGCGGCGCGCCGACTGCAGCCCGGCGGCGGGGGACGCGGCGGCGGGGGGCGGGGCGGCGCGGGCGCGCGGGGCGCACAGCCAGTC
>ML663009.1:39022245-39229466 GCA_007570785.1 Antilocapra americana
GGGCGGCGCGGGCGCGCGGGGCGCACAGCCAGTCAGAGGCGCGGCGCGCGAGCCGCGCGGACGCATTGGCCGCGCCGCCGGGCCCCGCGCGCGCCCGCGGGGGAGGCGCCGCTCCGGCCCCCCGATTTAGCCAACTACCGAGCGCCGAGCGGGGCGGCCGGGAGGCGGCCGCCGGAGTGCCGCGGGAGCGCCGCGCGGGAGGGATGCGTTCCCTGCGTCCCCTCCTCGGGGAGCGGCCGGGCGAGCTGGAGGGCTCTCTGTGAAGGACTCGAAACTCCGCGGCTGGTCTCCTGCCACAGGCTGGGGTGGACCTGAGCCCCGGCTCCTGTCTGAGCGGTGCCGCCGGGCCGGGGGACGGCAGACGGGCACTGAGAGTCGCGGAGGAAGGACGGGAGAGCCCGGCGTCTCCTTGGTAAGTGGCTGACGTTCCTTCGCCGGGGACGGCTGTCTGCGACTGTGCACTTGGCTTCCCAGGCGCTGACAGTTTGTGACACGCTCGCTTCTGCAAAGACATCCTTTCTTGCCGTGTTGCCAGAATTTAAAAACTGTCACATAAAGCTGTTCTCCCCGCCCCCCCCCCCCCCGCCGCCTTCTTCTTTGAAATCAAACGTGCCCTTTTTCTCTGCTGGGATTTTAGGTCAGAAAAGTTGAGGCAACGCTAAGCATAATCTATGTGTGTACCTCGTAATGCCATTCAGAATGCGAGTAAACAGTTCCTACAACTGAACTGGAAGGTGACAGATGTCAGGAGAGGGTAGGAAATTGTCTGCGAGAGAAACTAGATGTTCGGAAAACAGGCTCTACTTCTCAGGTACTGAATGTATGTCTTCTGACTGAGCAGTGTGTTGGTGAGAATAGAGCCTCGATCACTGGACATCTGGCAGTGCGATAACTTGTTAAAATTCAGTAGAGATGCTCTGTAAGTGGAGTTCTACAAAGTTCGAGAGACTGAACAAACAAGTAAGTATCTTGAATTATGCTAAGGTGTTTTCTCAGTGTTGTGTAGGAAGGCAACAGATTTTTTAAATGAATATAAAACGATGCTCAGGCATATACTTAAAACTCCTTACTGAGTTTTTTATTGAAGAATTGGAGAGAACATTAATTTGCATATATATGAACATAGTATACAGTAAGTGAAGAACAACACTGACAACCTCAAAAATTTTCAGTTGTTTTAATTAGCCTTATTTTGAAAATACAAGCATTCACTAAAGGTTTGAGAATTATTTTCTTTTTAAATTTCATAACCTCTGTCATGAAAACTATAATCAATGTGGTAATTAAAGCACAAGTTTGGAAGAAAAATAAAACTTTTTAACTGTTAGTGAATCCCCTTAACCTGTGTTCATTTCATCTGCTTTTTCTGTTAATTTAAAGAGAAAGTCATTTAAAGATGGCATACTTCTGTTTTGATTCTCTATTTTACCTGGAAATACAATGAAAGAAATAGATGTTCATTAGAATACTAGCATTAAAGACTACACAAAAATAGTGGGTCAAGTTTTAAAATCAATAGAGGTATTTTTGTTTACTGTTGAACTAAAACAAGACTGCAGAAATAACTTATGACTATCACAGCAAGCTTAAAGAGTTCATTATGATTAATATTGTGACCCTAACATAAAAGAATTAGTAATGATTAGGTCATTATTTTCTTCAAAGTGCCTATAATGAATTTTAAGCCACTCACAAATGTTTCTTTGCATATTTTCCTACTTCATATTCAGATTATTATAAGTTTTATGTGGAGTAGTATATTGAATCTCATACTTGACAGGTATATGTTCCCTTGATTCAAGTGGAGAAAACAATATGACTGTGTAACAACACATCACATGAAACAAATGAATAAAAAAAGTAAAAGATGTTACTAAGACCATCTAAGTTAGTGAAGAAAACAAAGCCCCAAATTCAAAGTTACAAAAAGGAAATGGGATATAAAAGGTAAAACAGAATTTGAAAAGTAACTGGCGTGTGGTGAGATGGTGTTAAAGTATATTTGAAAATAGGAAATCAATAAAATGTTTTTTACAATATAAGTACCAATGTTTTGTGCAAGGTTTGGTGGCATTTTTAAATTGTTCTTATTTAAAACATCTGAAAACTAAAAAATGAGGAGGAAAAGCAACTCATTTTAAGTTCTCTTTGATTCCATACACAGCTGCATAGATAGATTGAGTTCTCAAAGTTTAGAAACATTACCCCAATAGATTAACTGAATGCCAGATTTTGCTTGTAAATTGTGAGGCACTCGCATAGGAGGATGCATTTGAAAATAGATCTGAGAAGCTACAGTTGTGTGATTTTTAAATGAATTGCTAAAATACCTTAGTGTTTCCCGAAGTGAATAATACTTCAAATATTAGGTGGTATGAAATCTTTATTTAGTTAGGAGGATAAGCTAAAATCACACCTTGAATGTAGACATGGGCTATGTTTATTTGAAAAATAATTAAAACTAGTTTCTTGTGAATGTTTAATCTTATGTGTCCAGTTAAGTGACACTATTAAAAATGGACCAAATCTGGTTAATATATAATTCTTTTATATATTTTTTTATCTAACGGTTTAGGGAATCTTCACCACCTCCAGGGAAGAGGTTGGAGTGTGGTTTAATATCAAAACTGACTTAGTGATCAGGACCAGAGGGTGTCAGTAAAGGGTAGAGGGCTCTCCAGATGGAGAAAGTAAGAGCATATGGTGCTAGCCAAGTTGTTCTGGGAGTTTGTCTTTTAGCTGCAACAAAAAGGTATACTTTTATGGAATTTAAAAAAAAAAAAAAAAGGATGAAAACTTGTCTGGATGACTGTTCTAGGTTAAAGTGATTTAACTATATTTAAGTTCCTTTGGTTAAGATGAAGTTTTATAGAGGAGCTTACTGTTCTGTAACCATTAAAAACTAAGTTAGGAATTTTATGAGACCAAGATAGTTAAAATACAGCGAGGTGCCTATTCCATCCTTCCACACCTATTTTGCTTACCTGTAGTCCTTGAATTACTTCTCTTTTTAAATATGGTTCAAACAATTTTTTTACTAAGAGGCTGGAAATTTATTTGTCTTAATTTAAATAGACCTGTATATTTATATTATTTGATATCTCAACATTCCAACTTCAAGACCTCAGATTTATTCTTCTATTTCTTATTACTAAAGATACAAACATAAAGTGGGAGAGGTTTATTTATGACAGTATATTTTAAATTAGTGTTACAAGGTTGTGCTTATATGTTATATGAACTTCTTCGCACTTTATAGCAGGAAAGAGGCTGGTCGGAAGCTCAAAGCGGTAGGATCTTTGTGAGGTCTGTTTTCTGAGCATTTGTGATCAATAACTCTACATCAGAGACTGGTGCATTTTAAAAAGTAATGAAGTATACAAAAACTCTGTAACACTTAAGATTTAGGGTTAATAACTGTTATGAACAATGTCTCTTATCTCTACTCAGACCCTTTCAAGTAATTGCTCCTGTTTTATATTTTTTAATAGTCAAAATATAATGTTAGAAAGGTTCTGATAAATGTAATGCTATCAGTTAATATTCCTCTTAGATATTTTTACAGTTTTTTAAGTTAATTATTTTCATGAAAATGAATAAAATAAATTTAGTAGTAATGCACTGATGTGGATATGAGGAATTTTTAAATGACTTTATTATATATTTGCATTTTAGAAAGATATTAAATTCTTTTATTTATTAATAAGTTGGCAGTTAAATTAAAATATATCCTATGAACTTGATATAAGATTATATATTTAACTTCATTGGATTTTTACTTATTATAAATCTGTGTATATGGTAAATGTTTAACATTTTCATTCTTATCAACCCCTTAATAATTTTTTTTAATTTCAAATTCCAGAGTATTGCATATTGTATTTTTGACTTACAGACTTCTTAACTTTAAATGTTTCAGTGTAATTATCAGCTCATAAGACTTACTGAAACTGAAAATGTTAGTCGCTCAGTCATGTCTGACACTTTGTGACCCCATGAGCTGTAGTCTGCCATGTTCATCTGTGCATGGGCTTCCCAGGCAAGAATACTGGAGCTGGTCAAAAAATGAAGGCTCTTCTTTTCTTTAGTACAGGGAAATGGAACTCTAGAAATAGGCCATAAGGTAATTGTGAAAAATAATCAAAATTCTGTCCCTTTTGGGAAATAGGAAAAAAAAAAATTAACGAATCCACCATTTCTTAATCTAATATAAAACAGGTGGTGTGAGCAACTTTAGAAAAGATAGTCATGTTATTTTACCATATGTTTCTTGACCTGGAGTTTCTTGTGATCACTCTCATTTGTAAATAGTTCCAAACATATTTTATTGGATGGATTTGACAATTTGGGTGCAAAACTTATTTATTCTGGTCTTCTCAGTGGTCACTGATTAACTTGCTTCCCTGTGGATACCACTTTTTAACAAGTGGACTTCTCTTAAAAGATCTTAGTATGACTTGCATATTTTCTCTTATTCCACTCATAGTTCCAAATATTTCTTACACTCACTTGTATAGACCAAAAAAGTTAAAATCTTGAAAGAAAACAAAATATTAACATCATATTAATGTATGTGTATAAGCTTTCCCACAGGCATACCTTTACAGTTTGTATCTTTACTAAAATATGAACCTGACTATGGTTAAAAAGACTAATTTGAATGTTATCCAAAATTTAAGAAACTGTATATCAGGCAAGGAAGAAACAGAAAGTATTTCATTCATCTGAGTAATCAAAAACTCTTGTTTGTTTCTATTGACTGGAAAAATGTAATTATATGAATAAACATTTTATGATGGGGGATCATAATCTGCTTGCTCCTTATCTTCCTTATAGCTGTTAAAAGCTCAAGAAGGAGATCATCTCATTTTCTGTTATGATCCAGTAAAGTAACTATAGCATATGGAGTTCAGGAAGAGAAATTTTGCTGATCACTAAGGTGATAAAAAGTAGATTGAAAGTATCTTTCTCTTGATAGTCATAATATTGGCAGAAATATTCATCATGAGGCTAAAAAATTTAAAGGGTTCTTACTGAGAGAGATGTCATAATATAGTAATTATAGTTATAATGTCTAGAGTCCAAAACACATTTTTAATGTGTTTTCACAAATATTTTACTAGTTGCAGTAGTTGTTTAGTTGGTAAGTAGTAGAAAAATGGTACATTTATTTGGTGAAAAATTTGCTTTTGTGTGTATGAGATTTCATCTTTATTTTCTTAGATATTTAATTTCATATTTGTAAGTATGAAAGAACAAAATTTTCTGAAACTAAACTGAAGGTAACAATATTTGATAAGTTACTCTTGTACTTTCAGAATAATAGGAAATTCCTGGTGATTAAGATGAATATTACTTGGAAAATACAGATTATAGTGGAAATATAAAAAAGAATTATAGTTTTCTAGAAATAATTTTTTTATTTTATTGGAATTTATAATCATTAAATATAAAATTGTCCTGGGCCTCGAAATAATGTTAAGTGACCCTCCCCCAATATTTCTGAAACCTTAGAAAAATGTCATATTTAATCTTAATTAGATTTTGGCTTTGTCTTATTTTTTTATTTTGAAACTTATCTCTTTATATTCTTACCTAAAAGATATAAACTAGGTTAATCTAGTCTCATGTTTAAAAATTAATAAAACTATTTGTTAGTGATGATTAATTTTGCCAGTTTTGAGTATATATAATGATAAGAAATTTATGTTATCTCTTTTGTAATAGAATTGATACTTTGTTATCTGACACTCTTCTATTTCAGTGCCATTACTCAAATGGCAGTGTGTGGAGCTACTGATGGAGAGTTCTTAAGGCTAAAATAAGCATCTCATTAAATATAAGCACATATCCCATGGGTTATTGATGATGAATAATTAGAACGTTTAGCAAAAGGTGACAGAATAATACCACTTAGTGTTGACTCTTTGTCCACCTGATGTGAAGAGGTGACTTATTGGAAAAGACACTGATACAGGGAAAGATTGAAGGCAAAAGGACAAGAGGGCGACAGAGGATGAGATGATTTGATAGTATCATTGACTCAATGGACATGAATTTGATGAAACTCTGGGAGATAGTGAAGGACAGGGAATCCTGGTGTGCTGCAGTCCATGGGGGTCACAAAGAGTTGGACATGACTTAGCAACTGAACAACAATGAAAGTGTTGGGAGAAGCCTTATAAAGCTTGTATTTTATTGAACATAGAGTAGTAGAGATTTATAAAGAGATGAAGTTAAATGTTTAACATTACATTTGATGGAAAAATGGGAGGTATCTTTAATGTCTCAATCAGAACTTTTATAGTTTATACCATTTTTTTTTTTGCTGTGAAAATCTTTTGATTTTTACTCACATCAAAATTAGGATATATGTAATATTCTTTTGCCATCGATTATCTGTAAAACTAATGTTTTATAATTTTTAAGACTATTAAATTTAAAATCCAGTTATATTAACTCAGAGAAAATAGCTATGCCCATATTCTCTTAACCAAAAGCTGAATGTCTAGACAACTTAATTGCTAGCTATGAACTTTTTCACAATGAACTTAGTGTGCACTCAACAGCTGAATCAAATGGCAGAAGATTTTTGACAGTTTCAGTTAAGAAACCTGGGAACCCAAGTAGGAAAAGAATTATAGTTGTTTTCTTCTACAGTATATTTAGAAAGAGTTTTCCGTTTCTTTTGTTAGTTTTTTTTCCCCCTATGTTGGCAATTGTTTTCTTCAGTAATTCATGTTTAGAGAGACACTAAATAAAATAGAAAATCAATGAGAAATGTGAGGAGAGACTATTCCTATGACATGACAAGTTTGGATAAAATTTAAATTATGAACTCCCTTAGGACAGTAACAATTTAAGCATTTAATAAAATGCAAAATAGAAAGTGAAACAAGTTTTTTAGAAATAGGAAGTATTTTTTTAATTCAAATATCAACTTTTATATAAATTCTAGTTTTACTGTTACAATAATAATGGAATTAAACAGAGCAATGTTGAGCCTCTAATAGTATTTGTTTATCATTGTTTCTGAACCAACGTTCCTCTGTGCTTAATTTTTAAGACATGATGTAAATTATTTTAGAATGAATATATGCTAAAATTTTCTTCTGTAGAGCTGAATGTGCTAAATTCTAAAATTGTCAACTCAGTGGAAAGGCGGTTTTATATTGCTGGGTTCCTGCTATAATAATAGTTTTACAGATGTCTTCTCTCAAACTTTTCTTTGTCGTATTAAGACAATCATCTTTTTTTGTGTCCTTGTGGGGCGACTTCATATTTTAAGACTCTCTTTTTCTTTAAATACTGAGTATTTTAAGGCAACAAGATAAAGGTACAAAGATGAGGTAAAAGATTGGTTGAAATGATTGATGGCTAATCTGAGATTTGTTCTACTCTATACATACAACCAAACATTGCAAGTAACCTTAGTAGAAAATATAAAATATATTCTCAAACTTCAAAGTATAAATAACCCTTAATATTCTTTGAATTTTTACTTTCTTTAGATATTTACTCACCTACAACTTAACTGTGAAATTTTCAGAGAACTATAACCTTAATATGAAATATTGAGATTTAAGTTAAATGAACCAGAATTGATTTTATGAAAATTTATTATTATAAGTGTTTTCGAAAACTTATGACTATGTATGTTTGTTTTTCATTCCTTAATGTGGTCTTGGTGGTTTATACTTCAGTGAGTAAAATTAACTAAAAGTAATTCTTTTCACATTCAAATTAATTTTTACATTATTTCCCTCACTCAAATGGTCCCTAGTGGGCAGTTGTTGTCAAGTGAGAATATAAAGGGAAGTAAGTAGCTCATGGGCTGGTGGAGGAAATAAGCACAAAGGGTGAATACAATTCAGTGTGAAATGTGCATTTAAGAGTTATATTCAGCTGAGATACAAATTTTCAGTATTTCTCCTTTTGGAGATGGCTGTTAGTTTACTCCTACTGAGACTCTCTGGCATAGACTGTTTCATGCTAGCATTGGTTCTCTAATTGCTGCATTTACTTCCTAGTGCCTAAGTTATTGGTTCCAAGATTCACCTAAGCACTTTAAATGAATGTTGTATTTTTCTACATCTCATTATAGTGTTAACTGTAGTATCTTAGAACCATCTAGTCTCTAATGATATAGACTTGTGATTTGTGGTGAATATGGCTTAGATGCTGTGAAAAAATGCAGTTCTTATCTTGTTATAAATAAACTTCATTTCTTTGAGTTATTAAGTATGGAATGTTTATGGTACTGGTGTTGGCAATACTCATTTTGCAGGAGTGGATTAACTGTGAGGCTGTGAAGCTTTGCTAACACAGTCCCTACTAGATAGTGGTAGTAACAGTAGAAACAGAAGCAGGTTGTAAACATTATTTTGATAATTATAGTACTATATCTAATACAAAGATGCAGTATGCATTAGGGGATTTGGTGTTTGAATTTTAGGATTCAGTCTTGGCTGTATAATTTATTACCTGTGTAATTTTAGAAAAGTTACTTAACCTTTATTTATGTGCAACATTAGAATAGTAAAATGTCATACAGTTGTGATAATGTAAAAGAAAAAAACTGACTTTTCAGTGACAAAAAAAATGACATGTTAGAAACATCAAAAGCATAAACCTGGGAAGAAATTTTGATTTTACTCCAGTTCCTTCTAACATATAAGCTATAAGTTATCAGTCTACCAAAATATTCTGTCTTTTTGTGAGGCACAATGCTGTTGTAACTGTGGACAGCGATACTGAGATGTATAGACCAAAATCCTTTAAAGATTATTCTGTGTATCCTATTTTTCATTTGAATAATTTACTTCAGTAGACGTTTCTTACAAAAGTCATGTTTATAGTACCACTACTTTTGGAGATCTGAAGGAAGTGAAAGTTTTGATCCCTGACAGTGGAGACATGGAAAATAATCAGTCAGAACACAATAAGAAACTTAAGAAAATGTACGAGTAAACAAAATTATTGAGCTATTACTCACACATTGCTAAGTACCTTGGAGGAACAGAAATGGTCATTGTGGGGACGGATTTAACTGACTTCCCAGGTAAAATGAGAAACCCTGGGACTTGAAGGAAGTTTCAGTTAGGGATTAGCAAAATCTTTTTCAATTGGTAAGAAGAAAGGCAGAAATGATGTGGATATTTAGAAGGAAGGAGAAAGATTACTTAATGAAAACGTAACTCTTTGTAATTCAAAATGTTAATATGTGTCAAATGAGGAAATGTAAAGAATTTTAGGAGACAATTGCAGAATTGGAATTTTGTTCAAAAGCAAGATGTTAATAGTTCTCTTTAAGATTAAATGGTATTTAAGATGAAGTGTAGCCCCAGTTTTTCAGCTTGTTGTGAGTTGGACAGGTCATTTCCTCAGTTTATTAATATTTACTCTCTCAAGCAGAAAAGTTAAAATCAATGAAATTAAAGGACTTTTTCTCTTCAAGCTTTGATCAACTGTGATTCAGAGGCTGTGTGTGATATGAAGTTATGATGAAGAAGAAAATTGAAACAGAACTGTAGTTGTGGACAGCTGAGTTTAGGGTAGAGTCTACCAAATAGAGATAATAAGAAAAGGGGATCATGTTCCTGGCATATGGGGAGGCCATGGAAAGAATATGGACTTATTACACCCATGCTTGGTTCTGGTTCAGCAGCTTCTGTTGATTTCCCTGAACAAAACAATAACTTTTCTGAGTTTTCCATTCTTTTCCTGTTGAAGGATGACGTTAACTACTACTAACTTTTCGTTTTTTTTAAAGGAAGGCAATGAGACTGTAGATTCAGAAGGCAAAATCATATTCTTCACATCTGTAGGTCTAGTTGTTTACAAAAATCTCATTTTAATATTTACAGGCAGAAAAATAATTTGAATTTTGTATAAATATACATGGTACTATCATTCTAGTTTTCCAAATATGAGGAAAATCACTTAATTTTTAGGCACAGCCTTTTAAATTTGCTCATGGCTGCTTTCTTTTCATTTTCTTAATTTTACTTGCACATATTTAAAGAGATGATTTACTTCTTAATTTTCTTTTTATTTGCTTAAAAAAGTAGTTATTATTAAAAAGTAAGTCTTTAATGTCCCTTTACAAAATTATTTATAACATAGGCCCTATTTTGGTAGGAGTGGGAGATGTTTCAAATATTGTTTTTGAATCTCATGTGACATAAAATGGTATAAAGTATATTCATTTGAAAATAAGTTCTTTCAATTATTTTCTTCTTCTATTTTTATTACATTCTTGTTAATTAAAAATTATGAGAGTGGCTTATGCTATAATCATTAAATGATAATTTACTGTTAATTCATTAAACCAAATATATATGTGTATCTTTTAAATTGTGGATTGTCATTTAATAGTAAAAATAAAAAGATTTCATTTTGCAAACATTTAACAGATATATTTTTATAAAGTAATATTTGGTATATTACTTTTTTGCCTTGGCTTCAATGACAAGAAGTTATTATCAGCATATTTTTGATCAATATGCTACTTTAAATATGTATACGTTTTGTATCTGTACAGCTAATCCAACTACTTCCTCCAGTATTTACAGATCATTTTATTATTGGAGATTTGACACAATATTTAAGCAATGGGAGAAATGAATAAAAAAAATAGTGTCTTTCAAAAAAGTGTGGTCAAGCTATACTGTGTCTGGAAATACTGGAGAGAGAGGGAAAATGAAAGGTGGAGAAAGCTACAAAGCAGACAGGAGAGGGAGCTGATAGAAAGCAATTTTACACTGTTCAATAAGGATGTGATTAAGTAAGTATTCATATCATGAGATACTTTTCAAAATGCCTGGAGCTGATATTTCACCTGAAATAAAAGTGTCTTTTCATCTTCTTTTTGCATGTACTTGTCTTATAAGATAATAGGCTTTAGATATAAATGTATGGTTGGTCTTCTAAGATTGAATATACAAATGCCATCTATTAAAATATATTGTCTAGTTGTTCTAATAAATACTAATTTAGAATAAAGAAATTATTCAGTGTTCTCATTCTGGTTCTTATTTTCCCTGTTTGGATATTCTGCATGATCAGATGCCTCTTATATATTACAACTTTAATAGAAGCTTAGAAGTTAAGACAACTGTTTTGATTTATTTTCAAGTTAACTACTTTTTCCAAATGCTAATCTTTAGTTAGTGTTTGCCTTTAGCCAGTGTTTAGATGAATGGTCTATCTGAGATAAATTTCTTTTTTATCTGAAGAAATTACTCTATAATTAGGTTGTTTTATCCTTTCATTTCAAACACAGTAAGGTAATTCAAGTTTTCTCAAGAGGAAAAAGGAAAATGCAAATTAAAATAGATATATCTTTTTATTAATTTTTTCCCTAGGTAAAAATAATAGAAACGTCATATTAAGGATTAATTTATAAAGCCATTGTTTTGTAGAGGAATGACTTTCCAGTAACAAAAAGGTGCTTACGTTTTTCTCTAGCCCTTCTTTGATAAAGAGTGGAATGTTGTCTGAGAATTATTTTAAATATGATCCTGAAACACTATATGTTAGAGTGCAAATGATTTGCTCCATTGGGTGTGTTGTCAACCTGGCCATTGCAGAGTAAAGCAGCTCTCACAAGTCAGAATGTAGAGAATGAATACTGTTTTCATCTTTTTTTCCTAGCATCATAGAATTGACAGTAAGCAGTATAAAAAGAATATAATAAAAGCCCTGAAATGTCTTCTAGCTCCTCTCGAAAGTAGCCATCCTCAACAAGATTTTGTATCTACATCCTTTATGAAGCTGTTACAGTATGTCTTTTTTTTTCCTTAAAATAATTTTGGTTGTGTGCATTACAATTCAAAAAGGTATACAATTTTTGAACACTTTAAACTACTCCATAATAAAGATATATCATAGTTTATATAAATAATTATTGAATTTAAATTCTATGTCAACTTATTTTATAAACAAATATGAATGGATATGAAATAAATTCTTATATATGCATTTTTATACGAGTATGGGTAGATCCAGAAGTAGAGTTGCTAGGTCAGTGAGAACGTGCATTTAGAATATTGGTTTTACTGCCAAATTACCTTCCACCGGGATGTTTCCAATTAGTGCTCCCACCAACAATGTATTATAGAATGTCTGCCTCTCCATACTGTAGCAGTACAGTTTATACCAAACTTCTCATTCTATACCCGGTGGAATATATAAAAAGTATCTTGTTTTTGCTTTAGTTTATGCCTAATATTTTGAACATTTTATATATTTAATAAAACATTTCTTAAGCTCCAGTTTTTGCCCTTCCTCAGTTTAAGTCTTAAATTTACCTTTTTCTTATTCCCTTTACATATTAACTGAAACACATATTAATAAGAAACACATAGCAGCAAGAAGTTAATTAAAAACGACTTGAGACATTGCCAAATTTTTGAAAAAATAAAATGCACATCTGTGAAAAGTCAGAGATATTTTGTAAATAACAATATTTTCCCTTTCCTGTGCTGTGTGCAAAAGATACAGTGGAGTTAAAATGAGGAGGAGACAGTTTTACTTGGGTAGACTGGAAAAGGCATCAAGCATAGGAGCATTTCTGGACAAATATGCCCTCTCATTTTCAAACTAGCCTTCCAAATTTTATCTACCCAGCACTAGTATAGGGCATCTTTCACTAGAATAACATCTCCAGATTTGCTTTATCTTTCTGTATTCTCCCATGTATCAATCTTTCTGATGGAATAATCTTTCAAATCTTTAGTCTTGTCATGCCATTTCCTTGCTTTGAAAGTTCTAATGGCTCTGGCTGTTTGAAGAACACATTTCAGATGCTGCAGCATGCCAAGGAGTTCTGTAATTGTCCTTTAGAAACCCTTTTAAGGCTCCTCTGCAGGTACACCAGTGTACACATTGTGGATTGAGCCACAACCAGCATCAAAACCTGTCATTACATTTCGTGTGTCTGTACTTTTGCTGACATTATACTTCTGCCCCAAATGATGCTTCCAGATATCTCCATGCAAAAACTACTTTTCCTACCTGGAAATAATAAGCTGCTTTAAAAATAGGAACATATTTTGATCTTTTTTATGAACTACTTTGTATAACATCAACGAGTGAAATGTTTGTCTGATTATATTAGCCCTTTGTCCTAACATAATTCGTTCTAAAACACAATGCTTTGAAGATTCCAGTATTGAGAAATACTGCTTAAGAAGCACATTACTGTTAGTACAGTATAACACAGAATGATCTCTCAGCAGGTATGCTCCACTGTACCTCTCTGTCAGTTAGGTTTGAACCCGGACCTGATAAAGTCAGTAAATCTCATCATTTGTCCAGGTTATCGTTTCCAAATTACATTGAAGAAACCAAGCTTGTGTATCCTTGAAGAATTTGTGTTGAAGGTTTTTAAACATTTAAAAAATTTTTATTTCAATTTCCAAATCCATTGAGTTTATGAATTTTATTGTATCTGCATGGCTCATTACAGAACATGTAACATTGCATGTTATAAAAATATGGGCAGTAGACCAATATTACTTTAGCACTTCTGAAACATGGGCACGTATTTTTCATTTTATACATCATTTATAAATCAGTTCGACAAAATTAAGACTTCTTAGCACAATGATATCAAGAAGGATATATACCATTTTATACTTTATTATAAGATACTACATAGGCAAAGCTTATAATGAAAAATGATATATCATGTTTGAATTTTACCGTTGAATCAGATCTCAAGTAGTAGTAAGTAAAATGTGCTATATAAACTTCTTAGTTCTACCTACCATATAATTCTGTTCCAATTCAACAATAGCAATCTGCTAACATATGGTGCATGTCTACTAGATACCAAAGTTATCATAATAATAATAAAAAAATTAGCTGAAAAAGCACTTTCTGCATCTTTTCAAGATAATTAAATTTTTGTCACAGATATGTATTGGATTCTATTCTTTTTTTAAGTTATTTTTTGACTGCACTGGGTCTTTTTTCTATGTACAGTTGTGGCAGCAGGGACTACTCTTTGTTGTGGTAATAGGGATCACTCATCTTTGTGGTGCATGGACTTCTTATTGTGGTGGCTTCTCTTGTTGCTGAGCGTGGACCCTAGTCATGCATACTCAAAATTTGGGGCACACAGACTCAGTAGTTGCAACTCCCAGGCTCTAGACCACTGGCTCAGTACTTGCAGCACACAGGCCTAGTTGCTCTGTGGTATATGGGACCTTCCTGGAACAGGGAGCAAGCTCAGATTCCGTTCATTGGCAGGCAGATTCTTAACCACTGGACACCAGAGGAGTTGGGGTCTATTTTAAATAAAACATAATTATCATATTCTAAAAAATAATGTTTCCCCCATTCTGGTATATTTTTAGTTCTGTTCAATTGCTCAGTTGTGTCTGACTCTTTGAGACCCCATGAACTGCAGCACACCAGGTCTCCCTGTCCATCACCAACTCCTGGAATTTACTCAAACTCATGTCCATTGAGTCAGTGATGCCATCCGACCATCTCATCCTCTGCCGTCCCTTTCTCCTCCTGCCTTCAATCTTTCCCAGCATCAGAGTCTTTTCAAATGAGTCAGCTCTTCGCATCAGGTGGCCAAAGTATTGGAGTTTCAGCTTTGACATTAGTTCTTCCAATGAACACCTGGGACTGATATCCTTTTGGATGGACTGGTTGGATCTCCTTGCAGTCTGAGGGACTCTCAAGAGTCTTCTGCAACACCTCAATTCAAAAGCATCAATTCTTCAGCACTCAGCTTTCTTTATAGTCCAACTCTCACATCCATACATGACTACTGGAAAAACCGTAGCCTTGACTAGACAGACCTTTGTTGACAAAGGAATATCTCTGCTTCTTAATATGCTGTCTAGGTTGGTCATAACTTTTCTTCCAAGGAGTAGGTGGCTTTTTATTTCATGGCTGCAGTCACCATCTTTTTGATAACTATTAAAAATTGAGTCCATAAACTTGATGTCATAAGGTCATAGAAACATCAGCAATACAAAAATAGTAAATGTATTTTAGGAGAAAAAAGAACAGGGAACTACTAGAGAGGATTTTGATCCCAACAAGCCTGAAAGTATTTCTCAGATTTTTAGATCATTGACACTATTTAAGTCTTGGGGTGGGGTGCTATTGCCTCCTTTATCTCCTGCTCTTCTTTCTTCTTTAGCTTACGATCCATTCTTTGAACCAGTTCCCTCTGAACAAGAGCTGTGTGTCATCAACAGGAAATACTGTTGAACTGCGTAAGGATCTATATTATTTTTTCCACCACTAGACAAATACAGAAAAGCGAAGCTGCTGTTCACTGTTTTCTCTCTGCCTCAATAGAAAACACTAAAAGTAAAAACCAAATAGAAGACCAAGACTTCTTTCTGAGATCAGGGGAAAATGAGTTTACAGATACAAAGACACTAGCTGGCTTCACAAACATTTCAGTGTGCACAGTTAAAATTAACTTCTCATTTCTGTGATTTTACAGGATAGTAGGCAGTTGCTTAACAAGGGAAAAGATGAATGAGTGTATATACATACTGCTTGCTGAGCACTGAATCCAAAAGCAGAAAAGAAAACAACTGTATTAGTTTCTGTTGTCCTAGTGCTGAGAAATAGATGACCTGGGGGTATCAGGCCTATCAAACATTAAAAGGGAATGTTCCTTGGCATTCTTAAATGTCTATAAAAAAAACTGAGATTTTTTTACATTAAAAATGGTGTAGCATGTCAGTATCAAAAAGAAAATTCCTCCAATAAGTTGAATATACCCAATTTAATTTGTTTTTTAATTTTATACTTAGCATTTTATAAGGTGAAAGAGTTTTTAGAAATTTATTCTTCATTTGGGCATAGAATCAATTTGATAAGAACAATTCCCTAGCAGATCTTTACTAATAGCAGAGAGATAAGATTTGGACAGCTTGAACTATGGTTAACAAGGTGCCAGTTACTGCAGACAAAGGCAAGAGATGATTAATTATGACACAGATACATGTAAATTTTGAAAAAAGTAGAAAATTTATGATTAGAATCAAAACCATTTTGTTTTTATATTTATATATATTGTTTTTTAGTCCAAATATTGTGAAAACTCTCAAAGACTGAAGACATTACTTAAATTATTAGTCTTGGTAAAAAGAAATTGCTGTAACAAAGGTTTATCATAAAAATAATTACATACATTAAACACATTATTATATGTGAATATAATGTGAATAAATATTATACTTACCTGATTAATGAGCATAATGCTTATGTTTGGTAATATTTGATGCCCTTATTCTTAGACTTTATATTTGCCAGTGAACTATGTTCTTTCCATATAATTTAAATTTAAAAACCTGAAGTTATACAAATTCAAAGAAAAGAACAAAGAAAAATAAAAGAAATATTAAGAGCAAAAGTTAAAAATGAGTACACTTCAATTCATCCTGTGTTTATTTGCTGTTTACTATCTTGAAGGCAAGTTGACATGTAGATGGAGCAAACTCATTTTTATATATTTTCAATATATCAAGTTTACTCTGAACATTTTATTCATAAATCAAACCCTCACAATATCCATTATATAAGTGGTTTTGCTGATTCAGGTATAGAGATATGGTGTTTGATTTCAGCCACCTTTTATGTTGAGAAGTAAAAACTGTCATAAATCTCAAGTATTTACGGTTAACATTTTTCTCCTGGCCATAATTTTAGAACTCAATGTAAACTTAAAAAACAAAACTGCAAAATTTAATTAATGCCCTTTTTGATGAATTAGTATTAGTGATAATAATAAAAGCAATTTAGGAGATGTAAACAAAAGCTATATGGGCTTCCCTGGTTGGCTCAGTAGGTAAAGAATCTGCCTGCGATGCCGGAGACCTGGGTTGTTTCCCTTGGTCGGGAAGATCTCCTGGAGAAGGAAATGGCAATCCACTCCAGTATTTTTGCCTGGAGAATTCCATGGACACAGGAGCCTGGCGGGCTACAGTCTGTGGGGTTGCAAAGAGTCAGACACTACTAAGCAACTAAGTGCAGCACAAACAAAAACTTTATAGATAAAGAAATGTGATTTCATTTTAAACTGAAATGCTGTCCTTGAATCTAGAAATCTCTGTTTCTCTTTTATTCACTGAGAACACGAAACTAGTAAGACAGGCAGTGATGGCCTTGAATTTTCAGAATATAACCTTAACTTTGTTAGAGTATCAAACTATCAAACTATCTCTATGAACATTTTTATTATTTCAAATCTTACCTGAAAATTTTACCCTTTAAACACTTTTGTTTACACATCTACTTTTATTCAGTCATTTTATTTTTCCTTCTGTTGGGTCTCCATCCCTCAGGTTTTTGCCCACTCTTTAGTATTTTCAGTTTCTCCATTTCGCTGACTTAACAAAAGAAAGTGAAGTTGCTCAGTCATGTCCGACTCTTTGCGACCCCATGGACTGTAGCCATCCAGGCTCCTCTGTCCATGGAATTTTTCAGGCAAGAGTACTGGAATGGGTTGCTGTTTGCTTCTTCAGGGCATCGTCCCAACCCAGGAATCGAACCTGGGTCTCCTGCATTACAGGCAGAAGCTTTACCATCTGAGCCACCATGGAAGCCCCATACATTTGCTGGCTTGCTTTTGTACAGAAAGGATAGAAGCTGGTCCAGTCTTAAAAATAAAAGCAAGATACTTTTCTCAACTTGCTTTTGCTCAAGCTAATACCTATGCCCTTCTCCAGACTCATTTGTTGGCATACCTTACCTCTCTTCCTGTTAATTCAGTGAAGATCATGTTACTAAAGTCCCTATTCCTATCACCAAACAGTTAAGACCTTCACTGAATGCTTACTGAAGGCATACACAAATCCTACCATATTCTATCATTTCAGTCCACTTATGCTCATTTCCCATGGTTATGCTCAAAATCCTTCAAGCTAGGCTTCAGCAGTACATAAAAAGAGGACTTCCAGATGTACAAGTTGTGTTTAGAAAAAACAGAGGAACCATATATCAGATTGCCAACATTCATTGGATCATAGACAAAGCAAGGGAATTCCAGAAAAATATCTACCACTTCATTGAGTATGCTAAAGCCTTTGATTGGGTGGACCACAACAAACTGTGGAAAATTCTTTAAGAGATGAAAAACCCTTTTCTGTCTCTTGAGAAACCTATATGTGGGTCAAGAAGCAGTGGTTAGAACTGGACAAGGAACAACAGACTGTTTCAAGACTGGGAAAGGAGTACATCAAGGTTGTATGTTGTCACCCTGGTTATTTAACTTCTATGCAGAGTACATTATACAGAATGTCAGTCTGGATGAATCACAAGCTGGAATTGAGATTTCTGGGAGAAATATCAACAACCTCAGATATACAGATGATACCATTCTAATGGCAGAAAGCTAAGAGGAACTAAAGAACCTCTTGATGAGAGTGAAACAGGAGAGTGAAAAAGCTGTCTTAAAACTCAACATTGAAAAGTAAGATCATGGCATCTGGTCCTATCACTTCATGGCAAATACAAGGCGGAGGAAGTGGAAGCAGTGACAGCTTTTCTTTTCTTGGGCCCCCAAATCCATGTGGATGGTGATTGCAGCCTTGGAATTAAAAGACGCTTGCTCCTTAGAAGAAAGTGTGTTAGTTGCTCAGACATGTTGGACTCTGCGACGCCATGGCCTGTACCTTGCCAGGCTCCACAGTCCATGCACTTCTCCAGGGGAGAATACTGGAGAATTCTTCTTCAGTGTCACAAAGAGTCGGACATGACTGAACAATTTTACTTTCATTTTCATCTTACATGGTTGTGAAAATTTATTTGTGCTTGTTAGAAAGTATAGCTTATGAGATTTTCACATAGTTTTTGTCGTTATATTAAATTTATCTAACATATTTTAAAAATGTGTTTTGAAAGTTAATTCTTTTACCATGCCTTTTTAAGAAAAAAATCAGGTATATTTCATTTTTACAAAAGATAATTGAAAACAAAGCAAGCTGTTTGACAGACATATACGACTGTAAAGCTTGTAATAATATAATGCCACCCTATTTAAATTCTTTTGGAATAACTTTTTCTTTTCCTTATGTTTTGCCCAGTAGGTTTCACAGTCAGTGCACAAACTAAGTCTTAAAATGATAGTAAATCAGACTACTGATGTCAGTTTACAGATAAAATTGAAGGTGACCCAACACATTAAATCAATGGAGTGACTTTAATATCTGCTCTAAAAGGGTCGAGGTACTGCTATATAACCTAGGGCAGAGCAAGGCTATGTCAGTCCAAAGGTGATGCCATGAATTGTGCTCCTGTTATTTATATGATGTTAGACTATCAGTTATTTTTAAAAATAATAATGATCAATTTTATAATTAATTTCAAAATGCTTCATTATTTCCAGTTTTTCTCCATTTTCAGGAATTACTCTGTTTAAAGGACCACAGAATAAAAATCTTACTTATCCAGGATCTTTATTTAAATATTTTCATATTATTAGGCATGAAATAAATTACTGTATAGGATGTATATACAAGTTGGTTGTTCTTATTGTTTACTATTTTTGTTTAATTGGTTCCTACATTGTAGTGCATCACACAAAGCTTTCAGTTTGTCAACTCTTTAGGAACTACGCTCTCTTTCAGGCTTAGTTTGGAATAGCCAGATTCTTATTAATAGCTGGTACACCAAAATTTTTTTATTATTGAGAAAAGCAACTTAAGAGGAATTTACCTGTCTGAAATAAGTATTGCCACTGTGCCATTAGTTATATCCTAAGTCAGGAGGATCCTCTGGAGGAGGGCATAGCAATCTACTCCCATATCCTTGCCTGGAGAATCCCACGGACAGAGGAACCTGGAGGGTTATGATCCATAGGGTCACAAAGAGTCGGACATGACTAAAGTGACTTAGCATGTACGCATGTCTATGTCTTAGGCAAAGGTGGTTTCTGTTCTGGTGAAATTCACCAAAAGTGGTTCATCCTTCCATTTTCCTTAGTTTTCCTTTCATTGTACAGTTGGACTAAAAACCTATAATAATGTTCTTGAAAACTCTGCTTATTTTGTGTTAATTCACAAGCAATTTTAGTTTTGCTGCTGCTCTGTTCCTGTCTCAGTCTATCCCTCTGCCCTTTCTGGAAGAGATTTCAGAAACATAGTAATAGCACATACTGTGGTTGCTCTATGTAGTCAAAAGTACCTGTAAACAATAGTCATGCTGCAGCCAAATCACCCATGTTCACAATTTGGTGATTGCGCTTGAACAGGTTATCTTCTCTTTGCCTCATTTTCCTCCTTTGTAATGATCTTAATTACAATACTTAGTAAATTGAAGGTGGCTTTTGTAGTTGATTTAACCTTAGCAATTGACTTAATTTTATCCGTACATTCACCTCAGCTAGGTAGAGAAGTAAAACAGAAAAATAAATACACAAGATGTCAGATTTTCACAGATTCTCTGTCTTTTGAAATATGACTTAAATGAGCATATCCCTTTTACTGATGACAGTCCATGGTCACCCTGATTCCTTTAAGGGCCAGTTATTCCGGAAGTATATCTAAAATCTATTAATTATTGCAGGATGAAAACCTACATTAAAAACATTATTTTTTTTCATATGAATAAAGAATGGGAAGTGAGAGATTGGAGGCAAATTAATAACAATTTTCTTCAAGTCTCAGTATATATATTTTCACATATTCATGTCTATATATCCCTGTCAGTTCTTTAAATGAGAATACTAAAGACTGAAAATTAAATATTTTATATTTTCATTTTGTCACAATCTTACATGACAATGATCCTATTTACCACATTTCCCATTTTAAAAAGGAAAGAATAAAATCTTGCTTGTTCTATTTTTATTTTATTTCTGAAGACTAGGTAATATTGTGAATCTAGTTGATGGTAAAAGTGTTATATGATGAATTAGTTTCTATGATAACTACTTTTTGTTGTACAGCACAGTAAACAGCTATTAATTTAAAACTTGCAAATTGGAAATCTGGGGCCCATTGCAGTAGAGCTTGTAGAAACACATTCTTTCAGAATGTGATTACTAACATAATTCTTAGGTATGGAGAATTACTGCCAAACAAAACAGTCAACTCTCCCCAGTGAGATGTGTTGACTGACACTTTAGTAGAAAAAAAAAATAGAAAATGAGAACATAAGAAGAATATGTATTTTTGAGAATATCATATGAAAGACAAACTAAAACAATTTATGCCTTTTTCTATATTTAAGAGAGTGAAGAAAGCTAAAAAATAAATTTGTAACATTTATGCTATTTGAAATATATGTGCTTTCCATAATTTGGTGGAATTCTTTTTTTAGATTAACTCAATCATTGGTATTTCTCAGAAACAGAGCTCCTTTATATCAGAATTAATATTTCAAATAGAATAAAAATTGGAGAAAAAGAAGACCATACCTTAAGGAAATACAGATTCATTTTTAAATTGAAGTAATAAATCCATATGTAATATACAGTTATTCATGTTTAGCTTAAGACTTTTCTTAGGGATAACAGGCTCTTTAATGGTGATCTAATATAACTGTTTGTCACATAGTTAATATTTTAGTGCTTTGCATATATTTAGCAATTTATAAACTTGAGTAGTGTTTTGAAGTTTCAATATTTTCATTCCTATCTCAAGAAATAATCATGGGATGAGACATGAATATATTCTCATATTAAGTAATGCTTTTTACATGCAATATGTTTATTACAGCCTTTTTGAATCATAGCTTATTTCCTTAAGTGAATCTCAGTATGTAGCAATTATTAATATCCTATGTATATGTATGCTAATATCACACATATGCATATATATATATACATATGAATATATGTGCTTTGAGGGTATATTAATATCCTATTTGTATACTCTGTCATATTCTAGTTATTTCATAACTCAAGTTCAGAATAGTATCATTTAACATGGCCAAATTAGTCATAGGAAGATGAAATAAAATCAGTTCAGTTTAGTTCAGTCACTCAATCATAGCCAACTCTTTGTGACCCCATGGAAAGCAGCACGCCAGGCCTCCGTGTCCATCACCACCAACTCCCAGAGTTTACCCAAACTCGTTTCCATTGAGTCAGTGATGCCATCCAGCCATCTCATCCTCTGTCGTCCCCTTCTCCTCCTGCCTTCAATCTTTCCTGGCATCAGGGTCTTTTCAAATGAGTCAGCTGTTCACATCAGGTAGCCAAAGCATTGGAGTTTCAGGTCTAGCATCAGTCCTTCCAATGAATATTCAGAACTGATTTTCTTTAGGATGGACTGGTTGAATCTCCTTGCAGTCCAAGGGACTCTCAAGAGTCTTCCCCAACACCACAGTTCAAAAGCATCAATTCTTTAGTGCTTAGCTTTCTTTATAGTCCAACTCTCACATCCATACATGACTACTGGAAAAAGCAAAACCTTGACTAGATGGACCTTTGTTGACAAAGTGATGTCTCTCCATTTTAATATGCTGTCTAAGTTGGTCATAACTTTCCTTCCAAGGAGTAAGTGTCTTTTAAGAAATAAAATTATCACTAAAAATATGGAAAATAATAATTTCCTGATTTCAGTCATATTAATGGAAGCTATTTCAGGAAGCATGTTTACTTCTCTCCTACATCATATTATTCTTACTAATTATCAGCCAGATCTCCTTTTTGTAGTGCATTTGAAGAACATCATTTCTAACTGCTCATTTTCATTTAATGCAGCGTAATGTCATCAGTGTACTCGGTCCCAAATGGAAAGAATCAAATAGATGAATCATTTCTGCCATCCAGAATTTTCTCACTTTTGAGACTTCCTTAATTTTCAGTATTTCTAGCAATTGCAGTTAGTGGTGGTATATCTGAAAATAGGACATTCACTTGAAATATTCAGTGTATCATTCATAAACTTTCCTGTGGTGATTTCATTTAGCATGCCAAAAATTACCAAGGGGAGTTTTGTTACTAGAAACAAACTTGGCTTATTTTTGTAAATTTATTTTAGTTCAACAGTCAACAGTGAGTATTGATTACCCGCTGTGTTGATAGCATTGTACTGTGTATTGTGAAGAAGTCATTACATAGAAAGTAAAATATTTGCTTAGAGGCTCATTTACTTATCATGTAATGAAGGTAGGAAGGAAAACTTTATACAAATGATTAGGCATCAGTCAATCCATCCATTTACTCTTTATTCATCCGTACATTGATGTTTGTTATTTATTTACCATTTTTTAAGCCTTTGGAATTTTTACAGATATACAAAAAAGTATTTATGACCTTCAAAACTTACAGAATCACAGTATCACTACACCCAAAATAATAGAACAATTTATTATCACTAGGAGTTCTTGGGAAGCAAAATTGGAAAAGTAATTTTTGACTGTGGTCTTAAAGGATGAATGGATTTTGTCTGTGAGAGATTGAAAAAGTAAAGTTCACTAGAGAAAATAGTATAAAAAAAGGCACAGAATTTGGAAGAACAGTCATACTAAGGTATTAATAATTGTGAAACTGCAAATAGGAGTTTAGTTGGGCAGAACAAAGAATGTGCTACTAAGGAGGCAGATATGTATGGGGTATATGGCTATATTTATAATACATAGTATGGGTATTTATTGCATACTTATATGCATTCCTAAAAGATACAAAGTATGAATGGGTGAGCTTTGTTGAGCAAAACTGATGAAACATCTTGAAAAGTATTGTTAGAATTTTCAAGAACTCATGAATTGCTAAACATTTTCAAAACAGTAGTTAATGTGGTCCAGTGTTCACCTGTAAAACATAATCTATTCATTGAATGTGGTATGGATTGACTTTTTTAGGAGACAGCAGTTTCAACAGATGACCTGGAAATGTTCTGAATTTAGGGAGAATGTTTTTAAGTCATGTAGGTTCTACTTGCTTGGTGGATTCAGTCTTGTACTTTTCCAAACTTTAATGCTATCACAAGAGATAATTTTCTGATTCTTAAATCTTATTATATCTTATATACCATGTTTAAAACAGCTACAAATTAAACATGTTCAGAAGTTTAATGATACATGGTGAAATCTAAGCTTCAAAGCATGATCTTCAAGACTGCATCCTAGTTTTAGACTCATATCCCTCTGTATCCCCCGCCTCCATGTCCTTATGTTCCTTTTTTTCCCCCTGAAGTTTATTTTCTTGAATAAACAATAAAACAACAAAATATTTTCCTGAATCAAGTATATGAAACAACAGTTTTTAAGACATCAAACATTATGCAATAAAGGGTGATGATTCACTCCACTATATGGACATAAGAGATAACACCTACAATTGTCCTGGCTTATTGCCTGCAGGTTTCCCAAGGCACAAGGGAGAAAACCTAAACAGATTGTAAAAGTGTAGCTAGGAGTTTGGGGAGACCTCGGAACCTAGAGTTCATAGATAAGAGTGTAGCAGAGGAAAAAGCTTTTCTGAGAAAGGGAGAGAGATCTTTGGAGGTTTGCAGAGTCCTTTGTGAGTCTTCAGCTGAGTAGTCATCACTGTCTGAGGGTGAGGAAATTACTCAATGCAGAAAGGATTAGAAGGAATAATACTCAGTATTTATGGAGGGCACTGGCAAAAATGGAAAACCTCATAATTTATGAGGAATGTTGGGTAAAGTACTCACAAGTATTTTGCCTCAGGAGTAGCAAAATCATTCCATAATTCCTAAACTAAATGCTGCTCTGTTTCTTCCTAACAATGCTTGTAAGCAAGACCTGAATGGCTCAAACTATTCCTAAAGAACAACATCATGGAATAAAGCTCAAGTATATTTATACAAATTCAAAATATATAGCATCCAAAAAGATAAAATTAATAGTGATCAATCAAAATTATCATTGTGCATAGAAGCCAGATATTATGGTCCATAGAGAGAGATTACCAAAACCAATCCAAAAGGAACACACAAAATAGAATTAGTAAATGAGAACAATAAACAATTAATATATCCCCTAAGTTTAAGAGGGCTTCCCTTAAAGCTCATTTGGAAAAGAATCCACCTGCAATGAAGGAGAACCTGGTTCGATTCCTGGGTGGGGAAGATGCTGGAGAAGGGATAGGCTACCTATTCTAATATTCTTGTGCTTCCCTTGTGTTTCAGCTGGTAAAGAATCCACCTGCAATGTGGGAGACCTGGGTTTGATTCCTGGGTTGGGAAGATCCCCTGGAGAAGGGAAAGGCTACCCGCTCCAGTATTCTGGCTTAGAGAATCCCATGGACTGTATAGTCCATTGGATTGCAAAGAGTCAGACATAACTGAGCGACCCTCACTTACACCAAGTTTAAAAAGCTGGAGGGAATATTGTACATGTTAAGTGAAAACAGAATATGTTAAATACTCAAATTGGACTTGAAAGAATGAAAACTACAATGTGTGAAACGACAAAAAGTACCAGGTGTGATTAATGTTGTATTAGACGTTGGAGAAGAGATGATTACTGAACTTGAAGACATGGTAAGTGAAACTATACAAATGAAGCATATAAAAATGACTGAAAAAGAGACAGTGCATTGGTATTTAATATTTATTATAGTACAAATCTGCCAGAGATACAATAAATCCATTCCGTCTTTGCCTGCTTTCAAATGGCTTTATTTTGACTTCATATTGAAAGGATATTTTTACTGGATATAAAATTTTAGATTAACAGTTTTTCTTTAAGTACCTTAAAGGTGCATTTAACTGCTTCTCCCCTTAGTTGTTTTTTTCTGATAGGATTTGTTTCTCCTGCTATGCCTCAGGCCCTGCTTGTCTGCATCTCAGAGAGATATCTATAGGCTCTCTTGCCTCTGTCCCAGCCAGAATCAGTCATTGCTTTGTACCCACTGAAGACCTCATATACCTGAAGAGTTCGGTTTAGATTTTTCTGTGCTGCCTTCAGACTTTTAAGAAATCCCCTATGCTTACATTTCAGGGAAGAATCTCTTTCATCTCCCCTGCCCCTCTCTCAGTCATAGATTATTGTTACTCTTACAAAATGTACGGCCTGGAGAACTTAAAGTCCTGCACAACTGTACATTTGTGGAGCAGGTCTCTCAGTATTTATGCTTGTCTTCACCAAACTAGGTCCCTTTACACTTGGTATCAGTGTGAAACTTGAGTGCTTGAAAGTTTCTTTCACCATTCCTACTATAGCCCCCAAACAGGATAAAAGAACAGGACAGAAAGAAATATTGGAAGAGATAAGTGCTGACAGTTTTCTAAAACTGAGGAAAGACATCCACTCACAGACCTGAGAAGTTTGGTGAAACCCAAGAACAATAAATGTTGAGAAAATTAGATCTAGGTATATCATGGTTATACCACTGAAATCTAAAACAGTACATAGACAGTCTGTTAATTTTTGATGGTTAGGTGGCTGGATGAAGAGATATCTTTCAGAACCAGGCTTTTACAGGCAAAATAAAACAGGTCTGAGAAAAATTCTCCCAAGTTTTATCATAGGGGCTATAAGGCAGGATTTGTTCTATAAAGAGGCTAATTCACTGTGACCTTCTAAACTCATTAGCCCTTTGGAGATGGCTCTTGGATGAACTTATACTTGTCCTCTTTCTTACAAACTTCTACAGGAAGGAAAGAAGAAAACGTATTAAGACAAATAGTAATTTTGCTAGTAATAAAACATGTTTCCATTGAGATGGAAGTTTTCCAAAAGGACTTCCTTAAAGTATTCTAATAATACATATACACATTCATAAATATGTATGCACATATTATATATATTGTGTGTATATATATATATCTTTTTAAAAAGTCCTCTTTAATCCTAGAAGCATTAGGGAGTTGGGAAAAAAAATATGAATTCAAATCCAACACAAGTTTTACTTTATTGCCAAGATCCAAGGGTTGACATTTTCATGGTTGTGTTGAAAGAAGTATTTAAGAGTAAACCATTGTATGGATGAGCCTAGTTGAGTAATTTTTCCTAGAAGAAGAATATAACTCATATGAAGTGTTAGTACATCGTTTATTTTTCAGATGTGTTAGAGAGTTCCTTAAACAAATAAAGCTATATGAAAATTCATCTTTTGGGCTAAACATTTTTGGATTAGTAGTCATGCTAAAAATAATGTAGATTGTACCTTAAAGTACAGTCATGCAAAATGCTATAAAAAACACATATACCTGGGCTCCAGTCCCAGAATTCAAAATATCTGAGCTGCTGCCCTGGCATTTCAAGTTGTAAGAAGTTTCTAGTTGATTCCAGTGTTGCTGATCTGTGAGAACACTTTGAGAACCACTAGTGGTTCTTATATCACTAGTCTTACTCATTAACTATATTAAGCCATGTGACTAGTGATATAAAGACTAAATTTAAATTTGAATGCCCATGAAACTTTTTAGGACAGCTCACATTTCTGTTTGTAGTATTCAATAGGTTTATTACTTAAGAGAAATATATTGGAATCTTACTGTTCTGCATAACTAACCTTAAGATATGCCTGCTTTTTTTTTTATATTCCTCTATAATGGCAACCCACTCCTGTGTTCTTGCCTGGAGAATCCCAGGGACAGGGAAGCCTGGTGGGATGCCGTCTATGGGGTCGCACAGAGTCAGACACTACTGAAGCAACCTAGCAGCAGCAGCCGCAGCATACTGTAAAGAGATTTCTCCAACATTAATTACTAACTCAACATCAGCTATCAGGATACAGTTTATTCTGATTCTTTAGAGGTCTGTTACATTATGAAAATAAATCAGCCAATAAGAATTAATACATACTGATTGAGGAGATGTACACATTGACTCTCTGGCTTACACTGTAGGACTCAGTACAGGTTTTATCAATATGTGCTGCTCACTGACAATCCCATTTTCTCTTTCATTGTCTAGTTTTCTCATAAATCCTATGATACACATTTAAATGCTTGCCACATCCCAGCTTTTACCAATCAGACTTACTATCATTTTATACAAAATGCAGGCTGCCCCTAGTTATATGCTTAGTTTTCCAATTCCAGGGCATTAAGCATGCTGCCTCAAAGCTTGGTCCTTTGTAACTTATTGCTAGAACCAAAATGAGTCTTGCCCCGAAGGGATCCTTTCAGTCTCGCTGTTGAGCCTGAATGCATTTTTGCCCTTAGGCTCTCTCTTTTTCTTCAGCCTGATCATCCAGGCTCCGATGAATGTTGCCTTTGGATTGTCTCCCTCAGTTTCAGTTTCAAGGCTTGCATGCTTTTTTTCCCCTTTTCACCTTCTGTGTTACGTTTTAAAGGCCTAGTGGCTTTAAACACATTCTCATTGCAATATTTTCCTGTTTCATTCTTCAGTAACATAGATGTGGAATACTGTTTCATTGATTTGATCTTCTCTGTTAAGAATTTCAATATTCCCTCTTCTTGTTTACTTGTTATTATGACATCTTGTTTCAAACCTTAGATTTAATCTGTGGTGAACTGTGTAGCATATAATCAGCCATCTCACTGAATACTTATTTTCTAGTAGAAGAAGATCACTTGCACATCTATACTATTATAACCAGCCAGAGTGCTGGTAATAAATAAAATGCATACTTATTTTAATTTAAGCAGTAACAGGCTTATTGGAAAGTGTTCAAATAGGACACTGAAATAATGTTAAGCTGAGAACCGTGCTCCAAAAAAACCAACCAAGGGAAGGTAGAGGGAGCCAACTGAAACTAGACAGTTTGAAACACAGCCACACATACATTGATAATACAGTTTGGTTAGGGCATGGCTAATGCAGTTGATGAACACTGCTGCCAGTGTTCGCTGGATGACAGTCCTCTCCTATTGAAACAGTTAATAAAAATTTCTCCTTTTGAATCACTAGTTTTGTATTCAAGGTCCCAGCTTGGAACCAGACTGACTGAACTGAGTCTGTTCCTTCTTATTGCCTTCTTGTGGGATAAGTGGCCCTGCTACCACTTATGGCTTTCGATGGCAGCATTCCTCACACCCAATACCAGAAGCAACTTAGATTTTGTGCTGAAGAAAACATTATTCTTAAATCATGGAAAATATGTACAGGATCATTATGTTAGAGGATGTCATTGGGAGGTTATGACCACTGTTTTATCCATGACCTGGATCCTGATAGTTGGAGGCTCATTTCCTTTCTCCCCTCTGTTATCCTTTTATGCACATCCCATCTACTATTCCCATGCTAACAGCTATTTCAAGGATGTAGCCTTGAAAGAATAGTGTTGTTGATACCATTTGTACTGAATGTGTGACAACTCAGTTAAGGTTACTATATAAATTTGAATATTCCTGTGGGTCATTGGGGAGTCTTACTGGTCTTGAGGTCACCTAAGACTACCCTTCTATGTATTATTAAAACTTGACATCTGCTAGTCTCCAATGGCCTGTGCCTTTTTTTGTTCTTTCCTTAACCTCTATGTGTGGAAGCAAATTTGGGATACAACACATAGTCATTCATATAGTACATATAAATAATATCACATATAAACTTTGACAGGCTTTCATCTTTGAATTTAACTTCTCATTCAGTAGGACAGATAGTGTTATTTCCTTTTCTGGTTGCCCACCATCATTTTTTCTCTTTGTTCTTAACTCCCCTAGAATATAAGATAAATTACGAACACTACCTGTAGACCAAATTTCAGCTTCTCTCTAAAGTGACAAGCTTGAACATCCTTGAGAAGCACAGTTTAATCTAGTCAGAGGTAACTTAAATTATTCTGTCACTTGGGATAGATGGTTGTGTTGCCTTTGAAACACTTGGAGGATTCTGTCCACCACAGCATGCTCTTAAGTTGCCTTCAGTGAGCCTGATGTGTTTATCCTGAAGATTTTCAGTAACAGTCGTTTATCTTTACTTCGAGTTTCCTGACTTTCATATAGTTCTGAACTGTGTCCACCCAAAAGTCTGTATATAAACTTCACAATGCAGGTTTATTCTTTTTTCTACAAATGTACTGAAAGGTTGTCCTTATAATAAATAATATTCTTTGCTTATTTCAGCCTGGGAGAGACCTGATTCTTCCCGGTCCTTTCTAAGTATGCCTTTGAGTAAAGGAAGATGACACTTCTAGACAGAAAAGAAGCCCAGGTGTAACCTACAAGTATGTCTGTATGTCTAAAATCAGTGCAATGGATGGATTGTCTAACTCAGTTATACAGGACTCAACTATGTGTCGTTGAATATATTTTAAAGTAAAATTTTTAATTATACTTCATTTCTTCATTCAGTAAATGCTTAAGTACCTACTTTGTATCAGGCACTGTTCTCAAAGCTAAGGATAAAATATTGAACAGAGGAAGGTGAAAACATATTAGAGCTTACATTCTAATAGGACTGTCAGACATATATTTAATAAGTAAGTGAAGCAAATATAAATATATGTAGTGAGATGGCCATAAATGCTGAGGGGAAATGTAGAGAAGTTAGTTGGCAGTGTTGGGAGAGAGAGTAGAAAATTTTAACAATTTAGCTAGAGAAAAAGGTGATATTTAGATATAGACAGGAGAGAGTAAGATATGTAGCTTTAAAAGAGAAGAACATTCTAGTTAGAGGAAAAACGATGTAAAGCATCTTAGGCAGGAACTTCCCTATATTCCTGGGGATATAATGGAGTCAGACTAGGTTGACTAAGTATAAGGAGTTTGGGAGAAGATGGGGGGATGAAGTCAGAAAACTTGGAGGTCAGTTTAATGATGCTGGGTTTTACCATGAGTGAGATAGGCATCTCTGGTGGCTTTTGAGTAGAGAATCTTGTATTCTGACTGATACTCAGTAGCACAATTTTGGTTCCTAGGTGAAGCATAAATTATTGGGAGAGTAGGCAAATGTGCGAACATGCAGAATATTAAGAAGGCTCCTGCAAATTAAAGATAAATAATGCAGACCTTGGCTAGATGATACCAATGCAGATGGTCAGATTTTTGATATATCTACAGACAGTGCTTGCCATTTTGATCTTGAATGTGAGGGAAAGGAACAAGATGACTCGAGTTTCTGGCCTCAGCACATGAGTGGTGCAGTTTACTTTCATATATATGTATATATATGGAGGGAAAAGCAGATTTGGAAGGAAAGATCAAGAGCTCCGTTTTTGATACATAGTTTGTGTTGAATATTAGATAACAAAGAGTAGATGTCAGATGTCAGTTAAGTGACTGATGATACCTAGATGTCAATTAAGTGACTAGATATCACTAGTCACTTTTAGAGAAGTGGTCTAAAATTTAGAGAAGAGGCCTCAATAGGGAGATAAATGTGAGAGCCATATGCATACAAATAATAGTCAACACTATAACCTATTACTGCATAACAAAACCACCCCTAAATTAGCTCCTTAGGTTGCAAATTAAAATATTTTCCTAGTTTTAGAGATGAGGAAGCTACAAGTTGGAGATTTAAATGGCTTAATCACACACACATAGGGTGTTTTGTGCCAGGGCTCAGTTTCAGTGATCTTTACTTCTGAAGACTCAGTTCCTTCCATTATACAGCTCTGCCTTCTGAGCATCTTCTTTGAGCTGACTTCTCTTATCACTGCTCCTCTCCAGTCTGCTGATGTGTCCCACTCTGCCTAACTCTCCCACTTGTCCAGTTTCCCTTTTCTGCATAAACTCTCTTCACTGGCATTAATCAAAGATTGGCACTCTTACAGTCATCAGAGCAGACAGGAAGGTAAAAAAGGAATGAGTAAGGTGCTGCAGAGCTCAGAAAGATACTGAGGTCAGGCTCTTTAGACAGTTTTAAATGATTAGGATTGAATGGAGAATGGGGAGAAGGGGCATCTAATGGTGGGAATTTTATATATACTGTTCACACACACACACACACACACTTATTTAGGAAAGCAGACAAGTAATTTTTTGTTGTTGTTTTCTAACCAAGTTAAATTATTGAACTTACAGAAAATAGCTCTTCATGTTTCCACAAGAAATAAAATGTGAATGAATGCATTCAGCATTATATGACTTTCAAAAGGTATTTCCCTCATTGTCCATTTTTGCCAAACTCTAGAAATTCGCTATTCTGCATTCCATCAAATTATTTTCTCACTCAAATTTCTTTTAGAAATGAGAAATATTAAAGCTCAGATTACCTGGTGTTAAAATAGAGAGCTGTGGGATTTGTGGTGAACTTAGGCAGATTCAGTTCAGTTCAGTTGCTCAGTCATGTTGGACTCTTTGCAACCCCATGGACTGCAGCATGCCAGGCTTCCCTGTTCTTCAGAAACTCCCAGAGGTTGCTCATACTCATGTCAATCGAGTCGGTGATGCCATCCAGCCATCTCATCCTCTTTTGTCACCTTCTCCTCTTGCCTTCAATCTTTCTCAACATCAGGGTCTTTTCTAATGAGTCAGTTCTTCTCATCAGGTAGCCAAAGCATTGGAGTTTCAGCTTCAGCATCAGTCCTTCCAATGATTTCCTTTAGGGTGGACTGGTTTGATCTCCTTGCAGTCCAAGATACTCTCAGGAGTCTTCTCAAACACCACAATTCAAAAGCATCAATACTTTGGCACTCAGCATTCTTTATAGTCCAACTCTCACATCCATACATGATTACTAGAAAAAACAATAGCTTTGACTAGATGGACCTTTATCAGGAAAGTAACGTCTCTCCTTTTTAATATGCTGTCTAGGCTGGTCATAGCTTTTCTTCCAAGGAACCTAGTGTCTTTTAATTTCATGTCTGCAGTCACCATCTGCAATGATTTTGGAGCCCAGAAAAATAAAGTATGTCACTGTTTCCATTGTTTCCTGATCTATTTACCATGAAATGATGGGACCAGATTCCATGATCTTAGTTTTTTGAATGTTGAGTTTTAAGCCAGCTTTTCACTCTCCTCTTTCACTTTCATTAAGAGACTTTCTGTCAAATGGGTGGTTTCATCTGCGTATCTGAGATTATTATTTCTCCCAGCAGTCTTGATTCCAGCTTGTGCTTCATTCAGCTAGGCATTCTGCATGATGTACTCTGCATATAAGCTTATTAGGGTGACATTATTCAGCCTTGATATACTCTTTTCCCAATTTGGAACTAGTCCATTGTTCCATGTCCAGTTTTAACTGTTGTTTCTTGACCTCCATACAGATTTCTCAGGAGGCATATCAGGTGGTCTAGTATTGCCACCTCTTGAAATATTTTCCACAGTTTGTTGTGATCCACACAGTAAAAGGCTTTGGCATAGTCAATAAAGCAGATGTTTTTTCTGGAATTCTCTTGCTTTCTTGATGATACAGTGGATGTTGGCATTTGATCTGTGGTTCCTCTGCCTTTTCTAAATCCAGCTTGAACATCTGGAAGTTTCAGTTCCATACTATTGAAACCTGGTTTGGAGAATTTTGAGCATTACTTTGCTAGTATGTGTGCTGTGTGCAATTGTGCAGAAGTTTGAAAATTCTTTGACATTGCCTTTCTTTATGATTGGAATGAAAAACTGACTTTTTTCATTTCTGTGGCCAGTGCTGAATTTTCCAAATTTGCTGGCATATTGAGTTCAGCACTTTCAGAGGACTTGAAAGAGCTCAACTGAAATTCCATCTCTTTCACCAGCATTGTTCATAGTGATGCTTTCTACATCCTGCTTGACTTCACATTCAAGGATGTCTGGCCCTAGGTGAATGATCATACCGCTGTGGTTGTCTGGGTCTTAAGATCTTTTCTGTATAGTTCCTCTGTGTATTCTTGCCATTTCTTATTAATATCTTCTTCTTCTGTTAGGTCCATACCATTTCTGTTCTTTATTGTGCCCATCTTTGCCTGAAAAGTTCCCTTGATATCTCTAATTTTCTTGAAGAGATCTCTAGTCTTTCCCATGCTATTATTTTTTCTCTATTTCTTTGCACTGATCACTGAGGAAGGCTTTCTTATCTTTCCATATTCTTTGTAACTCTGCATTCAAATGGATATATGTTACCTTTTCTCCTTTTCCTTTAGCTTCTCTTCTTTTCTCAGCATTTGTAAGGCCTCCTCAGACATCCATTTTGCCCTTTTGCAATTCTTTTTCTTGGTGTTGGTCTTCATCACTGTCTCCTGTACAGTGTCACAAACCTCTGTCCACAGTTCTTCAGGCACTCTGCCTATCAGATCTGATCCACTGAGTAAGTTCATTGCATCCACTGTGTAATCATAAGGGATTTGATTTAGGCCATACCTGAATGGTCTAGTGATTTTCCCTACTTTGTTCAATTTAAGTCTGAATTTTGCAATAAGAAATTCATGATCTGAACCACAGTCAGCTCCTAGCCTTGTTTTTGCTGACTGTTTAGAGCTTCTCCATCTTTGGCTACAAAGAATATAGTCTGATTTTGGTATTGACCTTCTGATGTTGTCCAAGTGTTGTTGGAAGAGGGTATTTGCTATGACCTGTGTGTTCTTTGCAAAACTCTGCTAGCCTTGCCCTGCTTCATTTTGTACTCCAGCACCAAATTTGCCTGTTACTCCAGGCATTTCTTAACTTCCTACTTTTGCATTCCAGTTCCATATGGTGAAAAGGACATCTTCTTTGGGTGTTAGTTCTAGAAAGTCTTGTAGGTCTTCATAGAACCATTCAATTTCAGCTTCTTCAGCATTAGTGGTTGGGACATAGACTTGGATTACTGTGATACTGAATGGCTTGCCTTAGAAATGAACAAAGATCATTCTGCCATTTTTGAGATTTATCCAAGTACTGCATTTCAGACTCTTTTGTTGATTCTGAGGGCTACTTCATTTCTTTTAAGAGATTCTTGCCCACAGTAGTAGATTAATGCTTGTCTGAATTAAATTCATAGTTTCCAGCCCATTTTATTTCTCTGATTTCTAAAATGTCGTTGTTCACTCTTGCCATCTCCTGTTTGACCACTTCCAATTTACTTTGATTCATGGACCTAGCCTTCCAGGTTCATATGCAGTATTGTTCTTTACAGCATTGGACTTTACTTCCATCACCAGTCCCATTCACAACTGGGTGTTCTTTTCACTTTGGCTCCATCTCTTCATTCTTTCTGGGGTTATTTCTCCACTGATCTCTTGTAGCATATCGAGTACCTACTGACCTGGGAGTTCATTTTTTAGTGTCCAATGTTTTTGCCTTTTCATGCTGTTCATTGGGTTCTCAAGGCAAGAATACTGAAGTGGTTTGCCATTCCCCTCTCCAGTGGACCACATTTTGTCAGAACTCTCCACCATAGCCCATCATCATGAGCAGATCAGTCTTGCAAAAAAAGTCTCTGTCTGTGTCTTTCCCTCCTTAACTCTGTGTTTTCCAAGATAAATACAGCCCTGTCCCAGATGTAGTCTACTGCAAATTTCTATTCAGTGAATTTTAAAAAATAGTTTCTTATGCTTTTTAATTTCTAGCTTACATAAGTTTATCTAAAAAACAGTGGCCTCCTGTTCTCTAGGAGCTAGCTGAATCTTTTCACTTTGCATTATTGGTTTAGTTTTCCTCTATATGAGTGAATTGTACTTAACGTTGAGCAGAGTTCCACATGCATACAAATAATAGTCAACACTATATTGCCTATACAATAGGTATATTGCTATACAATACATTTTTATTGGTTTCCATTTTATTTTATTTTATTATTTTATTTTTTTTAATTTATTTTTTTATTAGTTTTGCCATACAATGACATGTTATCGCCATGGGTTTACATATGCTCCCCCTCCAGAACCCCCCTCCCTCCTCCCTCCCTCCTCTCTCCCCCCGGGAAATCTCGATGCACCAGCCCCGAGCATCAGTCCTGGGCTGGTGATTGATTACACATATGATAATTAACATGTTTCAATGCCATTCTCCCTTATCATCCCACCCTTGCCCTCATCCACAGAGTCCACGAGTCTCTTCTATACACCTGCGTTCCTTTTGCTGTCTCGCATGCTGGGTTCTCGTTACCGTCTTTCTAAATTCCATATATATGCGTTAGTATACTGTATTGTTGTTTTTCCTTCTGGCTTACTTCACTCTGGATAATGGGCTCCAGTTCCGTCCACCTGAGTAGAACTGATTCAAATGAAATTTTTTTTTTTTAATGCTGAGTAATATTCCATTGTGTATATGTACCACAGCTTTCTTATCCATTCGTCAGTTGGTGGGCATCTAGGTTGCTTCCATGTCCTGGCTATTGTAAACAATGCAGCGATGAACATTGGGGTACATGTGGCTCTTTCAATTCTGGTTTCCTCGGTGTATATGCCCAGCAGTGGGATTGCTGGGTCAAATGGCAGGTCTATTTGCAGTTTTTTAAGGAACCTCCACACTGTTTTCCATAGTGGCTGTACTAGTTTGCATTCCCGCCAACAGTGTAAGAGAGTTCCCTTTTCTCCACATTCTCTCCAGCATTTATTACTTGTAGATTTTTGGATTGCAGCCATTCTGACTGGTGTAAAGTGGTACCTCATTGTGGTTTTGATTTGCATTTCTCTGTTGGTTTCCATTTTAAATATAGCAGTGTGTACATGACCTTCCCAAAGTCCTTAACTATCCCTTCCCACTGGCAGCCATGGGTTCATGTTCTAAATCTGTGAGTCTCTGTTTTGTAAGAAAATGTTCTTGATGTTAAAGGAACATAAAAAATTAAAAGAAAGAGTGAACTGTATTAATGGATGAGGGCTGTGGAAAATTTCTTCCAAGTACTTCTTCACGAGTACTTTTATAATACAGTGTTTAATTAGCAAATAACTTATACATGTCAAATATGTTGGCCCTTGTGCTGTTACCTACGATTTGCCTGACACATGCACACACACACACACACAAAATAGAAGCATGGGAATGAGAGATGTTACATGTTCAAGTCCATCAACCTTTAAAATGATGGAATATGGAACTAGAACTAATATCCATTTATGATAGTATTTTGGAGAAATGGCCCCTCCATTTGTTCCCCCTTCTTCCTGTCTCCTACCCTACCTTCCTTCCCCCTTTCCTACTCTTGTGCTTTCTTTCTCTTTAATTTGTAGACATTAACACCTACAGTGGTAATTTTAATTATATGAGTAAGGCAACCATTTAACAATTGAATACATAGTGCTAGGAAAACTGGTAGAATTTTATTTATTAGGCTTATAGGTAGTCCCTATAAATAAGTTATTGTTTGATTTTATTGTCCTTCATTATCATAGAAACTAGTGTAGATTATTATTTTATAGAAAGCCCAAACCATTGTTTAGTAGATAAATTTACTTCACTGCTCCTCTGTTATCTTCTGTGATGCTGCTGGTAGAGGGTGCTTCCTTAGTGTCCATTGCCAGAAGGAAAACAAATTTAAAATTAATACTACAGTTTATTTCAGTTTAGTTCCAAGAGCTAAATAGTCTCAGAATATGATAAATAATTTTGTTTAGTCATTTATGGGCCTGAAAGACCAATAGATTTTCTACTCTGAAAATCTCTGCAGTCCCTTTTCTGCCCATTCATTATCATCAAGTGTAATTCACATACAGTTTCCACACTCTCATTAAAACTGTTAGAAGCTTCTTGCTGCCAATATTATTGACTTTCCTATAACATCCTATTTACAATATGTATTCTGAGTCTCCAGTCTCTCTATTAATATTTCTATTAACATTTCTGTATTTTTATCTCCTCTCATTAATAATGATGTCATATGTACCAGTTCCAAAGTGCCCACTTTATTTTCTTATTAAGGGATTCGGCGTATCCCAAGCTTTCTTTTCTACATATGTGATGGGTCAAATTTGCATATAATTTCAGAAAGATCATTATCATTTATATGAATGCAGTTTGTGATTGTAGTATTTGCTCATAAATTAATCTAACTGTAGAAGTGAGTTTGTAAATTGTGAGCCTAAGCTCAATACGTAATTCAAATGCAAGTCATAGTGAGATACATTTTTTGTTTATATTTTCCATTTACTGATTTGAATTTATTTTAAAATATTAAAATTTAACACTGGAATGGTAGTGTAAGAGAGAAAAAAATTGGTTTACACTTTACACTAGTAAATATGGGTATGGATGGAACTGTAGTTAATCTCTTGATTGGGAAATAAGGAATTTTATTTGATTAACTACAATACAACAATATCCCAAATACATTTCTTAGTACTCCTTGGTTAACTACTGGAATAGCAAGCTTTGGCTGTGATGCAACAGGAGGGGTACTGATTAAAGGTTTGTTAAGGATTATGTTAGTTTGAGGTGTGGTTTACTTGGAGTGAAAAATCAGACAATCACAATACAGTGGTTCTGAAGAAAAATGAGATCAATGAAGCTCTTTTAGGTTAAGAAATTTTTCTAATCTCAGGAATCCCCTTGCAGTCTGGTGGCTGGTCCTCTGCGGTACCACTGCAGAGGTCACAAGTTTGACCTCTCATTGGGGAACTAAGATCTAGCAAGCTGTATGATGTGGGGCTCTCCCCAAAAGTGTCCAGGCTTGTGTATGTGTGTGTGACTGCACAGTAGTAAATTACTGAGAAAGATGTTTATTTAAAAAAGTCTAGATTTGCAAAGGAAATACAAAGTTTGCATAACTTAATACCGAAAACCAAATGATACTAAAGCTATCATAATTGGAAACATGGTTATGTTCTGATTAATAATTAACTGGCTTATAATCAGATCGATTGTTGGTATTAAGATAATGTTATAGAAGATACAATTAGTAACAGACAGGAAGGAAAAATATGAGCTTGATATAGGAAATGATTTTTTTCATTATGGAGAAGCAATGCAAAAAAAATATTCATAGACCTATAGTGTTGAGAAAAGGGCCTAAATAATACATTGTTTTTCATTAAATGCATTTTAGTATTTTGTTCGTGTTAAAAATATGTAAACAAAACTGGGCCTCTGTTTTCATATTAAGATTCATCCTCAGATAGCTTTAAAACCCTCAAAAGGAACAAAAACCTAGCACAAAAAGCTCTTCAAATTACTATATGTTTAGGGAGGGCTTTGGAAGGGGTGGCACTGGGGTATACCACAGGGTGCAGATTAAAATGCCTCTACTCATCTCTTTCAGTTCCTCACACAGTATTACTACCACTGTTCTAGTCTCCTTTATGGTCATTCCCTCCAAACTCTGGCGTCTCTGCATTTTCCTTCTCCATTGTCCTAAATCTATTCCCAGTTTTGAGAATTTCATTTTTAAGTAGCTTTATACAAATTAGAAATTAGTTTATATACCCTGGAAACAATTCAGTCAGTCATTGTCCATTGCCCTTCCTATGCAGCTAAGACCTGTGATCTGATATCTGGTAACAAATAAATTCTCCTTTGATGACTGGGGGAGGGACGAAGGCTTTGAATATCTCCACTTTGTTCCCCTATCTGAATATTATGGCATTGGAAAATTGTTTTCATTCATTAAAGACAGATATCCATGAAATATGCCTCTGGGAATAGGGAGTTTGTGGGCAGTATCAGGGAACCCATATTAACAGCAGTGGGAATGAAAATCTGATCCAGCCCAAATGAGTCTGCAAGGAGCAGAAGCTTTATGGGGTGTGGACCCACAAAGGTAAGGGTGGTACATGAATTGACCTTGGCTTTCTTCTCTTGCTGCTGTTAATAGTCTGATCCATTGCAGACTCTTGGGCGAGATTCAAAAAAATAAGGCGTATTCTACATAGTAAAAAGGAAAACCGCAGTCTTCATAAATGGAAAGAAGAGGTTACAGGCATGGATAATAAGGCACACTTTCAGCTGGATTTAACTTTAAAAGGTGACAGAATCTTTCTGAACTCATCAACTGCAGGCAGATTCAGTAATTAAAACCAGTGACTTCTGATTAATTTGGGCTCAGTTGGACAATTTTGGAAACTATTGGAGTTATTCAATAGTAGGAAGAAACTTCATGACAATTTTGAAGTAAATGATCTTTCTGAAAATGAGAACATGACCCAGATTCAGACTATGATGATGCTTCAGCAGATCTAATTAAATCTAAATGGTTCCATACAACAATCAGCATTAAAAAGAAACAGACAAAATAATCTGATGTAGAAAATTCAAAGGGGACTATAAATTGGTTAGCATATGAGAACCAACATTTGTTTCAGTCTTTTATATATAGCAGCCTACCTGAGACTAGGAATAGGGATGCACCAGGTACTTCCAGGTCAACAAATATATTGACCATATGGTTATTGTTAGTTTTTGTTGTTCAGTTGCAAAGTCATGTCTGTCTCTTTGTGACCCCATGGACAGCAGCACACCAGGCTTCTATGCCCTTCACTATCTCACAGAGTTTGCTCAAACTCATGTCTATTGAATTAGTGACACCATTCAATTATCTCATCCTCTGTCGTCCCCTTCTCCTCCTGCCATCAATCTTTCTCAGCATCAGGGATTTTTCCAGTAAGTTGGCTCTTCTCATCAGGTAGCCAAAGTATTAGAGCCTCAGCTTCAGCATCAGTACTTTCATAGAATATTCAAGATTGATTTCCTTGAAGATTCACTTGTTTAATCTCCTTGCTGTCCAGGTGACTCTCAAGAGTCTTCTGCAGGAACACAATTCAAAAGCATCACTTCTTCGGCATTCAGCCTTCCTTATGTTCCAACTCTCACATGATCCATTCATGGCCTCTGGAAAAATGATAGCTTTGACTATATAGACCTTTGTTGGCAAAGTATTGTTCAGTCACTCATTCATGTGTGACTATTTGCAACCTGGTGGACTGCATCATGCCAGGCTTCCCTATCCTTCACCACCTCCTGGAGCTTGCTCAAACTCATGTCCATTGAGTCGATGATGTCATCAAACCATCTTGTCCTCTGTTGTCCCCTTCTCCTGCCTTCAGTGTTTCCCAGCATCAGGGGTTTTTCTAGTGAGCAGCTTTTCACATCATGTGGCCAAAGTATTGGAGTTTCAGCTTCAGCATCAGTCCTTCAAATGAATATTCAGGGTTAATTTCCTTTAGGATGGACTGATTTGATCTCCTTGCTTTCCAAGGTACTCTCAAGAGTTGTCTCTAATACCACAGTTCGAAAGCATCAGTTCTTCAGTGCACAGCCTTCTTTATGATCCAGTCTTCACATTCATACATGACTACTGGAAAATAACATAAGTGATGATACAGACCTTTGTTGGCAAAGTAATGTCTCTGTTTTTTAATATGTTGTCTAGGTTTGCTATAACTTTTCTTCCAAAGAGCAAGCATATTAATTTCATGGCTGTAATTAACCATCTGCAGGGATTTTGGAGCCCAATAAAATAAAGTCTGTCACTGTTGTTCCACTTTTCCCCATTATCTGTTTGCCATGAAGTACTTTGACCAGTTGCCATGATTTTACTTTTTTGAATGTTGAGTTTTAAGCCATGTTTTTCACTCACCTCTTTTATCCTCATCAAAAGGCTTTTTAGTTCCTCTTGGCTTTCTGCCCTTAGAGTGGTAACATCTGCATATCTGAGGTTGTTGATACTTTTCCCAGCAGTCTTGATTCCAGCTTGTGATTCATCTAGCCTGGCATTTTGCATGATGTATTCTTGCATAGAAGTTAAATAATCAGGGTGACAATGTACAGCCTTGATATTATTAGTCTACAGATATATTTGTTGTAAACTGACAGATACTTTGATTGTTCAATTAGTGGTCTGCAGATGAATTCTGATAGAGGACTTAAACAAGCAGGATTATTTAGCACAGGAATAGAATAATAGATGAAAAGAAACTAACATAATAGCCAGTGTACAGCTCTGTACAGATGGAGCCCAAGAAATTATCCAGCAGGAGATACTGGAGAAACATTATTGTCTAACTCTAGGAACTGGGAGATGCATAAAGATATAACTGATAGTGTTAACAATGTCTAATATTTATTGAGATATACTGTGTACAAAATTTTGGTATATGGATAAAACTCTATATTTATATGCTGTTTTTGTGCACTTGCTCCCAGTGAGAAAAACAAGGCCCACAAATATTGAGTAACTTGCTCAAGATTATACTGTTTAAGGGCATCAGAGCAAAGGTTTGGATTCAGAGAGTTTGGCTTTGGGATGTGTGTTCTGAATTGTATAGTCTACCTCTTAATTTAAGGTACACTTTAGTAGTTCAGAAGATTAATAATGAGAGTAGGCCTTAGGAAGAATCACTATGAACAAAGCTAGTAGAGTTAATGGAATTCCAGTTGAGCTGTTTCAAATCCTAAAAGATGATGCTGTGAAAGTGCTGCACTCAATATGCCAGCAAATTTGGAAAACTCATCAGTGGCCAGTGGACTGGAAAAGATCAGTTTTCATTCCAATCCTAAAGAAAGGCAATGGCAAAGAACGTTCAAACTACTGCACAGTTGTACTCATCTCACACACTGGATATTAACGCTCAAAATTCTCCAAGTGAGGCTCCAACAGTTTATGAACTGAGACCTTCCAGATGTTCAAGCGGGACTTAGAAAAGGCAGAAGGGCCACAGATCAAATTGCCAACATCCATTGAATCATCAAAAAAGCAAGAGAGTTCCAGAAGAGCATCTATTTCTGCTTTATTGACTATGCCAAAGCCTTTGACTGTGTGGAAAACAACAAACTGGAAAATTGTTAAAGAGATGGGAATACCAGACCACCTTACCTGCATCCTGAGAAAACTGTATGCACGTCAAGAAACAACAGTTAGAACCGGACATGGAACAATGGACTGGTTCCAAATAGGGAAAGGAGTATATCAAGACTGTTTTTTGTCACCCTGCTTATTTAACATATGGAGATTACATAATGTGACATGCAGGGCTGGATGCAGAACAAGCTGGAATCAAGATTGCCAGGAGACACGATGGCCCTTAGTAATTATCAGCAGTTTCTTGTATCATTATTTGCAGACTGGACATATTTACATTGATGTAGGAAATCTAGATAGAGCTTAAAATGTTTGGGGTTTAGAACAGAGGTCAAGTCTGCATAGATATTTAGCAAGTCAGCAGCAGAGTGAAGCCCTGAGAATAGATGACACTGCTTAGAGAATAAGGGAAGATTGGAAGGAAGAGATCAATGACACCAAGGGGGAGGCCCAGGGCAGCAGTATTACTTCACCCTGTAAGGTGTAAGTTAACAACTAGAACTTCAGCAGGAACTTTAGCAACGACAGTGTCAGACAGAGACAATGAAGCGAGACTGGGCTGGGATGAAAAGTGAAGAGTTGGCACAGCCAGTAAAAGCAGCTTTCAGGAAATGTTTCTTAACAATGGAAGGAGAGTACAAAAAGAAAAACAATATATAAGACTCATCTAATTGAGAAGGTCCTTTGTGTTTTAGGTGGTGGAGACTTAAGCATGTGTACAAAAGTAGACGAGTTCCAGAGGATACCAGGGAGAAGATTGAGGAAGAGAATCAAAGAGCCAGGATAAAATGAAAGCTAAGTTCAAGGAGCAAAATGATATTCTTTGCTATCTTTCTGAGTGATAGAAATTATACCAAACAAGAAAACTTAGCTCATTTAGAGATGCATAAGTATAGAGAATACAAACCTAAAGAGAATATTTAACAAAAATATCCTAAATAGAAAAAAAACATTTAGATGTGTTACATGTACGCTCACACATGTATGTATCCTTTTTGGAAACCATACATGTTAAAGGAGTTATAATTTGATGAATGACCAAATACAAAAGCAACATTTTTTTCTACTCTTGCTGTTTTTAGCTTCTTAGCCTAGAACTAGCTTTCCTTATGCAAAGTTAAATTGTTAGTCTTCCTTTTGGAATTATAAGAGTCTATGAAGAATTCCAATTATTTAAAACAAATCTACGTAATTTCACACCCATGGAATTATGCCTGTCCCATCTGAGACAACAAAAAAAATTATTTTTCTAATATCAGACTTCTAAACAAGTTTTGAAAAACTGAGTAGAGGCTGTTGTGCTAGCAGGTTAATGTAGACTTTGTGTGGGGAACACAATTGCCAGGAATCACTTCTATAAGAACCTTTATACCTTTTCAGTCCAGTACAGCAATTTCAATGTGGTGACTCCAAATTGAGATATGCTAAAAAGGAAAAAAAAACTATATATGTCAATATCAAATACTTAGTATGAAAAAAGTAATAGATCACAATAATACTTGTGTAGTATTATATATGTAAACAATACTTTGGGTATTCTGTTTTAAATGAAATATATTCTTAAACATAGTATTTTCTCTTTGTTTTTACTGCTCTGCTGTAGAGTGGTGCTTTAGGTCTCAACCAATAAAAGTGGAGTAAATCCAGTAAATATCCTATATTGACAACACATTGTAGTCAATCTATACTTGTATCTGACTAAATAAATGTGCTTTTTTGGTTTTATGTATGCCTACCACAGTGCATAAATTAGTTGTGTGTGTATCTGTGGGTGTGATTCTGCTGCTGCCCTTCGCTGGCTGATTGACTTGTTCAGAACACATTGATTAAGCATTGCTATGCATTGTTCATGTCTTGAGTCAGATTCACAGTGTCTCAGAGCATCACTTCCTCAAAGATAAACTTCTTGTTTTAAAGTGAATCATCTTATTTGGTCAGTCAGTCTGCCTAACCCCCCTTACTTTGGCCGCCTGATGCAAAGAGCTGACTCAATGGAAGAGACCCTGATACTGGGAAAAACTAAAAAGATGAGGTAGTTACATAGCACCACCAACTCAACAGACATGCATTTTGAGCAACCTCTGGGAGATAGTGGAGGACAGAAGATCCTGGTGGGCTACAGTGCGTGGGAGTCGGACATGACTTAGTGCCTGAACAACAGTGTCTTGAGGCTTGGGTCAGATTAACAGTGGCTCAGAGCAACACTGCCTCAAATGCAAACTTTTTGTGTTGCAGTTAATCACCTTATTTGTTCAGATGGTTGGTCTGCCTAACCCTCTTGCTTTGCAGTTCTTCATAGCCAGGTTACACTAGGTGAACTCTTCTTGCTAATATGTTCTTATGGTTTCTCTTCTTGTCTCTTCAGGAGCCCTTGAATTCACTTGTCAATGAAACAGCTGCTTGAGCATCTTTTGCCAGTTATTTCTGTGCACACACCAGGGATTCTATTGGCACCACATCCTGAGATTTTAGAGTCCTGTATGTACAACATAGCAGGAAATAACTACTTAAATCAGTAGAATGTATAGATCATTTGAATTTTTTTTATTATGGAAATAACAGTTTGTCAGAAACCATAGTCAAGAGGAAGCTGTTTGTATGAAGTAGTGACATACAAGCTAAATGAGATTTCTTTTCTATACTAAAATTTTTTGATAAGTGCCTAATGACCATGAACATATCCATCTCTTCATTCACCATATGAATAAGTTGTGAGTTGAAGGTCTCATGGTATTTTTAGTATTGAACAAGTCTTTAACCCAAATGTTTTTAATGAAATTTATTTTAAAATATCACAGACTTTGTTAATAAACTTTTAGTATATCAAAAATAGTTTCATGTTCTCCACAAAGTATGTGGTATCACAAACAGAGGAGCAAATTTTCAGTTTAAAAATTCATATAAAAAACAAAATAGTTTTAAAAAGTGATATTTTCATTACAAAATTATCTTTAAATTTTTTAGAAGTGTTCATAGAGGATGAAAAAGTTTTTCTTAACCTTTCTAAGGTTCCTGACTAGGTCTGAGAATTAATCTGTCAGAGAAAAAAACACAAATTTATTTAAGAGAAGTTTTACATATACAAAATTCCATGGACAGAGAGGCCTGGTGGGCTAGAGTCAATGGGATTGCAAACATTTGGACACAACTGAGAGGTTAACACTTTCACTTTCACTTTTATACAACATGGGAGCTTTTCAAAAAGAAATGAAGACACAAAGAAATAGGCCTGTATATTTTTATGCTAGGTTTTGAAGCGTGAGTGCAGAGTATGGAAGAATATGTTAGTTTATGGGCAGAAAAATTTTCTCTTCTTCTTTTCTAAGTTATTTGGCCGGTCTACTAATTAAATTGAAATGAGACTCATTAGCAGGCAAAAAACAAATTTTGTATGTATGGTTCAGTTCAGTTCAGCTCAGTTGCTCAGTCGTGTCCGACTCTTTGCGACCCCATGAACCACAGCATGCCAGGCCTCCTTGTCCATCACCAACTCCCTGAGTCCACCCAAACCCATGTCCATTGAGCCGATGATGCCATCCAGCCATCTCATCTTCTGTTGTCCCCTTCTTCTCCTGCCCTCAATCCTTTCCAGCATCAGGGTCTTTTCAATGAGTCAGCTCTTTACATCAGGTGGCCAAAGTATTAGAGTTTCAGCTTCAACATCAGTCCTTCCAATGAACACCCAGGACTGATCTCCTTTAGGATGGACTGGTTGGATCTCCTTCCAGTCCAAGGGACTCTCAAGAGTATTCTCCAACACCACAGTTCAAAAGCATCAGTTCTTTGGTGCTCAGCTTTCTTTAGAATCCAATTGTCACATCCATACATGACCACTGGAAAAACCATAGCCTTGACTAGATGGACCTTTGTTGGCAAAGTAATGTCCCTGCTTTTTGCTGTGCTGTCTAGGTTGGTCAAAACTTTCCTTCCAAGGAGTAAGTGTCTTTTAATTTCATGGCTGCAGTCACCATCTGCAGTGATTTTGGGGCCCAGAAAAATAAAGTCAGCTACTGTTTCCACTGTTTTTCCATCTACCTGCCATGAAGTGATGGGACAGGATGCCATGGTCTTAGTTTTCTTAATGTTGAGCTTTAAGCCAACTTTCTCACTCTCCTCTTACACTTTCATCAAGAGACTTTTTAGCTCTTCTTCACTTTCTGCCGTAAGGTTGGTGTCATCTGCATATCTGAGGTTATTGATATTTCTCCTGGCAGTCTTGATTCCAGCTTGTGCTTCCTCCAGCCCAGCATTTCTCATGATGTACTCTAATATAAGTTAAATAAGCAGGGTGATAATATACAGCCTTGACATACTCCTTTTCCTATTTGGACCAGTCTGTTGTTCCATGTCCAGTTCTAACTGTTGCTTCCTAACCTATATACAGGTTTCTGAAGAGGCAGGTCAGGTGGTATGGTATTCCCATCTCTTTCCGTATTTTCCACAGTTTATTGTGATCCACACAGTCAAAGGCTTTGACATAGTCAATAAAGCAGAAATAGATCTTTTTCTGATACTCTCTTGCCTCTTCGATGTATGTATGAGGATCTTATCAAAAGATGAAATTCCAGGACATCCAAGTAATTGAGGCTTATATAACATCTGAGTTAATTGTACAGAGGGAAGGAACACCATTTACAGGAGTTTGTGTGAGGCTGTTTGGAAAACAGTTTGCCCTGTGACACAGATAAGTTTCTTAGGTAAATGGGTGTCCCCTCAGTAGCTCTTTTTCTGGTACTGGATGCCTTTCCTGTGTAAATTTAGACAGTTGACGGGGCATTAACATGTTTTCTTGAATATGTAGGGGACTTTTTTTCCTTTGGCTCAAAATACTCCCTCTGCCACAGTGGCATATGTTGGCTTGACAAATTCTGCTCCCTTTCAATAGGTTACGGAGTATGGAGTTTTCAAGTGAACTAGGGGAAACTTAGCAATGCTTGTTTCTTAGGATTCTTCTTGACATCCTTTGGTCTTTGAAAATAAGGATGACCCTCTCCTCTGGGGAAGAGGGAGGACAGGGTATATGGAGGTACTTCTTACATGAGGATTCTGTGACTTTTCTCAGGGGCAGAAGGCAGGGCTGGGGGAGGGCACAGTGACCTTCTCGCTTCTGCCATTTTCTCAAGCTACTTTAACTTAAAATATTCAGTATGCCCAGGTGCCATATTTTGGAGTAGTGTGTCCTCTAATCACATCATATTTCTTTTTTATTTCTTAAGTTTTATTATTATTAAATAATATATAAATGTTAATTTGATATTAAAACATATATTTTATAGAATAAAATATTATTTCTATTATATAACCTTTAATAAAATTATTTGGCCTAAGATTTAGAAAGTAAGAATAATTTTCTAGGAAATAAAATGTTTGCTCTATAATTTGATTTCTATTAGCACTACTAATTTTTGTAATTAAAAAAAAAACAAAACAGAATGATACCATTTTAAAAGCATTCCGGCTTTTCAATTAAATGCCTGTTAGAGTTTGTGTTTCCCATTATAGATGAAAATAGAATTGCAAAGTAAGGCTACACATAAAAGAGTAGGAGACATACATGTTAATGGGAAATCTTCAAATTCACAGTGATCATGGGGAAATCTGCTCTTATTGAAGGTATGCAATTATCTTAAGGATATGTGAGGCAAAAAGGCAGTAAGGGAGGTTTTCAGTGGTAAATCACTCTGACAATTATCCTTAAAAGGGTAAAGGAGACAGAATTACCACATTTAGCAAAGACTATACAGGTACTGATATATTAAGATTAGGGATAAATAATTTGAGAAAAACAATGGATCTTAAAATCATAAATTAGTTATAGAACAAAAACATATCTCTTCTTCTACAGTTTCCTTTATCTTCAAAGAAAATGAATGATTTCATAGTGTTGCCATCTCTTTATGTTGAATTGAATTAATAACAGCAGTATCTATATGCAGATAACTTAAATCCCAGAGGTCATTATAGAGGCACATGTAGTTTTATTAGAAAATGTTACAGGTTACACATATTTTGAAAGGATACCACAAATATACATGCAGATCCATACACAAATGTGCTGGCCTTCTTAGGGCTGATTCATCCTCTATTTGACAAAAGCAATGAGCGAAAAATTTGATATTTTTAACTTTTCTTTTGAAATATAAACACAGTTAATAATGAGCCACATTTTAAAATATATACATTTAGCATATGGTTTTGAATTCACAGTTTTGAACTTAGTAATAAGTGTAACCAAGCAAAAGATTTCTGTGACTGCAGTGCAGAAATCCAAACTCTCACAGCGGGAGTTTACATCAAAGTAAGGGTTTATGGCAGGGCACCAAGCAAAGTAGTGGGAGGGAGACAAGCTTCAGATCCACTCCAGCTTGGTGTCAGTAGTTTGGCTTTACTGCACGTAAGTGATTGGACCCGGGTTTGGTTCAGTAACAAGCAGGTAAAATAACTGCCACATATAGATATGTTGATTAATGTTATATCAAGGAAATTTCCCAGTGATGAAAGCCATGCCATGTAAAACATACTGTGGGATTCTAATTGACCCAGCTGTTACACTCTAAAATATATCATTATAAAAAAAATAAAATATATCATTGTATTTAAGCTGATGCTTCATTTCCCGCCAGAGAAGGCAGTGGCACCCCACTCCAGTGCTCTTGCCTGGAAAATCCCATGGATGGAGGAGCCTAGTGGGCTGCAGCCCATGGGTTTGCTAAGAGTCAGACACGACTGAGCGACTTCACTTTCACTTTTCACTTTCATGTATTGGAGAAGGAAATGGCAACCCACTCCAGTGTTCTTGCCTAGAGAATCCCCGGGACGGGGGTGCCTGGTGGCCTGCCGTCTATGGGGTTGCGCAGAGTCGGACACGACTGAAGCGACTTAGCAGCAGCAGCAGCATTTCCCACCAGCTATACCTGACCAGTAGCTACGCACAGCAGGGATACTAAGGCAGGTTTGTTCCTGGGAGACATGGGCCTTTTATGATCCTCACTCAGGCCCAAGGGCTTACCATTGTCTTTACTACACTTTCTTCCAGCTGCACTGCAATTTGAGATCTATCCAAACTTACTTCTCTTTTCTTTACGTAATCAGAATGTTATACTCTGTCAGCTCTCTTGACTTTCCCACCTCCTTTCCATTTTCTATCATAGGCATTTTCCTCAGTAAATCACTTGCATAGCTAATTCCATTTTGGGGTTTGTTTCATTGAAGACCCTGACTAACACCCAGATACTTTGGTATTTTGGGAATTTCATAAGAGGAAAACTACTTAGAAGTTCCTTTTTAGGTTTTTTATTTAGTTCTGAAAAGCATCATTTTGGTCTTTCAAATACTAATGGCATGCATATTCAGATAATTTGTAAGAATTATAGTGACCAGATGCTGATGCAGCTCTTGACAGCCCCTTACTTTTATATTCCTTCTCTTTAAAGAGCTTTTGTTCTCCTAAAATAAATATTGGCAGTTCTGCCAATAGAGAGATGTGCAAGGGAAGCAAGCGATCAATTTGAATTAAACATAAGTGGAAGTCTTCCCTAGAAGACTGAGAATGGGATGATTGACTTGTGTAATCTTTGCCACTGAAATACAACAACATATGAAGATGAATGTAGGGATGTGCAATGAAGAGGATGGGGATATTTTAGAGTATTCAAACGAGGAAAATAAAATGAAAATTAAAAAACTTTGAAGTTTGAGGAAAACTTGACAAATCACATTTAGAAAAACAAAGCAGATTTCTACTTCTGTAGCATAAGGATGGGCTTCCCAAGTGGTGTCAGTGATAAAAGAACCTGCCTGCCAATACAGGAGACATAAGAGATGTGGGTTCAATCCCTGGGTCAGAAGAACCCCTGGAAAATCCCATGCCAGAGGAGCCTGGCAAGCTGCGGTCCATGGAGTCTCAAAAGAGACACAACTGAAATGACTTAACACAACATAAGGATATAGTAGATGATCTCTAATGTCTTAAGATAAAGTTTACCTTAATATTCTAAGACTCTACTAATTAAGTAAATATTTTCACAATGCCTGTTTTATGCTTGCTTTGTGCAAGGTGCCAAGCTGTAGATCTTTAACAGGGAAGACAGACAAGTAACTGACACTTGCAATACAGGGTGGTGCATGCCATGAAAAGGTATGCCTATCATGTGATGAGATATGGGATAATTTAGTTCATTCAAGTGAGAAGACTCAAAAAGACATTTCAAGTAAAAGAATGTATGGTTAGAGCTTAGACATGAGTTCAGTTCCTGCATGGTTTGAAGCAGGGGACTATGCATCTAGACAACAGCTTGTTTAAAGATACTAGACCATCTGGTGACACAATCTATTTGGAGACCGGAAAAAGCACATCTTGAGCAAGTGATGCAGGTGAGTGAGCAAAATGCATGATACAGGAAATAGAGACAGGCCAAGTCTCTAAGCTCTTTGGAAACCAGAGCTTTCATCCTGAAAGCCATAGAAAGTATTGGAGGAGTTTTACTAAAAAAAACTTCCGTAATCAGTTTTGGCTTTTAGAGAGATTGCTTTGAGTGTAGCGTCTGAAGTATGTGGCGACAGGCAGGGAAATATTTCAGAAATTTACATAAGATGAAGTAGCATATAATATGATTTAGTATATTTTGGTTGAACAAATATAAAATTAGTTGCAAAAAGGCATAGGATGTGAGTTATAGAAATTGAATACATTTAATAAAGAAATCAGATCTCACTATAGTGAATGAAAGAGGAAATCTCTCTTGACTCTTTTCCTGGACTCTCGCCTTGTGTTAGACACGATTCTAGCAGAGTTCTCCTCCTTAGCTGGCATCATTCACTGTAGTTGGCAGTGATTCATTCTTCCTTTATTTGAAAGCAGTAATGGGAAGCTGGCATGGTTGAAGGTTACTGCCAAATGAAAGAAGATCATCCATGAGGAATCATTTGATAGAAAATTGAGCCTTTCAGAGTTGGTCCTCTATAAAATGAGGGTTATCCCCCAGATTGACTCTTGTATAATAAATATGCCTGTCCTAATGGTAGTTTCTTAATGTACAATCATCTGAAGTTTCTTAACACTTAGATATAAACCAGCCTTAGGATAAAGGGGCAGATAAGGGTCAGGAGACTCTTAAGTGGGGTTGGGGGGTGGGTCAGTAAAAAAAAAAAAAGGAATTGAAGGTTACCTTCAAAAGAAAGTCTAAATCAAAGTCAAATATACCCTCCGTTTTGTCCTCAAAAGGCGGCATCAGGTTGGTAGATACCATGGCATCACCTTGTGCTCATATTCCTTCCGTGCTGTTACTGTGAACATCTCTGTAATAACTGTGATCGTTAGTTTTGTTAGTTTACAAGTCTGTCTCTCCTCCTGAACCATAATCTACTAGAGAATAAATACTGAGTATTTTTAATTATTTATTGCCTGTACCTTGGATCAGTACTTGGTATATATCAGATACTTAGTAACTGTTTTTTCTAAGAGTACATAGCATGATTGTTTATCGTTTTTAGAAGAGAAAGTGGTCTTTTAAATGCTTTGAAAGTGATCTGTTTCATAAATAAAAGTTTCTTTTCTTTAGTTTTTCTTATCTTCCAAGAATTACTCTGCTAAGCATGTAAACCTCACTTTTGCTCTTTGCTTTAGGCAGTGATTTCAAGATCTTTGCTCATGTCAGTGTTACTGCTTACAAAAGTGCACTGGGGTTAAAGCTGAGCCCTCCAGCTTGTTTCCTGGCTTCAGCAGGGAAGGATTTAATTAGCCATTTAACTTCTTCAGGTGTAGGGGACAGCTCTCCCTCTTCTGTTAATGAGGTCTGAGGTGCCAGCCAGCCAGCCACACTCAGGCAGAATCTGTCCTACACAGCTGGTGAACTGGCTTCCTGACGACTACTTAGTCCCCACTAGTATGAAAATAGCCCTGTCAGGATCTACCCTGGCTGTGCTCTGGGCAGTATTGTCTCCCTAATAACTTCAGAATCATTGTAACTCCAAAATATATCTCCTGTCATTGACTGTTCTACTTTACTGAGTGATGAGAAGGATCTTATCTTCTTTTTGGCTTAGGTCTTCCCCTTTCTTCCTTCAAGGAGATTTGTGTACAGAGAGAGTTTTGGTTTAAATTTTAGGTATGTTTAAAAAAAAAAAACAACTTTTATTTGTGTTCAGGAGTAATGACTTTTTCTGAAAATAATTTTAGATACTTTCTTTGTATTAATAAAAATGTAGGCAATGCAGAAAAGTAAAGAGAAGAAAATGAAAAGTACATCAGGCCCTCTATCCAGATGGAACTATTTAAAGCATTTGACAGAATTACCTTCAGATATATTTGTGTGTATGCAGATAAAAAATTAGATGAACCAAGGGACAGGCAAATATAATTTTAAAATGAATGGAGATCTTTATATGTATGCTGAGACCTTTATATGTATGCTTCTATTTACTTCTAATTAAGTAAAAACAAGTATTATATCTGTGTTCTCTTGTATATAGGATATACCTTCTAGGACAGAGTGGATATTTTTTAAACTTTAAATGTATTTTGAATATACATATCAAATTATATCAATGGTTTTCAAATACTTTTTTTCAAACTCCCACTGGTGACCTCATTCAGATGTTATGCACATTTCTGTCAGATTTCAATATTAATATTATCAGCCTAGAGAATATCAAAAAGGATCTTCTCAAAATAGCCAGAACAGTGTGAGTACAAACTAAGAGTACTAATAATACTATTATAATAATAGTACTAATAGTCATTTACAAATTGATTCTGAAACAGGGATGAGTATACTGATCATGTGGAAATTTGTTAAAATGCAGATGACGATAATTCAGTAGATCTGTGATGAGGCCTGACATCCTTCAAGCTTATAGGAGATGTTGGTATTGTTGGCCTTGGACTATCCTGTAAGCAGCAAAGTTTAGAAAGCACACAAAGTATTAGGCACTGTGTTAGGATAATTCATCAGGGTTATAGTCATAATCTCATTGAATCATCACAAAACTTAAAACTATGACATTTATAAGTATGCAGTGGAGGCTCAGAAAGCACAACATTTGTACCATAGCTCACTCTACTAATCAAGTGCATACAGGTGTTTGAATCTAGCCTGTTTCCTGAGAGACATGTTTTGTCTTTATAAGTTCCTCTTATGCTTCGTTTTGGAAGGCTTATGGCTGAGAATGATGAGGATTAAAATCTATAACATCATTAAATTATGTATAAACTGGAAATATTACAAACAGTCCACAAAACTAGAAGAACAGTTTACTTAAAATAATAATGCCTATGTAAGTTAAGTAAAAAAAGGACTGTCAGTGAAAATTTTCATATATTATATGAATTGAAGACTATTTTAAAGGAATTTTTAAGATTTATAAGTTAGTGTGGTAAAAATTACAATTTAGGAAAAACTGGACTATACTTAGCTTTAAGTTTAACATTAGAGAACATATATAGCTAATATATAAACCACAAGTCTTAAGTATTTACCCTATAGATTATTATCATCTGTATTTTTACTTGATGAAATCTAAAATAAGTTACTTACACAAATAATTGGCCTTGTTTGTACACCTAGATTTCACACGGAAAAGTTTTTCAGTATTTCTAAAGAAGCCATCTTTACAGATTAAATTTTCAGGATTTATCTGAAACTTATATAAAATGTACATACTCATTGAAAAATATAATTGTCAGTATTGGCACAAGAATAAAGCAGATATCTGGATAATTCTTTATCTGTTAAATAAGTGAAATTTGTTATCAAAAAGTTTTTCATAAAGAAAACTTTCTGCTAACATGTTTCACTGATGAATTCTATTGGAAATTTAAGGAAATAATACAATCACACAAATTCTCTCAGAATACACTCAGTAAATGAGCATGAGAAGTTAAACATAAGAGTACATATTCTGTGTGTGTGTGCATGCATGTGTGCATGCAGAGTTGCTCAGTCGTGTCCGACTCTTTGTGACGCTAAAGGCTATAGCCTGATAGGCTCCTCTGTCCATGAAATACTCCAGGCAAGAATACTGGAGTGGGTTGCCATGTCCTCCTCCAGGGGATCTTCGCGACTCAAGTATCAAACCCACATCTCTCAGTCTCCTGCATTGGTAGGCAGATTCTTTACCACTAGTGCCATCTGGAAAGCCCACATATTGTGTAATTCCACTTACATAAGTTGAAAACATGCCTAAACTAGTCAATTATGATAGAAATCAGAGAAGCTATAGCCTCTGAGGGTCTTGGAGTAAATGTGAAAGAAGCATGAGGGGATGTTCTTTTAAAGAAGAAAATGATTGGGGTGGTTGTTAAAAGGGTATACACATTTTTCCAGAACTCAAAAAAAGTCATACAGTTCCTAAACCTGATTTATTTAAAGTGAAAAGGAAACAAATACCTTAAAAATGTCCCTGGTTCTCAAATTGATTCATATGATTAGTAAATTAAATTGGTATCAGGTTTTGGAAAATATGCTGTCATTAAGAATAACTGAATAATCTGGAAACAGGGAGTAAGAATGTTTGAATGATGAGATTGTTATTGGCATTATCTGAATGGTTGTCTAAAGTGATTACTTTGAAAGAGATAGCGCATATTTGGATTAAAAGTGCCATTATATTTAGTTAAAAGTTATGTTATTTTGTAATTGCAACATAAACTTTTTATTGTTCTCTAGTCTTTCCATGTTTAGAAATTTGTCTTTTTTCTGACCCGGGTGTTAATTCTTACAAAGAGGAAATAAATTTCTCATGTTGCTGATTGTTATATGCTTATTTTGTCTTTTAAAATTAAAACTAGATGTCACTGAAGTTAAATGTCTCATTTCTATAATGTAATTTTTATAAGGAACCCAATCAAATCTTTACAGACTGGCTTAGTTTTTATTGCAATTTCTCAGATGCATTTGCTAGTGCAATTCACTCCAGTAAATGTTTCTTTGGTGTTCTTTGGTTCCAGGATAGGCTCAGTGAATTGAACACTATAAAAAAACAAGGCATATGTCTCAAGGCACAATATCCTTGAGTTAGAATATATACCAGCTATTAGATGGTGTCATGTCTGTTGACTAAAATAACTGGGATGTTATAAAACCTATTTGGCATTGAAAATACACTAAAGATAAAGTAATATTTTTTCTCTGTAACATGATGTATATATAAAAATGAAAAGCCAGACCTTCTCTCTATATGCTCAGGACAGACACCCATGTGAAAACCAGAACAAAGGTTAGAGCTGGTTATAAATTCTGCACTTTAATGAATTGCTGATTTTAACATCTCTTAATACATCAATTAACTGCAATGATTTGTTTTTAGGTTTTCCAGTGACATCCTTCAAAATCACATTTTATTTCCTAACAAAACAGATTATAAAATAATATAAAATTAGAATATTAAATGTTCATATATAAAGGTTTGCATATTTTTCTGATGTATAAACCTGAAATAAAAAGTACTATCTTTAATGTCAGTGAACGAGTATTTTTGACATTAAAGATGCAAATACCAGGAAGATAAATTGTCTCAAGACACATAATGAGCAATTTAGATACAGATTGTGCAAACATAATTTTTTTTATTTTAAATCAAATTTTTTTTTTTTTTTTTGCTGAATAGATTCGGGTTTTTTGGGTCTCATCTAGACTTTAAATAAATGCTAATAAATTAAAATAAAGGTAATGCTGGAAAGAGTATTTCAACTTGAAGCTATCTCAAAGCTTTGAAATATAAAAGAAAAATAGCAATAATATTCCTTACTCCATTATCAAATTAACCTTATTTTATCTCCTATAAATAGTGTTTGTTTAACAGCTTTATAACACTCTTTCCATTTAATTCATACTGACAGGAATTATCATAAAATACTAAATGATCAAACTGTGATTTAGGAATGGAAATGGGTTATGATAGTATCACTGTGTTGTTATTTGTTCACTTATAGACCGATGTTGCATGTATGAAGTACTTGCTTTTTAGCTTTCTGTATTTCCCTAAAAAGTGAAATATTTAAGATTAGTGAAAAAGTTATTGCAGTTTCGGACTTTGAATTTTAGATCATTATAACTAGGCTCAAACACATCTTTAATAATCAAAATAAGTGCCATTACTATTAACACATTTCTCCGAAAAACAACAATACAGTATACTAACGCATATATATGGAATTTAGAAAGTAACAATAGTAATGATAACCCTCTATGCGAGACAGCAAAAGAGACTCAGATCTATAGAACAGTCTTTTAGACTCTATGGGAGCGGGCAAGGGTGGGATGATATGGGAGAATGGCATTTCAACATGTAAATTAGCATATGTGAAATGAATCGCCAGCCCAGGTTTGATGCATTATACAGGGTGCTCAGGGCTGGTGCACTGGGATGATCCATAGGGGTAGAATCAGGAGGGGAGGTGGGAGGGGGCTTCTGGAAGGGGAAAACATGTATACCCATGGCAGAGTCATGTCAATGTATGGCAAAACCAACACGATAATGTAAAGGAAAAAAATAAATAAATAAATTTAAAATAAATAAAACTACCTTTCTTGTTGAAAAAAAAAAAAAAAAGTTCGTTCCTGTAACACAGAAATGCATGCTTTGGGATTTGACAAACTCTTGGAAAGCATTTTCTGTCTCCTACTGGTTGTGGAAGCATTTTCCTTGCAAAAAGTTGTCAAAGATGCTTGACAGCTTGAATAAGTTTGTAGTCCATTGGTGAGATGTCAGGTGAATATGGTGGGTGAGGCAAAACTTCCTATCCAAATTTGTTCAAGTTTTGAAGCATTGGTCGTGCAGCGTGCATTGTTGTGGAGAGGAATTGGTTCCATTCTGTTGACCAATGCTGGCTGTAGGCATTGCAATTTTTGGTGCTTCTCATTAATTTGCTGAACATACTTCACAGATGTGATGGGTTTGCCAGGATTCAGAAAGCTATAGGGCAGATGCACAGCAGACCACCAAACAGTGGCCGTGACCTTTTTTGGCGCATGTTTGGCTTGGCTAAGTGCCTCGGAGCTTCTTCTCGATCCAACCACTGAGCTGGTCATCACTGGTTGTTGTATGAAATCTACTGTTCATTACATATCACAGTTCAGTCAAGAAAATGGTTCATTGTTGTTGCAAAGAATAAGAGAAGACAACACTTCAAAACGATGACTTTTTTGATTTCTGGTCAGCTCAGGAGTCACCCACTTATCGAGTTTTTTCACCTATCCAATTTTCTTCAAATTCCAAATGACCATAGAATGACTGATGCTGAATTTCTTGGCAGCTTTGTGCAGTGGTAAGATCACCTTCGATGATGGCTCTCAGTTAGCCACGGAGCTCCTCATCTTCAGGGCTCTTGTCTCCTTTGCAAAACTTGAATCACCACTGCACTGTAAGTTCATTAGCAGTTCCTGTGCAAAATGCATAGTTTATGTTGCAAGCTGTCTCTACTGCTTTATGACCCATTTTAAACTTTAATAAGAAAATTGCTCAAATTTTCTTTTTGTCTAACCTCATTTCCCTAGTCTGAAATAAATATAAAATAATAACAAGTAATAAATCATTAGCAAAAATTAAAAAAAATGCACATTAAAATGAGGCAAAACATAACCACAATTATTTGAGAATGTATTCCAGTATCAAACACCTAAGCTCAAACAATGCAAAACTACAATTACTTTGCACCAACCTAACAGAATCATTAAGGAAAACTTTGTTTCAACAAAAATACAAAATCTTATTACTGGTACAGATTGCCATTTAACATTATGTAGGGTGTGATTTATGAACTGTTACTACTGTATAATCAACCTCACTTTTATGATTTGGAACTTTTTTTATCTTCAGAAGAAGTAGTTTACTTTTAAAGAGGTTTTTCCTGTTGGTAGAAAAAGTACTTAACATTTTCAAATATATAGATAGAAATATGAAAAACACAAACACACACATACATTTTACCTAGGCAATACTGATTGAGCTGAGAAGTGAACTAAGAGATTTCATGTGTATCTAAATTGCCAGACATTTAATATCACATGATACAAAACATTGAGTTTTTTTAATAGATGAAAAGTTACTTCTTAAATAATTGTCATCCTATAGATATGTTCACAAATATTAAAACTGGACTTTTATGTCTACTTTATATGAATTGGGAAATATTTTCTGATATATTCCATAGAAAATGCAGTATTTCGTTTTCTTTGGTATTTGGAAAATGAATATTATTTGCATGAAATTTTCACAGGGCACATAGGAGGTTAAAGGAATGCATATGATGGAAAAACATTAGGAAACCTAGCTCTGTATTTTCTAATGAATGAAAATTGTAGCCCATTGTGTAGGTTTGTTTCTTTGAATTGTCTATGGTATTTTCTCCTCCTAAAGGATTGCTTATTTTGTGATTCTTCTGCTTCCAGCCAGTCCAACCATAACTTTTTTTATTTTTTTAATACATGATACTGATTAGAGTTGAGTACCACTGAGGTTCTTGTAGCTCCATGTGCAAAATATTTTCCTTTGATACTCAGGAGATAGAATAAGCTATGCTAGCATATTGTATTTTTTGAAACTCAGTGATGGTATTGAGTTTATGTGGCCTTCTGTGACATACCTAGGCTTCAAATTTGGGTATTTGGGAGAAGGCATTTGGGATCTGTTGCCAGTCTTAACACTGTCATGGAATGTAGAGTTTAACAACTGATCAAAATTTAAAGTAAAATTTATATAATATTCCAGGGGAAGAAAATATTACAAACATTGCTGCTGGTATTTATGTAACAACAAGAAAGAGGAACTCTTTGCCAACACTGTGAGTCGACTATATTTAATAGCATAACTGCAAGCAAGAATTACATATGGTGATAATCACCACATGTTTAACACTATCAATAGAGTCTAGACACAATTTTAATTTTATCTCAGTGGTTTGCAATGACACACATCTAGTTAAAGTGACTGTTTCTGTTGACACATACCACATACTTTTTCTTGTATAGGAAAAGTAAATTTTTCTAAATAAGAAATGTGTTAAATAGGGATTTATTATTGATTAGCAATAACCTGTGTGTCCATAAACTTAGATAAAGACACTCTATACAAAGAAAACTTTTGTTGGATTTATGTTTGGGGAAATTTTATGGTCCATTTCCAGCTACAGTAAAGCAAAGCTTTTTTTTTTTTTTGGAGGAGATGGGCTTTCCAGGTCGCTCAGTGGTTAAGAGTCCACCTGCCATTGCAAGAGATGCAGATTCGATCCCTGGGTCAGAGAGATCCCTGGAGAAGGAAATGGCAACTCACTTTAGTATTCTTGTTTTAAAAAATGGATATTTATTTATCTCCAGTTTTGTATTTTTGTCTGTGCTGCGGCTTTGTTACTGAGGGCCCTTCTCCAGCTGTGGCAGGCAGGGGCTGCCCTTCGCTGGTGTGCTCAGACTTCTCCCTGCAGAGGCGTCTCTGGTGGAGCGCCGGCCCTAGGTGAGCCGACTTCAGCATCTGCGGCGTGGAGGCTCAGTAGTTGCGGTGCCTGTGCTCTAGGAGCGCGGGCTCAGTGGTTGTGATGCGTAGTTGTTCCATGGAATGTGGGATATTAAGATTCACTCTAAAAACAGAAAATTAAATTACTAAGAATGAGGAAATACCATAGTTAATCTTCACTGCAAGATTTTCCTACTCTATATAACCAACATAGCAAATCCACTAAGAAGTGGAGTAACCTGCAGTATTCATTCAACAGTTTTAGGTGCTAGTGATTAAAAAAAAAGTGAAGTAGCATATAATGGCAATACTGTCTATCTCAAACATCAATGAATCAATGTATACTCTCAGACAAGTTTAAGTAAACCTATGGGCCAAACGTGCAGGGAGTTTGAAATCATTATCATCTTGCATTTCTGTAATATGTTCACTGAAAACATAAATGACCTCAAAATTTAATTGGAGAAAAAATACAGAAAACAATTTTTTTTTGATGTATTCATTGCCTGCCTTTCCAGCTTAATTTATGAGCTCTTTACTCTTTGAAGTTTATTCTCAAACCAAAACAAATTAACTTCAGGTCCTTGAAGGTGTCATGCTGTTTCACACTTCTTTGCCTTTGTATATCCTGTCCTTTCTGACTATAAAGCCCTTAATCACCCTTGTCAGCGTGATGAACTCCAACTCGTCCTTTAAGACATGGCTCAGAGTTTCTGACTGCCCCCAGATAGACCAGATTATTGTTCTTTTCTGCTGCCACTGCCCTTTATACATACCTGTATTCTAGTCTTGGCAGAAATAGAGAGGTTGCTTTTATTTGTTATTTCTTCTAGCCTTGAGATGTTTGTGTATAGGAACAGAATACTATTATGTTTTGTATGCCATATATGTATCACTGGGCCTGACACACTAAAGATGCTCAGCAAATGCTGAATACATAATTTCATTATAAGGCAAATACTAAACACTAAAATATTATTTTATGCTAAGTTGTGTTTTATTGACCATGAGTGCTGTGCAAATTCACAGAGGGAGAATAAAGGTGAAGGCAATTATGTTAAGCCTAAGATTATAGAGGAGGTGAGTTTCTTGTTTTTTTTTTTTTTAATTTTCATTACTTTATTGTGTTGGTTTTGCCATACATTGACATGAATCCACCATGGGCATACATATGCTCCCCCTCCAGAACCCCATTCCCTCCTCCTTCCCGATTCCCTCTCCCTGGGTCATCCAGGTGCACCAGCCCCGAGCATCAAACCTGGGCTGGTGATTGATTTCACATATGATAATTAACATGTTTCAATGCCATTCTCCCATATCATCCCACCCTTGCCCTCTTCCACAGAGTCCACGAGACTGTTGTATACATCTGCATTTCTTTTGCTGTCTCGCATGCAGGGTTCTCGTTACCATCTTTCTAAATTCCATATATATGCATTAGTATACTGTATTGTTGTTTTTCCTTCTGGCTTACTTCACTCTGGATAATAGGCTCCAGTTCCGTCCACCTGAGTAGAACTGATTCAAATGAATTCTTTTTAATGGCTGAGTAATATTCCATTGTGTATATGTACCACAGCTTTCTTATCCATTCGTCAGTTGATGGGCATCTAGGTTGCTTCCATGTCCTGGCTATTGTAAACAATGTGGTGATGAACATTGGGGTACACGTGTCTCTTTCAATTGAGGTGAGTTTCTTGTTATTTCTTCAATATGTTAAGAATTTGAGTAGGCTTAAAGGAAAACAGTGTATCCAAAGCAAAGTGAACAAGGTACTAATGAAAAATAATGAATATTATATTGTACATTTTAATATGATGTCTGTTGTGACATTCCTGGTAGCAAATAACAGAAAATCCAACTCAGAAAAGTATAAATTTAAAGGGAACATTGTACCTCATTTATCAGTTACCACCATAGCCGTCATGAAGTAGAGTGGAGAGAAGCTTTGAAAGACTTTTCGAACATTTAACTTGTCTGTTTTGAACTTTGTCTTTGAATTGTGAACTTGGTCCTTAGGTTGACTCTTTTATAGATGGCTAGATTTCTACCACAGTACAAAGTAACATATTCAGTTGCAGTTCTATAGAGCAGAAGACACAGGATGGATTTTCCGTGTAAGGAAATATTTTCTGATTTCCTCAGCAGAATCTCTTTAATTGGCATAGCTAAGTCACAGCCTTCATTAGAATTGGGAATTGAATTAACATAACTGACTAATATTTATGATTTATCTCTGTGCCACACTGAGAAGGAGCAGAAAACTGTTAAGAAGGAAAATGGAGCGAACGGCTATTGAATAGGCAACCAGCAGTTTCTGAGACATTTATGTTTTGAGGAAAATAGAAAACAGATTTGTATGCATGTGGTGAGAACAGTTTAAGGAGAAATGTAGACTTAATGCAAGAGGAAATAAGAGGGCTTTGAAAGTTTTAGATAATGTGTGTAACATATTGAGACAGAAGATTTTCTTTGGAGAGAGCTGCACTAACTTTTTTTAAGACTTGCTACAAGTTTTCTTACCTATTGAGAAAAAATATTTCTTTTCAGAAGAACATATTTATTCTTGTTATGAAGCTATAGAGTATATGGTGACAGTGGAAAATTTTACTTTTTAAATGCATGTGTGATCCTCTGAAATATAAATTCATGTAATAGTTTTTAAGCATTTGTAAACAAAATATCCTCATTGCATTCCACTTTAAAAATTATTCTAACATGTTTTCTTTTACATTTCTTAATAAAATGGATTTTGATAAGTATATCAAAGAAATAAACTCCCTCCTTGCAGTCTCTTTCATATGTTAGTGTCTTTTATTGAATGGTACTCTAAACAGTTATCTGTGAAGCTACAACCTTATAAATTTAACAAAGAAATGTTTTTACTTCAATAAACATTAAGCATAGGCAGGTGTATAGGAAAGATATCTCAGATTTTATTCACACGAATACACATGCTATAATGATAATTTCTGCATATGCCAAGGAAATTGTCTAGTTTCTATTGTCTGGTTTCAATTAATGTATAATTTAATAGAAAAAATTAATCACAGATGCATTTCTCAGAAGTTTTAGTCATCATACTTACACAGTGATCTCAAGATGATATCATATCTATTTATTGATCCTTTTAGCACCAACAAATTGAAATAAATCACTGTTAGATACTGTGTTAATGTTCTTAGTTTTACTACTTGTTTTCAAATTATCACATTTTAATATATCATTTTCTTATTTATACTTCTGTTTTAAAAACAAAGTCAATAAATGTAACACAGTTTTAATGCATAGGACTTAGTTTAAAAATAAACACACTGAGTCTTATATTAGTTTAGCAAGCAAGTAGATGACTTATCAATTATTAATAAGGAATTCTGAGTATAAAGGCCTGAGACTAATCATTGTTACCTGTCAGAGCCAACATCCCCTTCCACAACCAATGTTTGTCATATCTACTTTATTATCCTAAGATAAAATTCATAGATAATATAATCTACCCACACAATTTTTTTAAAAAAATCAATAAAAAGAACTAACTATATCATAAAGGAGAAATAAACTGAATGCAATTCTAAACTAGCATTCATTGAAGTATGGAGATGTTCTAATGGAAGAGTTGGGTGTTTGCTCTTACAAACAAAATCATGGCAGCAGATACAGTTGCCACTGTCTGTGATGCCTGATCACTGTGAAGTCCAGTATCCCTAAAAACAAATATTCAAAATGTGTTCTCAGAGAGAACCCTTGCTTTGGACTGAGACTCTTGTTTCAGTGCAAGAAATGATGTAATCTGGGAAAGAATAAATATCAAGTAAAAAATTTTTAGTTTGCGTTTACCAATTCATTGGGATTTAGGCTTGCTGATCTTTTTTTTTTGTTTGTTTATTTATAAAGAAAACACACACGCTATTGAGCGTTTTTTTCAACAAGAATAGAAAAATACATTTAAAGTGTACTTATGAGAGAATGTGGAAATTACTATCTAACTTGTTATATAGATAAAGGGTGGGTATTGTGCCTATACTGAAATTGTTTAAAGGAGCTTTGAATGAAATGAGAAATATAAATAAGTGAAAATGTAGCTATAATATGACATTGTATGTTCAGTATGATTTCACATAAGTAAAAATTGTTTTTTTTTAATTGCTAAATCATGATCACCTCTTTTTGCAACCCCATGGACTGTAGCCCTTCAGCTCCTCTGTCCATGGGATTTTCTAGGCAAGAATACTGGAGTGAGATGTCATTTCCTTCTCCAGGGAATCTTTCTGACCCAAGTAATGAACCTGTGTCTCCTGCTTGGCCACTTGGCCACTGGTTTCTTTACCACTGAGCCTGCAGGGAAGCCCTACAAGTAAAAGTACATGGAGGGAAATAGGCAAAAAACTTAATAATGGTTAATTCTTCATTTTAGGACCACTCAGGAACATAAAGTTTCTACATTTTCCCTCTATTTCTCTATGATTTAAAAATTATCACAAGAGATGATTGATATATAAAAAAAGTTAAACATTTGATGAAGTGAGAGAATTGACATAAATTTTTGTCCAGTTATTTACTTCTTATATTTTTAATCCCCCCACATCACCAGATTTCCCTTCTCCTGTACAGGCAATACCCTGTATTTCTTTTTTTTTTTTCTAGCCCAGGTAGCTATCCTGAGTGTATATAATGACCCACTAGAAATCTTGACCTGGATGTCTCACAGACAACTCACACTTTACAAACAACCTAAAGACAGACACCCTTCCTGGGTGGCTCAGAGGGTAAAGAATCTGTTTGCAGTGCGGGAGACCTGAGTTTGATCCCTGGGTTGGGAAGATTCCCTGGAGAAGGAATGGCTACTCACTCCAGTATTCTTGCCTGGAGAATTCCATGGACAGAGGAACCTGGTGGGCTACAGTCCATGAGGTCGCAAAGAGTTGGACATGACTGAGCAGCTAACACTGACTTTTCAAAGACAGACCATTTCTCAGCCTGCTCTATTTTTCTGTTTTGAGCCTTCAACCTGCAGTTCTTGCACTCCTTTTCTTTGCCTTCCATATATACTTTATCACTAAATTGTCCTGTTTCCCTCTCCTAAGTATCATTCACCTTGACTTCATATTGATCCTTTTTTTTTTAATTTAATTTTATTTTTTTTATTGTTTTTGCCATACATTGTCATGATATCACCATGGGTTTACATATGCTTCCCCTCCGGGTCCCCCCTCCCTCCTCCCTCCCCCCCGGGAAATCTCGCTGCACCAGTCCCGAGCATCAATCCTGGGCTGGCGATTGATTAGACACATGCCAATTAACATGCTTCAATGCCCTTCTCCCATGTCATCCCACCCTTACCCTCATCCACAAAGTCCACAAGTCTATTCTATACATCTGCGTTCCTTTTGTTGTCTCCCATGTTGGGTTCTCGTTACTGTCTTTCTAAATTCCATATATATGTGTTAATATACTGTATTGTTGTTTTTGCTTCTGGCTTACTTCACTCTGGATAATGGGCTCCAGTTTCGTCCATCTGAGTAGAATTGCTTCAAATGAATTTTTTTTTAATGCTGAGTAATATTCCATTGTGTATATGTACCACAGCTTTCTTATCCATTCATCAGTTGATGGGCATCTAGGTTGTTTCCATGTCTTAGCTATTGTAAACAATGCAGCGATGAACACTGGGGTGCACGTGGCTCTTTCAATTCTGGTTTCCTCGGTGTATATGCCCAGCAGTGGGATTGCCGGGTCATATGGCAGGTCTATTTGCAGCTTTTTAAGGAACCTCCACACTGTTTTCCATAGTGGCTGTACTAGTTTGCATTCCCACCAACAGTGTAAGAGGGTTCCCTTTTCTCCACATCCTCTCCAGCATTTATTACTTGTAGATTTTTGGATGGCAGTCATTCTGACTGGTGTAAAGTGGTACCTCATTGTAGTTTTGATTTGCATTTCTCTGATAATGAGTGATGTTGAGCATCTTTTCATGTGTTTGTTAGCCATTTTAATATCTTCTTTGGAGAAATGTCTGTTAAGTTCTTTGGCCCACTTTTTAATTGGGTTGTTTATTTTTCTAGAATGGAGCTGCAGGAGTTGTTTGTAAATTTTTGAGATTAATTGTTTGTCTGTTGCTTCATTGGCTATTATTTTCTCCCATTCTGAAGGCTGTCTTTTCACCTTGCTTATAGTTTCCTTTGTTGTGCAAAAGCTTTTAATTTTAATTAGGTCCCATTTGCTTATTCGTGTTTTTATTTCCAATATTCTGGGAGGTGGGTCATGGAGTATCCCGCTTTGGATTATAGCAGAGAGTGTTTTGCCTATGTTATCCTCTAGGAGTTTTATAGTTTCTGGTCTTATGCTTAGATCTTTAATCCATTTTGAGTTTATCTTTGTGTATGGTGTTAGAAAGTGATCTAGTTTCATTCTTTTACAAGTGGCTGTCCAGTTTTCCCAGCACCACTTGTTAAAGAGGTTGTCTTTTCTCCATTGTATATTCTTGCCTCCTTTGTCAAAGATAAGTTGTCCATAGATGCGTGGATTTATCTCTGGGCTTTCTATTCTGTTCCATTGATCTATGTTTCTGTCTTTGTGCCAGTACCATACTGTCTTAATGACTGTGGATTTGTAGTATAGCCTAAAGTCAGGTAGGTTGATTCCGCCAGTTCCATTCTTCTTTCTCAAGATTGCTTTGGCTATACGAGGTTTTTTGTATTTCCATACAAATTGAGAAATTATTTGTTCTAATTCTTTGAAGAAGACCTCTGGTAGCTTGATAGGAATTGCATTGAATCTATAGATTGCTTTAGGTAGTATACTCATTTTCACTATATTGATTCTTCCAATCCATGAGCACGGTACATTTCTCCATCTGTTTGTGTCCTCCTTGATTTCTTTCATCAGTGTTCTATAGTTTTCTATATACAAGTCTTGTGATTCTTTAGGTATCACTGATGAACTTAGATGCAAAAATCCTCAACAAAATTCTAGCAAATAGAATCCAACAACACATCAAAAAGATCATACATCATGATCAAGTAGGCTTTATCCCAGGGATGCAAGGATTCTTCAATATTCGTAAATCGATCAATGTAATACACTACATTAACAAATTGAAAAATAAAAATCACATGATTATCTCAATAGATGCAGAGAAAGCCTTTGACAAAATTCAACATCCGTTTATGATAAAAACCCTCCAAAAAGCAGGAATAGAAGGAACATACCTCAACATAATAAAAGCTATATATGACAAACCCACAGCAAACATTATCCTCAATGGTGAAAAACTGGAAGCATTCCCCCTGAAATCAGGGACAAGACAAGGGTGCCCACTCTCACCACTACTATTCAACATAGTTTTGGAAGTTTTGGCCACAGCAATCAGAGCAGATAAAGAAATCAAAGGAATCCAGATTGGAAAAGAAGAAGTAAAACTCTCTCTGTTTGCAGATGATATGATCCTCTATATTGAAAACCCTAAAGACTCTACGAGAAAATTACTAGAGCTAATCAGTGAATATAGCAAAGTTTCAGGATACAAAATCAACACACAGAAATCCCTGGCATTCCTATACACTAACAGTGGAAATCAGAAAGAGAAATTAAGGAAACAATTCCATTCACCATCGAAACAAAAAGAATAAAATACTTAGGAGTATTTCTACCTAAAGAATCAAAAGACTTGTATATAGAAAACTATAGAACACTGATGAAAGAAATCAAGGAGGACACAAACAGATGGAGAAATGTACCGTGCTCATGGATTGGAAGAATCAATATAGTGAAAATGAGTATACTACCTAAAGCAATCTATAGATTCAATGCAATTCCTATCAAGCTACCAGAGGTCTTCTTCAAAGAATTAGAACAAATAATTTCTCAATTTGTATGGAAATACAAAAAACCTCGTATAGCCAAAGCAATCTTGAGAAAGAAGAATGGAACTGGAGGAATCAACCTACCTGACTTTAGGCTATACTACAAATCCACAGTCATTAAGACAGTATGGTACTGGCACAAAGACAGAAACATAGATCAATGGAACAGAATAGAAAGCCCAGAGATAAATCCACGCATCTATGGACACCTTATCTTTGACAAAGGAGGCAAGAATATACAATGGAGAAAAGACAACCTCTTTAACAAGTGGTGCTGGGAAAACTGGACAGCCACTTGTAAAAGAATGAAACTAGATCACTTTCTAACACCATACACAAAGATAAACTCAAAATGGATCAAAGATCTAAGCATAAGACCAGAAACTATAAAACTCCTAGAAGATAACATAGGCAAAACACTCTCTGCTATAATCCAAAGCAGGATACTCCATGACCCACCTCCCAGAATATTGGAAATAAAAACACGAATAAACAAATGGGACCTAATTAAAAATACCCTGTATTTCTTCTATGATTCTTTCCTCTTCTTTTATCTGTTAAATTTGAGTATTCCTTGTTGGTCTTTCCTTAGCCTCTCAGTTCTGTCTCTTTCTTTTTCTCCATATTAGTATTATCCACCCCTGTATATTCTCTGGGCTCTTAAACAGTTTATAGATTACTACTAGATAACTTCCTCTGGGTATCAAGGTGGCATCTGAGACATATTACACCTTGTTTTAAGCTCATCTTGCATTCCTGTACACTAGCATATAAAGAAAGCTGAGCACATAAAAATTGATGCTTTTGAGCTGTGGTGTTGGAGAATGCTCGTTTTTTAAATTATTTTTTAATTTTAATTGGAGGCTAATTACAATATTGTAGTGGGTTTTGCCATACTTTGACATGAATCAGCCATGGGTGTACATGTGTCCTTCATCCTGAACATGTTTCCCACCTCCCTCCCCATCCCATCCCTCAGGGTTATCCCAGTGCACCAACTTTGAGTGCCCTGTTTCAAGAATTGAACTTGGACTGGTGGTCTATTTCACATATGATACTATACCTATTTCAGTGATATTCTCTCACATCATCCTACCCTTGCCTTCTTGCACAGAGTCCAAAAGTCTGTTCTTTATATCTGTGTCTCTTTTGCTGTCTTGCATATAGGGTCATTGCTACCGTCTTTCTAAATTCCATATATATGCATTAATATACTGTATTGGTGATTTTTTTCCCTTACTTACTTCACTCTGTATAGTAGGCTCCAGTTTCATCCACCTCATTAGAACTGATTCAAATGCATTCTTTTTAATTGCTGAGTAATATTCCATTGTGTATATGTACCACAGCTTTCTTATCCATTCGTCTGCCAATGGACACTCTTGACCATCCCTTGGACTGTAAGGAGATCAAACCAGTCAATCCTAAAGGAAATCAGTCCTGAATATTCATTGGAAGGACTGATGCGGAAGCTGAAGCTCCAATACTTAGGCCACCTAATGTGAAGAACTGAGTCAATGGAAAAGACCCTGATGCTGAGAGCGGTTGAAGGAAGGAGGAGAAGGGGATGACAGAGGATGAGATGGTTGGATGGCATCGCTGAATGGATGGACAATAGTTTGAGCATGCTCCGGGAGTTGGTATTGGACAGGGAAGCCTGGCGTGCTGCAGTCCATGGGGTCACAAAGAGTTGGGCATGACTGAGCAACTGAACTGAACTGAACATATTTCCTACTTACTATCACTGTACATACTTATTTTCAAACTAATGGATTGCATTGATTGTTTCTTAACAATTTCCTTCTGCAATAGTGGCCCAGAATTTCTGTCAGAGGAACTTAAGGGTAGCAATTTTTTAGTAAGAGGGAAAGCTGTGGTTACACAGTGGATTACGCTTTAGTGGATATGGATGATTTTGGGGAAAGTGAGTGGTTAAATCCCTACCCATAATCTGCCTTTGTCCTTTTTTATATTCCTAGAATGAGCACCACACTAGACCCTTTATACTTCATTGCTGCATTCCTGCAGTGATCCTCTATATGGAGTTGAGAGCTTTTAAAATGAGGTCCCTGACATCATATGTTAAGCTATTCTGGTTTTACTCTGTTAAGAGTTTATTGCATTCCTTTAGTGACATTATTCTCTTATCCAAAGAAAAAAAAAAAGAAACTTGCCTATAATTGCTCTGTTTACCAGTGAAATAGAGATATTTATCTTATTCATAGCGCTTCAGAATCTTATTGAAATCTTATATTTTTCTGCTTCCCCACCAACAGCTTACCCACATATGCTAGACTTGATCCTTAATTAAATTTCTATTACCCATATATACTTGTTTCATTTTCTGTTATGCAGCATTCTATTTTCCTGCTCTATCTGTAAAACAGTCTCTTCAACTCAAGAGCTACCTTCCATATGCAACGATCTTTGACTGTTATAACAGCATCACAGTTGGTCTGTGTGTCTACTGTAAGTCTTGCTTCTCTCTGATCTGCACTGTGGTTATTTATGTTCATGTATTAGAATTTCTGTTTGACTCCAGCTAACTTAAGGGTAGGTTTCTGAATCATTATTTTTAATATTTACAAAGCATAGATCGTTGCCTTATACATAATAGTGTCTCACTAAAAATGCATTGGGTAAGTCCATAAATAGCTATAGATGATAATATTTGTGTTTACAATCCACTGCTGATTTTGTTAAATGACTTTACTTTTATATGATATAGTTCTCATACATTTGACTTTTTCTGTTAAATTTAACCCCTATAGTTTTTATATATTTCTGTTTTTATTTTCTTCTACTTCTAGGTTTTCCTGTGTGATTACCTTTCTTTATTAGCTCTTCAAAACAATTTTGATTTTCTAGTGAATTAGAAACATTGTGCTAAATGTCTGATTTAAGCTTCAAGGAATAGGAAAAAACTCTAATTTTTAGGTAACATTGCATTAATGAGCTCTAGAAGTTGGTAAAGTGTTACCTTTTCTGTTTTATTTCCTTTTATTAACCACATTTTCAAAATACTTTTATCAATTCAGTACCCAAATTCTACTTACTGCAACATATAGCCACATATTATTTCTAAGGTGTTGTTTACCAGGTTAATATCCATTTCTTTATTTATTAATCAAATAGAATTATTATTGTAATAGTTTACTCTTCATTTTCAAATTATATCAACTCCGTTCAGTTCAATTCAATTGCTCAGTTGTGTCCGACTCTTTGTGAACCCATGGATTGCTGCACACTAGGCTTCCCTGTCCATCACCAACTCCCAGACCTTGCTCAAACTCATATTCTTTGAGTCAGGGATGCCATCCAACTATCCCATCCTCTGTTGTCCCCTTCTCCTCCTGCATGCAGTCTTTCCACTCATTTTCTGGTGAGTCAGCTCTTTGCATCATGTGGCCAAAGTATTAGAGCTTCAGTTTCGGTATTAGAGCATCAGCCCTTCTAATGAATATTCAGGGTTGATTTCCTTTATGATTGACTGATTTGGTCTACTTGCAGTCTTAAGGGATTCCCAAGAGTATTCTCCAACACTGCAGTTTCAAAGCATCAGTTCTCTGGCTTTCAACTTTTTTTATGGTCCAACTCTCACATCCATACATAACTACTGTTAAAACTATAGCTCGGACTATATGGATCTTTGTTGGCAAAGTAATGTCTGTGCTTTTTAAAATGCTGCCTAGGTTTATCATAGCTTTTCTTCCAAGGAGCAAGCTAGGGAAGATTTATTGCTAAGTAAGTTTTATACATAGGATAATGCATATAAAAAGCTCATTTTGTATATGACTGCCATTAAATAAAAGATTAAGTCTTAAAATTTGATTACAGCTTAGTATTCTGAGTTTCTTTTTCATTTGTAAAAATGCGAAATCATCATAATAAACAGCATTGATTCCTATTTTTGTTTTAATACCTTTTCGGAATTTTTCTAATGATCATCAATGGTACATTAGTTTCTTCATTAAAATGTATTAAGTGGAATGAAACTAGTTTTATTAATTTTGAATATTTTATCATAATGAATAATATAATTATATGACTCATGTTCATTTTAATACATGAAAATATTTGATATATTTATATTGAAATCTTATAATATTTATAAGTTTGTTAATCTTCATTTGCATATCTTGATTCTCACAATGTCTCTGTGAATTAAATAGAGTAAGTATCCTTTTCCCTTTGTTGAAGGGAAGGAAATTAAGGTCAGAAGGTTGAAGAAATATGCCCAGTGTCAAAATTGTCAGAAAAAAAAAATCAAGATTTAAATTCTTATCTCAGTTACTTTCCCTTACTCTTTTTGTCTAGTTACATTCTAACAGTTTGACTGTTGGTAACACTGAATATGTAATATAAAAATGTTTGTTAACTGTTTTCACAATTTTAATTGGTTTCACTAAGGGCCTATATGTCAAATGATGAATCATAACAAACTTACTAGCTTCCTATGTACCTGTTTAAATATGCAAAAGTAAATAGGAGACAGAAATATAAGGTTTAACAATATCCATATAAATAGAAAAGCAAATATATGGACACTGATAGTAAATTTTTAATACATATTTGAAGTTTAGGTATAGAAGCTTTCTGAGACCAGAAAGAAGAGAGGTGATTCAGAGGTTTTTTTTTTTTTAATATTTATTTTGTAATTAAAGGGAAGGCTAATGGAAGTGTTTGTATATCAGAAGAAACAATGTGTTATTTCATTCATAAAATTATACATGTGTGAATTTGAATGAAGTCTTTATGGAATGGATATATGTGAGAGCTATTTTGATGGGATCCCATGTAAGGAGTCTAACAAGAATTTGAGGTTTTAATACTGCTCCAATAATGGTGAGTTCAGTTGGTAAAGAATCTGCCTGCAATGCAGGAGACTACAGTTCAGTTCCTGAGTTCAGAAGATCCCCTGGAGAAGGGATAGGCTACCTACTCCAGTATTCTTGGGCTTCCCTTCTGGCTCAGCTGGTAAAGAATCCGCCTGCAGTGCTGGAGACCTGTGTTCAATCACTGGGTTGAAAAGATTCCCTGGAGAAGGGAAAGGCTACCCTTTCCAGTATTCTGGCCTGGAGAAATCTCTAAGAATTTTCTTCAGTTGTGATCTACACAGTGGAAAATTCTGAAAGAGATGGGCAAACCAGACAACTTGACCTGCCTCTTGAGAAATCTGTATGCAGGACAAGAAGCAGCAGTTAGAACTGGACATGGAACGATAGACTGGTCTCAAATAGGAAAAGGACTACGTCAAAGCTGAATATTGTCACCCTGCTTATTTAACTTATGTGCCGAGTACATCATGAGAAACAATGGGCTGGATGAAGCACTAGCTGAAATCAAGATTATTGGGAGAAATATTAATAACCTCAGATATGCAGATGACACCACCCTCATGGCAGAAAGTGAAGAGGAACCAAAGAGTCTCTTGATGAAAGTGAAAGAGGAGAGTGAAAAAGTTGACTTAAAGCTCAACAATCAGAAAACTAAGATCATGGCATCCAGTTCCCATCACTTCATGGCAGATAGATGGGGAAACAGAGGCTGATTTTATTTTTCTGGGCTCCAAAATCACTGCAGATGTTGATTGCAGACATGAAATTAAAAGACGCTTACTCCTTGGAAGGAAAGTTATGACCAACCTAGATAGCATATTAAAAAGCAGAGACATTACTTTGCCAACAAAGGTCTGTCTAGTCAAGGCTATGCTTTTTCCAGTGGTCATGTATGGATGTGAGAGTTGGATGGTGAAGAAAGCTGAGTGCCGAAGAATTGATGCTTTTGAACTGTGGTGTTGGAGAAGACTCTTGAGAGTCCCTTGGACTGGAAGGAGATCCAACCAGTCCATCCTAAAGGAGATCAGTCCTGGGTGTTCATTGGAAGGACTGACGTTAAAGCTGAAACTACAATAGTTTGACCACCTGATGTGAAGAGCAGACTCATTGGAAAAGACCCTGATGCTGGGAAAGATTGAGGGCAGGAGAAGAAGGGGATAACAGAAGATGAGATAGCTGGATGGCATCATCGGCTCAATGGACTTGGGTTTGGGTGGACTCAGGGAGTTGGTGATGGACAGGGAGGCCTGGCATGCTGCAGTTCATGGTGTTGCAAAGAGTCGGACATGACTGAGCGACTGAAGTGAACTGAACTGCACGGAGTCAAATGCTTTGGCATAGTCAATAAAGTGAAAGTAGATGTTTTTTCTGGAACTCTATTGCTTTTTCAGTGATCCAACAGATGTTGTCAATTTGAGCTCGCTTCTCTGCTTTTTCTAAAACCAGCTTGAACATCTGGAGTTCATAGTTCACGTCTTGCTGAAACCTGGCTTGGAGAAGTTGAAGCATTACTTTACTAGCATGTGAGATGAGTGCAATTGTGCAGAAATTTGAGTATTCTTTGGCATTGACTTTGTTTGGGATTGGAATGAAAACTGACCTTTTCCAGTCCTGTGACCACTGCTGAGTTTTCCAAATTTGCTGGTGCAGCACTTTCACGGCATCATCTTTTAGGATTTGAAATAGCTCCACTGGAATTCCATCACTTCCACTAGCTTTGTTCGTATTGATGCTTCCTAAGGCCCACTTGACTTCACATTCCAGAGTGTCTGGCTGTAGGTGAGTGATCATACCTTTGTCGTTATCTGGGTCATGAAAAACTTTTTTTGTTTAGTTCTTCTGTATATTCTCATCACCTCTGTATATTCTCATCATATCTCTGCCCTTGTTAGGTCCATACCATTTTTGTCCTTTATTGTGCCCTTATTTGCATGAAATGTTCCCTTGGTAAGTCTAATTTTCTTGAAGAGATCTGTGGTCTTTCCCATTCTTTTGTTTTCCTCTATTTAGCACAGGTGTGGTAAAACTTAAATCCAGACTTTGTGCTCCTTCCCACTATGCTAAATTGAGAAACAGAAGATCAGAGGAAGTATAATTCACTGTAACACCTTGGACTGAGGAGAGGCCAAGCACTATGTGGACACTGTTTCTCATTCTCATAGCTGTCCTCAGGCCAGTGAACCCTTCTGCTGTTAAAGAGGAGAACCACTACCTCTCTGGAACTGGCCATAAAATAAATAGGAATCAGAATTCTCATTCAGACTCAGTTAGTAAGTGATTCAAAAGACAATGCTTTTTCAGACATAAACCTAAAAAAATAACAATTGTATATGATTCTTCTCTGGACCACTTACTTACCCTTAAATTTAAAATCTTGAGTTTTTATACACAGAGTACAATATTAGACTCTGAAGCTAATGTCATAAAAAGGACTTTGAGGACTCTTGGGTGATGGATAAGCGAGCCGACCAGATATTGCAGTGTGACGGGAGCAGGTGAAAGGAACAGCTAATATTCATAGGCTGTTACAGCATTTTGCAGCGTCTGATGTTTATTTCAGGTGCTGTATACAATTTTCTCCCTAGTACTCTTTGATCTCCTTTAGGGCCAGAGTGTATACTTTTTCTTTGCCAATAATAAATGTGGTATTCAATACAAAGTAACTACTCTATAAATATTAGTGAAGTGAATTAAATTCAGTGAAAGCTGTAGTTTTAAAAGACTTTGCAGGTATGTCTGTTACGCATGGCTACAGATAGCAAGGAATTTTGCAACAGAAAATGGAAAAGAGGAATCTTACTGTTCTTGAGAATCATTCTTCCTTCTGACCAGGGCCAACTTCGTGGGTATTTGACCTGTGCAGTCACAATGCCCCATGCTCAGAAGGGTCCAGTACTTGGTTTAATGCTTTGGTATCATCACTGTCTTGAGATTCATAATAATTTTGTACTAGGAGTCCCACGTTTTTCTTTTGCACTGAGCTTCATAAAATATGTGCCCTGTCCTGCTCCTGATACTTCTTGTTTGCCTAAAACTGTGTGGATGTTGTGAGTAGCCTTTTTGGAGGACAGGTTCACAGAGCAGATGGTAAGAGAATATTGAAACTTTGATTCAGATGCAACTACTTTATCTCTTTCAGAAGTCTCCCCCAATCGTGCTCTTACACACATATACCATATTGGTGTCTGTGCCTCTCCTGTCTGCATCCATCACTCAGGTTGCATCACTGTGTGTGCGTGTCATCATCTGAACCCTGGTGCTGCCAATGATGGGGTGTCTCAGAGGATAGTAATTATTGTGAGAGTTACTGGCAGATGTGCTTGTGGGATACTGGGAATGCACTTATTTAGAACCTAGTATATGACCTGTTAGGGAATTGCTCCTGTGATCTTGACTTCCTGGTTGTGATCCTGAAGAGCAAGCCTGAGGTTTTCCTTATATGTCAAATGACTAAAAGAAGAAATAAAAACAAGTGTGAATCTTGAGAAAGAATGATGACTTTGTCAGAAGGATGCAGCTTGTGATAAAAGGGCACCAAAGTATAATAAAATGCAGAAGGTGGGAGAAATACAACACAGATATAGTAAACAGAAGCTTTAGACAGGAACAGCTCTTGATTAGAGTGGCAAGTTCACCTTTTATGTTATAACTGTACATCGAGGCAACCCAGAGGAGTCACAGATGACAAAAAGTGAGGAGCCAAAAGAGAAGAAGCTGTGGGAAAGTCAAGAAAGCACTGCATGTCAGGGCAGAAGAGATGGAAGACATAATAGCAAGACCTTGAATTTACCTGTGATTCTCCATGTAAAGCATTTATCATATTTTTTATATTATTCACTTAGGTAGGTAAATCAGTGTTTATTATTATATACTCTCAGTATGAAAGCTTAGTATCCTGTACACAAAAGAAATATATGATAGAGATATTAGTCTCTTGAGTGGGGATCAATAAAAATGAATCAACACAAAAACAACTATTAAATTTTTCATTGAGAGATTCATTATTATTAATAACTGATTCTAAATATTAAATTTAATAGTTTAATCTTAAAACTGATGATATCTATTTATAGATACCAGTTTAAGTCACTGAACCTGAGTGTGATCCTTGGGTCAGAAAGATCCCCTGGAGAAGGAAATGGCAACCCACTCCAGTACTCTTGCCTGTAAAATTCCATGGGCTACAATCCATGGGGTAGGAGTCGGCCATGACTGAGCGACTTCACTTTCACTTTAAGTCACTTGTGGGGCCTCTCTATTTTCCTTTTCTCTCCGACTCTCTAACCCGCCCTGTAGCGCTCCAAGGCGGGAGTCAGAAAGCCAGTCGAGCCCTCGGTCTCGGACAGAAGGACCCTGCAAAGTTATCTTCCAAGGATGGGAGCCTCAGGAAGATTGGCCCGAGGAGCGGGTGAGCTGACCACCGGCCCCACAGCCTCCCTCGCCCGGAGAGAGACACTCAGACACGGCGAGGGTTCTGTCAAAGCAGTTCCGTTTTACTGAGCTGGAGGGCGAGCTTGTATAGACAAACAGTGCGGGAAGGCAAATGGCGCGGGGGTTTCAAATGGGGCTTTCTGGGAGCTTGGCCAATCACTGTAAGGATCACGTATCCAGGTGGTGGCGCACCAATGTATACTGGTCACATCCCGGCATTGCTAAGAGGAAGTTAGCCATGGCCAATTGCATTTTTTTGTAAATAGCCTCAGTCCCGCCCTCTTGATTTCCGCCAAGCGCCATCTTGTCATGAGCACATGTGAGGTGCCCTGTAGTCACTGAAGATTCTTAAAAATGTCAAATGTCATGTGGAAAATTGTGAAGTAATCTGGACCTGCCTTGAAATTTGTTACATTAGGTATTTGCTTACATGAGAGTAGTCAATTTATGAGAGGGAATGGCAGTTATGTTTAACATAGAAGGCCTTTCATTTTAAATGTGTAGTTTCAATGAAAGTAATATCAACTCCATGTAATTTCTGCATTGGATCTACCAGCATTACATTAACAACTATATTATATCATAATCCACCAACTTTTATTAGTCACTTCAGAAAACATTTATTAATAATATTTACATAGCACTTCTTAAGACCTGAAAGAGACTTGATATTAGGTCACTTTTTATGAATATGACTTCATGTAGATCCTCATTTACTTTAATTCTATAAGATAAGTCCTGTCATTGTTTAGATGAAGAAGTAGGCATTAGAGTGCTCATGGAGCTTGCCTGGAGTCTCACTACTACTAACTGAGGGAGCCAAGGTTTAGTCCAGATTCTATACTTTTTGACAGGGCTTCCCTGGTTGGCTCAGCAGTAAAGAATCCACCTGCCAATGCAGGAGATACAGTTTAATCCCTAGGTCTGGAAGATCCCCTGGAGAAGGAAATGACAACCCATTTCAGTATTCTTATCTGGCAAATCCTATGGCCAGAGTAGCCTTGAAGGCTACAGTGCATAGGCTCACAAAAGAGTTGGCCATGACTTAATGACTAAACAATAACAACAACTGTGCTTTTAGCTACTTACCTATATATTGTTTCTAAAGAAAAGATTATTTAGCATTAAAAAGTGAAGTGAGCTGTCAACTGACGATTTGTGTTATCTTTAGAATACACTGTCAATTTTAGAGTAAAGTATTTAAGTCTATTTTAATTACAATTCAGATAAAGAATAAAGCTATAAACAACACAAGTGCAAATATGCATGCTGAACACATTTAGAATGTAACTTTACTTGTTGTATTACATGAGTATTTAAATTTTAAATCTGAATTTTTGGATATGGCCAGAAACTAAATTGAAAAATTGTGAAATTATCTAGGCCAGTTTTGACATTTAGTGCATTAAGTATTAGCTTACATGATTGACTTTCTAGGTGCTTGTTCGTGATAATGATTAAATGTGTTTTTCAATGAAGTTTCCCTGAATGGATGGACATTCACAAAAAGAATGTGAAACATACCTTTTGTAATATACTGCTTTTTTGAGAGAGCCTGTTTGTTAACATTTTGAAGTCTGATTCTTGTGTATCTATGTGTGTGTGTGTGTGTGTGTGTGCGTGCGCGCTCAATAATATTTTTTACCAAGATGATTACTTTTATTAGAAGAATGTTAAACATCAGGAAAGCCCAAGGCCTCAAGTATTTTTTACATCTGCATGTCACTAATTTTGAATGTTATGTAAAAAGAGGCAGTAGGGATGTTCAGTTATATTAAAAATTACCCTCTTAATATGTAGAATCACTGTTTTCTTCTGTTTAAGGTGGTCCCTCAGTCCGTGTGTCCATGACCCCCTCTCACGAATTTATGATGCTCAAGTTCTTTTTACAGAATAGCATAGTATTTACATATAACCTATAGCACATCCTCATGTATATTTTAAATCATCTTTTGAATACTTATGTTAATAATACTTAATTCATTGTAAATACTCTGTAATTAGTTGCAGGCATGATAAGATTAAGTTTAGCTTTTTAGAACTTTCTGAAATTTTTTTTTGGTCAAAATATTTTTAATCCAGAGTAGGATGAATACGCAGATATAAAACCTGGGATACAGAGGGCTAGTTGTACATAGGATGGTTTTTGCAGTAAAGCTAGATCAGCAGCCTCATGAAGTTAGTGTGTGTATTTATAGAACAGAAAAGTGGGAAGAGGCACGAGAGAAGAAGGCAGGGCCAGAAAAGATTTATTAAATTTTTAAGTTTTTTCATAATTAATTCTGCACATAGCTCCACATGACTAATGTAAGATATTATTGGTCAGTGTCTTTCCAGTGAAAGAACTTACAAAGTTCCAAAATTATTTGCATTAAACATTTTTCCAGGAAGAACAAGTGATGAAGACAGTCAATCAACAACAAAACATCCCCACAAATCTTTTATCCTTATGCATATATATTATAAATTACCTGTGTATTTAAGGGTCTTAACTATAAGAAACAGAAATTACAGCCTGGATAGTGTACCAAAGCTTAAACTCCTTGGTACTATCAGGAAGGTGATGTCTAACATATTAGCTGACTAGACAGAAGCTGTACACCTCTGGAATATTCTTGACCTTATAGGAAATACAGGAAGTGAAACTGAGAAAGTCTAAAGTAATGGAAGTGATAGGATATGATACTTTTGTATTCTACACCATCTGCCTCTCTATGCAGAAGAATTTATAGAGTGAATAAAGTCTGTAATTTCCCACTGTGGTCCTCTTGCTATTACTTTGCTCACTTTCCCCTTTGCTCTGTGAGTAGGAACTACATGGAAATTGCTCTGTGAGTAGGAACTACATGGAAATTCCTGTGTGATAAACTGTAAAGACTGCACCCCTTGTTTTGAGATAGACTTGGATTTGATTACTAGCTCAACCGTTGGGTCTAGGCAGGATAACAGAATCTGTGTCAAATAGTTTGGTGTTGGTGTTAGTCTCTCAGTCGTGTCTGACTCTGTGCGAACCCATGGACTGTAGCCTGCCAGGCTCCCCAGTCCATGGAATTCTCCAGGCAAGATATTGAGTGGGTTGCCATTTCCTTCTCCAGAGGATCTTACCAACCCAGGGATTGAACCTGGGTCTCCTGAATTGGAGGCAGGTGGATTCTTTACCAGCTGAGCCACCAGGAAGTCATTAAAATGATATTTATATAAATTTAAGAATGTGGAACATTGTATATGATAGATTACTGAGTATAATAGCATATTACAAAATAGCATGGTTCTATTTTTGTATGGATGCATTTGTATATACAGAAAAAGAAGAAATGAAATTTAGTAATAATAGCTGTTATCTCAGGGAGGTGATATTATAGATTATTTTTACTTTGTCATCTTTATGTTTCAGTACTTCCTGGTATTTTTAAACAATTTTGTACAATTAATTTTGTCTTATTATTTTTAAAAGCAAATTGTTAATTTTACTTTGAAAGTGAGTCTTCCAATTATCTGTTTTCTTTATTCTTATGTATGAAATTTTAATGTAACTAATTTGTATATAATTGTTATCCTCTGTCACACAATAGATATCAGTTAATTGGAAAATATTAACTGATGGAAACATTAATTATGGAAAACATAAATACATTTGAAACCCTAAGAACTTTATATATTAATTCCTGGCTTGTTGATGAATAGATGTTTTCTATAATTTGAATATGGAAAGTTTCACATAGACAAAAGAGCAAAATCAGATTAAATTCTTCTAAGGCATGATTATTTCTGAATTAGTTTTGATAGTAGTAAAAGGAAAAAAAAAGAGGGAGGCGAGCTTTAAGCTTTAAGACAGATATTTCCCTGTGATCTTTCTTTTAAGGCACTAGGCCTTACTAGGTAGTAGTGGATAGAATCAAAGGAAAAGCATAGATGAAATGAGGCAGTCTTAGATGTATGCTGTAGAGTCGTCAGAACATTGAAAATGTGTTATAATTGCTTTCAATTTGTTTTCATTTTTCTTTTTTATTTTGGTTGTCAGTATGTGATTATTTAGTTAATATTTAACTGACAACTGTTTTCTTTTATCATGAAATGTGACCTAATTGTGAAAGCTAAATGACAGCTAAATTTACAGTGCAGTAGGTCAGGAAAATTAACCGAGACCTTGAAGTTGAAAAATGTGAGAATAGAAAGTGATTTCAAATAAATGCTTCTGTGAAATTAACAGTGACAAAGGTAGGGACAGTTTTTAATAACAAACTTTGATTATGCCATATCCAGTATAATATATCATTATATTTTTTATTTTATATCGCTGAGTGAGGAAAGGGAAATACAAGTTAACATAAGTACAGTTATCTTTATGATGATCTGAGGCTCAGGTCCATCACGGACTTGATGTACTTGAGTTTGACCAAGATCCAGGAGTTGGTGATGGACATGTAAGCCAGGCATGCTGCAGTCCATGGGTTTGCAAAGGGTCAGACGTGACTGAGCCACTGAACCGAGGCTCAAATAACTTAATACCTTATGTAAATCTCTGATTTTCAAATTAGTTGCCGTTTTCCTAAAGTGCTTCATGATTTTCAAGCTAGATGGCTGTGTAATTACTTCCAGTAAGTATTTAATACATTGTAAGTCATTTTGAAAAAACAGTGATGGAGAAAATACAAGATAATAAAATTTAGTAGAGTTCTGACATTAATAGTTTGTATCCAGTTAATGTTAGTACACTTATTTATTTTTAAGAATATGGCTTCATATGTACCCTCCCTCTATTAAGCATCTTTGCATTTTATCATGATGTATTGAATATCTTACAAAGACAAGTAATTTTTGTACATTAATATATATAACTATCATAAGAATAACAATAATTATATGTTATCAATATAATGCATTATTGATTAATCTCATTAATATGTCATAATTATTGGTAGTACTGTCCATGTATAATTTAAATTAATATGTATCTAAATTATTAATCCAGTCTAAGGGAATAGAGAATTCTAATTGTTAAGAATTATGTAATATTAGCATGTAATTCCTAGGCTTTTGAAAGATATCTAGAACTATAGAGGAACTAGCTAACTAACTAGGAAACACTCTTCTTGATATCAAAGAAACCTTTTATGACAAATGCATGACCATCTAAATATAGAAATAAAATCCCAATGATAAAATCACTGCTCTGTTGAGAAGGATAGAAATGTCTTGTAATATCTTTAAAAGATAAGATAGCTCAAGCACATGGCACCTATGGCATAAAACAGCTATGACAAGAAAAAAATAAAAATCTGCACAAGAAGAAGAACAATAGTGACAGTGTTACAATGGTAGAGGGAAGTGGAGCCGCTTGTGGAGAAGATATCCCCTTGATAGCAAGGAATAGAAATCATGGGTAAGTGAAAAATTGCAAGGTTTTTTTCTTTTTTAATCAATGTCTCCTTCTGCAAATACTAAAGAACCTCTCGATATTAACACATTAAGGTTGTGTAAAATATATATCTATCAGTTTAGTGTGAGAAAGGAAATTCATGGTTAGTTAAAAAAAAAACAAAACAAAAAACACTAGATCATTCAGGTATGACCTAAATCAAATCACTTATGACTATACAGTGGAAATGAGAAATAGATTTAAGGGACTAGATCTGGTATACAGAGTGCCTGATGAACTATGGATGGAGGTTCGTGACATTGTTACAGGAGACAGGAAGCAAGACCATCCCCGAGAAAAAGAAACGCAAAAAAGCAAAATGGTTGCCTGAAGAGGCCTTATAAATAGCAGTGAAAAGAAGGGAAGCAAAAAGCAACAAAGAAAAGGAAAGATACACCCATTTGAATGCAGAGTTCCAAAGAATAGTAAGGAGAGATAAGAAAGCCTTCTTCAGTGATCAGTGTAAAAAAAGAGGAAAACAATAGAATGGGAAAGACTAGAGATGTCTTTCAGAAAATTAGAGATACCAAGGGAACATTTCATGCAAAGATGGGCTCAATAAAGGACAGAAATGGTAAGGACCTAACAGAAGCAGAAGATATTAAGAAGAGGTGGCAAGAATACACAGAAGAACTGTACAAAAAAGATCTTCACAACCCAGATAATCATGATGGTGTGATCACTCACCTAGAGCCAGACATCCTGGAATGTGAAATCAAGTGGGCCTTAGGAAGCATCACTATGAACAAAGCTAGTCGAGGTGAAGGAATTCCAGTTGAGCTATTTCAAATCCTGAAAGATGATGAGATAGTGAAAGTGCTGTGAAAGTGCTGCACTCAATATGCCAGCAAATATAGAAAACTCAGCAGTGGCCACAGGACTGGAAAAGGTCAGATTTCATTCCAATCCCAAAGAAAGGCAATGTCAAAGAATGCTCAAACTACTGTACAATTGCACTCATCTCACAAGCTAATAAAGTAATGCTTAAAATTGCTTGAGCAATATGTGAACCATTCAGTATCTTGAACTTCCAGGTGTTCAAGCTGGTTTTAGAAAAGGCAGAGGAACCAGAGATCAAATTGCCAACATCCGCTGGATCATCAAAAAAGCGAGAGAGTTCCAGAAAAACATCTATTTCTGCTTTTTTAACTATGTCAAAGCCTTTGACTGTATGGATCACAATAAACTGTGGGAAATTCTGAAAGAGATGGGCATACCAGACCATCTGAACTGTCTCTTGAGAAACCTGTATGCAGGTCAGTAGGTAATGGCTAGAATTGGACATGGAACAACAGACTTGTTCCAAATAGGAAAAGAAGTAGGTCAAGGCTGTATATTGTCACCCTGCTTATTTAACTTCTATGCAGAGTACATCATGAGAAACACTGGGCTGGAGGAAGCACAATCTGGAATCAGGATTGCCAGGAGAAATATCAATAACCTCAGATATGCAGATGACACCACCCTTATGGAAGAAACTGAAGAGAAACTGAAGAGCCTCTCGATGAAAGTGAAAGAGGAAAATGAAAAATTTGGCTTAAAACTCAACATTCAGAAATCTAAGTTCATGGCATCTTGTCCCATCACCTCAAGTCAAATAGATGGGGAAACAGTGGCTAACTTTATTTCTCTGGGCTCCAAAATCACTGCAGATGGTGATTACAGCCATGAAATTAAAAGACGCTTACTACTTGGAAGGAAAGTTATGCCCATCCTAGATAGCATATTGAAAAGCAGAGGCATTATTTTGCCAACAAAGGTTAGTCTAGTGAAGGCTATGGTTTTTCCAGTGGTCATGTATGGATGTGAGATTTGGATTACAAACAAAGCTGAGTGCCGAAGAATTGATGCTTTTGAACTGTCGTGTTGGAGAAGACTCTTGAGAGTCCTGAACTGCAAGGAGATCCAGCAGTCCCATCCTAAAGGAGATCAGTCCTGGGTGTTCATTGGTAGGACTGATGTTGAAGCTGTAGCTCTGATACTTTGGCCACCTGATGAGAAGAGCTGACTTATTTGATAAGACACTGATGCTGGAAACGATTAGAGGCAGGAGGAGAAGGGGACGACAGAGGAAGAGATGGTTGAATGGCATCACCAACTCAATGGACATGGGAGTTGGTGATGGACAGGGAGGCCTGGCGTGTTTCAGTTAATGGGATCGCAAAGAGTCAGACACAACTGAGTGACTGAAGCGAGTGAATAGAAAAAAATATTAAAATTAAAAGCTTCTGCACAACAAAGGAAACTATAAGCAACGTGAAAAGACAGCCTTCAGAATGGGAGAAAATAATAGCCAATGAAGCAACGGACAAACAATTAATTTCAAAAATATACAAGCAACTCCTGCAGCTCCATTCTAGAAAAATAAACAACCCAATCAAAAAGTGGGCCAAAGAACTTAACAGACATTTCTCCAAAGAATACATAAAAATGGCTAACAAACATATGAAAAGATGCTCAACATCACTCATTATCAGAGAAATGCAAATCAAAACCACAATGGGGTACCACTTTACACCAGTCAGAATGGCTGCCATCCAAAAATCTTCAAGCAATAAATGCTGGAGAGGATGTGGAGAAAAGGGAACCCTCTTACACTGTTGGTGGGAATGCAAACTAGTACAACCACTATGGAAAACAGTGTGGAGGTTCCTTAAAAAGCTGCAAATAGACCTGCCATATGACCCAGCAATCCCACTGCTGGGCATATACACCGAGGAAACCAGAATTGAAAGAGCCACGTGTACCCCAGTGTTCATCGCTGCATTGTTTACAATAGCCAGGACATGGAAGCAACCTAGATGCCCATCAACTGATGAATGGATAAGAAAGCTGTGGTACATATACACAATGGAATATTACTCAGCATTAAAAAAAATTTCATTTGAATCAGTTCTACTCAGGTGGATGGAACTGGAGCTTATTATCCAGAGTGAAGTAAGCCAGAAGGAAAAACAACAATACAGTATACTAACGCATATATATGGAATTTAGAAAGATGGTAACGAGAACCCTGCATGCGAGACAGCAAAAGGAACGCAGATGTATAGAACAGACTTGTGGACTATGTGGAAGAGGGCAAGGGTGGGATGATATGGGAGAATGGCATTGAAACATGTTAATTATCATATGTGAAATCAATCGCCAGTCCAGGTTTGATGTTCAGGGCTGGTGCACCGGGATGACCCAGAGAGAGGGAATCGGGAGGGATGAGGGAGGGAGGTTCTGGAAGGGGAACATATGTATACCCATGGCAGATTCATGTCAATGTATGGCAAAACGAACACAATAAAGTAAAGAAAATTTAAAAAAAAATTCAGCTTCAATATCTGCAGGTTCATGGTTTATGTAATGTTGAAGCCTTGCTTGGAGAATTTTGAGCATTACCTTGCTAGTGTGTGAGATGAGTGCAGTTGTGGGGTAGTTCGAATGTTCTTTGGCATTGCCTTTCTTTGTGATTGGAATGAAAACTGACCTTTTCCAATCCTATGACCACTGCTTAGGTTTTCAAATTTGCTGGCATATTGAATGAAACACTTTAACAGCATCATCTTTTAGGATATAAAATAGCTCAACTCAAATTCCACTGCTTTCATAGGCTCTGCATTTGTTGTTTACAGTCACTAAATCATTTTCAACTCTCCAACCCCATGGACTGCAGCATTCCAGGCTTCCCTGTCCTTTGTTAGGCAAAATTTATGTCCTTTCAGTTGTTGATGCTGTCTAGCAACCTCATCCCCTGCCACCCTCTTTTCCTCTTGCCTTTAGTCTTTTGCAGCATCAGGGTCTTTTCTGATGAGTCATCTCTTTGCATCAAGTGGCCAAAGTAATGGATCTTCAGCTTCAGTGTCAGACTTATATTTGTTATTAATACGTAGCAGACTTTAGTTACCTTTCTGATAAACTTAGCAGAAAATAATTTTAAGATTGTTTTAAAAGCACTGTATTTCTCAAGTTAGAAATTTAATTAAGAGGGAATGTCCTATGGATGCAGGAATTATGAAACTGCAGTTATATTTGCTGTATATGATATACATTGCTGCATTTTGTTAAGGATCAGTTGTGCATCCTCGGTTGTGTCTGACCCTTTGTGACCCCATGGATTGTAGACTGTTAGCTCCTCTGTCCGTGGGATTTTTCAGACAAGAATACTGGGCATTTCCCCCTGCAGGACATCTTCTCCACCCAGGGATCAAACTCATGTCTTCTGTGTCTCCTTCCTGGCAGGTGGATGCTTGTCCCCTTGTGCCACCTGGGAAGCCCCAGATATCACTATATCCTGTGCTTATTTGCAAGTAGAGTGTTTGCATTTAAATATAAGTGTATATATATATATATATATTCAAACAACCTGTATTAACATCAGTTTTTTTGTAATCTACATAATTGATTCGGTGGTGTGTGTAGAGGAAAACATTGATTTATTCTTTCATTGATAGTTACTTTCTGAATTTTAATCCAGTACTACTAGCACATACACTGTACCAAATTTTAGTCTTAAGGAATTTATAAACTATGTCAAAGTCATTAACCAGGAGACAATGCAGAAAAAAAGTGAAATGTACTAGAGGATATAAATTTTCCATCAGAAAAGATAAAAGGAGCCAAACAAAAATGACTGTGATATCGCTAATTTAATACATGAATATAATCTATAGGAATGTATCTCATTTATCTATACACTATTAAATGCATTTAATTTTAGTCAAGATTGTATGGCAGTTTTTTCCTAAGGTATTTGTGTGGTTTTGAAATCAAGTTAATAATAGCATGTGAAAAACAATATGATTTTATAATGTCAATGTATCTACACAGGCAGTAATTTCTTAATATTTGAAGTTGTTAAAAATTTCTTTATACTGAGTGAATCAGTATTGGGCTGCCAAACCAAAACCTTTAATTGAATCTATTTTTGAAATCTTATCAATTTCAGTGATATTAATAATAATTAAAAGGGGTATTTATTATTTTCAGGAACAGTATTTTCTTAATTTTAGTAAAACAAATTGCCTTGCTTTTAGATAGTAATACCTACGTAAGAAAAAGTAGCTAATAGTTTAATTTGGGTGAGATCTTCCTCTTGGAATTGAAATCTCTATAGACTGAAGATAAAATGTCAGTCTTCATATTTATAACAGTTATAAACGAAAGGAGACAAGATTTTAAAAGTCTATATAACATTAAACTAAAAGGCAGCATTTTTAGGGAACTACACTTGTTACATATTTCTGAGTTTAAAAATCTACTTCTTTGATGTAAAATAAATCTGATGTATTTGGTTTCTTTTAGAAATGAGGAGTTTTCTGTACCTTATTTACTGTTTTATGGGAAAGAGAAATAATAGGTTCTTTCTCCAAGTAAATAATTAAGTAGCATCTATTCAGCTAAACATATTTATCATTCATGGCTTTAATAATATCAAGGTACATTTTTTGATCATAAATAAATATTTGCTGGCTTGTTATTGATGAATGCTTAAACCTGTAAACTGGATTGAACCAGTTGAATTTCCATCATGCATATGTCATTACCTTTGAAGAAGTGGGTATTAACCCTGGAAAGTGACACTTTTAACAGAGTAGGTGTATGTGGGGTGTCTATTATATTTCCTTGGGGTAACTAGAGCCAGTTTCCACTTACTAGTTTCTGCAGGGGATAGCTGGATGAAAAGTAGAAAAATCAGCTGTGCTATAACATTTTTTAACCTGACTTTGTGGCAAAATAATTGCTAGTAACTGCTATATTCTTGGAGGATAGAAAGCCATAGTCCTGGACTGTTTAAAGGGTATGTCTGATCCATGAATTGTAAGTAAAACAATGGGTCACTCTCCCTTAGTCTTTTATGAACTAAACAATTTCCCCGTCAACTACTTTTTTCTAATTCATATTCATAACAGGCTTAAATTGCCCATCAGTCTTTAATAGAAAGTGTTTCTCAGGGACTAAAAGGTTTCCACAAGAGATACTAATGGTTTCACACTAGTCACCAACTTGATTTTTTCTGCTTCTCAGCTGTCTTTAGTTTCACAGTCCAGAGACCAGCTGTCTAGACAGGTGTTTATCTCACTGGTATCTAAAAGTAGAAACTGAACATCATTATTTAAAAACTGCAACTCTAGTGATAACAGTTCTGGTCTGAGCTGTGCACTGTTACAAATGTGTTCCTTAGAACAAATGGATGACAAAATGATTTATTTTGCATGGACCAGCTGTGAACTTAAGTAGTGTATATGAACTGTGGGTGCTACTTACATTGCACAGAAATATCAAGAAATTTAATAAAGATATAATATCAAAAAGTGTTTGAAGCAAGAAAGACATTTATGAGGTAGATTTAGTTTTTAGAAAATATTCACTGTCTACAATATAGGGAAAAAAATAATAGGCATCAGCAGTCTTAAAGCTATCACTATGAAAGTAAATTCTGCTAAAAAATATTTTAAGACCTACTCATCGACAGATCTTGGCTATACAGCATACCATGACTTTCAGTATAGAAGCTATAGTTCATTTATTCAAAATTCAAATAGCCCATATGCTAATTGCTATATGAGTATTTTTGTTTTGTACTAAAGGACTAACTTTTATGAATATAAATGATTTAAAGATACTGATACAAAAAGATGTTTAATTGGGTTATGGAATCATATTCTCCTTCTACACCAGGGCTTTAACATACACACATGCGCCTACCCCTTACAGAGGCACTCACTGTTTTGGAGACGCAGTTGGTGCAGTAGTTCCATACTTGTAACCCAGTATCTTATTCAGTGCCCAGATCCTCTATTCTTTTCCTTTGGGAATGTTATTTAACACAGTTTGATGCCCCAGTATTGGTGTTTTCCTGCGTAAAATAGGAATAATAATAGTTCCCAAATCATAAAGTTGCTATGAAGATACATTACAAGATATATATAGTTATCTTAGGAACAACCTGACATTTAATATGTGGACAATGAACTTTAGTGGTTATAGTTTCTAAAAGTAGGTTGATGTGTTTTGTCACATGTAATTTGAACTTAAAACATTTTTTTCTGCAGGAAAAATAGGTACCAAGTTTGGACAGGTTAAGTTTAACTTGAATTCTATTATTTATAGTTAAATTTCATTTGTTTTGGTATGCTATCTTGGTAAGTTAAATTCTAATGTAAAGTGTTTTTATGACAAATTAGTTTTGGGTTAAAGCTATTAAATTAAATTAAACATTTTGGGAGAAAAGTTTATAAGTTAATGACAGAGACAAAGTAGTTTTTCTGATCTATGTATGACCTTCTGACAATATTATTAAACAGAGGAAACAGACTCTCTTCATGAATAAATATTTTTTGTGTATCATTTGAAAGGTTTTTCTTTCAGGTTTGCTCTTTTTTTCCATGCCAGCCCTTTCTCCAAGGAAAGCTATAGATAAGAAATAGTATAAGGTGAATCTTTGAGTAGTAAGGAAGTCCAGGAAAGAAGCAAATGGATCACATCAGAGCACTGTTCCTGAACTTCTTGATGTATGCACTAAAATATATATTAATGAATTTTGAAAAGCTAATAAAATTTATATGAAGCTTTTCTGTATTGCTGCTAAAGAATACTTGTTTATTGCTATTTCTGTATAAGAATAGATGTTGTAATGTATATGTGTAATAGCAGCACAACATCTGTCTGGTAGTCATTCAATAAGTATTGATTCTCTTTCCACTCCTATGCGATACTGTTGCCTGTCATTCGGTCCTTTTATTCTGTTCCTCAGCTCAGAATATTTTGACTATTTTAATCCTTCAAAATGTTTCTTATATCATCACCTTCATCTTTATTCAGAATATCTTATGTAGTTATTAACAAAATTTCTTTCATCATCGAGTTGAGAATAACTGTCATATCATGCGCCAGCAAAAAAATAAAAATAAAGGAATTTGCACTTAATACTAATTTCTTGATCTAGCAATTCGAATTGTCCCTGCCCTCCTAACGAATTTATATATCTCCGGGCCTTAACCACTGGATCTGTGACATAACCTTATTTGGAAAAGGTATCTTTGTAGTTGTAATTAAGTAAGTTAAAACTCAGGATGAGATAATGCAGGCTTACCTGTACTGGCCCTAAATCCCATTGCATGTTTCCTTATTAAAATAATACACAGTATAAAGTGAGGACACAGAGGAGAAGCCAGATGAGACAGAAACTGTAATCATTCAGGTCTAAGGCAAAAAATACTTGCAATTAGAGGATGAATTCTCCCCTAGAATCTTTTTTTTTTTTTTTGGTGAGTGGGATTTTTTTTTTTAATTGTTTTTGCCATACAATGCCATGATATCACCATGGGTTTACATATGCTCCCCCTCCAGAACTCCCCTCCCTCCTCTCTCCCGCCTCCCTCCCCCCAGGAAATCTCGATGCACCAGCCCCGAGCATCAATCCTGGGCTGGCGATTGATTAGACATATGATAATTAACATGTTTCAATGCCATTCTCCCATATCATCCCACTCTTACCCTCATCCACAGAGTTCACGAGTCTATTCTATACATATGCGTTCCTTTTGCTGTCTCGAATGTTGGGTTCTCGTTACCGTCTTTCTAAATTCCATATATATGCGTTAGTATACTGTATTGTTGTCTTTGCTTCTGGCTTGCTTCACTCTGGATAATGGGCTCCAGTTTCGTCCATCTGAGTAGAACTGCTTCAAATGAATTTTTTTTTAATGCTGAGTAATATTCCATTGTGTATATGTACCACAGCTTTCTTATCCATTCGTCAGTTGATGGGCATCTAGGTTGCTTCCATGTCCTGGCTATTGTAAACAAAGCAGCGATGAACATTGGGGTACACGTGGCTCTTTCAATTCTGGTTTCCTCGGTGTATATGCCCAGCAGTGGGATTGCTGGGTCATATGGCAGGTCTATTTGCAGCTTTTTAAGGAACCTCCACACTGTTTTCCATAGTGGCTGTACTAGTTTGCATTCCCACCAACAGTGTAAGAGGGTTCCCTTTTCTCCACATCCTCTCCAGCATTTATTGCTTGTGGATTTTTGGATGGCAGCCATTCTGACTGGTGTAATGTGGTACCTCATTGTAGTTTTGATTTGCATTTCTCTGATAATGAGTGATGTTGAACATCTTTTCATGTGTTTGTTAGCCATTTTTATGTTTTCATTGGAGAAATGTCTGTTAAGTTCTTTGGCCCACTTTTTGATTGGGTTGTTTATTTTTCTAGAATGGAGCTGCAGAAGTTGCTTGTATATTTTTGAGATTAATTGTTTGTCTGTTGCTTCATTGGCTATTATTTTCTCCCATTCTGAAGGCTGTCTTTTCACGTTGCTTATAGTTTCCTTTGTTGTGCAGAAGCTTTTAATTTTAATTAGGTCCCATTTGTTTATTCGTGCTTTTATTTCCAATATTTTGGGAGGTGGTTCATGGAGTATCCCACTTTGGTTCATGTCAGAGAGTGTTTTTCCTGTTATCCTCTAGGAGTTTTATAGTTTCTGGTCTTATGCTTAGCTCTTTGATCCATTTTGAGTTTATCTTTGTGTATGGTGTTAGAAAGTGTTCTAGTTTCATTCTTTTACAAGTGGCTGTCCAGTTTTCCCAGCACCACTTGTTAACGAGGTTGTCTTTTCTCCATTGTATATTCTTGCCTCCTTTGTCAAAGATAAGGTGTCCATAGATGCATGGATTTATCTCTGGGCAAGCACAGAAATTGAAACCGTAATCAGAAATCTTCCCTAGAATCTTTAGAAACACTTCTGCTATGATGACACCTTAATGTCGGTCTTCTAGTTTATAGAACTGTGAGAAAATACATTTCTGTTGCTTTAAAGCTCCAGGTTTTTGGCATTGTATTTGAGAACTGTAGAAAATTAATAGATGTGTTTTGATCTCTATAGGCATAGAAAGAAGCATTCCTTTTTAAATTTGTTTTTGTTTTTCAGCAATTTTATTGGCGTATAATTGATTTGCCATGTTGTGTTAGTTTCTGCTGTATCACAAAGTGAATCAATTACAAAGATACATATATCCACTATTTTTTAGATTCTACTCCCATATCAGTCACTTCAGTCGCTCAGTCGTGTCTCTTTGTGACTCCATGAAGCACAGGACGCCAAGCCTCCCTGTCCCTCACCAAATCCCAGAGTCCACCCAAATCCATGTCCATCGAATCAGTGATGCGACCCAGCCATCTCATCCTCTGTCTTCCTCTTCTCCTTCTGCCCCCAATCCTTCCCAGCATTAGGGTATTTTCCAATGGATCAACTCTTTGCACAAGGTGGCCAAAGTACTGGAGTTTCAGCTTCAACATGAGTTCTATCAATGAACACCCAGGACTGATCTCCTTTAGGATGGATGATTGGATCTCCTTGCAGTCCAAGGGACGCTCATGAGTCTCCTCCAACACCACAGTTCAAAAGCATCAATTCTTTGGCGCTCAGCTTTCTTCACCGTCCAACTCTCACATCCATACATGACCACTGGAAAAACCATAACCTTGACTAGATGGAACTTTATTGGCAAAGTAATAGCCTTTAAATATGCTATCAAGGTGGGCCATAACATTCCTTCCAAGTAGTAAGCATCTTTTAATTTCATGGCTGAAGTCACCATCTGCAGTGATTTTGGAGCCCCCCAAACTAAAATCTGACAACTGTTTCCACTGTTTCCCCATGTATTTCCCATGAAATGATGGGACCAGATGCCATGATCTTAGTTTTCAAAATGTTGAACTTTAAGCCAACTTTTTCACTCTCCTCTTTCATTTTCATCAAGAGGCTTTTTAGTTCCTCTTCACTTTCTGCCATGAGGGTGGTGTCACCCGCATATTTGAGGTTATTGGTATTTCTGTCAGCAGTCTTGATTCCAGCTTGTGCTTCCTCCAGCCCAGTGTTTCTCATGATGTACTCTTCATAGAAGTTAAATAAGCAGGATGATAATATACAGCCTTGACCTACTCCTTTTCCTATTTGGAACTAGTCTGTTGTTCCATGTCCAGTTCTAACTATTACTTACTGACCTGCATACAGGTTTCTCAAGAGACAGTTCAGATGGTCTGGTATTCCCATCTCCTTCAGAATTTTCTACAGTTTATTGTGATCCAAACAGTCAAAGGCTTTGGCGTAGTCAATAGAGCAGAAATAGATGTTTTTCTGGAACTCTCTTGCTGTTTCAATGATCCAGCAGATGTTGGCAGTTTGATTTCTTATTCCTCGGCCTTTTCTAAAACCAGCTTGAACATCTGGAAGTTCACGGTTCACGTATTGCTGAAGCCTGGCTTGGAGAATTTTGAGCATTACTTTACTAATGTGGGAGATGAGTGCAATTGTGTGGTGGTTAGAGCATTGTTTGGCATTGCCTTTCTTTGGGACTGGGATGAAAACTGAGGTTTTCCAGTCCTGTGGCCGTTGGCGCATTTTCCAAATTTGCTGGGATATTGAGTGCAGCACTTTCACAGCATCATCTTCAGGACTTGAAATAGCTCAACTGGAATTCCATCACCTCCACTAGTTTTGTTTGTAGCGATGCTTTCTAAGGCCCACTTAACTTCACATTCCAAGATGTCTGGCTCCAGGTGAGTGATCACACCATCATGATTATCTAGGTCGTGAAGAACTTTTTTGTACATTTCTTCTGTGTATTCTTGTCACCTCTTCTTAATATCTTTTGCTTCTTTTAGGTCCATTTCTGTCCTTTATTGAGCCCATCTTTGCATGAAATGTTCCCTTGGTATCTCTACTTTTCTTAAAGAGATCTCTAGTCTTTCCCATTCTATTGTTTTCCTCTATTTCTTTGCATAGATCGCTGAGGAAGGCTTTCTTATCTCTCCTTACTATTCTTTGGAACTCTGTATTCAGATGGGAATATCTTTCCTTTTCTCCTTTGCTTTTTACTTCTCTTCTTTTCACAGCTGTTTGTAAGGCCTCCTCAAACAACCTTACTCCCTTATAGGTCACTTAGAGACCTACTCCCATATAGGTCATTACAAAGTACTGAGTAGTGTTGCCTATGCTATACAGTAGGTTCTTATTTGTTATCTATTTTATATACAATAGTGCATATATGGGGCTTCACTGGTGGCTCAGGTGGTGAAGAATCTGCCTGCAATGCTGGAGATCTGGTTTGATCCCTGAGTTGGCAAGAGCCCCTGGAGGAGGGCATGGCACCCACTCGAGTATTTTTGCCTGAAGGTACCCCATGGACAGCAGAGCCTGGCAAGCTACAGTCCATGGAGTTGCAAAGCGTCAGATTTGACTGATCATCTAGGCACAACACAGGAGTAGTGTGTATATGTCAGTTCTAATCTACCAGTTCATCCTTCCTGCCTACTGTTACCCCACGGTAACCATAAATTTGCTTTCTTTATCTGTGACTATTTCTGTTTTGTCAGTAGATTCATTTGTGCCATTTTTTATTCTCCACATTTAAACAGTATCATATGATATTTGTTTTTCTCTGTCTGGCTTTTCTTACTCACCATTCAAAATAAATTACACAGCAAATGTAGAAGAAAGAGAAATGGAGATAAAAGTAGGATTAAAGGTATTCCTGAATACATCTTGCTTAGTGGTTGATTCAAATTAATGATTATCAAAGTTCATTGTAATTCATTAAGTACTTACTAACCCTGGACTTCTCAGCAGAAGCACTATTGACATTTGGGCTGCATTGTTTTTGTCATAGGAGGCTGTTCTTTGCATTTGGAATGTACAGCACTATCCTTGGTCCCTACCTTTTAGAGGCAGTGTGTACTTTTCCAAGTGATGACAACCAAAAGTGTCCCCAGAACCTCAGGTGTAGGGTGAGGTCAGTGAAATCCTGACCGTAGGTTCAACACTAAGGGTATGCTAAGAGCTGAGTAATGAAGATAAATAATATTTAATACAATATTTTAAAATAATACAAAAATGAATGATGAAATACAAAACTTTGAATGATGAAAAAAATGGTACCAATATTAAATACTGTGTAATGAGGAAGACAGAATTTCCCTCTGTTAGAAGTACTGCACAAACCTAAGTTATGGTGTTGTTGTGATGATTATTTGATCTGTTTTAGCCTTCTAGTTAATTTTCTCATTTCTAGGAGGAGAGATTAAGGATTTTGGCTCTGGAGGCTGACATATCTGAGCTTAAACCTTGCTGTGCATATGCTTACTATGTGTCCTAAGATATATGTTACGTTCTCAGCATTCTTATATATACATTGGGTTAATGAGTACACTTGCTATATGGAATTTATGTAAATACCTGAAGTCATTTTTGTTGAGTATGTAGCATAGTGTTTGAAAAGTGCTCAGATAGCAAAGGCCATAAACATCAAAAAATAACAAATAAGAAACCTCTCTCCTCCAATAATCAAAGCTTTACTTAAATTTTAGAAGCCCCTTGTGCAAAAACCATGATGTGTCCTGGGTATATTAAGTGGGTTAGATAAGGATTTACTACTGTATATTCTGTCTTCTAATTGAAAATAGCAGAATATTGAATTCAGACTCAGCTCCAAAGCATAATATCCCTACAGATACATAACAGCATCTAATCATGCAACAGGACTTTCCCTCTGTTAGAAGTAAATAGGTAAAGAATTTGCCTGCCAATGCTGGGGATGTGAATTCAATCCATGAATTAGGAAGACCCCTGGAGAAGGAAATTTCAACCCACTCACTGTTCTTACCTGGGAAATTGCATGGACAGAGGAGCCTGATGGGCAACAAACAGTCCATGGGTTCACAAAAGAGTTGGGCCTGACTTAGGGAATAAAAAACAACAAATTATGCAACGACTGTTTTAAGCGGTCTCTTAACAGATCTTGTGAGTTAGGGTGTTCTTTTAGCTCCACTGCCATACTGCAGATATGACAGAGACAACTGCATCATTTGTATCCTGTTTTCTGTTTAAATGGTTGCAGTAAATGGAAGGCAATCGCCCAACATTAGGGTAGTAGCGGTAGTCAGGGACAATGCGAGTTGAGCTTAGAATCGAGAATGTAATACAGAATCTGCTTTGGGAAAAAATTACACCAAAAAAAGAAGAGAAAACAAAAGCCTTAGAGTTAATAGGGGAACTAGTATCCTCTGTGACAAGACTCTGAGAATTGTTCAGTCACTCAGTTGTGTCTGATGCTTTGTGTCTGAGAATACCCACAGATTGCAAATTAACTTAGGCCTGCTAATTCTTTTCAACTTTTCATAATTATGAACATAAAAAAATCTGGCCTATTTGAAAATCCAAAACATTTTTTCTGTTGGAAATTACATCGTTACTGTCTTAAATTTTAGTCACACATGAAGCACCTACTGAAAGCATGGCACAGTGGGTATTATTCGAAAAATTCATGATCCTAGAAAATCTCTGTTAATTCTCTTTGTAAATATTCTGAAAAAATGAGGCATTTGCCATATGAACCACTTTGAGTATAAATTTGAAAGACAGAGTTTAAAATTTTACTATTTACAATGGAAAAAAAATAGCCCCAAATCTGAAATAGATTTTAACAGTGAAGTCACGTATGGAATTGTTTGAAAAAAAACAAGCCATAGAAGGAATGAAAAATATACAAAATATTTGAGAATATACAATAACAGAATTAGAAAAAATAGTGTGGTACACAGTTCATATATATTCATTAGTATGACATTTTTATTTGAACTTACATTTTAATACTTATTAAACAAGAAGATATGTTAATGGTTTTGTCATTAGAAATTGTGAGTTGTATTATAAAAATTATGAATATGTAGTTTATTGCATAGTACATTAATAATAAATATGTCACACATATATAAACTTATGGAAAATATGAGATAAATATATGATTATTTTCTTAAGAGTAAGGTTTTGATATTACAATAATATATTTGTATATCATTCATATACATTCTATACATTTTATAGATTATTTTGATGATATAGATGCAAACACATATACTAGATCATTATGGAACCTCAAATGAATTACCATTAGTAAAAAAATAAATACTATATTAATCCTATAATAGTTTCATCTTTAAGCCATTGGTGATAATACCTAGAATTGTTGAAAGCATGGAATATTAGTGTTACTAATGAAATTGGTTATGATGCACTTTTTGTTTACAAGTGAAAACAAAGCATGCCATAGAATTTAGATTATAACATACTCTTTCTTCTCAAGAGCATTTTGAAGATGTCCAATAAGAAAATTTAAGGGGAATAAATTTTTTTTCAGTGAAGAAAAAAATAAACATTTTATACATCTTTTTTAGCATCAAGAATTCAAGATTTATTCTGTAATATCAAAAGCCACTTGAGAAAAAGATAAAAAGCAGAACCATAAACTTCAACTTGAAAACAAAATTTCACCTTAGATAATATTTGTACAAAATGCTATCTATTATCAAAAAAGTGATAGCTATAAATGTTTCCCCATTTTTATTATCCATGGCTTTCTTGGAACTCATGAAACTATATAGATTTTTCATCATCTGTGCTAGGAATACTTGAAAATGTTACCCCCAGCATATTGAAAAATGATAAAAGAGAAATTTCTTTATAACCTTATTTAATAGAACTGACAGTAGTACAGAAAAATAAGAGAACACGTATGCATACATACATAAGTGCTCCTCTATTAAATTGTACTTATAATATGAGCATATTTATAAGACAGAATTAATATTAAAATTGCTTGGTTTATTATTCAGATTTTTTGGAGGAATCTTAACTTTTTACTGAAAACTAATGTGAGTAATTCAGTGTTCTTGGTTTTGTCTTTTAAAATTCTATATTCCATCTTTGTCTCCATTTAGTCTTTGCATACTTTATATATAGTTTTGCTTAGTTATTTCTCCGTAGCAAAAGCCTTTAAGAAAATTTATTTTTGAATTTCCTTGGAATACATAATGTTAACTTAGAAATGTTAATAATTATGATCAGTCTAAAGTTTCATTGCACAAAAAATCCAGGACAAGGTGGGTCTTGAATGCAGTCAATGTCACGATTTTTGCTGGAGAGAAAGGAATCTGGTTGTGTTTGATTTAATTGGAATATGCATTGTTTGGCTACCATTTATATTGCTTTTTAAAGGAGTTCAGTTTCCTTCTACTTTAAAATTATGAAAGTTTTTCTTCAGTTGTGGTGGTTTGTGGTAGATTACCTGAAAGGAAAGATGGCTGCAATGGAGATTAAAGTGGACTAGAAGTTTTGAATGACAAATGTTATTATGAAAGTTTTACCTTTCATCAAAAAGCACACAAACTCTAAAAGTACTATGATGCTAAAGGCAGGCTTTGAAATTTTGAATTAGTGTAGGCCTGATTTGGTTTCTAAAAATCCCGACAATAGGATAAAATATGATTCTGGCACATCAACAATATGACAAAGGCTCCTCTCTTCAGTTGTTTTATCATGGAAGGTGTACAGTTGGTTTGTATTTACATAGTTAGCTGGAAAGATAAGAATTCTTATGATTGAACCTTTATGTCTGTATTGTTAAGATACAGTTCTGAAGGAGTTATTAGACATGAGGTAAATAATGTTTCCTTGTATTTTTAAACTGTATATCCCATGATAGGTATGAGTCTTTAAAAGCAAATGCTTTCTAATAGTACAAGCAAAATACATAAAATTTATAAAAATGTAAATAATGTCTTTGTATTCAAAAAGAGAAAATAAAAAAATTCAGATTTTGTGTTGAATTTGATAAGAAAATTAACTCGTTAAGTGTCTGTGTTCCTCTTATAGCTTTCTAAATGCTTCAAAATGATTTTCTGTGTTTTTGACAGCAGTAAAATTATCGTCAAGATTAAGAAAACTAGTGACCAAGTACAGTTACATAAAAAATGAGTAACTCATTATAATCATTATCCATAAGCTTTTATTAACCTCATAACTATAAATAATGGACATATATGTATATATACTAATATATATATGCACATATCAGTTGGACTTATTTCAATAAATGCTCCCCATATATATGTATATAGGATGTTTATGCACGTGTCTTTTTGTACACATATATTAACCCAGTGTGGTATATTTTATACTCTTGAAAGCTCAGGGTTATAATTTTTTTAGTGAGTAGTGTAAGTTTTGGTAGGTCAATATAGTTTAAGCAAAACTTTTTAATTATTTGTTTTTCATGTGTATACAAATCTTTTCAATTCACACATTGTGTCCATGCATAATTCCCCACGTAGTGCTCATAATATCCCCATGAGTTAAATATTATTATACTCATTTTATGGAAAGGGAACTAAAATGAAAGTACATAGAGACTTTCCAAGGTCATATACAAATTCAAAACTTCCAGTTACCTCTTTATACTATATATGCCATTATACCCATATATCCTATTCTATCATTGTTGTTTTTAAAATAAACAAAATGTGTCTGAAGAACAGAGAATGATTACACATTGTCGTACATCACCTTAGAAGCAGAGGTAATAGAGCCATCAACATTTGAATTATCAGCTTACTTCTAAGCCGCTGTTGGATATTGCTTCCCTAGGCATAATGGCTTCCAGTAAAACATTCTTTGCATTGCTTATATGTAATGGAAATAAAAGTGGCCATAAACAATTCTTTTTTCCTTTCAATTATAGCAAAACCCCCATATAAATGTGAACATGGAGAATTACATCAAATAAACAGTAGTATTCTCAAATTATAAAAAATATATTTTACTAATTCTTAGGATCTTTCACAAGCTGATCTATTTAATTCAATTGAAATAATCTTTACCATAATTTATTTAGAAATTGTGTGATTAAAATTGTAACCAGGCCCCTCTCCACTCAGAGGTAATCACCTAATGACCACAGGCAAGTACGCACACATTTGAAAACAGATCAGAAACTGTATTCATAGTAGGAATAGTATAGTGTAGCATGGGAACCCAAAGTACCCACTCTACCAGGATTTCTTAAGGAATTTACTTTTCATAAGAAGCTAGAAGAATGTAATACTTACTCAAGATGATTGGAGTTAAGGATAAGGAAAAAAAAAAGACTAAAGGATTGATACAGAGGGAAGAGAGTGTGTGAAGAGAAGAAAATATATAACTCTGAATTGAATACAGTACTAAATAGTTTGGTTATGGATTGGGGTGTGGTGAGGAGCAGTAATGAGACACTGAATCAAATTTAGCATGGAATATTTCACCTTTCTTAAGCATGCTTAATGACATTAAGTAATAAATCCTGTTGAAACAGTGAAGACAGTGTTTACCTTGGAGAACAAATAGCTGTGAAAACCTAACAGTACTATAGTAGATTTGCTATGCGTGTGTTAGTCATTCAGTTGCCTCCGTCTCTTTACAACTTCAAGGACTGTAGCCCACCAGGGTCCTTTGTCCATGAAATTCTTCAAGCAAGAATATTGAAGTGGATAGCCATTCCCTTCTCCAAATTATTTGGGTATAATTATTCAAAAATACTCTTAATTTAGCATTTTAGACTATCTTCAACAGCACAGATTTCATAAGTTTCATTCTTACCTTTCATTTACTCATTAGTAAATGAGTTTTGATAAAGGGGGAGTTAATTTTTTTCATTATTGAAAAAATTTTGTCTTCTCTTGGCAAGGAATTTTGATCACTATAACATTTTAATTTCTCAAGGTTAAAATCTCCTGTTTTTAATGGCTTAGAAATATTTTAGAAATACATATCAGAAGTAATAAGATTGTGTGAATCCCCAGATGATCTTATAACATGGCTAAGAAATCAATCTTGTTTTATTTGTTGTTTAAGTCACTGAGATTTTAGTACTTTGTAACTGCAACACAATTTAGCTTATCCTGAGCAACGTAGATTGTCAGGAAACAGTCTAATATGTCTATTTTTTCATAGATAATATTAATAAAATTAAAGAAAAAGTGTGCCTCTTTACTACCAGCTACATAATTTTTAGGACCCACTTCATCATGAAAAATGAGAGCCCCCTAGTTAAAATATTAAGACTTTCAAGATAGTGATGGTGGACTCTTAAAACAAGCATGAGCTCCTAAGCATGTGGCTCTATGCAGCTGCACAGGACACACCATGAACTTTGTCTCATGCATATCGAGCCTTTGTCTATAGTATGTATGAGTGAAACAATGTGTTTTGTATATGGGGATATTATAAATGTAGGAGTTGTTGAGCCAAGAAACTTAGAAGAGAAGTGATTCCTGTCCTAAGTTTTCTTTCTTTTAGAAAGAGGATATTTGAAGGGTGTTCCTGATATTCCCAGAATATAGATAGTGATATTATCTACTAAACTTAATTTTCTTCTGTGGTGAGTTTGATGTTTTGGGGTTAAGGAATACAGAGAGCTAGGAAGAGTCAATGGGGTACATAATTGCTGAAATTTCAGACAAGAGCTTCTTTTGATAGATACATGTGTCATGAATCTACATATTGAATCATGGCCTCTTTTAATCTATCAGGTTATAATTATTTTTATATTTAATTAAAATTCTTCATTGGCATTTTGAAAATACAGGTGGACATAAGATATACATATATTTGTATATATTTATAATGTCAAGTTATGTATATATAGTTTTAGATTAAGTAGTATAAATGCAGTTAGCTGATGAAGTTTTGGATACTATGAATCCTTTTTATGTAGTCTATAAAAATTTTGTGGATTCCTTGTGAAACTAGGATTCCTTGTGAATCCTAGTTAATAAGACTGATTCTTGATACTTACAGCACTTGGATTAGTGTGACCATAGGCCTTCACTAGACAATCATGCTCAGAAAACTTTATTGGCAAAAATATTCAGCTCTTCATTTACTGAACATGTTACTTTGCATGCCTGTATTTCCTACAAGGTGATCTGTTAACTTTCTCCCATAAGAAAGTAATCAAATTTATTTTGTAAAATCATAGATTAAGATTCTACCTGAAAATTACATTCAGTAAAATATACTTTAATGAAAACTATACCAACAGAACCTAACCTATGACTAATGTTCAACAAAGTAAAAAAACGTAATTGTTACAGTAAAGATTTCAATATTACACTGAGTTTTATGCTGTACCGTTGAATCACTGAGATCTGTAAAGCAGCTTATTTTTCAGTGTTTATTGAAAAAGTTCAATATTTTATTAATTATTAAAGATTTATTACATATCTATTATATACTGCATATGAAAAGGAAATGTTGCAAATTTTATCTGAAAAATAATTGAGGGATTTCTGACTTCATGAAGTTTATGTCATAATCTGAAATACATTTTACATTTATAGGAAATGAACTGCATTTTCCATAAATAAAAGCTGCAGATTAGGGTTAGAATTCTAATTGAAAGTGTCAAGACATGAATTTATAAAAATAAAAACAATTTAAATGAGAATTGTCTATTATAGAAATAATTAGCAAGAAAGAGTAGATTCTGAGTGCATAGGCTTCTTTTGTTGGAACAATTATTGACTAAGATATTTATAGAGATAATACATTTACCACTTCCCTGAAAGCCTAAAATATCCGTGAAGTTTTGAGGGAGGTAGCTAACCAAATTATACTTAAGTGCCCTTCAGGGATCCAAAGCCATAGCTAATTTCAATATTGTGAAGGTAATATTGAAGCTAGAACACTGTATTATGTTGGATTATTTTATTTTTCACACTAAATAAAATAAGTACCTTACCAATATTCTGCAGGTAGCTGTCACTGAAATTTTGTCTAAGATTGATTTCTAAATCAGATATAAGAAACTTCTGCTGACTAGCATTCTCTTTTGCATCTATTTTCTGTTTTATCCCTTTTTGAATTGCATTAGACTTTTAATTGATGAGACTTAAAAATACCATTTATACAAATTTTGTAAATGCCAGTATTAAAGACAAATCTCAGATTTGCTTCAATAGTGATATGAAAGGCTATTGTCACATTCTGGGGAAAATATATATTAACTGAACTGTAATTTAAATTATTTTTCTCATAATAAACACAGCATTGTGTGTATTGGAAACACTGTCTCATCAAACCTGAAAAACTATACCATTTGCAAGCAACAGGTTTCCCTTATATTTGGTCTTATCACTGATATTCAGTCTTTCATGGTGGATATAGAGACTAACATCCTCATACATTTATCAGCCCTTAATTTACCTTATTATTCTTAAATTTATTTTTTGATACTATACCATCTGTATTTATAAGAGTTACCTTTAAAGCAGAACCTGAAGTAACATATTCTGTACAGGAGTTTATTTTACAGGTAATTATGAAAAGCGATAGTGAAGACATGGGGAAAATAAGGCATGGAAGAAGGAAAGACTAGAGTGTATGACTGCCTTGGTTACCACTGTGAGCATCTGGGAATTAGTTCTGCTGGGAGCACCCTGAATAGTTATAAAAACAGCCCTTCAGAATTGTCCACTTGAAATCAGGAGGCTGAAGCTTTTCTCTACTAGCTCCTGATACTTTGGTTGAAGGTTATCAGACTTATCAACTGCCCTGTAACTCCAGGTAGTCCAATGTCCTTGAAATGAAATGCTGCTAGTTAGCTTGACTGCCCCCTGTATCTGTAGCTGAAATAATCATAGATGAGCCAGAGGAATGTGGTGTGAGGCACAAATAGCATCTGCCATATCACTTTCTTCCAAAAAAAGCTTTCAATAAACTTCCGATTTATTATATCAAGAATTATCTTCCTGCATATTTTTTTAAACTAAGTATCTCCTTATAATACAAGCTCCAAGAAAACTTGATTGCATTTTTATTTTGATTATATCTTGATGTTCTTTGGGAAATTTCACAGTACAATGAAATCTTCTGATATATATATATATATATATATATTTATTTATTCACTTTTATTTCATTTATATTACAGTTCATAATACTTGAAAGTGAAAGTCACTTCAATCGTGTTTGACTTTTTGCAACCCCGTGGACTGTACAGCCTATGGAATTCTCCAGGCCAAAATACTGGAGTAGTTAGCCTTTCCCTTCTCCAGGGGATCTTCCTAACCCAAAGGTTGAACCTAGGTCTTCCACATTGCAGGTGGATTCTTTTCCAGCTGAACCACAAGGGAAATACTGGAGCGGGTAGCCTATCCTTTCACCAGTAGATCTTCCCGACCCAGGAATCAAACTGGGGTCTCCTGCACTGCAGGTGGATTCTTTACCAACTGAGCTATCAGGGAAGCTCTGAAGCTTTTCTGAATCCTGTACTTTAAGGATTTGATGGAGGGTTCAACACATAGGCATGATCAATTATTAACTCCCTGTTAAGTTCCTCTCCTTATCTGGAGGATGAGAGTTGGGCCTCAGATTTCCAAGTTCCTAATTATGGCTTGGTATTTCAGTAACCATTGCTCATCCAGTTGCCACCTAGGAACCCACCCAGAGTCACCTCAGTTGGACAAAACAAGCTTCCAGCGCTCTTGTGAATTCAGAGCCTCTGTCAGGTACAATGTTAAATACTAACAACAAATATTAATACAAGAGTTGGTATAGTATTCTTGTCACTTAGGAAATTGCAAGAATTTTAAGAGCTCTGTGCATGAGTCGGTAGCAGACCAAACATATGTTTTTTGTTTTTTTTTTAATCTCACAATCATCTTGCATATAGTAGTTATCGGAAGCATGTTGATTGTTTAATCAGCAACCAGGACTACACAGGTTTATTTCTAGTGAACATTAATCTGTCAAGCAATCTCTGTATATATACATATCTGCAAAGCCATATATAACAGGTTGTCATGACAGCAATACAGTGGAGTGAATATCAAACATACTGGGATTACATTCTGGCACTCCCTACAATTAGTAAACTGTATGGCTTTCAGCAAAAGACTTTAATTAATTGAACTTCCATTTATTCATATGGAAATGGATTTAAAAATAACCATCTTATAACATATTTTATAGGACAGATTAGTAAAATATAATAACATATCTATAGATGTGCCAGTTTAGTATAATGTCTTGCATAAACTGTACAATTTAAAATGGGAGATCTTCAGACTCAAATAATCATGATGGTGTGATCACTCACCTAGAGCCAGACATCCTGGAATGTGAAGTCAAGTGCACCTTACTTGTTCGCATCACTACGAACAAAGCTAGTGGAGGTGATGGAATTCCAGTTGAGCTATTTTAAATAATAAAAGATGAAGTTGTGAAAATGCTGCACTCAATATGCCAGCAAATTTGGAAAATGCAGTGGTGTCCATAGGATTGGAAAAGGTTGGTTTTCATTCCAATCCCAAAGAAAGGCAATACCAAAGAATGCTCAAACTACTGTACAATTGTACTCATCTCACACACTAGTAAAGTAATGCTTAAAATTCTCCAAGCCAGGCTTCAACAGTATATGAACTGTAAACTTCCACATGTTCAAGCTGGATTTAGAAAAGGCAGAAGAACCAGATATCAATTTGCCAATAACAGCTGGATCATTGAAAAAGCAAGAGAGTTCCAGAGAAACATCTATTTCTGATTTATTGACTCTGCCAAAACCTTTGATTGTGTGGATCACAATAAACTGTGAAAAATTCTGAAAGAGATGGGAATACCAGACGATCTGAACTGTCTCTTGAGAAATCTGTATGCAGGTCAGGAAGTAATGGTTAGAACTGGATGTGGAACAACAGACTAGTTCCAAATAGGAAAAGGAGTACGCCAAGGCTGTATATTGTCACCCTGCTTATTGAACTTTTATGCAGAGTACATCATCAGAAATGCTGGGCTGGAAGAAGCACAAGCTGGAATCAAGATTTCCCAGAGAAATATCAATAACCTCAGATATGCAGATAACATCACCCTTATGGGGGAAAGTGAAGAAGAACTAAAGAGCCTCTTGATCCAAGTGAAAAAAGAGTGAAAAATATGGCTTAAATCTCAACATTCAGAAAACTAAGATCATGGTATCCCGTCCCATCACTTCATGTCAAATAGGTGGGGAAACAATGGCAGAATTTATTTTGGGGGGCTCCAAAATCACTGCAGATGGTTACTGCAGCTATGAAATGAAAAGCTGCTTACTCTTTGGAAGGAAAGTTGTGACCAACCTAGATGGCATATTGAAAAGAAGAGACGTTACTTTGCTGAAAAAGGTGCATCTAGTCAAGGCTATGGTTTTTTTCCAGGAGTCAATAATGGAAGTGAGAGTTGGACTATAAAGAAAGCTGAACGCAGAAGAATTGATGCTTTTGAACTGTGGTGTTGGAGAAGACTTTTGAGAATCCTTTGGACTCTAAGAAGATCCAACCAGTCCATCCTAAAGGAGATCAGTCCTGAGTGTTCATTGGAAGGACTGATGTTGAAACTGAAACTCCAATAGTTTGGCCATCTGATGCGAAGAGCTGACTCATTGGAAAAGACCCTGATGCTGGGAAAGATTGAGGGCAGGAGGAGAAGGGGATGACAGAGAATGGTATGGTTGGATGGCATCACCAACTCAATGGACATGAGTTTGGGTAAACTCCAGCAGTAGGTGATGGACAGGGAGGCCTGGTGTGCTGCACTCCATGGGGTCGCAAAGAGTTAGGCACGGCTGAGTGACTGAACTGAACTGAATTGAAAATATAAACTAGAAATCTGTTGACATCAAGGAACATACTCTTCTTAGAAAAGAAAAAAAAAATGTCAGTACATAAATACTAGTCCCACAAAGTAAAATGTGGGAAGCAAAATAATGGAGACAGTGTTCAGAAAAAGAAATGAGCATAATTGTTGAAAATTAAGACTTTTGATTGCAATGCCTTTTAAATGGACTCAATTATGAAATAAGAGGTTTGATGTGAAAGATGCTATAGAAGTTATCGACTTTCAGAACCACCACACTCTGCTGCATTGAATTTGTGAATCTTTTCATTCACATGGTCAAATTTCCCTTCAGAAGCATTTACTGATTTTTACCATAGAATGACATTGGCATCATTCCTGAACTCTTCACAGTTCAAATCTGGTAATAGTGCAAATATTTTTATGTTTTATTTCCATTCAGTTTTCTTTGATTGCTAGAGATTTGAAAATTTTTGTGTTTTTGTTGATCATTTGTATTTCACATTTTATTGCGTGTGACCTGTGTCTATATTTTCATATAAATTAATTTAATATAGAACTGTGCTGCTTTCCCTTCAATTAATCTATATAGTTAACGATGTGAAGAATAAATGAACATTTTAAGGAAAACACTTGACATTCTGTTTTAAATTCAGTCTTTTTAAGTCTTAGCACTAGCGTATCATCTTGGATATTTTTCCATTTCTTCTGTATGCTTAGTGGCATAGTTCATACTGCTTCCTTTATTTTTAAAGTGCTTGTTTCTAGATGTTGCTCTATCAGGATTTATGCATACAAGAAATGTGCAAAGAACCAATAGGAGAAATACTTCTTCTCTTTTTATACAGTTTATATTCTAGTGAGAGGGACAGATGTTTTTAAAACACAAATAAATTTTTTGAAACATATTGGACAAGATTTGAAGTATAGTAGCATGACCCAATTTATGGTTTAAGAATGTTATTTTGTTGATTTGTGAAAAAATAGTGACTTGAGAAACCAGTAGATGGCAATGCCATTTATTAAGAAGGGAACAACATAATATTTAGCATGTTTGGGGAATGGATGAATCCAATTGGGTAGAGGAATCAGAAATTTGGATGCTTGTTTCACATACCCGGTGGGTTTGGGGAGATTTGTACCTCCATTTAGTTCATCAGTTGTTTCCTCAGGGTTTTCCTAAAGTTGTATATCACATTCATCTGAGAATGTGTGGAAAGCATATAGAATATAATTTTTTTAAAGAGAACATTTGCAAAATAGGTTACAAAACTGTAATCTCAGTTATAGCTCTCTGACACATGAAATTATATTTTCCTAAAACATTTAATTATATGTTTCTTAAAACATTTAATAAATTAAAAACTAAATTAAAATAGCAATGCTTCCAAAATAATTCTTGAAATTTTAAATCAATTATATTTTATGTAATTTCCCAATAATGTTGGAATTTAAATAGTATAAATTAAATATTTCTTGTGAATATTATAGATAAGATTTTGGGTTGAAAGAATAAAGAAATTTTCATCAATATATATCAGTAGAAATATCTTAAATTACTTAAACTTGTTTAAAATCTTGAAATGAATGTTTTATAAGTCCATTAATTTCACCTTTACTAGTCCTACTGCTAACTAAATATTATTTCTGTTACCAGTCTTGTGGATAGTGGAATTAATAGTATACATAGTGGCTGAGAAAGACTGTGGCAGCAGAGGTTTAGAATTGGTGAACATCCAGATCCTGGCCCTTGTTTGGAAAACAGTTTCAATAAATATAAAATATTTGATGACTTTTACATACCATTTTTGGAAATAATCTTAATTTCATAGCATAATAACATGTAATAACTCTATTGATATTTATCTCCTTTAATCTCTGATAGAATACCATAGTATAAGGCTTTAAAGATTATACACAGTAAAATGCAGTATGCATGAGATACAACAGTTTATTACACCTGTCTCTTTATCATAAACTTATAGTCAGAGATGCAGATGAACAAAATTTGCTCATCAGATTTTCTCAAGATTTTGAGAAATAGAGATTCAGCTTTATGTATCAGAATCACATACATTGTAAATGATTTATCAGGGCTCTATATGTGTTCTCTGTGAGATATAGTCACACACACTATTAGTTAAAAATAAAATGTTTCTGGTCAAAAACAACTCTACTTAACAGCATAACTGCACAATGAAATGTTATTTTATTTTCAGTTAAGAGGTTGAATGAAGTGAAGTGAAGTTGCTCAGTCATGTCTGACTCTTTGCAAATCCATGGACTGTAGTCTAACAGGCTCCTCCATCCCTGAGATTTTCCAGGCAAGAATACTGGAGTGGGTTGCCATTTCCTTCTCCAGGAGATCTTCCTAACCAGGAATTGAAAGAGCTTGAACTCAGCTTTAAGTAAACCTATTATTACCTTGTTTTATTACCCTCTGACTACCATACCAGTTACTTATGGGTTTTCCTGGTGGGGTGGCCCAGATGGTAAATAATTTGCCTACAGTACAGGAGACCTGGGTCCAATCCCTGGGTTAGGAAGATCCTCTGGAGGAGGGCATGGCAACCCTCTCCAGTATTCGTGCCTGGAAAATCCCCAGGGACCGAGGAGCCTGGTGGGCTTTAGTCCATGGAATCACCAAGAGCCAAACACAGCTGAAGCACAGCACAGCATGAATTAGTACAGCAGGAAAATTGGAAGTTTGTTTCTAGCTTATTTCATGTCTGATAAAAAATAACATTAAAATATTCTTCTGCTTAACTTACACAGAGTCTGATCTCTATCATTGATGGGATTGTTAGGTTATCTAAAGCAGCCTCAGCTGCCCAGGGTGATAGAGACATTTAGATGCAGAGCCTGTAAGATGCGTTTGCCCACAACTCACTGCAAAATCTCTCAAGCAATTGAAACTTTTTCCAATGTAAACTGTGTCCTTATCCCTCTTATTACTTGTTCTGGGTCAGACATCAAATGCCAGAGGTTGTGTACAGTCAGAGCTGTATATCTGTTTAAAATAGTCTTGATGTTAACGTTGAATCATAGATTCTATATCTCATTCGAGGCACCAGGGATCAGAATCCTTTATTTATTCATAAGCACATTAAACAAAACAAAGCAAAAATGCCGGCCTGTATAACTTTTGAATATAGGGTGACTTTCTGACAAGAATTTTGTATTTGTCTGTATTCTTTTTGCTTCTTGCTATAGATGTAATTTATTTTCTGGGAAGGGCCATACAGAGCTTTGCTGTACCTTGCTTTAGGAAAAATTGCCACAGTTTATTAATCCCATTTATTTTCAACAAGAAGGAAGACATGTTTGTTGAGATATTGAAGATGCTCAAGTATATAAAACGGTTTTCCTTGACTATTCCATTACATGAATTGAAAGGCTAAAAAACCATTGTATTAAAACCGTCACTTCTTAGAGAAGCTTAAATATATTGGAATAGAGATTTAGATATAATATATGCAAATATATTCTTATCTCAGTAGCAATCTAAATATTATTTTCATTCATAAAGAAAGTCCTAGAAAACTCAGGTTTAGAGTGGTTTTTAAGGTTAAATTTGGTCTATTGCAACAACTACGGTGGCTCAGCTGCTAAAGAATCTGCCTACAATGTGGGAGACCTGGGTTCAGTCCCTGGGTTGGGAAGATCCCCTGGAGAAGGGAAATGTTACTCACTCCAGTATTCTGGCCTGGTGAATTCCATGGACTATACAGTCCATGTGGTCGCAGAGAGTCGGACACGAGTGAGCGACTTTCACTTTCTAAGCTGGGCCAAGGTGAAGAGCTGTAGGGGAGTGCTTCTGGGTCTCCTAAGGCAAGTCCCACTGGCTCTCAGAGTCTGGCAGGCCAGGACCTGTCCTTAGGCAGCAGCCACAGAAGCTAGGCACAGGGGAGTGTATAAGCACCTTTCAGGGCAGCAGTGAAGTCGCACAGTCGTGTCCGACTCTTTGCGACCCCATGGACAGTAGCCTACAAGGCTCCTCTGTCCATGGAATTTTCCAGGCGAGAGTACTGTAGTGGGTTGCCATTTCCTTCTCCAGGGAATCTTCCCGACCCAGGTATGGAACTCAGGTCTCCTGCATTGCAGTCAGACGCTTTACCATCTGAGCCACCAGGGAAGCCCTGAGACACTGGCATCTTTGATGAGGCTGAAGGGAGAGGGCAGGGAGGGTTGTGCCACCTTTCATTGTTGTTTAGTCTCTAAGTCGTGTCCAACCCTTTCTGTGACCTCATGGACCACAGCCCACCAGGATCCTGTGTCTATGGGATTTCCCAGGCAAGAATACTGGAGCGGGTTGCCATTTCCTTCTCCAGGGAATCTTCCCAAACCAGAAATCAAACCCACGTCTCTTGCAATGACAGGCAGATTCATTACCACTTAGCCGCTGGGGAAGCCCCTGCTACCTGATTTCCAAGTCTTGCCACTGGTCCTGAGATGTGTGCTATTAAAGGAGCCTGACCCTCACAGCAGTTTTTAAAATATTCAGTTAGACCATATTTGACTGTTCTCTCTGTGCTGAGCCCTTGGGTAATAATAGCCAAGGTGAGTGTTCAGGTATCCACCAAGAAGTGCCTTGTTTGCTGAAGTCTTTTGTGTATTGTGGATGGAAATCCTGTTGGCTTTCCAAGCTATGTGTTTGGAGGCCTGTCTCCTGGGTAGGAGTTGACATCCCCTCTTAATTTTATGACACTGTATCAAGAGTGGTAATTTTATGGCACTGTATCAAGAATGGTAATTATGGTGACAGTGCATCTCAGCCTTTTCTGATTGTTTCAATGTATGTATTTTCTCATTTGCTGAATGTGTAGAGCTCCTGAGTTGGTTTCCAGGTATCTTTCAGAAGGAATTACTTCATTTGTAGCTGTACACTTGGTATAACTGTAAGGGGAGGGGTGTCAGATGCCACTTATGCTGCCATCTTGGTTAACTCCCAGAAAGTCTGCATACATCTTTTTTTTTTTTAACCATGTATGATCTGTACTAATATTTGTAACTTAATCGTGACAGTGGCTTTTTACTGGGAAGTTTCTGTGGAGAGATTAAGTCCTTTTATATCCACAGGCTTTTATTAGACAATAATATGAACAGATTCAATAGAAATGTTTCCGAAGAGTTGAATAATCTCAAGTGGTCTTCTAATTAGTCTCATCCATGTCTTTTAGATATTTTTAGTGTTCAGGTGAGTTGTCAGACAAGACAGTAAAGTCCACTTTGAGATGTTATTGTTAACCATTTCTGTTCCCAGATCTCTGCTGCCTTCTAACTCCTGTTAAAATCAGTGAGGTCCTCTGTGGAATACTTTGAGTATTTTATTATGAGTATGACTTAGAAGAAGCAGGCACAGGATGGTGAAGGAAATTTGTTAAGCCATCTTTTCAGCCTTCTGAATGGGCAGAAGAAGAGGTCTGTACACTGTTTACTGTTTGGTGTTCTGTGTCTGTATAGTAAACAGTCCTTACTGGATGTTTAGCTAGCTATTGGCAGCTAAGAGATAATAAAAATAATCAGTGTATCTTCATTTTAGCATTCTGTTGAATTCAGTTTACTATTTATTGAAGATTTTTTACATCTATATCCATCACAGAAATTGGCCTGATTTCTTTTCTTGTAGTGTCCTTTTCTGGTACCCTTTTGGTACGAGGGTAATGCTGGCCTCACACAATAGTTTGGGAGTGTTTCTACCTCTTCTGTTTTTGCAAGATTTGAGAATGATTGGTATTAATGTCTCTTTAAGTGTTTGATAGAAGACATCTGTGAAATTGCCAAGTTCTAGGCTTGTATTTGTTGAGAGGTTTTTAATAATTGCTAGAATTTCCTTTGTCCTATTAGTTTGTTCAGATTTTCTGTTTCTTCATTATTCAGTCTTGTTAGGTCATATGTTTCTAGAAACCTGTCCATTTCTTCTATTAGAAGAACACATATGGAAAAAAATTTCTTGATATTGTCAGGGTAGTCATTTTCCTGGATATGAGCCCTGAAGCAAAGGCAGCAAAAGCAAAAATAGAAAAATATTATTACATCAAGCTAAAAAACTTCTTCTTGGCAAAGGAAATGATCAATGGCATGGAGATACAGTTTAAGGAATGGGAGAAAATATTTGTGCATTATACATTTAATTAAGGATTAATATTCAAAATACATGAGGAACTCCAGTAACTCAATAGCAAAAACAAACAAACAAACAAAAAACTCCCCAAAAACTTCAAGTAAAAATGGGCAAACAACTGTATAGATATTTTTCAAAACAAGACACCCAGATGGCCAAAGGATATGTGAGTAGGTGCTCGATGTTATCAATCATCAGAGAAATGCAAATCAAAACCACAATGAGATATCTGCTCATAGAAGTTAAAATTACTGGCATCAAAAAAGCAAAAGAAAACAACTGCTGGTAAAGATACGAAAAAATTGGAACCCTTGTATAATGTCGGTGGTAATGGAAATTGGAATGGCCCTTATGGAAAACAGTGTGGAGGACATTATGCTAAGTAAAATAAGCCAGACAGAGAAAGACAAATTGTATATGATCACACTTATACATCGATCAAATCTTAAAAAAAATAAAAATAAAAGGACAAACTCATAGAAACATAGACTAGTGGAGCACAGAATAGTGGCCATCAAAGTGGAAGTAGAAGGGATTTATGGGGATCTGGTGGTCAGAGGAACACATATGCATTTATGTAGGATGAACAGAGCCAGAGATCGAATGTACAGGTATGATGACTGTAATTAACGATGTGAGCTGGAGATGTGCTCAGAGTAGAGTTCAGATGCACTCATCACAGAAACAGAGTGGCAGCTGTGAGAAGTTGGTATGTTAATTAGCTTGGCCATAACAATCATTTCACCATGTATATTTAGAGCAAATCATCATGTTGTACAATTTAAATGAATACAATCTTTATAAAATTTTTCAAGATTTATAAAATAATACAGTGAAGTTTACGTAAAAAGGCCTGACTTTTTTAGGGTGGCAGATCACTAATAAATATCAAGGTGAGCTATAATGCCACTGTGGTGAGAGGTATGCATACACTATGAAAAGTACAAATAGTGTTTTCCTAGTCTGATGTATTACTGTTCTTCATTTCTGCTACTTTAACCTCATGGTCACTATAACTCAAACACACAGGTCCAGTATAGGAATCATCTTAGCCAACGTCTCTTATTATTTTTCTTCTCACTCAAGCATCTCCCCCACCACATCCCAACCAGTGACATGTCGAATTTGCTTCTTTTTTATCTGCATCCTGTCTTCTGTGGCATAGGTATTTTTCCACAAATCTTACTTGGGCTACTTAGGATATTTGCTCTGCTTTAGTCTTAGGCTTCCATGGTGGCTCACATGGTAAAGCGTCTGCCTGCAATGCGGAAGACCCAGTGCAGATCTTCCCTAAGTCAGGAAGATCCCCTGGAGAAGGAAATGGCAACCCACTCCAGTACTCTTGCCTAAAAATTCCATGGACAGAGGAGCCTAATGGGCTACAATCCATGGGGTCACAAAGAGTCAGACACAACTGAGTGACTTCACACTCACTCACCTAGTCTTATCCTTGCGTGAGCCAGGATGAGCCCACTGCTGTATCTGTGCTCCTACAGTTTAGGAGCACAGACTGCCTTTAGGCTCAAGTGTAAGACCATTGCATAAAACACAGTACCCTTCAGGGTCTCACTTCACTCACTCTTCTCAGCTCTGACCCCTCTGCCTCTCTCCTGCACTCTAGCTGACAGACTCTGTCCACATCAGATTCCTGGTCCCACGCTTCAGCTCTTCTCAGTATTCTCAACCACAAACACTCCTGTACCCGTCATCTACTCCTTGCTCTGCAGATTGCCCTTCAGGATTATTCTCACATGTCTTTCCTTTAGCAAAGCATGACTTCATGTTTAGGCTGGATGAAGTATTTTTTTTCCCCGTTTTCCCTACTGGGATCTCCCATCACTGTATCACGTTGAGACAAATATGTGATGTAGAGTAAGATTTATTAATAATAATTTCATTGCAGCTTTTTCAGCTTATATTTTTATGAATCAAATCATTTTGAGTTCCTGCTATTCATAGCTTCCTCGGTGGCTCAGATGGTAAAGAATTCACCTGCAATGCAGGGGACCTAGGTTGCAAACATACCCTGGAAAAGGGGATGACTGCCCACTACAATATTCTTGCCTGGAGAATTCTGTGGACAGAGGAGCCTGGTGGGCTACTGTCCATAGGGTCACAAAGAGCCAGACATGACTGAATGACAAACACACTATGTGTGAAGGAGAAAATGTTAGTCACTCAGTCTTCTTGGACTCTTTGCAACCCCATGGACTGTAGCCCACCAAGCTCCTCTGTACAAAGAGTACTCCAGACAAGCATACTGGAGTGGGTTACCATGCCCTTCTCCAGGGGATCTTCCCTCCCCAGGAATGGAATCTGAGTCTCCTGCTGATTCTTTACCAACTGAACAACAGGGAAGCTCACACTCTGCCTAGAAGGTGCTAATTTGTTCCTAAGATTGAATCAGTTGTTAATTATTTAGTAAATAAGTGTGATGAAATTAAAATGGTTGATAATCACTTGACAAATAATCAACCTCACCTCACTAATATTAAAATTTTTTAAAATATATATACATTCAAAAGAACTGAGATATAATTTTAGATATTATTTGCAATTAAGACATACCGTAATAAGAACATTGTAGATGTTGATGACCATGTTAAAATGGACATTTTTATATGTCATTAATTTAATTCCAAGTTTAAAAAGTTTACTAGATGTAATTTAGTAGCATGGATCAAGAGCTTGTACATCATCATGCCCTTTAACTCAGTAATTCTGCTTATAGAGGTTCATTATAAATATTTTATATTGAGTTGTAGACAGTTATTGTGTGTCAAGATGGCTCGAGAGTTTTATGAAAAAGAAGAAAATAAGAACTATGTATGAGACTTCTATACTGTGAGATAATACACAATGTAATGGTATTTAGAATGAAATTTCTAATGACATGAAGCATGATATGACATCTTCTAGGTAAGAAGTATAGTATTCAAAAACTTATAATTGAAACCATGTGAAAATATTAAAAAAGAATAGAAGTAAATAAAATTGTAAATTTACATGTTTCTTGATGGTTGTATAGTAGATTTGTATTATCTCCTTTTCTACATATTCTAAAATTTCTATTATGAGCATGTATTCCTGTTACAAATAGAACTAAATAACATAAGCCTGTCAGTGTTCTGCTAATTATAAGTATACAAAATTTTACCTATCATTTCATTCATTCGTTAACCAAATCTTGATTTGATTGACTAGATTAAATAAAACAGACAAGGTACATCACCTCTCCATTCTGCTGAGAGGAAGAGAAGTAAGCAGGGAAATACATACATTAATACAGTCAATAAAATATGTAAATAAGTAACTGATAATTGTAATATATGCCATGCAGGAAATAAGTAGGCCATCAGTTCATTTCTCAGTTCATTCAGTCGTGTGCAACTCTTTGAGACCCCATGGACTGCAGCTGGCCAGGCTTCCCTGTCTATCACCAAATCCCGGAGCTTGTGCAAACTCATGTCCGTCGAATAGGTGATGCCATCCAACCATCTCATCCTCTGTCATTCCTTTCTCCTCCTGCATTCAGTCTTTCCCAGCATCAGGGTCTTTTCAAATAAATCAGTTCTTCACAGCAGGTGGCCAAAGTATTGGTGTTTCAGCTTCAACATCAGTCCTTCCAATGAATATTCAGGACTGGTCTCCTTTAGGATGAATTGGTTGTATCTCCTTGCTGTCCGAGGTCTTCTCCAACACCACAGTTCAAAAGCATCAATTCTTCAGCACTCAGCTTTCTTTATGGTCCAACTTTCACATCCATATATGACTACTGGAACAATCATAGCTTTGACTAGACAGATCTTTGTTGGCAAAGTAATGTCTCTGCTTTTTTATATGCTGTCTAGGTTGTAGACCATAGTAGTAGGTCAAAGTAGTAGTAGGTCAAAGTAGGCCAGAATGGGATGATAGAATGTAACTCATGGTGAAGTATGATAGGTGACAATTGATAATTAAAATAGATGAACCACGTAAAAGGCTGGAAAAGGATATCCCAGACAGATGAAACAGCAGGTGCAAACATTTCTAGTAGAATAAGCATGATATGGGTGACTAAGGAAGTATGGAAAATTAGGAGGGAGAAGATCATCTGTGTTGGCTGTGGTAAGGGGTTTGGATTCTCTATATAATGGAAAGCCCATTAAGGGTTACCTGTCCTTTTCCATTTTGCATCACTGCATTCCCAATGATATCACTGTTTCATCAAATACCTAATGAACAATTTTTAGTACATGAATGTAGTCATCATTTTCAGTAGATTGTATGTTATATAAATATAATAATACTGAAGCTTTATTTAAGCACTTCTATATTTTGAGAGTCTACTCTAAACTTCTTTCAACCTACTTCTTGACATTTCATTTCCACAGTATTCTTAACTCCTATATTGTTCTGATTATGCTTCTAATGCAGCCATTCTCCTAACACCTCTTCTTTTTAAAGTGCCATTTTTCTCCTTCTCTAAGCTGTTCCACTTGATAATCTCATGTGTTTTAATAGTTTCACTATCAACACACTCCTCAACCTCCTATGTCTTTGGAGGTAAAGGCACTTTAATTCAGTTCAGTCCCTCAGTTGTGTCCGACTCTTTGTGATCCCATGGACTGTATGATGTCAGGCCTCCCTGTCCAACACCAGCTCCCAGAATTTACTCAAACTCAAGTCCATCGAGTTGGTGATGCCATCCAACCATCTCATTCTCTGTCATCCCTTTCTCCTTCTGCCTTCATTCTTTCCCAGCATCAGGGTCTTTTCAAATGAATCGGTTCTTTGCATCAGGTGGCCAAAGTATTGGTGTTTCGGTTTCAACATCAGTTCTTCCAATGAACACCCAGGACTGATCTCCTTTAGCATGGACAGATTGGATCTCCTTGCAGTCCAAGGGGCTCTCAAGAGTCTTCTCCAACACCACAGTTTAAAAGCATGAATTCTTCAGCACTCAGTTTTCTTTGTAGTCCAGCTCACATCCATACATGACTATTAGAAAAACCATAGCTTTGACTACATGGACTTTTGTTGACAAAATAGTATCTCTGCTTTGTAATATGCTGTCTCAGTCAGTTCAGTCACTCAGTCATGTCTGAGTCTTTGCGACTCCATGAACCACAGGGTATCAGGCCTCCCTCTCCATCACCAACTCCCAGAGTTTACTCAAACTCATGTCCATTGAGTTGGTGACGCCATGTAACAATCTGATCCTTCTCCTACTGCCATCAATCTTTCCCAACATCAGGGTCTTTTCAAATGAGTCAGCTCTTCACATCAGCTGGCCTAAATATTGGAGTTTCAGTTTCAACATCAGTCCTTCCAGTGAACACCCAGGACTGATCTCCTTTAGGATGGACTGTTTGGATCTCCTTTCAGTTCAAGGGACTGTCAAGAATCTTCTCCAACACTACAGTTCAAAAACATCAATTCTTCTGCACTCAACTTTCTTTATACTCCAATGCTCACATCCACACATGCTGTTGCTGTTCCTAAGTCACTTCAGTCATGTCCAACTCTGTGCGACCCTATAGACGGCAGCCCACCAGGCTCCGCTGTCCCTGGGATTCTCCAGACAAGAGCACTGGAGTGGGTTGTCATTTCCTTCTCAAATGCATGAAAGTGAAAAGTGAAAGTAAAGTCACTCAGTCATGTCTGACTCTTTGGGAGCCCATGAACTACAACCTACCAGGCTCCTCCATCCATGGGATTTTCTGGGCAAGAGTACTGCAGTGGGTTGCCATTGCCTTCTCCTTCCATACATGACTACTGGAAAAACAATAGACTTGACTAGATTGACCTTTGTTGACAAAGTAATGTCTCTGCTTTTTAATATGTTGTCTTGGTTGGTCATAACTTTCCTTCCAAGGAGTAAGCATCTTTTCCTTTCATGGCTACAATCACCATCTGCAGTAATTTTGAAGCACAAAAATTAAAGTCAGCCACTGTTTCTCCATCTATTTGCCATGAAGTGATGGGACCGGATGTCATGATCTTAGTTTTCTGAATGTTAAGCTTTAAGCCAACTTTTTCACTCTTTCACTTTCATCAAGAGGCTCTTTAGTTTTTCTTCACTTTTTGCCATCAGGGTGGTGTCATTTACATATCAGAGGTTACTGATGTTTCTCCCGGCAATGTTGACTCAAGCATGTGCCTCATCCAGCCCAGTATTTGTACTCTGCCTATAACTCTCTACATCTCATGATATACTCTGTATATAACTCTATACATCTCATGATATACACTGCATATAAGTTAAATAAGCAGGATGACAATATACAGTCTTGATGTACTCCTTTTTTAATTTGGAACCACTCTGTTTTTCCATTTCCAGTTCTCACTGTTGCTTCCTGATCAGTATACAGATTTTGCAAGAGGCAGCTCAGGTGGTCTGGTATTCCCATCTCTTTTGCAATTTTCTACAGTTTGTTGTGATCCACACAGTCAAAGGCTTTGGCACAGTCAATAAAGCAGAAGTAGATATTTTTCTGAAACTCTCTTGCTTTTCTGATGATCCAATAGATGTTGAAAATTTGATTTCTGGTTCCTCTACCTTTTCTAAATCCAGATTGAATATCTAGAAGTTTATGGTTGAAGTACTGCTGAAGCCTGGATTTGAGAATTTTGAACATTACTTTACTGGTATGTGAGATGAGTGCAATTGTGTGGTAGTTTGAGCATTCTTTTTCATTGCCTTTCTTTGGGATTGGAATTAAATCTGACCTATTCCAGTCCTGTGGCCACTGCTGCATTTTTCCAAATTTGCTGGCATATTGAGTGCAGCACTTTCCCAGCATCATCTTTTAGTATTTGAAATAGCTTAACTGGAATTCCATCACCATCACTAACTCTGTTCATAATGATGCTTACTAAGGCTCACTTGACTTCACATTCCAGGATGTCTGGCTCTAGGTGAGTGATCATACCATCATGATTATCTGGGTCGTGAAGATCTTTATTGTACAGTTCCTCCATGTACTCTTTCCACCTCTTCTTATTATTGTCTGGTTCTGTTAGGTCCCTACCATTTCTGTCCTTTATGTCTGCGTCTTTGCATGAAATATTCTGTTGGTATTTCTGATTTTCCTGAAGAGATCTCTAGTCTTTCCCATTCTATTTTTCCCTCTGTTTCTTTGCATTGGTCACTGAGGAAGGCTTTCTTATCTCTCTTTGCTATTCTTTGGAATTCTGTATTCAAATGGGTATATCTTTCCCTTACTACTTTGCCTTTTGCTTCTCTTCTTTTCACAGCTATTTGTAAAGCCTCTTCAGATAGCCATTTTGCCTTTTTGCATTTATTTTCCTTGGGGATGGTCTTGATCACAGCTTCCTGTACAGTGTCACATAACTCTGTTCATATTTCATCAGGCACTCAGTCTATCAGATCTAATTCCTTAAATCTATTTCTCACTTCCACTGTATAATCGAAAGGGATTAGATTTAGGTTCTACTTGAATGGTCTAGTGGTTTTCCCTAGTTTCTTCAGTTTACATCTGAATTTGGCAATTAGGAGTTCAGGATCTGAACCGCAGACAGCTTCTGGTCTTGTTTTTGCCAACTGTATAGCGCTTCTCCATCTTTGTCTGAAAATAATATAATCAGTCTGATTTTGGTGTTGACCATCTGGTGCTGTCCATGTGTAGAGTCTTCTCTTGTGTTGCTGGAAGAGGGTGTTTGGTATGATCAGTGCGTTCTCCTGACAAAGCTCTATTAGCTTTTGCCCTACTCCACTCTGTACTCCAAGGCCAAATTTGCCTGTTACTCCAGGTGTTTCTTGACTTTCTACTTTTGTATTCCAGTCCCCTATAATGAAAAGAACATCTTTTTGGGTGTTAGTTCTAGAAGGTCTTATAGGTTTTCACAGAACTGTTCAACTTCACCTTCTTCATCATTACTGGTAGGGGCATAGACTTGAATTACCATGATATTGAATGGTTTGCCTTGGAAATGGAAAGAGATCATTCTGTCATTTTTGATATTGCATCCAAGTACTGCATTTGGACTCTTTTGTTAACTATGATGGCTACTCCATTTCTTCTACGGGATTCCTGCCCACAGTAGTAGATATAATGGTCATATGAATTAAATTCACCCATTCCCATCCATTTTAGTTCACTGATTCCTAAAATGTTGATGTTCACTCTTTCCATCTCCTGTTTGCCCACTTCCAATTTGCCTTGATTCATGGACATAATATCCAGGTTCATATGCATTATTATTCTTTACAGTATTGGACTTTTCTTCTATAACCAGTCACATCCAGAACTAGGTGTTGTTTTTGTTTTGGCTCCATCTCTTCATTCTTTCTGGAGTTATTTCTCCACTGACCTCTAGTAACATATTGGGCACCTACCAACCTGGAGAATTCATCTTTCAGTGTCCTATCTTTTTGCTTTTTCATACTATTCATGGGTTTTTCAAGCCAAGAATACTGATGTGGTTTGCCATTCCCTTCTCTGGTGGACCACATTCTGTCAGACCTCTCCACCATGACCCGTCTGTCTTGAGTGTTCCTACAAGGCTTGGCTCATAGTTTCATTGAGTTAGACAAGGTTGTGGTCCATGTGATAAGATTGGTTAATTTTCTGTGATTGTGATTTCCTTGTGTCTGTCCTCTGATAGACAAGGATAAGAGGCTTATGGAAACTTCCTGATGGGAGAGACTGACTAAGGAGGAAACTTGGTCTTGTTCTGATGGGTGGGGCTATTTTCAGTAAATCTTTAATCTAATTTTCTGTTGATAGTTGGGGCTGTGTTCCCTCCCTATCATTTACCTGTGGCCAAACTATGGTGGATGTAATGAAAATAATGACGACCCTCCAACAAAAGTTCCCGTGCATGTACTGATGCACTCAGTGCCCCCAACCTTTCAGCAGGGCACCAGTGACCCACACCTCACCAGAGACTTCTCAACACTCACAGGCAAATCTGGGTCAGTGTCTTGTGTTGTCACTGCTGCTTTCTCTTGAGTTCTGGTGTGTACAAGGTTCTGTTTCTGCCCTCTCAGAGTCTGTTTTCCCAGTCCTGTGTAAGTGCTGGTGGCTCAATAGTGGGATAATGGTGACCTCCATTATGGCATAAGAGGGCTTATGCAATACTCAGTTGTACTTTACCCAGAGCTATTGCCCCTGAGGCAGTCCACTGCTGACCTATACCTCCACAGGAGTTACCCAAACACAGTTCTGTCTCAGTCTCTGTGGGATCTCTGGGTCCTGGTGCACACAAGGTTTGTTTGAGCCCTCTGGGCATTTCTGGAGGGTATGGGATTTGATGCTAAAGGCAATTTTGCCCCTCCTACCATCTTGCTGGGGCTTCTCCTTTGCTCTTGGACATGGGGTATCTCCTCACTTCAGCGCCATGCAGCCACCAATCCAGAGCGCCAATATTTTACACTCTTCCTTTTCTGTATTATTAGGTATCATTTCTGTACTTGGTAAACTCAGGAAGGAACTTAACTGTCACGAGTGACAGCAGGAAAAGGCACAATCTGATTGCCAAGCCACTGGATATGGCGTTAGTCAAGTCCCATTGGGTGCCAGCTGATTTAGCAGCCAGATGCTGCCAAGTCACATAGGGAGCAACCCTTCATGAGTGCCAGAAGATGAAGTCTCAGATCACAAGGAATGACAGGTCCTTCATTTCCAGTGAAGACCAGCAAGGGATCCTAAGCTTAGATGGCCGACAAGATGAGACCCCCGATGGCCTGGAGCCAACAAGTTATTGAGGCCAACGTGCTCGACTTCTCGAGAAGTGGTGGCTTCCAGCCCCAAGAAGTTGGTGGCTCTTCCACAACCTGCTCACTGGGCGTGCATGGGCTTCCCAGCAGCTTCATCATCATAGAGGCTCTAATCCTCCAGGTTTTATTTCTAGCATAGATGAATCAGCAGAAACAAAACAGTGTATATCCTTGCCTCAGACATCTCTACTGGATGCTGTCTCAATTGTTCTTACACAATATATCTGAAATCTGTTTTTTGTCCCTTGAATTGGAATTTTTGTTAAAACAAACAATTCTATTAATGGAATCACTTAAATTCAAAACCACAAGTTCACACTTAACATGTCGTTGTATTTCTTCCTCTGTCATCTTATTTCCTCCATTATGTCATACCCTCAAATCATGTGTAAACCTTGCCTCACATGTATACACCATTCTTTTACCAAGAGTGTCATAATTCTGTGTCTGAAGTATGTCTTTTATGTATCTCTTCTATTTCTAACTTTATCTTCTTTATTTGTTGAAGCTGCACCTTATCAGTCTTCACATAATTAATAAGTAGGAAGAGGAAATAACAATATATAATATTGGGTTGTTCAAATAGTTCATTCAGGTTTTTCCATGCCATCTAACAGAAAGCCCAGGTGAACATTTTGGCTAACCCAATAGAATTGTGATTGTCATAGGCTGGGCAGATGTACAAATAATGAAGACATAATAGGACTTTGGATTTAAATGGATCATAGATACTTGGATTTAATTTCACTGTTAATGGCTTTTGGCAGACACCAAGATCATGTAATGTATAAAATACAATATTCTCTCAGTGTTTTATTATGAGTAAATTAGACCCCATAAGGAAAACATAACATTTTATTTTTAATGAAATGTTATTTGATGTTAAAAATACTTAACATTTTGATCAGATGTTGAGCAAGTAATATATCTAGTTATGATAACATCAGATAACATACACTCATGCTGATGTTTGCACAATTATGTAATATAATAATTATATAAAAGTCTTCTTTATGTTGCCATAAATTGACTTGACATTTCAAGTCAATAAATTTACTTATTAAGATTTATGAGAATGACCCTGAGAAAGGCTGGGCATATATTTTGTGTTTCACCTTCTTATGTATCAGATACTTTAGATATATTAATCATTAAACATCTCAGTTAAGGATTTTGAAATTTAAGTGTTGAAAATCAGGCTAGTTTTGAAGAAAGTTTCTTCTAACTAGCAGGAGCAAGCTATGTCTCTAGAAATATTAAAAAGTCTTCACATTTCCATTAGAACTATTCTAGTCTATCAAGTTTGCCCTGGTCCACCGACAGTCGTTTATCTCTCTATTGTTTTCTGTTTTGTTGAGACTCATTATATGATGTAGTAAAGTAAAGTAAGTATAGAATCATTTTAATTAAGCCGGAATAAAAGAAGATACCTACACAGGGCCAACAGACATCTTATAGAAGTTAATTAAGTTGATTTCCATTTTTTTTATCTAACCTATTTTTGTATGAACTGAAGAAGTCTTTTGTTTTTTCTAATTGTAAGGAGATACACTGCACTGCTGCTTAGTTTCCACCCGCTATTTCCAAAAATAGTTTCACCTTAAGACACCCTCACCTGCTGCTTACTAGCTTGAAGCACTACAGGGTCTGTCAGGTCTGAAACACTAATTTTATCTGCGTTCAGTTTTCCTTTCCCTGAAAATAGATGATTTATATGTAAATATTCTAGTCATAGAGACTAGGAGAGCAGAGAAAAGGAAGTTTTCTTTTTTCTCCTCTTCTTTAACACTGAGCTCTCAAGTTACGGACATTTTCTTGCCTTTGAGAAATAAATGACAATGGTTTTTATGTACCATCTTATCTGTATTATCTGTAATATAAAACCAGTATTTAGGTCTTTCCTTGATTTGAACAATATTTTTCATAAAATATTATAATTAAAATCATTTCACATTTGTACAAGCAAAAGTTTTGAACAGTCTCTTGAAGCATTATTTATGTAAGGTAGTTTAATTTTATACTGAATATTATGTAAGTGCATCCTTTCTCTTTTTATTATCTCAGTATATCTCCCAGAAATATTTTAATCAATACATATACACATACCACAATTCACCATTATCGGTATTAGATGATACTATTTATTATTAACATTTTTTTCATTTAACAGCTTTAGATTTTTTTCCCTTTTCTCATTGGATACTGCCTTCTAGGTATAAATCTTTCTCAGCTCATAAGGAAGATGGATGAAATATTAAGCAAAGAACTAAAAGTTCCTATTTGGCAGCTTTGATGCACAAGCACTTGGCAGTTATGTTAAATGGGAATGAGTGATTTTTTTAAATTGTATATATAAAGCTAGGTACATTTCAAAAATTTCCTTCAATCATGTACAGCTTTTGAACTAATCTTGTTTATCTTCAAACCATGTTGAGGTACATTATAGGATGTTTTTGACATATAAAGCAATAGTTGCTTTAGCTATTGAATAATTCTCTGTAATTAATTTTTATACATTAGAAAACAGAACATTAGAAGTAGAAGTTGTGTGTAATAAGATTTCCAACCTTGTTAAAGCAATTGCTTCTCTTTGAGAATGTCTTAATTTTGATTAAAATAATTAGTTCTTCAAACCTACAAAAATTTAGAAAATCAGCTCTGAAACATAAAAGAAGGCATTCATTTGATGAATAGATAGAAATATAATTAGTTTGAAGATATTGGAGCTAAAAAAATGGTCTTCGCTTAGTATACAGTTACTCTTCAGTCAAATATTTTACTTCTAGAAGATCCTATTTTTCTCTTCTGATCTAGAATAGATATTGTGGGAGAAAAGGAAGCAAATGAAATTGCAGCTACTTTCTTAAAGAACAGGTATGGCTTTTGCAAAGAGAGTAACAACTGCCAGATAATAATAGTTCTACAGAAGAGGGAAAAAAGCACAAGAAGCCTTATATTTGATACATTTAGTATTAAAAGGTTATGTGAAATGTAGGATGCTCTAAATACAAAATACTAATTGAAAGAAAAAAACACTGCATTTGTGTATTTTACTAAAAATTAATTAATCATATCTTATTATTAGAAACCTTGGCAACTAATTTGACAGCAATTAAAGCGTGTCTGAAACACATTCCCAGGGTAAAATTGAGTTATTCTGAAACTCCTCCGATTACATAGTGCTTTATTTTTCCTATTATAATATGTGTTTAATGTTTTGTAGCTTTCATTTTGAAATTACTTATTGAATGTTTCTTTAGTGAAAAGTAGCTGGAAGAAATTGATGTTTGGTATAAAATAATGAAACTTCTTGTCTGTCAACTTCAACTTAGAATCACTTTGCAGTAATGTTAAATGGGAATGAGAGATTTTTTTTTTAAACTTTTATAAACAAAAGCAAGTATATTTTGAAACTGATAAACAAGCTTTCCATCTTTATAGTTAAAACTGGTATATCCTTCTATTAGATCTCAAAATGTAGTTCGCAGTTTTTATCCTATTTTGTTTATTGTGGAAGCCAAATATTTTAGTTCAAAAATAAATGTTTTACTGAATCTGTTGGCTCTCATGATCTCCATGCTTGTTCAATTTATGCTACTTTTAATTTTTGTATTTATAGTTTAATAATTTTAGAAGCTGCTTTACATTAAAGTGGAGTGGCCTAGTCAAATAAAATATTATGATTTTGAAATTACATGAATGATTTACTTGAAATCAGTAAAAATATATAGAACAGTTAATTTGAATAATTAGAAATATACAAATTAAAATCAAAATCATTGTTTTCAATGAAATATTTTAGAAAGTTTCAAAGATAATTTTTTAAAGGCAGACAAAAACAAATATAAAAAAGAGCTATATAGTCTTTAAAACATTCTACATATGCAGGTAAAAATCTAATTGTTAAAAATAATATAGAAACTCATGAAGCATTGAAAGAAACTGGCAAAGCAACAAATTAACAGAGCCAGAGATCTTGACAAAACTAGAGAGGTAGTATTGTATATTTCAGTAGCATCCTAGAGACCAAAATTTTCTTCCTTTCTTTCTCCCTTCTTTTCTCTCCCTCCCTTCTTTCCTTCCTTTATTCCTGCTTCCATTTATTCATTTGTTCATTAAAATACATGAAACATTTCTGTATGTAAAGAGGAAAGTTGTGGCTCATTTTAAAGTTAAATATATCAACAATTTGTGAAATACTAATTTTACCTTTTTTAGTGACTTTAAACCTAACATTTTTGAGATTTAGAAAAAGATCCTTTAAATAACTAGGAAAATTCTTTCCAGATGTTGTCCAGTCATTTCCATTCACAACGTATTACCTTTATTTCTCATATAACATACATTTTTCCTGCCCTCTATTGAAAACAACTCTTTTAGAGTTCATGGACAAATTGAGGATCTGAGAAAGGTATTCAGATACATATTCTGCAGTTTTATTTGCTTCATTTTGAAGTTTTATAAAAGGCAGGACCTTAGGTAGAGATACCCAATTTCAATGACTGTATAATATTTTCTTATTCTTATTTTTTGAAAAAAAAAACAGGATATTTCAAGAAGTATTGTAGTTACAATAGCAGTTTTTAAACAGTCTTATTAATCATTTCTAAAGCTTTAAATGTTATAATCAAAAGTCAGCATCCTTATAGAATTGTAACTGAATAAACCACCATGTTTTCTTACACTTTTTATTTTAGAATGTTTTAAGGATTGAAATTTATTCATTATTTTGTTCCACATTGTAGTATCTTGTCACCTATAACAGGCAAAATTAGAAATTTATAATCATCCAGGAAAATAGTGTAGGTGTAAGGCTTTCGTGGTAGCTCAGCTGGTAAAGAATACACCTGCAGGCCATGTAGGAGACCCTGGTTCTATTCCTGGGTTAGGAAGGTCCACTGGAGAAGGAAATAGGGTACCAACTCTACTGTTCATGTGATTCCCTGGTAGGCTCAGAAGATAAAGAATCTGCCTGCAATGCAGGAGTCCTGGGCTTCAACCTGGGTTAGAAAGATTCCCTGGAGGAGGGCATGGCAACCCACTCCAGTTTTCTTGCCTGGAGAATCCCCATGGACAAAGGATCCTGGAGGCCTACAGTCCATGGCCTAACAAAGAGCCAGACATAACTGAGTGACTAAGCACACAGCACACACACGGGACTGTTTTACTGAATGTTCCTGGATGTTGTTGTTCAGTCGCTAAGTCATGTCTGATTCTGCAACCGACTGAAGCGACTAAGCACACATACATATATTTATTATTACTATTGTTCAGTCACTCAGTCATGTCAAGACTCTTTGCGACCCCATAGACTACTGCATACCAGGCTTCTCTGTCCTTCACTATCTCCAGGAGTTTTCTCAAAGTCATGTCCATTGAGTCAGTGATGCTACTGAACCATCTCATCTTCTGTCATCCCGTACTCCTCCTGCCCTCAATCTTTCCCGGCATTGGGGTCTTTTCAAGTGAGTCAGCTCTTCACATCAGGTGGCCAAAATATTGGAGCTTCTATTTTAAAGTGAAGGATGTTCTAAGTGCCTTATTTATAAGGAAAAGTATTGGCCCAAAGGAGAGGTAGTGGAATAATATAGCATCTCATTTCCATGTCACATGTAGAAACTTAAAGGAATTTAATATTTTTAAAATATTAAATTAAATTAAATTTAAAGCTTAGAGAGAAGGATAAATACTAACCTTTTTTAACCAAATGAACTATGAAAGTAGAATTGTAGTTTGCCTGGAAATTTGAGTAACTGAGGTCAGTGGAAAGAGTTTAGAGGGACATATTTTTATCTATGCTCTACAGGCATGCAGAATAGACTAATTTTGGTCTCTGTCTCCAACTCATTCTCAAGATGTTGTAAGTTTGGAATTTGTAAACTTTATCAGATGTAGAACTGATAATGTCTAGCAGATAGACGTATGTTTCTAAAGTTCAAATAAAGGCAAGACTTGAAATTATTGGATAAGTGCATCTCAAGAGAGCATGCAGTTATAGAAAAAGAGAATATGAATTAACAGTCCACATAATAGCAAGAAATCTATGGAAATGTTCATTTTGGGATATTTAATCTTGAAAGATATAGAAAATTCATTAATAAATATTTTAGTGATAGTTTCTATAAAAGATATAGTTTACAGAATACTTACTATCCCCCAAGTCAGTATGTTTTACTCTATATTATTACTGCAAGGTTAATGAATATAAATAAGTGTAAGTAGAAATTTAATATTTTACTTTTGATTCATAAGCCTGTTATTTTACTAAGAGGGAAATTTGTCATAGTGATGATAACATATTTGTGTAGTAGTTGGATTAATGTAGAGATTAAAGAAAATGAAGCATGAATTTCATAAGGTTATATAGATAAGTTGTTGATAAAGTGAGATATTTCACTTGCTCATTATACCTGATGAAATCTAAATTTGGAGTATACTGATGTTTTTCTTTTTTCCTCTGTTTTCAAGAACAGATCTTGATTTGCAAGTATTGACAACTGAATTCTGTGTCACTAATTTTTGTTTTATTGAAAGCAGCCAACAGATGATTCATTCAGATCCACGGGTTTCTAAATAAAGTAAATAAACAGAAATATTGAAGAAGCAGCAGTGCAAGAAAGAATGGAGCTTCATTGATAAAAATTTCTGTCTGTCTAACTTAGGATAATCCTCCCACCTTATGATCCTGCAGTAAATCTTTCTAATGTTTTTACCACCTCCATTGGACAAACTATTAGAACAGTACACAGCAAAGCAGAAGGAATATGCTATACCTTGTGTTTGCATAATTTTAAATGAAAGGGCTAAAACCAAAAAAAAAGCATTCCATCTGGAAATGAGGTGATACATTGGCAGAGCAACACAAAATGCACCTACTGACCCATCTTCAAGATAAGTGGTGTTTGGTTTACAAGTTTTCCATTGTTTCTTCTGTCATAAGCTCACTTGATCATACATTGCCCAGGGCCTGGTAGAAAACTGATAAGAACAGTTTTAATCATTTAAAAACAATTGTGATCATTATAGCTGAGAAATTAAGATTACATTCTTAGAGTTAAATTTGGATAATTTTATCTTTTTCTGTTAAGAAATGCATGAAATCATGTGACTAGTAACTAAAAGGAAACATTTAAAATTGAGAGTCTCAGCTATTATTGTTTTAGAGGGAGGATATTTTGATAACACATTATATCTCAATAAAAACAAATAAGGACCTTTTAAATTATAATCTAAGCTTTGTAACATGTCACTGATATCACTGGATAAATTCTTGATCATATTGGTTAAAAAAATGTTCTAATACAATGAATTCTAAGACTGGAATATCTAACTTCATAAGCATTTCTTTTTCATTATCCATTTCATTAAACAGATTAATCATTCAGTAGGATTTGTCCATTCTATATGTGTGAAAGTAATTCCTTGTACTCATGATACTAGATTTATGTTTTTGAAAATTAAATTTAGTGTCAGTGTCCTCTAGGCAATTTGTTACTGTGAATCACATCTAGTTATAAGTAGTTAAGACTATTTTATTTTTCTCTACTTATCTTCCCAAATTAGGTTGTGAGCTTCTTTAGGACAGATAAAGAACATGCCTACTCAAACACAACCATGACAAGTCTTTTCACAAATGATGAGGATGATTTTGATAAACAGGAGAGATGGGGCTTTACAGAACATAGGACCAGTGCCTGCACCTCAGCTGATTAGCTGTGTGACTTTGAGCAACTTAATTGAATTATTTCGGTGTCACACTCTTCAACCTCGATGAAGGACAGTACTGCATTGCCTAGGTTAACAAGTGTGATAAAGATCAAATGCAATCACATGTGAAAATTCTTAAAACAACTATAAGTACACTGATTTATTTCTCAGTGGTGGTCAATTTAAGCAGCCATCTCCTCTTTTATTCTCATTTAAAGTATCTGAGCAATATGGTACCACAGAATGGGTTTGTATTATATGTAAACTTAGTGAATACATGTTGCTGTAAAAATCTTAACTCATTAGCACCCTAAAATAATTAATTAAGCTAATAAATCCTAGCTTGAATTAATCCTAATTAATATTGAAATGATTTACTTATGTAAGTTGCAAAATATTTCTAGGATGTTTGTACAGTATTTTCTAATTCAAGGTAAGATTGGATAACTAAGAAATTCATGAGAGGCAAAGATTAATTATATTGGAAATATATAAAGGAGGACTATGCAGCAGTATAATTCAATTATATATGTATAAAATGTGCAGATAAATGAAAATAAATTATGTATTATAGATTTTTGGGCTTTGTTCATGTTTTTATTTAAAGTGTACTAAGGACAAAAATTATATAATCCTTAGAAGTTGTGCCTGCAAATTGAATCTATTACACAAGAAGCAAAGTACCATATGTATAAGTGAGTCAAATAGAAAACTAATTGCTTAAGGAGAAAATAGAGGTTATAATTGCAGTGTCATTTATAGCAATTTAGAAAGTAAAGTGCTAAACACGAGCACTATTAAACCAACACCCATTGCTTGGCAATGAACAATTTCAAGGAAAAATGATAAACAACAATACAGTATACTAACGCATATATATGGAATTAAGAAGGATGGTAACAATAACCCTGTATGTGAGACAGCAAAAGAGAAGCAGATGTATAGAATAGTCTTTTGGACTCTAGGGGAGAGGGCAAGGGTGGGATGATATAGGAGAGTGGCATTGAAACATGTAAATTATTATATGTGAAATGAATCGCCAACCCAGGTTTGATGCATGATACAGGGTGCTCAGGGCTGGTGCACCGGGATGACGCAGAGGGATGGAATTGGGAGGGAGGTGAGAGGCAGGTTCTGGAAGGAGAACACGTGTGCACCCATGGCAGATTCATGTCAATGTATGGCAAAACCAACACAATATTGTAAAGTAAAAAGTCCTTCTTGAATTTGTTACAATAAAAAAAAAAGAAAGTAATAATAAGTCTTCCTGATATTAGTTATTCTCAATTAAATGCTTATATGTATTTACAATGAGAGAACATTAATTGGAAGCAATGCATTTTTTCTTCTTAAAAGTTGTGTTTAGGACTACAGTGGATAAAATTTTTAAAATAGAATGCTTTGTTGAAATTTATAAAAATACATCTTTAACAAGGTGATATTTTTGTGCCTTCTGACTCTGAGACCTTATTTTTCAGTAGTTTAGAGTATGATGCAACTAAAATCACAGTGTTAGTCTCCTTTTCTCTCAAGTTAGTATGATGCTTAATGTGACACATAATTAGTGGACTGTTTGTTACTAAAAGGGAGATTAATTTTAAAAGCAAAGGAGGTTGAATAACCCTTCTGATACATCTACAGTTATGATTTGCTAATTTTAATTGAGTAATTAAAATATAAATGAAGTTTATTTGGTGATGTTATAAATGAAAAAGAACATTTTTAGGATATTAAAATTGAGATAGGATTTCAGATGCAAACATTCATTTATTTTAACTTTACAATTTGTTTCTGAAGTTATATGCCAAATTTAGTTGTTTTTCTAAAGGAAGTAAGTTTGCTTTCAAAAGCAGTGAGACTCTTTCATTTCAATGGACAGATCGCATCTAGCAGAAAAAACTATGAACAATTATTGTTTTTTTTTTTTATTGTAACAAATTCAATAAAGACCTTTTACTTTACAGTATTGTGTTGGTTTTGCCATACATTGACATGAATCCGCCATGGGTATACATGTGTTCCCCTTCCAGAACCCCCCTCCCACCTCCCTCCTGATTCTATCCCTCTGGGTCTTCCCAATGTACCAGCTCCAAGCACCCTATATCATGCATTGAACCTGGGCTGATGATTCATTTCACATATGATAATTTACATGCTTCAATGCCATTCTCCCATATCATCCCACCCTTGCCCTCTCCCATTGAGTTCAAAAGACTATTCTATACATCTGTGTCTCTTTTGCTGTCTCACATACAAGGCTATAATTACCATCTTTCTAAATTCCATATATATGTGTTAGTATACAGTATTGTTGTTTTTCCTTCTGACTTACTTCACTACCGAGTGAAGTAACAGGCTCCAGTTTCATCCACCTCATTAGAACTGATTCCAATATATTTTTTTAATGGCTGAGTAGTATTCCATTTTGTATATGTACCACAGCTTTCTTATCCATTCATCTGCTGATGGACATCTATGTTGCTTCCATGACCTGGCTATTGTAAACAGTGTGGCAATGAACATTGGGATACACGTGTCTCTTTCAGTTCTGGCTTCCTCGTTGTGTATGCCCAGCAGTGGGATTGCTGGGTCATATGGCAGTTCTATTTCCAGGTTTTACGGAATCTCCACACTGTTCTCCATAGTGGCTGTACTAGTTTGCATTCCCACCAACAGTGCAAGAGGGTTCCCTTTTCCCCACACCCTCTCCAGCGTTTATTGCTTGTAGACTTTTGGATGGCAGCCATTCTGACTGGTGTGAAATGGTACCTCATTGTGGTTTTGATTTGCATTTCTCTGATAATGAGTGATGTTGAGCATCTTTTCATGTGTTTATTAGCCATATGTATGTCTTCTTTGGAGAAATATTTGTTTAGTTCTTTGGCCCACTTTTTTATTGGGTTGTTTATTTTTCTGGAATTGAGATGCAGGAGTTGCTTGTATATTTTTGAGATTAATTGTTTGTCCATTGCTTTGTTTCTCCCATTCTGAAGGCTGCCTTTTCACCTTGCTTTTAGTTTCCTTTGTTGTGCAGAAGCTTTTCATTTTAATTAGGTCTCGTTTGTTTATTTGTTCTTTTATTTCCAATATCATAGGCGGTGTCTCATAAAGGATCCTGCTGTGTATTGTTTTTAACACTGTTAGCTTTCTTCATCTCAGGCCCCTTTTCCCCTCAATTTTAATAAAAATTAATAGTAATTATGGGGGTATTTTTAGAACTTTCAATTTTGAAAGGGCAGAGAAACCACAGGTCAAATTGCCAAAATCCGTTGGACATAGAAAAAGCAAGAGAATTCCAGAAAATCATCTACTTCTGCTTCATTGACTCTGCTAAAGTCTTTGACTGTGTGGATCACAACAAATTGTGGAAAATTCTTAAAGAGATGGGAATACCAGACCTCCTTACCTGCCTCCTGTGAAACCTGTATGCAGATCAGGAAGCAACAGTTAGAACCATATGTGGAAAAATAGACCGGTTCAAAATTGGAAAAGAAGTATGTCAAGGCTGTATGTTGTCACCCTACTTACTTAACTTATACACAGAGTACATCATACGAAATGCCAGGCTGGATGAAGCACAAGCTGGAATCAAGATTGCCAGAAGAAATCTCATTAACCTCAGATATGCAGATGACACCAACCTTATGGCGGAAAGAAAAGAGAAATTAAAGAGCCTTTTGATGAAGGTAAAATTGGGAGAGAAAAAAAGTCGGCTTAAAACTCAACATTAAAAAAATTAAGATCATGGACTCCTGTCTCATCACTTCATGGCAAATAGATGGGGAGACAGTACAAACAGTGACAGACTTTATTTTCTTGAGCTCCAACATCACTGCAGATGGTGACTGCAGCCATGAAATTAAAAGATGCTTGCTCCTTGAAATAAACGCTATGACAAACCTAGACAGTGTATTAAAAAGCAGAGACTTTATTAAACATTGCTTACAAATGTCTATACAGTCAAAGCTATGGTTTTTCCAGTAGTCACTTATGGATGTGACATTTGGCCCATAAAGAAGGCTGAGTTTCAAAGATCTGATGCTCTTGAATGGCGGTGTTAGAGAAGACTGTTGAGAGTTCCTTGGACTGCAAATAGATCAAACCCATTACTCCTAAAGGAAATCAATCCTGAATACTCACTGTAACGATTGGTACTGAAGCTCCAATACTTTGGCCACCTGATGTGAAGAGCCAACTCATTAGAAAAGACCCTGTTGCTGGCAAAGATTGAAGGCAGGAAGAGAAGGGGATGGCAGAGGATGCGATGGTTGGATGGCATGACTGATTCAATGAATGTGAATCTGAGCGAGCTCTGGGAGATGGTAAAGGACCGGGAAACCTGGAGTGCTGCAGTCCATAGGGTCGCAACTAGTTGGATGCAACTGAGTGACTAAATAATAATAACAAGGTTACTCTTGGCTTTAAGTCTCTTCGCAATTTAATTAAAAAGATTAACAGCAGAGAGACTCTGACTAATTAGTTTCTCAGTAATATTAGAGTTCCTCTCAAGATATTTACCTGTAAGCTAAATGGTTTACGATTTGAGAAGCAATGATGTATATTCTAGCTGCATGAGGCCAGTGAATGCATTGACTTCAGCCTCATTTGATCCAAAGCTTACACTGAAGCCTCTCTAGTTAAAGGTTCTGTGTCTAAGTAGCAACGACAGAGAATACCTGCTTAAGTGGGGATGAGGGGAATTAAAGAGGGAAAAGGGTCTCAAAAATATAAAGAGGGTTTCCTCAGCAGAATCACCATTTTATAGCTGATCACATCTCTTGTGTGCAGAATAGAGAATTGTTAATTAAATTATTTTAAGGGTACTGCATATATTAAAATTTTTAATTATGAAGACACACATCACTACTGCCATGCAATACTGAGAGGATATTTTTAATTTAGAAAAAGAGAATCAGTAAAACTGATTCCAACAGCTTAACAACCAAAGCAAATTACTGTGTGTGAAATTGTGACTCCCTTATTTCATTATTTTGGATATAATTACAAGTATATTCTTAACCATTTTTGTTTATTTTATTTTTTAAAATTTTATTTATTTATTTTTCTTTACATTATCGTGTTGGTTTTGCCATACATTGACATGAATCTGCCATGGGTATACCATTTTTAAAATCCCAAAATGGTTGTATCTGTAGTTAAATTTCTCCTAAGTGACCTCACAATTCTAGAAATGTCCATAAAGCATAAACCTTTTTTGTTAAGTAAAATTTCAATCTTGAAAAAAAATGATACAAATGAACTTATGTATAAAACACAACTAGACTCACAGAAATAAAGAACAGATTTATGGTCACTGAAGGGGAAAGTAGGAGGAGAGTGAAATTAGGAATTTGGAACTGACACACACACACACTGCAGCAGACTGAACTTGTGAACAGGCTGAACTAACTGCTAGATTTTGTTTTAAACACAAAAGATGCAAAATAAACCAAAGCAAAATTTTCTAGTTTCAAAATTACAGTAACAGAGAATGTTGACATAAAATTATTTAGAAACTGAATGACTTGTATTAAAACAGAGGTTTCTACAGGGAGTTGAAAGGACATAAAGGCATGATAATCAGCTATACATGGAGAAGTTAGGAAAAGCTTCACTGTTCTCCTGATTAGTGATCTCACTCTCTTAATTGAATCGTTGTGATATATCCAGATCAGGATTAGAAAATGATTGATTTAACTTAAAAAAAAAACGTAGGCACAAATGTCAGCATCATGCATCCATCTGCCTTCCTGAGCTAAGCATATTCATAACTGAACTCTTGATGTCCCATTCTTAGCCTGTTCCTCTCTAGCCTTCTAAACCCAGTGCTACTGCTGCTGCTATGTCACTTCAGTCATGTCTGACCCCATAGATGGTAGTCCACCAGCCTCCACGATCCCTAGGATTCTCCATGAAAGAGTATTGAAGTGAGTTGCTATTGCCTTCTTCAAAGCATGACAGTGAAAAGTGAAAGTGAAGTTTCTCAGTGGTGTCCGACTCTTAGTGACCCCATGGACTGCAGCCCACCAAGCTCCTCCGTCCATGGGATTTTCCGGGCAAGAATACTGGAGTGGGGTGACATTGCCTTCTCTGTAAAACTTAGTTAATGATCTTCATTTAGGTCCAGCCAAGAACCTAACTGTCTTTTCAAGTGTGGTTCATCTCCATCAAATGTTTTGGCTCTGGATTTCTGCAGTCCTCCTTCTCATGGCCTTCACTGAGAATTTCCCTAGCCTCCTTTCTCATATGGTCATCTTATCTGTTTTCTAGTTTTGTTATTCTCATTTATTTTACTTCTTTTCCCCCTACTTTTAAAAAATTGCCCTGAGATGTCCTTTTCATTAACTGGCATACATTTTGATTATCTTTTAATATTTGGCTATTAATTTCTGTGTTTTAACAAACACTGTTTAAATTCCAAATTAAAATAAACTTAGGTACTTAGGAAGAAATTTATGTATTTAAGCAGTTATATTCTTATACATACCACTAGGGGATAGGTAAAAAATATAGCCCTTAACTCTAATGTTAAGAAGAAATAATTTCCTAACAATGTAACTTTATTACATGATAAGTTAAATTTTAAAAGCCCACGTGATAAAACATTCTGCTGTAGGACAATTTGAATTTTATTTCTCGTGAAGATTTATGTGAAAAAAAAACAATGCTTTTGGAAGACCACCAAACATAAAAAGAACTGTAGTACATATACTGCTCTGGGTTATAATTTTAAGCATACTGATTATTGAAATTTTTAAAACTAAATATTATTTTACAAAATTGGTTTGATTACTCTAATTTTACTTGGGTATTTATAGAGGCAATATTACTAGAATTTATGAATTCTGTCATGTAATGTTACTGTGTATCTGCTCATTGGAACGGAAAAGTTATGTTATTTCTGAGGCCCCCAGTTTTCTCATATAGCTCAGAAATAACAATTTTTTGAAGACTAGATTGGATAATTTTTTTAGATTATCTCTTCCTTTAGGTGGTAAATTGAGTTAATTTTAACAAATGCATATTTATTGGATAGCTAGTAATCAGATTAGATATTTTGCTAATATATATGCATAATATATACTTTTAAATAGATTCCTTATGTATTATATATTTTATCAGATTCAAAAGAGACATGCAGCACATAGTATTTAAGATTTGATGCAATATTTATAGTATAGTAATCTAAAACAACTCACTAGATGCAGTATCAGAAAGCTAGTTTTTAAATTCCATATATATGCGTTAATATACTGTATTGTTGTTTTTGCTTCTGGCTTACTTCACTCTGGATAATGGGCTCCAGTTTCGTCCATCTGAGTAGAATTGCTTCAAATGAATTTTTTTTTAATGCTGAGTAATATTCCATTGTGTATATGAAAGACGGTAACGAGAACCCAACATACCGAGACAGCAAAAGGAACGCAGATGTATAGAATAGACTCATGGACTTTGTGGATGAGGGTAAGGGTGGGATGATATGGGAGAAGGGCATTGAAGCATGTTAATTTTCATATGTCTAATCAATCGCCAGCCCAGGACTGATGCTCGGGGCTGGTGCAGGGAGATTTCCTGGGGGGGGAGGGAAGAGGGAGGGGGGTTCCGGAGGGGAAGCATATGTAAACCCATGGTGATATCATGACAATGTATGGCAAAAACAATTTAAAAAAATAAATTAAAAAAAAAAGAAAGCTAGTTTTTAAAGTGAAGATTTCATTAATTTTCCAAATTTTATGGTATAAGGCATAATAATACATTCATTTTGAAAGTTAAATATGTAAAGGGAAAAAATATTGAAAGGGAAAATTAAGGAAAAGTACCAATTTTACCCCAGTCATTTGTTTTGTTGCTAGTTATTTGTGGTATTTAAGAGCTCAGTGGAATTTGGTCTATGAAGTAATTGAATCAAGAAAGAAATTGCATTGTTAGAAAGTTTCTTTTCTTAAAACTGCTTTGTTTAATAATATTTATTACCCTTCCATTTCATGGTATGTTTTGTCTTAGACCCAGGGAGCACAGGTGAATAAAACTGGAATAATTCTGCCTTCATGAAATTTAAACTTTTTTGAGAGGATACACACAAATAATGTATTATTAAAATTATGATACAGGAAATCAACATATTTCCTTCTAATCTTTCATAAAAGATGTTGAAGTAACTGGACTGGTTTAGGAAATAAAAATGATATAAGCCAATAATTTTACTTTCTTAGGCCAGTGTTAGAAAATTGACAATTTGGGAAATATCTAACTAAGCTTATAGTTCATTGCTTACACCCTAATGGCAACATGTGGGAAAACATGTATCATAGTACCTCCTTTCCATCATCTAGACAAGTCTGTGGATTATATCCTACATCTGCCATGTTTGTACCAGTCCCCAGTTGTGACACTAAGCCTCACCTAGCCATGTCACTAGAAGGGCATAATATGGCAGATATTTTACTTTTTGCTATACTGAACTGCTAATGATCACTTATTGAAACTATTTCTTTAAGACCCGAAAAAGAGTGTATTCAATCAGTCTCACATGCCAAAAGTACAGACTTGCCATCTAGTGATGACAGAAGGTAACTATAGAATATAAAAAACTATCTACAAATATTTATGAAGTAGTTACTCTAAAGCACTGGCAAAGATACAGATATGAATTAGATATTTAATTTGAGCTAAGGAGCTCAAAATACAGTGAGGGAGACAAGGCACATAAACAACTAGTTTTGAGAACAGCAGATTTCAAAAAGTCAGAGTGAGTTATGTAGCATACGCTGAATGTGCACATGATAAAAAATGAACTCTGATAAGTAGATCTAGGAAGGTTGGTCATAAGCGTTGGAATTTGAACTATTTTCCTACAAGACTAGTAGAGTTTTAATAGTCAGGAAACTGGGGGCAGGTTTATTATTTTATCACAGTTATACAGTAAAAAGTGTTATGAATTAAGGAGAAATCAATAGCTGACCCATTGGATATAGAGAAGGTGAACTAGGCAAAAGCACCTTTAGAGAAAACACCCCACCGTATTCCTCTCGTTTCATTGTAGTATAGAATATCTACATCTATCATGAATTCGGGGTTCCCTGGTAACTCAGCTGGTAAAGAATCTGCCTGCAATCAGGCAACCCTGGTTTAATTCCTGGGTTGGGAAGATCCCCTAGAGCATCACTGATAGTGCAGTCAGTAAAGAATCCACCTTCAATGTGTGAGACCTGGATTGGGAAGATCCCCTGGAGGAGGGCATGGCAACCCACTCTAGTATTCATGCCTGGAGAATTCCATGGGCAGAGGATCCTGGTGGGGTCACAGAGTCGGACATAACTGACTCTGTGCTCTAAACACAGCATAGCACCGTGAATTCACTGAATATTTGCTTGAATGTTAATTAATTATTGAAAAAATAATTAGACTGATTATAGAATGGTCTTGGAAACTATACGTAGGAATATTTAAATATGTTCCTTTAATTTATGAGAAATGGCACATTTTAAAATATTTTTAGGATATGTGACAGATACTACTAATTGGATATAGAACACTTAAATGACTATTTCTCTTTCAGTAATCCAGTCTCCACTGTTTTAAAGAGCAGTGCATTTAAAGAATAACATTTGTCCACCTTCCATCCAAGAACAATCAGATGACACAGTTCTGGTCACAGATAAAGGAAGTCACTGGATGGTGCTCACAGGAGACCCTATAAAGGATGCCTTCAGCAATGGTTATTCTCTTGAACTTTCCCAGTATGTTTGGTTCTCCAGCACTCTGTTTTTGAAAATGGAGAGTTATGTAACTCTTTATGAATGGTAGAGCAGAACACTATGAATATTAGACTAGCTTCGTGGTGACATCTTGGAAATGTCATAATTGCTTAATCCATTGTTCTCAGGTTTCTTTAATTTGTAATTAAATAATTTTGAAATGGTAGACACCGAATGAAATGACCTAATTTAGAAAGTTAATGCCATTGAAGTGACAAAGAATGGATTGAAATTTGGAGATATTTGCAAGAAGAGACTGGCTAAAATTATGTTACTAAGGTTTAATGACACCTTTCTTACTGTTTTTTTTTTTTTTAACCATAGGACCTTGTTGTTTATCCATTATATATATAAAAGCTTACATCTACCAACCCAATTTCCCACTCTATTTCACACCCACCTTGGCAACCTCTGGTCTGTTCTCTATGCCAATAATTCTGTTTGCCTCTAATTTATTTATTTATTTATGGCTGTGTTGGATCTTTGTTGCTGCAGGTAGGCCCCCTCCTGTTGTGGCGAACAGGACCTACACTCTAACTGTGGTGCTTGGGCTTCTCATTGTGGTGGCTTCTCTTGTTGCAGACAACAGGTTCTAGGCACCTGGGCTTAGTTGTATTGGGGCATGTGGAGTCTTCCTGAACCAGGGATTGAACCCATGTCCCCTGCATTGGTAGGCAGGTTCTTTACTATTGAGCCACCAGGGAAGCCCCTGTTTATCTCTACTTTTATTAATTAATTTATTTTTTTACAATGCCCTAGAAGATGGCAGAGAAAGGAATTTGAGAGAAGCTAGGGAAACCTGAGTGACACCTCTTGGACTCTTAGGTTAGAGTACATAAGATGCTTTGTTTTTTAAGCCATTATATTGTTGACTCTTTGCTACAGCAGTTACTCTAATATTTTACCGAACTCTAATATCTTATATCATATAGAAGTTAATTTTAAAACTAACAAAGTATTTCCTAATGACTTATGGTCTCATAACTTGAAAAAAATCTATTTATTTGTTTGGCTGCGCTGGGTCTTCCTTGCTGTGCGCAGGCTTTCTCTAGGGGCTACTCTAGATGTGGTGCATGAAGTTCTCATTGTGGTGGCTTCTATTGTTGCATAGCCTGGGCTTCAGGATGCATGAATTTCACTAGCTGTGGCTCACAGGCTCTAGAGTGCAACCTCAGTACTGGCGGCACACAGGACCAGTTGCCCTGTGGCATGTGGGATCTTCCTGGACCGGGAATTGGAACCTATGTTCCCTGCATTAGCAGGTGGATTCTTTTTTTAGTTTTGCCATACAATGATATGATATCGCCATGGGTTTACATATGCTCTCCCTCAAGAACCCCCCTCCCTCCTCCCTCCCCCCGGGAAATCTCGATGCACCAGCCCCGAGCATCAATCCTGGGCTGGCGATTGATTACACCTGTTTCAATGCCATTGTCCCATATCATCCCACCCTTGCCCTCATCCACAGAGTCCACGAGTCTGTTCTATACATCTGCTTTCCTTTTGCTATCTCGCATGCTGGGTTCTCCTTACCATCTTTCTAAATTCCATATATATGCGTTAGTATACTGTATTGTTGTTTTTCCTTCTGGTTTACTACACTCTGGATAATGGGCTCCAGTTCCGTCCACCTGAGTAGAACTGATTCAAATGAATTTTTTTTTAAGGCTGAGTAGTATTCCATTGTGTATATGTACCACAGGTTTCTTATCCATTCGTCATTTGATGGGCATCTAGGTTGCTTCCATGTCCTGGCTACTGTAAACAATGCAGCGATGAACATTGGGGTACACGTGGCTCCTTCAATTCTGGTTTCCTCGGTGTATGTGCCCAGCAGTGGGATTGCTGGGTCATATGGCAGGTCTATTTGCAGTTTTTTAAGGAACCTCCACACTGTTTTCCATAGTGGCTGTACTAGTTTGCATTCCCACCAACAGTGTAAGAGAGTTCCCTTTTTCTCCACATCCTCTACAGCATACTACTTTTCAACATAGTTTTGGAAGTCTTGGCCACAGCAATCAGAGCAGATAAAGAAATCAAAGGAATCCAGATTGGAAAAGAAGAAGTAAAACTCTCTCTGTTTGCAGATGACATGATGCTCTGTATTGAAAACCCTAAAGACTCTACTAGAAAATTACTAGAGCTAATCAGTGAATATAGCAAAGTTTCAGGATACAAAATCAACACACAGAAATCCCTGGCATTCCTATACACTAACAATGAGAAAACAGAAAGAGAAATTATGGAAACAATTCCATTCACCATTGAAACAAAAAGAATAAAATACTTAGGAGTATTTCTACCTAAAGAAACAAAAGACTTATATATAGAAAACTATAAAACACTGATGAAAGAAATCAAAGAGGACACAAACAGATGGAGAAATGTGCCGTGTTTGTGGATTGGAAGAATCAGTATAGTGAAAATGAGTATACTACCCAAAGCAATCTATAGATTCAATGCAATTCCTATCAAGCTACCAGAGGTCTTTTTCAGAGAATTAGAACAATTAATTTCACAATTTGTATGGAAATACAAAAAACCTCGTATAGCCAAAGCAATCTTGAGAAAGAAGAATGGAACTGGATGAATCAACCTACCTGACTTTAAGCTATACTACAAATCCACAGTCATTAAGACAGTATGGTACTGGCACAAAGAAATATAGATCAGTGGAACAGAATAGAAAGCCCAGAGATAAATCCACGCATCTATGGACACCTTATCTTTGACAAAGGAGGCAAGAATATACAATGGAGAAAAGACAACCTCTTTAACAAGTGGTGCTGGGAAAACTGGACAGCCACTTGTAAAAGAATGAAACTAGAACACTTTCTAACACCATACACCAAGGTAAACTCAAAATGGATCAAAGATCTAAGCATAAGACCAGAAACTAGAAAACTCCTAGAGAGTAACATAGGCAAAACACTCTTTCCTACTGTTTAAGCTGACATTTTCCCTGTCACTCTGCAACAAGTAGTCCTTGTAAAATGTCACTATTATGCCTTTCCCTAGTCTCCATTCAGAATTTTAATCTCTTTTTTCTGTGCTTATTTTGCTCATAATACTCTTTCCTTCCCAAACCTAAACTCCCTTCTTGGGTGAATAGAGCCTAATTTTTTTCTAGAAAACAAATGTATCCTGAGAGGTGTGCCATACATGGTCTAAACCAGTAATAGCCATCCTGCTTATTTTGAATGATACATATTTTCCTTGGTTTGTGTGCAGCTATGAATGCCAGTTATTATACAGTGAGAATCTTCTTAAGGATTTTGATAAATGTTTTGTTTCATTGAGAAAAGAAGAGAGCCTTTGTCGAAAATTAACTTTATCACCTCTTGTTTCTGCTTTGCAATGTACTGCTGATGCTTGAAGCTACAGCAGCCATCTTAGGACTATGAGGCAGTAAACCTAAGCATGAAATGTCAAAATGCCATTGATGGAAGAATTCCAGGTTATTCTTGGTGAATCATTCCCGAAGCCATCTATCTCCAGACTTCATGTCTTGTTGTTAAAAGATATCTCCTGTTTGCTAAAATTGTTGACGAATACAGAAAGCAAATATTAATTAAGTTTTACTGTGCAATGCTTGTTTTAATGCATTATCTAATTTTCACAAATACTCTGTCACATTAAAAAGAAAGAGACTGAAAACATCAAACCACATGTCTGAAGTTGCACAGCTCAGAGGTCGATACTAGGTAACTCCAGCTTTTTCCATTTTATTGAAGATACCTATGAATAGTATTGAGCCTGGCTCATAGAATAAATGGTTTGCATTTTTATTTTACCTTGAGACCTTAGAAACAAATGATCAGCAAATCTCATTAGTGGAGACAGGTAATTCACTTAATCATAATTCTATAATAAATATCCATGGTGATCATTTGTCAGTTTAAATAATAGATAAGTCTTACTGTTTGTTAGAAACGGTGTAGTTGGTCAGGTGATAGACTTCTTTTACGTATTCCTAATCACATTCTACTTTTAGCTTCTCTCTTCACACCAAAAATTGTCTTTTCTGAAGAAATTATGTAAATAGGAACATGAAAATAGGATTTGTTGTTTTTGACACATCGTTTTATTGACCTCACATATTATTCAACAGTCTATATCACAGTAGCTCTTAGGTAGTTTGCAAAGGTAAAATTCATAAATAACTAACAGAAATTCATATTGAAAAATTTCCTGACTTTTTATTAGTTTCCACTGTTTTAATTTTCCTGGAATACTACTTTTCAAAACAAAAAACAATTTGTATTATTTTCTGAAATACAAGTCGTTTGATCTATTTGTAACAGAACAAAAAGATTTTCAAGGTCATACTTTAAAAATCTGCTGGTTTTTGATTAAATTGAGTCTTCAGAAAGGCTTTATCCTTCACTGGAATAAAATTTTTAAGCATTTATGGCAGTTTTCTCCATTATTTTAATAATTACTCTTTAATAATTTTCAAATCATCTATTTCTCAAAATTTAATAATGTGAATTATCTATATATTTAAAATCTCCATTTAAAAAGATTTTTTAGCAATATCATGGTTTTCCCATGTATTCCCTAATATACTTCTTATATAGAATTTCTTTTTTTTTTTTTTTTATTATTGTTTTTGCCATACATTGTCATGATATCACCATGGGTTTACATATGCTTCCCCTCCGGGTCCCCCCTCCCTACTCCCTCCCCCCCGGGAAATCTCGCTGCACCAGTCCCGAGGATCAATCCTGGGCTGGTGATTGATTAGACACATGACAATTAACATGCTTCAATGCCCTTCTCCCATATCATCCCACCCTTACCCTCATCCACAAAGTCCACAAGTCTATTCTATACATCTGCGTTCCTTTTGTTGTCTCCCATGTTGGGTTCTCATTACTGTCTTTCTAAATTCCATATATATGTGTTAATATACTGTATTGTTGTTTTTGCTTCTGGCTTACTTCACTCTGGATAATGGGCTCCAGTTTCGTCCATCTGAGTAGAATTGCTTCAAATGAATTTTTTTTTTAATGCTGAGTAATAGAATTTCTTTATATGTTTCTCATTTGATTAGTAAACTACAAAATTATTTTCTTAGAAATGTTATAAAAATTGTCATATTTAGAAAGTAATTGAAATTTTAGTTTCTAGTATTCTGCATAGGAATTACTAGACATGACACACACTAAAAACTGTTATGTTTTATTTATTTCTTGATTTGAGTACATTTAACCTCTGCTTTTGGTTTCCTGAAAAGATATTCTTGAGTGTATAACACCATTTTGTCTAAGTAAATAATTTGCTGTTGGTAAATCTCTTGGTTAGTGATGAAAAGAATGCAAATATGTGGAGCTAGTTATAAATTGGGCCTTAACTTCTGTCAAGTTTATTGTGATTTTATGTAATATATTAACCTGAATTTAAAAATTAAATACTTCCCTGATTAATATGAATAATGTAAAATTTTATTTAAAAAACATTTCTGACTGAAAAGCAATTAGTTAGAAGTATTTGTGAGCTTAAAGGAGAAAAAATTTAAATTTTATGTAAAGGCTGACTCAAGTGAATGCAAACTATAAATTAAAAATTAAGAATAAACTGTTGTATTTATGAATATTCATCTGTTTGGAACTTTGTTATTAGAACTCCTCTGTTTATAATATGCCGATATATTATACTATAATTTTGGTTTGCAGAGTAACAAATTTGTTTATAGTATGCTTAAATTCATTGGAAAATTAAGTTGAGAAATAAAAATTGTAGTATAATTATTAAAATATACAAAATGCTGATAAACTCCAATTAAATACTTTCCCTAATAATTTAGTACATAAAAATATAAAATAATAAATACAAAGCAAATAATCATTTGTTTCAAACATTGATTTATTGATTAAGCACCACAAGCTGGATATGACTGAGATTGTACCTGTGTGTAGGTTTGTGTGTGTATATGAAAAATACATATATATGCTAACATGCATGTTTCATGTGTATATGCATAAATATATAAATTTATACAAAATGAGGAATAGCTGTCCTTTTTTAATTAGATGTGTTTTTTGTGTATGTGCATGCTTGTGCTCACATGTGTTTTTTTAAATATCTAGAGAGACCATAAAGTTTCTCTTCTATTGAAAAAGTCAAGTAAACAATTTTGCCTTGTCTAATTAAAGTTTATAAAAACATTTTTATTTTATTATAAGTTGAAATTGTTGTTCAGTATCTAGGTTGTGTCTGACCCTGTGACCTGCTGGGCTGCGGCATGCTCACTCCCTTGTCTTCACTATCTCCCAGAGCCTGCTCAAACTCATGTCCATCAAGTTGATGGTGCCATCTGACCATCTCTTCCTCTGTCACCCCCTTCCCCTCCTGCTCTCAGTCTTTCCCAGCATCAGGATCTTTTCTAGTGTGTTAGCTCTTCACATCAGGTGGCCAGAATACTGGTGCTTCAGCTTCAGCATCGGTCCTTCCAACCCTGAATATTCAGGGTTGATTTCCTTTATGATTGACTGGCTTGATGTCCCTGCTGTCCAAGGGACTCTCATTGGTCTTCTGCAGCATCACAATTTGAAAGCATCAAGTCTTTGGCAGTCAGCCTTTCGAGTACAACTCTCGCATTGTGTACGACTACTGGAAAAACCACAGCTTTGACTATATGGACCTTTGTCAGCAAAATGATATCTCTGCTTTTTAATATGCCATCTAGGTTTGTCATACCTTCCTTTCTAGGGAACAAGCATCTTTTAATTTCATAGTTGTAGTCACAATCTGCAGTGATTTTGGAGCCCAAGAAAGTAGTATCCATCACTTTCTACTTTTTCCCCTCCTATTTGCCATGGTGAGACTGGATCCAATGACCTTAGTTTTCTGAAAGCTGAGTTTTAAGCCAGCTTTTTTACTCTTGTCTTTCACCCTCACCAAGAGGCTCCTTAGTTCTTCTTTGCTTTCTGCCACTAGAATGGTATTATCTTCATATCTGAGATTGTTGATATTTCTCCCTGCAATCTTGATTCTAGCTTGTGTTTCATCAAGCTATGTTTTGCATGATGTACTCTGCATAAATAAACAAAGTGAAAATATGCAGCTTTGTTGTACTCCTTTCCCAATTTTGAACCAATCCTTTATTCCATGTCTAGTTCAGTGGTTGCTTCTTGATTTGCTTACAGGCTTCTTAGGAGACAGGTAAGATGGTCTGTTAGTCCCATCTCTTTAGGAATTTTCCAGAGTTTGTGTGATCCACACAGTCAAAGACTTTAGCATAGTCAGTGAAGAAGAAGTAGATGATTTTCTGAAATTCCTTTGCCTTCTGTGTAATCCAACAAATGTTGCAATTTGATTTCTGGTTCTTCTGTCTTTTCTAAACCCAGCTTGTACATCTGGAGGTTCTTAGTTCACGTTCTGCTGAAGCCTAAGCTTGAAGGATTTTGAACATTACCTTGCTAGCATGTAAAATGCTCTACAACATAAACATGCTTAAAATCATTTTGTTTTTATTAGTGTTTAATGAATAGGTGTTTGTTTGGCATGAAATTTATTACAGAATGCAAATTAGCATTTATCTACCAATCAGTAGTTAATGGGGTTGTAAATCTGATAGTTGTTGTGATTGTTACACATCTTGTTAAACCATTAATAAGAATTCATAAAGCAGAGTTGAAAGTTAAGCTTTTTTGTTGATAGAGGCTATTATTCTGAAAACAATAAAGGGCTCATTTATTAAATTTTCTTAAGTAAGCAGTATTTCAGAGAAAAATTAGTGGATTATAATTATTAGGTAGAAGCAAGTTATCTTACTATTATAGGAGGTAAAATTCAGTCTTTCATGCATTTTGGAAGCATTCTAATTTTCATATATACACTTGGTTATTAATGTTTTTTTTTACATGTCTATAAATACACTGTTGTGTTTCCCAGAGAGGAGAGGAAAGGGAGGACACTATTTTAAAACAAGTGTTAATTGTGGCTAAAATCAAGATATATTTGAGGATCTGAGCAGGTCAGGCTCAGATAAAAGTAAATTATCTCACGTAACAGGATGTCCAGAGAGAAGAGAGGCTTTACAATTCCATGATTTAATGGCTCAGTGACATTATAGAACCCAGAACCTTTTCAGTTTTCCCTTTGAATCAGTGTTTACCTTCCTCATTGCTGGATTCATTCTCAGGCTCATATAAGAGACCACAACTAGAAATGATACCTCTTTCACAGTAAGGCAACTTTCCCCAAGGATTTCCTAATACCAACCTTCCTATCATATTGTCAGATTTAAGTGTTTGTCCCTCCCTGAAGTTATCATTGGAAACGGAAGCAGGATTTCTAAGACTGGCTTAGGTTCATCATCTGGTGTGAAATGGTGGCATTTTGATATTTTGAAATTTTTATTCATTGAATCAATATAAAATAATGATGCCTGGGCCATAATTTTCTAGTCTCCCAATAAAACATATTGTAAAAACGGGAACTTTTGTCTCAAGACTCTAAACCTAGTAAAGGTTTTCAGGTACTGAGTCCTAAGTATGCCCAGTGTATCCTAGAGGGAGACGTGGTTGACCTGAAAGACAGTAATACATAAGAGGCATTCCTAGACTTTGATTTTATTTTTCACTGATTTTGAAAAATGTATCGATTTACATTGTAATGGCAGAGTATAAAGTGGCCTAAACTTAGAAAATTAATGAAGTTTTTATATTACTATCCAGTTGACAGTGGTCATGGTTTAGTGTTTTCTTTTGGATTTTTGCCCATTGTGCTGTGGTCAGAATGATCTGGAAACCCCTAGATCTGTTTGAAGAATATGTTTCATTGAGTTACATCATGGTTTTAATTCCATACATTTTAATTGAAAAATTCTGTAAGAAACAGCCTTAAAAACTCATTTTTAAATGTTGCATAGGTGTTATTGAAAACACTGTCCACCACAGCTTTGTAAAACCCAAGTGAAAACTTTCCTTTATAATTAACCACTTTAAAGTTTTTGTATCTCTGAAGCATCAATATATTTTTCTTTTGTATTAACTGAGACAGGTTTGTGAATCTTTTTGTTTGTCCGAAGGTTCACAGCCAAATTTAAGAGAGATGTTAAATATCAGAAGGAAAAATTAAAGGTTGAAAAATATTTATTTTTCAATCTCAATCTTAGCTTTCTACTATTTATATTCCCTGTGGTTCAGTCATTTCTAAAATATTTTATTAAATTTGATAACATTTCTACAAGCTGACTCACAAGTTAGTATTAAAAGGCAATCAACACACAGGTAAATAGCTATATTTTGTAATAGGTAAATTATATAGGTAAGTTGATTAGTCCTACAATGTTGTACAAAAAGGAGAAGGCAATGGCAACCCACTCCAGTATTCTTGCCTGGAAAATCCCATAGATGGAAGAGCCTGGTAGGCTGCAGTCCATGGGGTCCTGAAGAGTTGGACATGACTGAGCGACTTCACTTTCACTTTTCACTTTCATACATTGGAGAAGGATATGGCAACCCAATCCAATGTTGTTGCCTGGAGAATCCCAGGGACGGTGGAGCCTGGTGGGCTGCCATGTATGAGGTCGCACAGAGTTGGACACGACTGAAGCGACTTAGCAGCAGCAGCAGCATTTGGACAGCACTTACAGTAGTCTAGCCGGTTACCATTTCTGTTTTAACTATAAATACAGCTACAGAATTTATCACTTTATGTAAGTTAAACTTTAGTTGCTATGATACTTGAGACTTAATTACTTCTGAAATTGGAAAAAAAAATCTCATATAAGGTAAAACCAAAATAAGAATTTCTGTTGCTCTCTTTATAGTGGTTCATTCTCGAATGAACTCAGTTATGGATTGAATTTTGTGACACCATGGTATGGAAGAACTTATGTGTTTATTCACTTTATAATTAACACAAGCTAAACAAACCTTAAATATTTAGATCCGGTATATCTTCATTATAATTCTGACCCTACTAAACTATATGTCAAATCCATCTCTCTTACAATAGATTATAATGCATTATAATCTATTTTGATATAATTGTAATGAAATGGGGCTTGAATATTAAAAAGTATATTGTAATATCCACAACATAAAATTTAAAAATAGATCTGACACAAGAGATAATTTTTATAAATTTATTCTTATCAAGTATTTATTTGTTACAGAAAACTACTACTATAAGCCATAGCTAGATATTCTGACTAAATCATAACCACTTTTGATAAGAAAATGAAACAGAAATGATGTATATACTTATAGTTAGCTTCAAGAGTAATCTCTGAATATGTTTATACTGATACTTGGAAAAGAACTAGTGCTTCTGAAATTTCTACAGTTTAATATTTGTGGCTTGGAGAGGCATAGAGAAGTATAAATATAGGGACATGTAAAATAAAATAGAATATACTTATTTTATATGTATATCTATTTCCATATATAATATGTAATTTTGTTGAGATAACTCATTTCAAAATACAAGGAAGAAACTAAAGAGGAACAAGAACAAAGTGTGTGTTGGTGTAATATAAACTATATATCATTATTAAGGAACATAAAGACCTTTGCAGGTATTTGATCTACTGAGAGAAGGAAAAGAAGACTTTGGGTTCTACTCTGGCAATGCCCTGATTGGAATGATGGCCCAAGGCAAGACAGTAATAATGAGTAAAGAGAAAGAAGGAGAAAGAGGAGAAGTCAGAGAAGAAAAAAGAGAAAAAGAGGGAGATATTTTGTGTACAGTTGAATTAATTCAAACATTTATAGGTAAATTAATTTTTCATAATCTTAACAGTGCAAAATAATATTTCCATAAATTTGGATTAAGGTGTACAGAATCTTAATCTGGAAGATAATGTATAAAACTAGGTTAATTCAATGTGCAAAGACAAGAGCAAAATTGGTATTGGTTCAAGTATACAGATAATTGAAGAAACATCCTGTAAATATTTAGGTAATTGGGTAATCTGTCAAGAAAGATAAGTTGCATAATATGTAATGAAATTAATAGTAAGGGGGAGTTTTTGTATTTAGAATAGTGATTTTCCAAGTAATAACTGCTAATACTTATAGCACTAATTACATGCCAGACATTGTCCTGTTTTAGAATATCGGTTAAATATCTCAACAATCATCTGAAGTAGTTCTAACAGCGTTGCTATTTGCATGGAAAAAAATAAGTCTCAGAGTGCGTAAGTATATTTCCTAAGGTCCCACACAGAGAGAATATATTTTAAAAGGTGGAGTTTGGTGCCTCACCTAAAGGTGGATTGGCTCTGGAGTTTTGTTATTTAACACTAGGAAGATATATTTGTTGTTGTTCAGTCACTAAGTTATGTCTGACTCTTTGCAATCTGGGAAAATATTCCAAAAGTAGATTTGAATAATTGAATGACAAAAGAAGCTAGCTAATCAATGACTGTGAGTTTATGGAGAATAGGGAGCATGCTTTATTCTTATCTCCACATCTTAACACTGTGATGTACAATAGGAGGTCAGTAACAAGTTACTGAATAAAGACAGTTTTAGAAAGGCTGAAGGAAATAAGATTTGGAAACTCCAAGAAATCTGATAAAGAGCTTTAATGGTAAATATTTACATTAAAACTTTTGTGAAAATAATATTCCCATATTGAAAGTAATTGTAATGTAAATAATTGGAGAATGTCACTTTGGGAAAATGCAGAGTATTGCAGCACTGTTAAAAAGGAAACATTGAGAAAGGAACTTGAGATGATTGATATGTGCAATGTCTAAAAACCTGCAGATGGGCAGATGACATTTAGAAGAAATTCTGACTAAGGAAAAGAAAAGTGAACCCAAATCTAAATGTAAACAATGTAATATGGACAAAAATTAAATATACTAGCAGGTAGCAATAAATCAAAAAGTAATTAAGCATGGATACAGTAATTCTTACTTTTTAAAATTTTCCCATTTGCAGTGTATTTCTTATAATAAGAGCACTGGTCTGGTTTCTGAACTTGGGAGTTGTAGTCAAACCCAGAAGCAGGCTAGTGTAGTATAACAGGTTGGTCTACTGATCTTGTAATCTACAGGGTGTGACCTTGAGCAAATCACTTTAGGTCTCAAGGGCTTGGAATCTTGATGTCTTAAATAAGTAAACTGTAGTAGGTTATCTGTAACATGGGCTCTAGTCCTGAGATTTATTACAGTGTGTTGGAAGTAACAGATTTCCAGCTGGACAGGTGTACTCTAGATTATTACCATGTAAAGTGAAAGTGAAGTCTCTCAGTCGTGTCCTACTCTTTGTGACCCCGTGGACTGTAGCCTACTACGGTCCTCCATCCATGGGATTTTTCAGGCAAGAGTACTGAAGTGGGTTGCCATTTCCTTCTCCAGAGGAGCTTCTGGACGCAGGGATCAAACCTGTCTCCCTCATTATAGACAGACACTTTACTGCCTTAGCCACCGGGAAGCCCAGCCATTACCATGTAAAGCATATACTAAAGATAATGTAATTAATATCTTTTTTTTTGAGGAAGGAGAGATACAGAGGGAAAAATAATGTTTAAAGAAGTATATAATTCTAGGTTGCAAAATAAAAAAGAAACATTTTTGTTTTCTGTTGCAAATGATTTGTAAGCCATTAAATAAGGCTGAGGAGATGCACATTCAGTTTTACTTTATTCCTTAATTCAAAGGAGACTGCAGGCTTCCAGCAGCTGCCACATTACTGTTTTGCAGGCACATGTACAGGCTTTAACTGTTTTTAAAATCCTTTTTTCTGAGTGGTAATTAGTCAGTGATCATGAAATCATGGTGTTAGTACCAGCAAAAGAAAAAGAATGTCATGTCAATTTACAACATTTAGAAATGCATTTTTAAATTAAATGGAAAAATATGGTAATACAATATTAATACTTCACCTTTAAAAATAGAGAACACCTACAGAAGTTATGGTTTTCATTATCATCATTAACATGGCTGCATCACATACAAAGTATATATTAGGCTTTTTTCCATGTAACTTTCAGTCTAGTATATTACATATCGAGCTTAACTGTAATGGCTTTATTAGAGAAATTATAGCTTATATTTCATGAGCTTTGTACTTCATATTTGCATTCTTTATCTAAAATTTTATTTTATGGATATAATATGCCACAAATGATTAATACTAATAAGCAGCATAATATTCTAGGTCATGTGTAGCATTTACTAATACATAGAGAGCAGTGTCAAAATTTGTTTATGTACACAAGGCCAAGGCTTTTGCTACTAAAAAGTTTTAGTTTTCTAATTTAGCTTTGTAGACTGCACATGTTAGTTCCTTAAATCCTTTCTGCCTTTAGCAGTCTTTATCTGACCAGTTAGTTCCTCCTCCTTCACTGGTTAATCAACCAATTCCCTGTTGTCCCATGTCCCATTTCCAGTTCTGTCTTAGTAACCTTTCCTCATTAAAATTAACCTACTCTGAGTCCCTATTCATTTTAATTTTATAGCGAATGAATTCTTCACTCTGTTGAAATAGACAGAACATACAAGTCACCTGAAATGCTTAAAACAAAGTTATCCAGACTACTACTGGACTTTTGGAGATGGTTTCTAGGATTACAGTTTTTTGAAGCTATTCATGTGGTTCTGTTGCATTTCTTTTTGCTTCTGGTTTCTTGAGAAGTCAGTATGCAGATCAAGAAGCAACAGTTAGAACTGGACATGGAACAACAGACTGGTTCCAAATAGGAAAAGGAGTACATCAAGGCAGTATATTGTCGCCCTGCTTATTCAGTTTATATGCAGAGTATATCATGAGAAATGCTGGACTGGATGAAGCACAAGCTGGAATCAAGATTGCCAGGAGACATACCAATAACCTCAAATATGCAGATGACACCACCCTTATGGCAGAAAGTGAAGAAGAGCTAAAGAGCCTCTTAATGAAAGTGAAAGAGGAAAGTGAAAAAGTTGGTTTAAAACCCAACATTCAGGAAACGAACATCATGGCATCTGGTCCCATCACTTCATGGCAAATAGATGGGGAAACAGTGACAGACTTTATTTTGGGGGGCTCCAAAGTCACTGCAGGTGGTGACTGCAGCCATGAAATTATAAGACATTTGTTCCTTGGAAGAAAAGTTATGACCAACCTAGACAGCATATTAAAAAACAGAGATATTACTTTGCCAACTAAAGGTCTGTCTAGTCAAAGCTGTGGTTTTTCCAATAGTCATATATGGATATGAGAGTCAGACTCTAAAGAAAGCTGAGCACTGAAGAATTGATGCTTTGGAACTGTGGTGGTGGAGAAGACTCTTGAGAGTCTCTTGGAGATCTTGGCGTCCCTTGGAGTAAGGAGATCCAACCAGTCCATCCTAAAGGAAATTGGTCCTGAATATTCATTGGAAGGACTGATGCTGATGGTGAAACTCCAATGCTTTGGCCACCTGAGGCAAAGAACTGACTAATTTGCAAAGACCCTGATGCTTGGAAAGATTGAAGGCAGGAGGAGAAGGGGATGACAGAGGATGAGATGGTTGGATGGCATCACCGATTCAATGGACATGAGTTTGAGTGAACTCTGGAGTTGGTGATGGGTGGTAAGCCTGGCATGCCGCAGTCCATGGGGTTGCTAAGAGTCAGACATGACTGAGTGTCTGAACTGAACTGATGGTTTCCAAGTTTGTTTTATCATTACTGTTATCCCCATTACCATTAAATTGTTAATGATAAGTAATGAGAATATGTTACCTGTTTTCAGTTACATTACCATTTCTGAAATACATTCAATATTTTAATCTCAGAGAAAGAATAGTTGAAAATTTTATGCAGAAGCAATGGAATGTTTCTCCAGAGTTAACTTCAGAAACCATATTAATTCATGTGTGGCTGACTCTTTTTGAAATTCTTCAAATAGAGCAATTTCATTTAAAGCCATAACAATATCCATTACACAAGTTCATGGCAACAAATACAGAAAAGTGATTTGATGCACATTGGTGCATCCTTCATATGCAGGAAGCAGGTATGGTGGGAAGCAGTATGTCTAAAACTTGGGATAACAGTTCAAGTTCTGCCATGGTGGCTAAGTAATCATTGAAAATTGCAAAGATTCAGTTTTCTTACATAGAAAAATGTAATAACTATACTAATTTCTGACTAAGTGCTAAGGGGACTAAAGGAGGCTATGTGAAAATGATAATGTAATTCAAGTTACGGTTGACTTTTGAATAAGGAAGGTTTGAACTGTGCAGGTCCACTTATATGTGAATTTTTAAAAATTATTTTAATTGGAGGATAATTGCTTTATAATATTGTGGTGGGTTTTGCTGTGCCTCAACATGATTCACTCATGGGTCACATGTGTCTCCATATTTGAACCCCGCTCCCACCTCCCTCCCCACCTCATCTGTCTGAGTTGTCCAAGAGCACTGGCTTTCAGAGCCCTGCTTCATGCATTGAGCTTGCACTGGTCATCTATTTTACATATGGTTTCATTGTTATTCTCTGAAATAATTTCTTCCTTGCCTTTTCCCACATAGTCCAAAAGTCTGTTCTTTACATCTGTGTCTCTTTTGCTATCTTGTATATGGGATCATCATTACCATCTTTCTAAATTTCACATATATGCATTCATATTCAATATTGGTGTGTCTCTTTCTGACTTACTTCACTCTGTATAATAGACTCAAGTTTCATCTACCTCATTAGAACTGACTTAAATGTGCTTTTTTATAGCTGTGTAATATTCCTTTCTGTAATATGTACCACACTTCCTTATCCACTCATCTGCTGATGGACATCTAGGTTGCTTCCATGAACTAGCTATTGTAAACAGTGCTTCAATGAACATTGGGGTACATGTGTCTATTTCATTTCTGATTTCTAGAAAGCAATTCTGTTTGCTAGAATTTTCTTAAGGATTTTTGCATCTGTGTTCATCAGTAATAATGGCCTGTAGTTTTCTTTTTTTGTTTTTTGTTGCATCTTTATCTGGTTTTGGTATCAGAGTGATGGTGGCCTTCTAGAATGACTTTGAAAGTTTGCCCTCCTCTTTAGTTTTCTGGAAGAGTTTGAGTAGGCTAGATGTTAGCTCTTCTCTAAATTTTTGGTAATATTCACCTATGAAGCCATCTGGTACTGGGCATTTGTTTGTTAGATGATATTTGGTTATAGTTTTGATTTCTATGCTTGTGATTTGTCTGTTCAGATTTTCTATTTCTTCCTGGTTCAATTTTGGAAGGTTATACTTTTATAACAATTTGTGCATTTCTTCCAAGTTGTCTGTTTTGTTGGCGTATGGTTGCTCATAGTAGTTTCTTATGACCTTTTGTATTTCTGTGTTGTCTGTTGTGATTTCTTCATTTTTATTTCTAATTTTATTGATTTGATTCTTCTCCCTTTGTTTCTTGATGAGTCTTGCTAATGGTTTGTCTATTTTTTTTTATCTTCTCAAAGAACCAGCTTTTAGTTTTGTTGATCTTTGCTATAGTCACCTTTGTTTCTTTTTCATATATACCCGCTCTGATTTTTATGATTTCTTTCCTTCAACTTATTACTTTGTGGTTCTTCTAGTCTTCTTTTCCTAGTTGCTTCAGGTGTAAAGTTAGATTGTTTATTTAATGTTTCTTTTGTTTTGTGAGGTAGGCTTGAATTGCTATGAACCTGCCTCTTAGCACTGCTTTGTACTAAATCCCATAGGTTTTGGGTTGTCGTGTTTTCATTTTTATTTGTTTCTATGCTTATTTTGCTTTCTTAAAAAATTCCTTCCATAATGTGTTGGTTATTCTGAAGCATACTGTTTAGCCTCCATATGTTTCTGTTTTTTATAAGTTTTTTTTTTTCCCTGTCAGTTGACATATAATCTTGCTGCATTTTGACCAGAAAAGTTGCCTGAAATGATTCCAGTTTTTTATGTTTTTTTGATTTAGCAAGGCTAGATTTGTGACCTAGGATGTGATGTATCCTGGAGAATGCCCCGAGTGCACTTGGGAAAAAGGTGAAATCCATTGTGTTTTTGGTGAAATGCCCTATAGATATCTATTAGGTCTAACTGGCCCATTGTATCATTTAAAGCTTGTAATTCCTTGCTGATTTTCTGTTTGGTTGATCTATCCATAGGTGTGAATGGGGTATTAAAGTCCCCCACTATTATTGTGTTACTGTTAATTTCCCTTTCATACTCATTAGCACTGATGTGCTAGTATTAGTATTAGTATTGAGGTGCTCCTATGTTGGGTGCATACATATTCATAATTGTTATATCTTCTTTTAATGATCCCTTGATCAATATGCAGTGTCTTTCTTTGTTTCTTATCATGGTCTTAATTTCAAAGCCTATTTTATCTGATATGACTGTTGCTACTCCTGCTTTCTTTTAGTCTCTGTTTGCATGACTATCTCTTTCTAACCCCTCACATTCAGTCTGTGTGTGTCCCTAAGTTTAAGATAGGTCTCTTGTAAGAGGCATATATAGGTGTTTTGTTTTTGTATCCATTTGGCTGTGCTTGGTCTTTTGGTTGGAACATTTAATCCATTAATAAATAAATTTATTTATTTCCAATAATAAATAATGTAAAATTTATTTACATTAAAATGTGATTAAATAACTATATTTAAGGTAATTATTGATAAGTATGATCCCGTTCTCATTTACTTTGTTGTTTTGGGTTTGTTTTTATAAACTTTTTCTGTTTCCTGTCTAGAGAAGATCCTTTAGCATTTGTTGAAGAGATGGTTTCATGGTGCTGAATTTGCTCAGCTTTTGCATGTCTCTAAAGCTTTTGATTTCTCCTTTTTATCTTTATGAGATCCTTGCTTGGTAGAATAATCTTGGTTGTAGGTGTTTCTCTTTCATCACTTCAAATATGTCCTGCCATTTCCTTTTGACCTGAAGAGTTTCTATTGAAAGATCTGCTGTTATCTTTATGAGGATCCTCTTGGGTATTATTTGTTGCTTTTCCTTTGCTGCTTTTAATATTTGCTCTTTGTGTTTAGTTGTTATTAGTTTGCTTAATATGTGTCTTGGGGTGCTTCACCTTGAATTTATGCTGTTTGGGACTCTCTGGTATTTTGGAGTTGGCTCGCTATTTCCTTCCCCATTTTAGGGAAATTTTTGACTATTATCTCTTCAAGTATTTTCTCATTCCCTCTTTTTGTGTCTTCTTCTGGGACACCTATTGTTTGAATGTTGGGGCACTTAACATTGCCCCAGAGGTGTCTGAGGTTGTCCTCATTTCTTTTTTATTCTTTTTTCTTCTTTCCTCTCTATTTCATCTATTTCTACTAGTTTATATTCTACCTCACTTATCCTGTCTTCTGCCTCAGTTATTCTACTGTTTGTTCCCTCCAGAGTGTTTTTAATCTGAGTTATTGCATTGTTCATTATTGATTGACTCTTCTTTATTTCTGATAGGTCCTTGTTAAACATTTCTTGCATCTTCTCAATCCTTGTCTCTAGTCTATTTATCTGTAACTCCATTTTGTTTTCAAGATTTTGGATCATCTTTACTATCATTATTCTGAATTCTTTTTCAGGTAGACTCCCTATCTCCTCCTCTTTTATTTGGTCTGGTGGGATTTTATCATGTTTCTTCACCTGCTGAATATTTCTCTGCATTTTCATTTTGTTTAGATTGATGTGTTGGGGTGCCCTTTCTGCAGACTGGAAGGTTGTGTTTCCTCTTAATTGTGGAGTCTGTTCCCTGTGAGTGGGTTTGGACCAGTGGCTTGTCAAGGTTACCTGCTTGGGGGAATGTGTGTCTTTGTGCTGGTGGGTGGAACTGGATCTCTTCTCTCTGGAGTGCAGTGAAGTGTCCAATGTTTAGCTTTGGAGTGTCTATGGGTTTGGTATGGCCTTGAGCAGTAAATGTTTTTAAAGTTCAGGGATGTTTCCTGTTTTGATGGAGAATTAGCGTGTTGTGTCTCGCACTGGAACTTGTTGGCTCTGGAGTGTAGCTTGGTATCAGTGTAGGTATGCAGACTTTTGGGTGGGCTATTGTCTGTTAGTGTTCCCTGGAGTCAGGTGTTCTCTGATGTTCTTGGATTGAGCCTCCTGCCTCTGGATTTTGGTCCTCTTACAGTATGCTCAAGTCTTCTCCATCCATATAGCACATAAGATAAAACCCCTAGGTTAATGATAAAACAACTCTCTACAACCAGGAACACCCATAGATTCAGAGTTAGATAGTGAAGAGAAGAGGGAAGAAGAAAATAGAGGTGACCAGGAGGAGCAAAGGGAGAGCCAAAAGGGGAGAGAGCAGTCAAGCCAGTGACCAAATCCCTGAGTGCTCTCCACAGCCAGGAACACCCAGAGAAATTCATAGAGTTATGTAGAGAAGAGAAGAGGGAGGACAGAGATAGAGGTGAAACAGAGAAAAGGGAGAGTCAAAAGGCGAGAGAGCAATCAAGCCAGTAATCAAACCCCTAAGTGAAAATAGATACTGAAGACTAGATTCTTAAATGTACAAAATTGATAGCAAATATGAAAAAGTAAAGATTAAAAACTTAGAATAAAGGTTAAAGTCTCAAAAATACCATATAATGATACAACAAAATTGGTCACAAAAATTAAAATATATATATATATATATATATATAATGGAAATTGTTTTAAAAGATAAGATTTTTTTAGAAAGGTAATAGTAGGCTATAAAAGTAAAATTTAAAGACATAATAAAGAATAAAATTTTTAAAAAGTGGTAATAGTAAAAATATATATTGGAATTTCTCTGCAGCTGTTGTGGGTAGTGTCGGGTCAATTCGATGTCAGATACTGTTTGTTCTGGCTTGTATACTTGTTCTCAAGGTTTATAGTTGCCCCTCAAAAAATGCATAGTCTCAGTATTAATTTCATAGTTTTACTCTGTTGCACCTGTCACTTCAGTGGCAGTTCCCCCTTCTTGGTTTACTTTGGCTTCCTGTGTTTGCAAGTCTCTTCAATGTCTACTTTCTACCCTGACATGAGGGGGTAAGGTGGCCACTTATTTACGCTCACTTGTCAGTTGTGCTGTGGGCAGGGAGGGAAGCTACAAACAAATACTGCTGGCTTATGTGGGGAGTGCCTTCAGTGGCCTGGTTTGTCACAGCCCAAGGCGGCGTTTATTTCCCAGATCCACACTGCTCAGGCTCCAGGGTGCTCTGCAAGGGGACTATCTCAACAGAGCCCCACATTTCATGCCCTTCGAGGCCTAAGCTGCTCAGGTTCCCCGATGCTCTGCAGGGGCACAGACCCAGATGGGCTGTGCATTTTGTGCCCTTCCCTGGTCCAAGCAACTCAGGCGAACGAGTGCTTGGTGAGCATGCTGTCCCAGTTGGGCTGTGCATCTTATACCCTTCCCTTGTCCTGGCTGCTCTGTTTCCCACGTGCACTGTGAGGGCTCCGTCCCAAGTGTGCAGTGTGTCTCCTATGGGGAGCTGATCTCAGGCCGTGACACTCCTGGTGGATGTGAACCATCCAGGATCCCAGGAAGACATGGTTAGCAACCAGCAACCTGCTCAGTTTGATGAACGATGTGGTCTCTGGGGCCAAGATTGCTGCAGCCCCTTGCCTTCCGGCTCTGGCTTTTGCTCACATGCCTCTGCCTCTGGGGACGGAGGGCTCTAAATGGGAGCAGGCTTTCTCTCCTTTGTTCCTGGCTAGGGCACAGCCCTTCATTCTGTGAGAACACCTGGAGTCACCATGCAGCCTTAGACCCTTTCTGAGGTTACGTCATTTTGGGGGGGACAGTCCCTGGCAGTCTCCTGGTTTGGATTGCTGTGTCACGTTAGCCCCACCACATTGCCTTCAGTGCACTCAAGCCCAGTCCTCACCCTACGGACTGATGATGCAGCCTGTGCCCCCTACTGAGGCCCTACTCATTGCTAGTGGGTATGAGCATCCCAGCTGCTTTTCTGCTGGTAGTTGCAGTTAGGCACATATTCTGTGTGTGTGTGTGTGTGTGTGTGTGTGTGTGTGTGTGTGTGTGTGTGTGTGTTTCTTTTTTTCCCCAATTATGTTGTCCTCTGAGATTTCAAAAGTCCTCACTGACATGCCTGTGAAAGGATTTCCTATTGTGTGAAAACTTTTCCTCCATCACAACTTCCTCTGCAGGACAGGTCTCCACCCCTAAATCCTTTGCCTCTGTTTTGTCTTTTATATTTTGTTTTACCTCCATTCTAAGAGGTTGGGCTACCTCTGGGTACCTTGTGTCCTCCGGCAGTGTTCAGAACTTGTTTTGTGGAAGTTGCTCCACATTCAAATGATATTTTGATTAACTTGTTGGGGAGAAAGTGGTCTCCCCTTCCTATTCCTCCACTAGCTTGGAATTGCCCAGAAAGTTTTTCTGTATTAAATATTATAGTCCTACATGATCAGAGGTTGGTTGAACACATGGATGCAGAACTGAAGACAGAACAACATATGTAGAGGGCAAAGTCTAAGTAATATGCAAAATTTAAACTGTGCATTATTGAAGGGCCTTCTGCATTTATGAAGCCATCAATGTGGGTGGGGATAAATTTAAACATGTTCAGTCAGTCGCTAAGTCTTAAATATAAGATTTCCTTTTTTTATTTAGTAAGCTTGTTTTGAAAGTGCTAAAGAAGTAATTTTATCTGATTAAGAATAAAGAGTTCTACTTAGGGAAATTCAATGGAGAAGCAACAGGAACCATATGCTTTATGTAGGCTCTGGATAATGAAGTCGGAGTTCAAGCCACAAGTCTTAAGAAAGATTGAACAAAAGTTGTCTTCCTTCTTTCTGCTAGAGAACTTGGCAGCCCAAAAGATCTCTTCAGATAGGTTACTTGGCAGTATACTTTTTGATAAAACAATTCCAGAGGAGTCAGATGTAGTTTTGGCATAGATTATTTAAGGACTCTTTCTCAGCAATAGTAAAGTTTTCCGGGCAAGGAAGTGGAACGTAGCAGAAATAGAGCTACTCTGTAGTTTCAGAATCATAAATGGAGTGGGGATGAATGTGACAACTCTATTATGTATACTATTAGTAGAAATTATTTCAAGGCTTAAAATTTTAGTGTGTTTGACTTCAGTGTAGTTTACCATTACTCCATACATTAGTATCTAAAGTCTGTCACTTTGGCAAGTAGTTCTTTTCACTGAAGAACAATGTTTGCTCCACTACCAGGTGATTTCCTTGATCTTGGAAGGTTCCCAGTGATTTTTATTTGCTAAACCCCATTGTAAGTTCTAGTCCTTATGTTTTCCATCAAAGGATAGCTTTGATACAACTTCTCACTATTTTATTTTTCAATTCTTTTGGAAATCGCCTTGGAAAACTCAAGGCTTTTCTCCTTATAAGGCCTTATAAGGCTCAGTCTTTAGACCATGTCTTCTCTCTGTGTTACCTCACTGCATTGTTTTCTTTAATATATTTTTCTATTGAAATATAGTTTCTTTAAAGACTACCTTATTTTATTTTTAACTTTTATTGAATATAGTTGATTTACAACATTATATTACTTTCTGCTGTATAGCAAAGTGTATCAGTTCTACATAGGATGACCCTCCCATTGATAGTCCAGAATTTTTCATAAACTTGAGATGTCTATATTTAGTTTCCTGTGTTAATTTGTATATTCAATTTGCCTCACTGCTTGGATGTATAATAGGTATCTCAACATTGATGCTTTAGTCTCTATGTCCTGTCCAACTCTTGGGACCGCATGGACTATAGCCTGCCAGGCTTCTCTGTAGTATTCTCCAGGCAGGAATACTAGAGTGGGTTGCCATTTCCTTCTCCAGGGAATATTTCTGAACCAGGAATTGAACCCACGTCTCCTGCATTGCAAGCAGATTCTTTACCGACTGAGCTATGAGGGAATATTAAAATTTCCAAAATTAAACTCATAATCTTTCTGCCATGTTTGCACGTCCTTCTGGCTTGCTTTGCCCATTTCTATAATGCTGGCTCCACAATTCCTATTATGAGTTCCACAGGCCAAAAACCTTCGAGTCATTATTGACGCGTCTTATTCTTATACCCCATTTTCAGTCTGTCAGCAAAATGTTATGGCACTATATTGAAAAATGTTTAGAATCTGATAGTTTCCCACTACCTCCATTACGATAACTTTTGACTAAGTGCCACTATTTCTCTACATTTTTGCAGTAATGCATGCATGCCACGTCACTTCAGTTTTGTCCAACTCTTTGGAACCCTATGGACTTTAGCCCACCAGGCTCTTCTGTCCATGGGGATTCTCCAGGCAGGAAGAATACTGGAGTGGATTGCCACCGAAGAGTTTAAGCAGAAGAGAATGGAATCTGATTTGAGACTATTAGATAGGTGTGGCAGGTAGGCCAGTGTTGGAAGCTCAGGATAAACTAGAAGTTTATCTGCTTAAACTCTTCAGCACTTTCCAACATTTCTTAGCCTAAAGGCTCTCATAATAGTTTACAGAGCTTGACAAGATCTTTCTTGTATGTCCATTGTGATGAAAACCTCTGCTTCCTGTCCACTATCTAGGTGTTTCTTTTATAATAGCAGTGACATTTCTGCTGTAAATCAGTCCAGGGCCAAGTCAAGGATCTAACCCAATTCCCTGGTACCATGTCTAGAACATCATACTATTAATACTGCGTGGAAGCCTATTACTTCATGTATTTTCAAGCTTCATTGCAATACTACCTTATCAGTGAAAGCTGAAGGCATTACTAAAATAGTATCTTCACCGTCACTATTCCTTGTCCCTTCCCTGCTTCTTTTCCCTTGACACTTTTCATCATCTGACTCCCTAAAACTTCTACTTATTTGTCGATTTTCTGTCTCTATCCACAATTCTAGTCTACAAGGTCTATATAGTGTCATGGTAGAACAGTGCCCAACACATGGTAGATACCCAATACATACTTTTCGAAATAATGAGTCAAATAATTAATTAAAATACAGTAGTCTTGCATATCTAAAATAAAAGGACTAGAAAAAACAAAACACAGATTCTTTTTCTTTCTTTGAAAAATTACCATTGTATACTTCTTTTTAAGTAAAATCTTTTTTTCTCACACAGAAGCTTAATGTTAAGTGTGCATGTAAGTATGTCAGAGAAGTTGGAATAGTGTGTGTGGTATCAGTACAGTGAATCACACTGAAGAGCTGGACTGGTGAGTGGGTTACATGTTCAGAGCATGTACCTCACCCTAGAGAAGAGGGAAAGTTGTATGTATAAGTGGTGAAGAAATTGTCCTCAATTACTCGGTTGTTAGCCTAGATAGAGCCAGGAGGCCTGAGGCCTATTCCTCATGAAATAAAAAACAAACAACAAATAAAAATAAAGGATATTATACAGGTGAAAAAGATGAATTTAGAAAAAGTAGTGCAATGTATGTAGTGTACATAGAACAGAAAAATATATTAAAAATTAAAATTCTATCAGTTGTTCAGGTACCTATATCAGCATCAAAAGCAGCATCAGCAGATAATGTCAACCCCTTAGGGAACTTGATGGAAGCAAGCTATGTACTTAAATTGGAATGGCTGATCAGTGGTAAAAATCAGAAAGGATTTTTAAGCCTAGGTGATGTTATAATGTATTAAACACTGTTTATCAAGTAATTGTATATGAAGTAAGCAGGACAGAAGGAATGTAGCAGATGAGAGAGATAAACTTGGTAACTGAAATATTAAATAGACACAACTGGCAACTTTGAAAAACCAGCAAATCTAGAGCCAGGAAAAGTGTGTAATATTAATCCAAATTGCTTAAACATAGAATTAATTGAAATGATACATTGTCTAAAAAAATGTATTTAGGTTGCTTTTAGAGTATATTTTGGTCATTCATTCTTAATTTCTTTGTAACTGTCAGATAATTTAAAATACATTAGAAATATATACTGTGTATCAGGGAACACTTTCATTTTCCTGTTACTAATTTTATTTGTTTGAAAAATGAATGGTTCTTAATAGTCAATCATTTCAGTTGTAATAATGTGTTTTTTTAATTTAGATAAAAAATCCTAGACATCTGAAATAAGTATTTTGGTGTAGAAAAAAAAATCCATTTCACATATATGTGTTTAATGCCAGGAATGTGCCACTATTGAAACTGAATTTATAAGATGAAGTGATATGACATTAATTATATGGCTACATGTATATAATATGCTTTATAAATGTATATATGCATTTTATATGTGTATATACCAAAAATAAACATGTATATTAAATTATTTTCCTTCTTATAGAATACATACAAATGTATGTCTGCCTTCATATAACAAGTGTTAATTACATTAATTACACTACACATAAAAGTAAAACATAACTAGCTTTACCTAATTTCTAGTTATTTCTAAAACGTTGATGTAATTTTGCAATTGTATTTGAACCACTCCTGCAGTGCAGGATTTACTATAATCTTGATGTACAAAGCTTTGATCAAAGGGCTATATAAAATTTACTTTGTAATTTTTTAATTTGATTTAAAGATTCATATCACAATATTTCCAATAACTCACACATTTACCTCAGGTTGGGTGCTTATCACTTTGGGTTTTATCCTCATGTTGCCACATTCTCCTTGAGACAGAAATGAAATAAATATTTTCACAGCCAGATACAATTTGGAAGTGGTGGTGTTTTTTCTTTATATGTCCATAGTTATGTGTGTCCTTTAGTGTTGAGGTGTGAATTTAGATAGCACTCAAATCCTTAAAATTTGGAAGTTGACCAATATTCTTATTAAGTTATAGTTATTATATTACATTTGGTTATTATATTCAAAAAATTATAATCTTTCTATAATGTCTTCTTGAACCTTATCTTTCATTAAAGGTGCCCTTACTTTAAGTAACAATAAACTCTTTTGATTAGTAAGTACTTATCCTTTGAAGTGCAGGTACATTGCTTTTATTCCACGTTAATTTTTCAATATTTCATACTATTATCTTGAAAATGGAGCATTTGTTATAACAAAGTATATGTAAAGTGGCAAATTCAAGTAAATGCCATTTTCATTATTTTGTCACAAAGCTACTTGATAATGAAGTGGATTGAAGCACCATTGAATTCTGTACCTCACAGTTATGCTCTACAGGAACCCTTTGGTCATTAAAATAATAGTTCCCTGTAAAAATTCCTTTGGGGATTTGCTGGCAGCCTGGCTTCAAACACAGACATTTTTTAGTGACAGTTCACTAATAAATTATGGATACAAATACAGCTACTCAAACCAAGTAACATCTTCCTGGAGCACAACAGTGCTGTGACAGGGTGGTTCCTGTATCACAGCATTATAGGTTTTTGTCTTTCACTGTATCTTTCACTGTCATCAAACAGTATGGGGTTCGGGAACATAGGGAATGAGAATTCAGACATAAAGTTTACCTTTTCATAGTTTCAATATTTAAAGTAAGTGGGCTGCTTTATTTAATCATCAAATCATGTATTTGCCAATAGAGGTGTCACAGCTTGCCTCAGTAATAGTAACCTATTACAACAGAAAGTGGTGACATATATTCTAAAATGTAATCTCTGTGATTGAGTTTAACTTGTGGGTCAGACGGTAAACTCTCTGCCTGCAGTGCAGGAGGCCTGGGTTTGATCAAACCCTTCTCCTGGGTTTGATCCCCTGGAGAAGGAAATAGCAACCTACTCTAGCAGTCTTGCCTAGAGAATCCCATGGACAGAGGAGCTAGTCCAGGGGGTTGCAAAGAGTTGGACACAACTGAGGAACTAACACTTATCTAATTAAAAATTAACCATAGCATTCAAAGTACACTATTTATGGAGTAAAAAATAAAAAAAAAAGATATCTAAGATGATAGTAGGAAGCGTTAATTTCACCTAACCTATAGTAGTTTACCACTAGGTTTGGGATCAAGTGTTCCTAATTTATACATATATGCAATTATCTGTAACAGGATCTATCACATAGCAGATACTCAGTGTTTTATTGAGTTCATGACTGCTTAGACTCACTCCTACTTAACGAATGTCCTTATGCAGTTAGGATCATTATATTAAGATTAGTTTCTGTATTAAAAATATTGTAATTTTATATATCTACCTCAACCTAATCTTTGACTAATGATGCTCTTAGATACTTAAATGCAAGACAGAGATTTTTGCATTGACTTCTCTCATCTTTCTGGTGGTATGGAGGGGCGAAATTCCCTCTGACATTTTCAGTGAAAGATAAATTTGAAAGACTACTTGAAATTTAATTCAGAAGTAGCAAAAACTCTGAATCATTACATGAAAACTGTTAGAGGAACAACGTCTATCTGGTTTCTCAAAGTGACAGTCCTCTGAAGTTCTTCTCACCAAGATGATGATAACTATCCTTGTTGATCAGCCGGTAATTTTTTAAGTCAGTATGTTTCTCAAACCCCTGGTACATTCATCACCATTAGTCACCTGCTCCTGTCTCCTTAAAATTATCTACCATCTTAGCTTTCATGGTAGTAGTTTTCCTGGTCTTCCTCTTATGTCTGAGTATTCCTTTCTGTCTTCCTTGCCAAATTATCTTCTTCTAACTCTCAAGTGTTGTTGTTCTCCAAAGTTCCTTCCTCACTTCTCTTATTTTCCTGTGATACCCACTGGCCAAAATAATTCTGTTCCTCTTTTATTTCAGCTGGCACTAAAGTGTGGACAGCTCTGAAACTGGATACATGCATGCTCAGTCCTGTCCAAGGCTTTGTGACCCTGTGGACTGCAGCCTGCCAGGCCCCCTAAGCCCATGAGATTTTCTAGGCAAGAATACTGGAATGGGTTTGCTATTTCCTTCTCCAGGGGATCTTCCTGATCCAGGGATCAAACCTGCATCTCCATAGTTTCCTGCACTGGGGACAGATTCTTTACCACTGAACCACCAGGGAAGCAGCCCTGAAACTTGCTATTCCAATCCAAATAAATAAATTCCAAATCCATATAGCTAATTTTCTACTGGATATTTATTTTATGGTTTTACATGAAGTCCCTTGCCTAAAATTGAATTCAACATCTTCACCTTAAAATTTATTTCTATTTTCAAACAGCTTAGCCACTCATTTTGTTATCCAAGTCAGTCCAAAAAATATCATTTTCTTCCTTACTCAGGTGTTTAATAGATGAACACTTACCAGTTTTACTTAATATTCTTTAATGTGTCTACTTTACACTCAGTCTCATTGCCTTCACTGTGACTTTCTTGTCTTATTACAGTGCTCTGTTTTCCTAATATCCATTTTTTTGAACTTCTAATTTATGCTTTTAGTGTAGTGAAGTGTCTATAAAGTACAACTGTTACTTGTTACTGTCTACCTAGAACTTGATGTAAAATTCAAAGTATTCATCTTGGGTCCAAGATTTATTTTTCTTTGGTTTGTCTGTGTTTTTGTATCCTGTCCACATATCCATTGCATATTATATTATGGCTATACTTAACTATTGCAGTGCTTGAATATTCATGTTTTGTTATAAATCCGTGAATTAATTCTTGCTACTCCTTCATACGGAAGAAATCCTGCTTCTACTATTTAATCTGGCAAACTTCTGTTTCTTTATGAAAATGGATTTCTTGGTGGTGAATGCCAATTCTGCTAGCCTTCTTCATCCAAGCAGCCATATTCTTCATACCCATATAGAGCCTTATCTCTCTTATTACACCACATTATATAATAGCATTTTAAAATATATTTGTCCTCTAACTCATCATCTGGCATTTAAAATATTCATATTTAATAATAAATGTTATGAAATTTTGCTTAATGAGTTATTTATGCTGTGTAATTTCACTGTTATCTGGAGGTATAGAGATGGTATTTTAATAGTACACTGCCAAAGTGTTGGTTTACTTGGAAACAGCAACATAGAATTGTTGTTGTGAGAAGATAGAAAATACAGGAATTGCTTTGAGAAAAAAGCTCCAGCCCTACTAGAAGTCTAAAGAAATATTTAAAAATAGAAGTAGCTAGGAGAAATAATATTTAGCACTATAAATTAAAACCTGATGTTTTTAGGAAACACACAGATAAAAACTATTTTTCTTTTTTGATTCTTGACAGTGTGTGTGTAGTGTTTAAATAAACCCAAATTCAGTTTGAATAAATCAATCCCAGATAAAGAAACTTTCTGAAAGTAGATTAGGAAGAAATTAGATGTTTGGGTATGTATCTAAGGAGATACATAAGCAGAGGTAAAAAATATTGTAAACAGATAAAACAAGTTGCTCCAATCTTATTTTTGGGAGAACACAATAAAAAGAAATCAAAAAAAGTTAAGAAAGAAAATTATCAATAAAACAGGAAAAATGAATCCCTTTTCTAATGGTGTGGTTAGCAAGACTTGCATGAAAGGTCGAATTGGTACATTAATAGCTTAAATATTTTTTGATTCATTCATGTATGTTTTGAGTTCTTATCTTGAAAAATGATTGCTAAACATACCTAAAATGAAAAAGTAGAATGGTAAGTTTAAAAGTAATATTGATAGGATATCTGGATGAGAGTTAAGAAAATGATCATTAAAAAAGACTAATTTCTTTAAAAAATAAAATTAATTGGTCTTTTGAACTCAGAGGTGACGGACAATTTTTTTCTTAGAAGTTGATTGCCTGTACAATGAAACCCTGACAAACAATATCTGTTCTTGTGACCTTAATTAGGATCATTGTGAAATGCACTGAACTTTTCTTCTCACCTTTTGTCTGTTAGGATACATTTGTAAAGAAATAAGTGAATTAAAGCGGAACTGAACATTTTCAGTGACTAAACAATAAGAGCTAATGAATCAAATTTTATTCTTTGTTGGAGATAAAAATATGTATTTTTGTTTTTGATGAATAAGTAAAGGAAATTAAATACAGAGAAGCATCATGATTTAAAAGTAATCCCTCAGTACATGGGTTTATTAATATATCAGAAGATAGTATTTTTTTTCAAATGCCAAACAATGTCATATATTATTTAAAAGCAGAAATAGTAAGCAAGTTAGAATTTGTGATTATACAAAAATACAATCTAACTTGCAATTTAATTCCTACAAACATGTCCTATGAAGTAAAAATGATTGTTGATTCTACATTTTGGTTGCTTTCCATCCAAACCACATAAGGAGGAAGTGGTCCATCATCCATAGTCCTTAGAAACACAATAAAGATAATTTTTTTCTACCTTGAATTATCTTTTACATCAGAGCACTCATAGCCTTATGTAATTTTTACTGTAGTTTTTAATCTTAAGACTGCTTTTTCTTTTAGCATGAATACTTTCTTTCTCAGGAATTTGTAATTGTATTTTTAAAATACTCATTATATTTTTCAGTTTCCAGTGTTTCTTAATGCAAAATTAAACTTTAGTTTTAAAGATATCTTTGCTTCACAGCCAGTTGAATGAATGTAAACATCCTTCATGGCACAATGGACATGAGGTTGAGAGCAAGTCCTGGGAGATGGTGAAGGACAGGGATGCCTGGCGTGCTGCAGTCCATGCCGAAACAGAGTAGGACACGACTGAGCGGTTGAACGCCAGTGAACATCATTCTGTTATATAGGAGCTGATTTTATTTCAATGTAGAGATCTTTCTTTTTCCATGTCAATAATAGTTTATTGCATAGGTATACCACAGTATATTTGCCAAGTTGCTCAGTCATGTCCAATAGGCTCCTTTGTTCATGGGATTCTCCAGGTAAGAATACTGGAGTGGATGGCCATTTCCTTCTCCAAAAGTATATTTAACCAGTCCTATGATGATGAAAGAGAATAGTTGTGTTGACTCAGTCTTACTGTAAATGATGCTGGAATGCATAATCCTATATATGTGTTATTTCATATTTTGGCAGTATAACTTTCATATGGTTCTCTTGAAATTTATTGCTAATTCAAAGGTGACTGCCTGTATAATTTTGTTAGACACAGTAAAGTTCGCTCCATTTTTTTTGTCTCACCATCTGCTGAGAATGCCTCTTTCTTCACATTGTCACTAACTGACTCTACTGTCAGACAGTTTATGTTTTGTCATTCTGATAGGTGAAGAATGTTGTCTCAACATAAGTAAACAGAGAATTTCTCTTAGAGTAAGGTTAAGCAGCTTTTATGTGTATAGATGCACCTTTCAATTATTTGAAACATGATTTTTCATGCTTATTTTGTACTTTCTTATATTAAAGTGCCACAGTATATTTAATATTTAGTTTGTTTAGCTATGAGGTAAACAGTCAAATACTTAAGCCATTTTTCCTTTAAATCATTTCTACTTTCTTGAGATTTTCTCATTTCAAGTTAGTTAAAGGATAAGTTTTATAAAATCAGAAAAATAATACATAAATAGGATAAATAGATGTGCGAGCTTAAATTGTATAATAGCATGGCATTAAATGGCATTTGATACTAGGTTTGCAAATTATAATTACTTTAAAAAGCTTTTTTTAAATTACCAAAAAAAGAAACATCTCATAATGTTAATATGTACATTATGAATTTTTATACCACATAAGCTTTAAATAAAACCACTTTTAGGAAGCTTAGCTAAAACAGGCTTACCTATCTATCATATGGAAATATTATATTTAAAAAGAACATTCCATAGTGTGTGTTAATACTGAAGACAGGATGACACGTTTATACTGTTATATTTGTTTTTTGGGAAATTTGGTTAAAAGTAATATTAAGTTGCATCTGCGAGAAACAGATGCACATATAGCAGCATCAAAATGCTAACTCTGACATAAATGACCATCTCCATATGTTCCTGGAATTTATTTCTTTCGGCACTTTATGTTGCACATAATTATAAACTGTGTTTAATGCTTCAGAAAACTGATTGGATAATTTGGTCATGAAGACTCAAAGACCTAGTCTATTCTTATTGAAACTTTTGGTGATTTTTAAATGTATCTCATTAGTATATAAACATAAGTATAATTGTATTATAAAATAATTATTTTATGAAATATCTGTTATAGGTTTCCTGTAGGAAGAGGTGTTTTTATCACATTTTTCATCAAATTGATAGGGACTAATATACAAAGCCTTGTGTCACTATAAACATGAAAATTGAAATAAAATGTGGTTTTTAATACATGGCAAAGTTGAAAAATAAGAAAGAAAAAGCACTGGAAATTAAAAAAAAAAGTAAATACAAAGTAAGAACAAACAGTAGAAATCAAATTTGAATGATTAGACAAGCTTGGGAATTGTGCATTTGCATATGCTCTAGGACTAGGATCTAAGAATGTGTGGGGAAGGTAATTAAGAGTATCAGCTTGTGTGCAAAGGAGAGTAATGACTGGTGTCCTTGATAAATCAAATAATTGAGAAAATGTCTAAATATAGGACCTGTCTTTAAATGCAGGAGTACAAAAATCTTGCCTTATTTGCTTGATCATGAACGATACAACATGGTCTTTACTTGACCTGTAAATGACAGAAGAGTGATAATTGAATGACTTATACTCCACACATGTATTGGGACTTTTCACACTGCCTTCATGGTGCTGAAATTCTAACATTAAAAAAAAAAGAAATACATTATGATGCTGATATGGCAAAGCCCATGGGCTGATAAACTGGCAAAAGCAAATGAAAAGTGAAATGCAGAAAAAGCTATTTCAGGGGAATTACATTAGAATCCATAGCATCAAACTATTGAAAACAGTTTCTACAGAGGTGATTTCACAGTTAAAATATTATATACTTCAGAGGCAAATAAAATAAACTACTTTGGAAAAACAAAAAAAGAAGACCTTTACAATGAATGTGTTTTAAAACTAACAGAGAAAATGGCTGAGATAAAATCAAAGGAAGGACTCTACATAGCTTATTCAAAACTGAAGAGAAAATTCATACATTGAAAAGAGATTCGAGGAAATCACCTAAGGCATAAAGAAAAATTTTAAGAATATACAATTAAATTTAAGAAGCAAAGGCAACAAAATTAAGATCTTCAAACAATGTTTAACAGGCATTCCAGTAGAGATGAATTCAACAAGAAAATGGTAGATAAGTGTTAGGAACACACAGAGAAATTAAATTGCAATGATAATATTAAAAATCATTAAAACTATAAGAGAAAAAAAAGAGTACTTGCAAAGACATACAGAAATTATTTTTCAGTAACAATAGAAACCAGAAAACAATGCAACAATATCATAGAACTAAATTTCATACTCAGACTTTTATTTTTCTTAATTAGATGTGGTTCAAAATTGTGAAATAAATCCGAAATCAATATGACTGAAATATTCGATTTATTAAAGATACAATTTTCTAAGAAAACAAAGCCATAAAAAGAATTAGGTTAAAAGTAATGGTAAATAAAGAAGTTGGTAGGATGTATTTTAATATATTAATATGTAAAAACTGAAAATATAAAAACTAATCTCAGAAAAATCAAGAGTAGATGGAACTAAATTATTTTACAGTAAATTGTGGAAGATAGTAAGATTGTTATAAGTGATAGAGGTATTTCCTACTTTTTTTCACAATAAAAATAGAATTATATTTTTTATAATGCTTTTATTGTACAAGGTAAAGTAACTCTATAATAAAAGGCATATAGTTTGTATATAACACACAAAAATGAAAAAATATAAAATATAAAAATATCCAACCAGTCTTTCATGCGTTCTTGGTTGTTTCCAGCTATTTATGACCTCACGGATTGTATTCTGTCAGGCTACTCATGGAATTTTTTAGGCAGGATTACTGGAGTGAATTGCCATTTCCTCTTCTAGGGGATGTTTGCAAACTGAGATTGAACCCATGTCTCCTGAGTTTCCTGCATTTGCTGCCAAATTCTTTACCACTGAGCCACCTTGGAAGCCCTTAAAGGATCACTACTCTGAGATAAATGCATAGATGTTTTCTTAACCATTCCTCATACTGCATTTTGTATATTTACATACATACTTGAATAAAAAAGAATGAATATTTTTATACCTATATATAATTTTATTTTGAAAAATTTTTTTTCATCATGAGTTATTTTCTGTTCATTTTTACTTTTAGTCTCTCCTTTTCCTTAATCCTCTTCACAGATTTGATACAACTTTATGCTTATTCTTTCCAGCTTGATGGGTATCCTACTATAATTTCTTCTGGGAATACATACATTATTTTCATATTTGAACAAAGTAATAGATTGTAAATCATCTGTTAGCACTTTGAATATCTGAATTTATTCTTGATGCAGTTCACTATTGTATAGTAAAATGTACTATAGTTCATTTTTTTCTGAAGGGCGGAATAATGCATTTAACTATTCATCTATTGCTAGATATTTGTTTCATTTTACATCACTACAAAATAAGCAACTAATATTGATGTGATATTCTTATTTATATATGTCTTTATTTTTATAGACTATATTCCAAGAGTTGTGATTTCTTGGTGAAAAGATATGCATAGTTAATTAGAAGACATGTTATCATGTTTATTCTGTTAAAATTTTTAAATATTCACAAATCTGCATAATGATATATAAAAGGACCCTTTATACAAAACTTCTGAAAAAAGTAGTTTGGATTGGCCAAAAAGGTCACATGGGTTTTTCTGTACCATCAGAGAAGATGTTATACTAAAACCAAAAAACACCTTTTTGGTCAACCCAATATTTTTAATGTAGAAAACTTTTAGAGATAGTACTTTATTATTAATTATATTTCTCTGATATTTAGTAAAAGTTGATATCTATTCTTATCTGTTTGTTGCTACAATAACTTCTTTGCTACATTTCCTATTAATAATATTTAAGATTCCATTTTGCCATAAACCTGTCCATCTGTAAGATTCTACTTTATAGAAGGACTACAATTGGGATGCTTCTAGTATCCAGTTCAGTTCAGTTCAGTCGCTCAGTAGTGTCTGACTCTTTGGGACCCCAAGAATTGCAGCACACCAGGCCTCCCTGTCCATCACCAACTCCCAGAGTCTACCCAAACCCATGTCCATCGAGTCGGTGATGCCATTCAGCCGCCTCATCCTCTGTCATCCCCTTCTTCTCCTGTCCCCAGTCCTTCCCAGCACTAGTTAAAAAATGGACTACAATTTTGTGATTTTTATAATAGATTGTATCTGGATCTAGATTGTAAATTAAGTGTATTTATTTTCTAAAAGTGATTGAGTTGTTACACTTTTATGCATATTTTAGGCTTATTTTAAAAGTTTTATAAATACAAATTTATTCTAAGAAAATCTGAATACTTAAATGCCATCATTGATGACTTTTACTTCTTTTATGGATTATTTTAATTCATTCTGTATCACTAGTTCTTGTGTTGTCACAAAGGACTGTGTAGAACAGAAAACAATAAACACTCTGAATCCAATAAGTGATCCAGAAGAAATACATTTTGAATGTGAAGAAATCCTAAACATGTCTGTATATATTTATTTGCTTACATTTTCTTTGTCTATAAGCAATGAGTGATTTATTATAAAAAAAACCCTTGGGTATTGAAAGCTAAAACTATCATTGAATAACAGTTAAATATCAATTCCAATGGAAGAAAATACATATATCATTTTGTCACATTTTTGTTTTATGTATTATATTTTATTTTTTAAATTAATTTTTATTGGAGTATAGTTGCTTTATGGTTTCCCTGCTCAGTTGTAAGAATTCACCTGCTAATTCAGGAGATAAGGGTTGGATCCCTGGGTTGAGAAGATCCCCTGGGGAAGGAAATGGCAACCCATCCACAGCAATATTCTTGCCTGGAAAATCTCATGGACACTGGATCTTTGGGGCTATAGTCCATGGGGTTGCAAAACAGTCAGACACGACTTAGCAACTCAACAGCAACAACAATAGTTCCTTTAAAATGTTGTGTTAGTTTCTGCTCACAAAGTGAATCAGGCACACGTATACATGTATCCCCTCTTCCTTGGATTTCTTTCTCATTTACCATAGTGTTGAGAGTTTCCTGTGCTACACGATCACTCTGTTTAGAGTTCCCCGAGCTTCACAGTCTGTTGCATACATAGTAGTGTATATATGTCAAGCCCAATCTCCCAATTTATTCAGTGCCTCTTCCCTCCTTGTTATCCATAAATTTTTCTCTACATTTTTATTTATGTTTCTGCTTTGTGAATAAGTTCATGTATAACATTTTTCTATGTTCCATACATAAGAGTTAATATATGTTATTTTTTTGTATTTACTTCACTCTGTATGACTGTCTCTAGGTCCATTCATCTCAGCAAATGACACAATTGTTCTTTTTATGGTTGAGTAATATTCCATTGTATATATTAATTTCATCTTCTTTACACATTCCTCTCTTGATGGATATTTAGGTTGCTTCTATATACTGGCTATTGTATATAGTGCCGCAGTGAACACTGGGGTACAAGTGTCATTTTCAGTTATGTATTTTTCAGAGTATTTGCCCAGTAGTGAGATTGCTGGATCATAAGATTATTTTATTCCTAGCTTTTTTTGTTTGTTTGTTTGTTTATGTTTTTTTTTAAAGAAATCTCCATAATCTTCTCCATACTAGTTGTATCTCTATACTGTTCTCCGTAGTGGCTGTATCAATTTGCATTCCCACCAATAGTCTAAGTGGGTTCTCTTTTCTCCACACCCTCCCCAACATTTATTTTTTGTAGATTTTTTGGTGATAGCCATTCTGATAGCCATTGTCAGGTGATACTTCAGTGTACTTTTGATTTGGATTTCTCTAATAATGAGTGATATTGAGCATCTTTTCATGTGTTTTTTGGCCATCTGTATGTCTTTGGAGAAATGTCTAGTTACGTCTCCCACTCATTTCTTGATTGTGGTATATTTTGAAGATTAATCCTTTGTCAATTGTTTCATTTGCTGTTATTTTCTCCCATTCTGAGGGTTGTATTTTCACCTTGTTTATAGTTTCCTTTGCTGTGCAGAAGCTTTTAAGTTTAACTGAGTCCCACTTGCTTTTTTTTGGTTTTTGTTTCCATTAGTCTAGGAGGTGGGTTAAAGATTTTGCTATAATCTGCCTATGTTTAAAATTTCTGGCCATACGTTCATATCTTTGATCCATTTTGAATTTATTCTTGTATATGGTATTAGGAAGTGTTTCAATTTCATTCTTTTACACATAGTTGTCCAGTTTTCCCAGCACCACTTGTTGAAGAGGCTATCTTTTTTCTCCATTGTATATTCTTGCCTCCTTTGTCAAAGATAATGTGTCCATAGGTGTGTGAGTTTATCTCTGAACTTTCTTTTTTTTATTGTAATAAATTCAAGAAAGACTTTTTTCTTTACAATATTGTGTTGGTTTTGCCATACATTGACATGAATCTGCCATGGGTATACATGTGTTCCCCTTCCAGAACCCCCTCCCACCTCCCTCCCGATTCCATCCCTCTGGGTCATCCCGGTGCACCAGCCCTGAGCACCCTGTATCATGCATCAAACCTGGGCTGGCGATTCATTTCACATATGATAATTTGCATATTTCAATGCCGTTCTCCCATATCATCTCACCCTCGCCCTCTCTGAAATTTTTATCTTGTTGCATTGATCTATATTTATATTTTTGTGCCAATACCATCTTGATTTTTGTAGCTTTGTAGTTTAGTCTGAAGTCAAGAAGATTGATTACTCCAGTTCTCTTTTTCTTTGTCAAGATTGATTTGGCTGTTGTGCGTCTTTTGTGATTCCATGTAAATTGTGAAATTTTTTGTCATAGTTCTGTGAGAAATACCATTTGTAATTTGATAAAGATTATACCGAATATAAATTGCTTTGGGTAATATAGACATTCTCAAATTGTTGATTTTTCTAGTCCAAGAATATGATGTATTGTATTTGTGTTGTCTTTGATTTCTTTCATGAGTGTCTTACAATTTTCTGTATACAGGTGTTTTGACTCTTTATGTGGATTTATTCTAGGGATTTTATTCATTTTGTTGCAAGGATAATTTAGATTATTTCCTTAATTTCTGCATCTAATTTTTCATTGTTAATGTATAGAAATGCAAGGGATTTCTGTGAATTGATTTTGTATCCTGCAACTTTCCTAAATTCATTGATTAGCTCTAGTAAGTTTTTGGTGACTTTTTTAGAGTTTTCTGTGTTTAATATCATGTCACCTGCAAACAGTTGAGAGTTTTACTCTTTCTTATCTAGTCTAGATTCCTTTACTTCCTTTTCTTCTCTGCTTTCTGTGGCTAGGACTTCCAAAGCTACATTGAATAATAATTGTGAATGTGGGCACCCTTGTCTTGTTCCTGATCTTAGAGGAAATGCTTTCAGTTTTCACCATTGAAAATATTGTTTACTGTGTGTTTGTAATGTATGGCCTTTATTATATTGAGGTAGATTCATTCTATGCTGATTTTCTGAAGAGGTTTTAATCATATATGGCTACTGAATTTTGTCAAAACCTTTTTCTACATCTATTGAGATTATCGTATGATTTTTATCTTTCAATTTGTTAATATAGTACATAACATTGACTGATTTGCATGTATTGAAGAATCCTTACATCCCTGGGATAAACCTGACTTGGTCATGGTGTATGATCCTTTTCATGTGTTGTTGGATTGTTTCCTGGAATTTTGAGAATTTTTGCATTTGTGTTCATCAATGACATTGGCCTGTAATTTTCTTTTTTTTGAATTGAACATACTTTTTACAGTCTATTTCATGTGGTTTTGTTTGTTGTATAGTTTAACTTTCACAAAAAAGTAAATTCCTATGTGTCCATTTTTTTCTTTAAAGATTTGAGCTTTATTTCTCACATGAATATGTTAAATCGTGTGTGTTTGTGTATGTTTGTTTTTTTCCATTTTTGTTTTGTTTATATTCAGCTTTTGTCCATTTAGATTTTTGTGAAGCTCATTTTTGTATATGTTACTAGTGAGATGATATTTTATGTTCTGTTGTGCAAGCAAAATTAGTATCTACCATTTTTCCACTCTGTCAATTCCCAGTAGGTAGAATTTTTTGATATATTGAGTTTTTGCTTATATGCTTTTTATTTTCTATTTTTTGTATTTTAACTCATATATGTATATTTCTAATGTGTGCACTAACATTATATACTTGGGATAGTGAACATGCTGTGTACTAGGGTGACCAAGTTCCCTCCCAACGTTCCTCCCAATGTTTCTCTTTTCAAAATTAACTTTGTAAATAAGTGTGATGTGCACGTTAAAAATACAAAGGTAGCCCATGAAAGAATAGGAGTATGTATATCTTCTAATCTATTATGAGAAAGGACTGAAGAAAATATTATATATTCCTATTGAAGTCAAGAAAAGAGAAAAAGCACAGAGACATCACAGAGCACAGTAAGTACACAAACCAGATGGTTTCTAATCAGGAACTCATGAGACAAATTGGTTTGGAGGATGGATATGAAAAGTTGATTATGCAAGTAGTAAGTTTAATAGAGTTGAAGGAATAGGTGGATCAGAGACAATACTATCTATACTTATTTATTTAACTATTATCACTTGATCTATTTGACTGCCTTCTTTTCCTCCAGCACCCAGCCATTGAAAGGTTAGAATATATAATAGTCAAATTTCTAAGCACATGTAGAATTTTTTAAAAATGGAAAGCACGCTATCCCAAGCAATTCTTAACAAATTCCAAAGAATGAGTGTTATATATATGTTCGTTGACCATTTTATAATTTCCACTCAAAACTTATAGCTTATTATAGTAACATACAAAAACAGGTTTGAAACTGTATGCCTACATAAGAAAACATGTAAACACTGTTATAAATTATTGCACGTCAAACTCTTAGGAACTAATTTGTATGAAAGAAAAAAAAAGCTATTGCCCCAAATTTGATATCTGCTAGTTAATTAAGAAAGAACATCTGGAATATACAAATTCAATTTACAAATTTTTTAATATATCCATTAAAAATACATGAAATTCAGAAAATTTAATATATTTTCTCCCTTTGTTTCACATTCATCTAAAAAATATACAAAATTAAAAATGTAGAAAAACATAAACAACCTATTCAGTCCAAGAATATAACTGAAGTATGTGTTCTTCTTTATCCATACTCATGTTTTTATTTCTTCTTGCTACTGAGTCTGTCATTCCCAGTGCTTTGAATGGAAGAAACATTGGATTTAATACAAAGGGGAGTCTTAAGTTCAATTCTCAATTCTATCCCTTAATTTTTGGGTGACATTTAACACAAGAATTCACTTATATAATTAATTAATTTCTATTTTTAAAGTAGATGTTATCATAAAACATTAGTTATTATAATGGAAATGAAATAATTTGTCTAGTAAACATTAGTGCTTAAGGCATATCACATGGTTACAGATGGACTTTCTCTCATCTCTGATTGGTGAAACCATTTATTTTTAAAAACTAAAATTTGTCTTTCTTTGATTTACTTCATTCAATATGACAGTCTCTAGATCCATCCGTGTTGCTGCAAATGGCATTATTCCTTTTTATGGCTGATTATTATTCCATTGTATATATGTACTACATCTTATTCCATTCTTCTATTGATGAATAGTTAACATTATGTGGAATCTTAAAAAGAAGATAGAAATTAACTTCTCTGTGCAACATAAATAGAGCTACAGATGTAGAAAACAATCCATGATTACCAGGGAGGAAAAAGAGGGAGGGATATATTGGGAGACTAGAATTGACATTTCGGAGAAGGCAATGGCAACCCACTCCAGTACTCTTGCCTGGAAAATCCCGTGGATGAAGGAGCCTGGTAGGTCATGAAGAGTTGGACACAACTGAGGGACTTCACTTTTACTTTCATGCATTGGAGAAGGAAATGGCAACCCATTCCAGTATTCTTGCCTGGAGAATCTTCAGGGACGGCGGAGCCTGGTGGGCTGCCGTCTTTAGGGTCTCACAGAGTTGAACACGACTGAAGCAACTTTTAGCAGCAGCAGCAGGATTGACATATATACACTGTTATATATAAAACAGATAAGTAAATAATAACTAAGGATCTACTATATATCACAGAGATCTCTACTCAGTATTCTGTGTAATGGCCTCTGTGGGAGAAGAATCTAAAATGAATGACTATATGAATATATATGACTGATTCATATTGATTTCTATGTACACCTAAGCTGACACAACACTGTAAATCAACTATGGTTCAGTGAAAATTGAAAAAAGAAATTTGATGTTCCTGCTTCTGTTGAGGATTCCACAATGTCTTCCTTTGCTTTTTCTCTCCACACTTCAGGAAAAAATGAAAGTTTCTTCTCCTCACCCTTGCCATGTCATCTCACTCTCCTTGAATATTCCTTTTTTTTTTGCACTTACCCCGCATAGTTGTGCTAGTAGTAAAGAACCAGCCTCCCAGTGCAGGAGTATAAGAGATGTAGGTTTGATCTCTGGGTCAAGAAGATCCCCTGGAGGAGAGCACAGCAAAGCACCCCAGTGTTCTTGCTTGGAGAATCCCGTGGACAGGGGAGCCTGGTGGACTATACACTTCATGGCATCACAAAGACTAGGACATGACTGAAGCGACTTAGCACACACATAGTTGCAGTTTTTGCTTAAATCTCTATTCTTCCCCATAATGGTGAAATCTTGAAGTATAAGCCTTATACTTTATCAGTGTTAGATATAGGATTGTAAGACACAATTATATCGGTAAGGAGCTTGAAAGAATCAGTAATCTTGTTGACTTAAGTACATAGAGAATTGTGAGCACTTAGAGAATTTTGAGTACTGTGATGAAGTTGGATTTCCTAGATTATAAGAAAGAGAGATTATACAGTGCTTGTAGAACTGTGACCTGGAGAGTAAGATAAACCAAGGACACTGTTGCAGGCAAGCAAACATTTCAGATAAGATAAAAATAATATATATTATTTTCCTAGTTAACCTGGTTATGGATACTCTATGTTAAATGATACTTAAAGAGAGGATGAATCAAAATGTTGAAAAAGACATAACTGACAAAATGTCTTATAAACTTTTTGCCATAAGATTTATAGTGGTTTAACAATTTATTTTGAACATTCTGTGAATTGTAAAATATTGTAGATTTTCCTGCAATGTAAATAAAAGGGGAGTACTCACTCTTTTGTAACTAATTTTAAACTAAAGACTATTTACAATTTCTTGCTGAGGGGAAACATTGTTTTTGTTTGTTTTTGTTTGCTGTTAGTTTTATTTTATTGAAACTGCCTCTGACAGATTTGATCTCAATATGATGCAGAGCTCTAAAAATAAAGCTGATTGTGACCTTGAAGATAGTTTCAGTTATATTCTAGCTTGTATCCCCAACATCATCTATGATTTAGTGCATAGCAAGTGATTAATAATAGCTTATGAAAAGTATAAATTAAAGTATAAAGAAAGAGAGAAGCAGAGATGAGAGAAGTGGGAAATGGTACTGATGTTGATGATAATTACAAGGAAAGATAAGCTCAGAAAACAAGACTTGCAAGTAAAGTTCACTAATATCAGTACAATAATTTGATGATGAGAATCTAGATCTAGAACGTTGGCATGAGAGTTTAAGCACAAAAGATGGTATCAAACAGTTTTTTTTTTCCAAATAAAATTCAATAAGTCCTACTGGTGAATAAAGGAGGAGAAAGAAGTCAGATATAATTACTAGGTTTCAATTCTAAGGGCTAGGATTGTTTGTGCTCTGATGACATCAGTAAGATAAAACACAGACATAGAGAGAAGACTTTATGGACGTGGCTGGGGGAGAGGGAGGAGAGGGTGGGATGTATACAGAGTAACATGTATTACCATATGTTAAATAGATAGCCAGTGGGAATTTGCTGTGTGACTCAGGGAACTCAAATCAGGGCTCTGCTTGGTAATGAGCTAGAGGGGTGTGATGGGAGGGAGGTGGGAAGAATGTTCATGTGGGAAGGGACATGGGTAACCCTGTGGCTAATTCATGTTGATATTTGGTAGAAAACAACACAATACTGTAAAGCAATTATCCTTCAGTTAAAAATAATAATAATAAAGTGAGCCCTGTAAGCATTTGGTCATTTAGTTTTAGACTAAATTTACTCAAAGCTGAAATTATGATAGAAGATTTGTGGAAAATGGCTTCTGTATCAGTTATTGCTATAACAACACTGTATGACAAACCATGAGAAATCTAAGAGCCCTAAAAAAAGCAACCAGTTAGTCTCCTACTTGCTTGTGTGGGTCAGTTGCAAATGAGCTGAAGTAGACTGATCTTACCTTTATTTGGTTCCATATTAGGATATGCTCAGGTCTGATTCAGATGCCTCTTATTTCTCTGGGATCAGCAGGCCACTTGGGGCAGATTTTTTCACTGATACAGGTTAGGGAGAGGGTGCAAAAGGACCCTCCCTTGTGGGCCTCCATTTTTGGTATGTACACAAAGAAAGATCTGAGGCCTTATCCATGGCAGAAACAAATTTATTAGGGAAGGAACAGAAAGAACAGAAATATCAACTCAAGGGAGGGGTGGACCAAGCCACGAGAAGCACTATTGCTGAAGTGATGAGGTACGGGGGTTTTTAAGACAGCATTTCATGTATTCATTTAGGCAGGTGTGGACTGACAGTTGCAAGTTACTTAACAGTTTTTATTGTACATGTCTTTCCCATAAGTCAGTCTGTTATAATCAAATATATGTATGCATAGTATATTTATGAACCCTTAGTAGGCTCCAAGCTGCCCAAGGTCACTTGAGTTTGCAACGGTGCATCAAGGGCCAGTTGCTAGAGTTGGAGAAGTCCCAGTGGTCAGTTTGTATCCACTATGTGCCTGGGGCGTGTGCTGGAGTTGGAAATGTCTCTGTGGTTATTTTGTAGCTTATCTATTAGCTCCCCTGGCTGCACTGTGGCTGTAATAGAGTCAGACATGACTGAGCGCACATTCACATTGCTGTTATACAGAAAATCTTTGGACCTTATGGAAGTTCGGTTTGCTTTATGTACCACCTGACAGCAAAATATTGACTATCTGGTTTGTCTCTGAGATAGAAAATGTAGTCTAGAAGGTGTAGTATGCTTTATTTAGGAAATTTATTTCTGAATATATAACATATAGTTTTCTCAGTCCCATTTTAAATTAGTATCAGATAATCAGTACAGTAGAATTTAGCATCTGAAAAACACTAACGATAAATCTTTTTGTAAACATGATCTCATTAAAAGACAATATTAACTACAGTTGCAGAGTTTCATGTAACATCTCTTACTACAAAGACTATCTATATCATACGGCTACTATTACTGTTAAAACCTTAAAATGACATTTCACATTTAGAAACATGTCTTATAAAGATTATATGTTAATTATAAAAAAGATTATATATTAATTCAATATAAATCTTTAATTATCTTCTAAATGGGCACTTTTAGTTTAAAAAATTTACTGAAAAACTATGTCAATACAAATAAACTTCATAATAGTTTATTAAATCCATAATAAATATTATGTATATAGTTTTACATACTTTGGGAAAAATCCCTGTCATTGCTTATGCAAAGGTGGTTGTTCTGTATGATTCTTAAAATATTGACTATCAAAACTCAAAGATCTCATTAAGCAATATTTGCACTGCATTTGTAAAGCAATATTTAAAAGTCTGACAATACTGAGATAGAAAATCAAGTGCAGATGAGAGAAATACTCCAAGTTAATATAGCTTGTCATTATCTTCCTGAGATCCCTTTACGTGGATGTAACTAAGAAAAGAGAAGTCACTCATTCCTCCCTTCTTTCCCTGTAACATTTAAGAATTTTCATGTTATTGAACCTAAGATTGACATACCTCCTCCCTGTAGCAGAACAATTAAACCAATTCTCAAAAGAAATTTAACCTGTAAGTGAAATGGGTAATATTCTTTTTTACTTTTGCTGTTTTGTCAGAAAATCATGACTAGCTTCTGGCCAAGACCAAAGTTATGTCAGCATCATTATGTAACACCTCTGATGGGTGCAGAATGGAAAACGTTTAAGAGCCAGAACTGAATATATAGGTGAAAAGTTTCTCTACAGTTTTGAATGCACCACTCAATTCCCTAAAGTAAAGTAAATGGCCTGCAGCGAGGTCTGAAGGAGGCTCTGCTGTGGCATGAATATAGCCACATGAAAGCTGGCACAGAGGCATTCAGTCCTGAATCTGCTTTGCTTCAAAATATTAAGCCTGCAGTTGCTAGAAGCTTTTATTTCTGAGGCATTTTTAGCTCATTGTGCTGAACAGTTGTACTTTCTCAGCTTGATTGACATTCTGGAAAATATTGATCCGACAGTGTGGTGAACTTACATTCTGTTAAGTAAGCGTGCATCTCGTAACACAAATAGCTCAAAGCTCACTCAGTCCAAAATGCAAAAAAAGAAAAAAAAATGCATTGTTAAAGAAAAAATTCTTATCTCCATATTTATTTTGAAACCCATCTAATAATTTAGAATTCTAAGTGTAGTCTACAAATTTAGATTCTCTAGAATTTATTTGGAATAAATATCTGAGAAACTCAAGCAAACAACAACAACAAGAAAAACACACAAGAAATCAGTTTGTAATAAACATTTTCCTAATTACTGAACAGTATCAAAATTTCCCATGAAAGTTTATACCAGTGGATCGCATTTTGTCCTGTGAGTGAGACATATTATCATGTAAGGCAGCATTTCCCATGACCCTCTTCCTTGGATTCATCTTTACGATAGAATAAGCTATTTGTTCTCAAGACCCAGAACCATGTTGCTGCCTTCCTGGGACTTCCCTTAACTTCCCAGGATGGATAATCAACATCCATGGTATATTCCTATAATCAGCATCTTACAGCTTCTTTGTTTTACCTCCTGTTTTGGGATCATATTCTCAAATTGCCTCCACTGAAAATGTGTACTAGAGAAGTAAAAGGTTTCTGAATCCTCACTTTTCTAAAAATCACTTTATTCTATCTTTTTATTGATTGTTTTTCTGTTTATAGCATTGTGGCTTGAAATCATCTTTGAGATTCAGTTCTGAGTTACTCAGTGCCGTGTGAGGGCAAAGTGGCGTCTTTCTTGTTTATAACATATCCTCTGTGAGTTCTCAAAATAGCCAAATCCTGTACATACCAATCATTATAGCCACTTTTGATTTTCCAGAGTTTTTTTTTTTTTTTTAGCAGAAGCTTTGAGCCCCACTCCACTCTGGATTTCCCATCAGTTTTCTCCTTTGTTTTCATTTTATGATGTCTTATTTTATGGAGAGAAAATTACATGTTTTCAATTTATCATCTTTACCCTGAATTTCGTACTGTTACTTGCTAAACTGGTATATTTAAAAACCATTCTTAGGTAAATATTTAAAGAATAATTTCTTATAAGCAAGATAATCAGATTCATAATGTGTGCTTACTTGTATATATTGTAGGACTAGTAATGCAGTAAAATTCCTGACCTGCGTAATATTATGCTTGCATATTTCTTATTTAAAATAAAAGCAGGTATACTTTAAATAAAGTAGAATTTTAAAAACACTCTTTCCAAGTAAGATGATACATCATGCTGAGGTCTCTGTTCGTTTTGGCAACTTGAATCCAAGACAAGAAATAAAACAAAACAAAACAAAAAAAACAGAAGAAATCCTTGATGGAGACTCACCGTCATGAGTGCTACTCCCAAATAAGCTTACCCATAATATTGAAATTCCCCTCTTCCACTTCTGTAATCTTTTAATAGTAATGACTTGCTCCTAAACATATGGTTCCTTAAGGCTTCCCTTTTACCAAAACCAAATCTTCATATTCCTTTTTCTGCCTGCAATGTCTATAAACTCAGGAAAATAATGTTATTTGATCGACTCTCAACCAAGAAAATGCCCAGTTCATATCCTTACATTTATTTGTAAAAGACACTTCCTTTGTCAGATTCCGGATATTTTTCATATACCATCACCCCAGCACAGAGACAGGAGCTTCATATTAGTTGGTCAGAGATATAATTTGTGCAGAGGAATTTTAAGGCTGAAACTGAGTATTCAAATATCTTAAGAGATAATTGCTTCCTGAGGGTAAGCTACTCTCTCCAAATCCAAGTTTCATTAAGAGTGTTTGGCTACATTTTATCAGTATATAATTCTATTATAATAACTGAACTTTTTATAAAGGAATTTCATATTATAGGAAGGCAAATATTTGATAATAGATGTACCTAGATTTAGATGCTAGGGTTCCTGTTATTTATTGTAGTGAAACAAATTAGCTTAAAACTGTGACTAAAAGCAAACTAAAATTATTGTTTCCATAGGTTGATTGAACTCTGGTGGCCAGTTTTTGCTTAGGATCTGTCATGCAGGTATGAGCAGGTAGTAGCTGAGGTTAGAGGCTTCTGAAGGCTCAGTTGCTGCTAAGTTGCTTCAGTTGTGTCCAACTCTGTGCGACCCCAGAGATGGCAGCCCACCAGGCTCCTCTGTCCCTGGGATTCTCCAGGCAAGTACACTGGAGTGGGTTGCCATTTCCTTCTCCACAAGCCTCAGTTGAGCTGGACACAATGACAGCTCATTCACCTGGCCATCACCTGATGCTGGCTGCTTACTTCGTGGTCAGTTGAGGCAGGCGACTAGAGCCCCTGCAAGTGACCTGCATATGCCTTCCTATAGCTGAGTAGCTGGATTCCAAAGAAAGGGTAATAATGCCTGAAGAGGAAGTATTGCAAGAAACCCAAGAAGAAGCCAAAAAACTTCTTATGACCTAGCTTCAAAAGCTGCTGAATTGGACTCCCTTTGTTATACAGCAGCTTCCCACTAGCTATTTATTTTACATATGATAACATATGTTTCAATTCTACTATGTCAGTTTGTCCCACCCTCTCCATTCCCCGCTGTGTTGGTAAGTCATTGTATGGCAGAAACCAAGACAACATTGTAAAGCAATGTTTTGTCCTCCAATTAAAAATAAATTTTAAAAAGTCACTGATTATTACTTTGTCCATATTCTGTTGATCAAAAGGGAGTCACAGGACAATCTCATAGATTCAAAGAAAGACTATACAGAGCCCTGACTGCAGGATGATATGGGAGAATGGCATTGAAACATGTTAATTATCATATGTGAAATCAATCGCCAGCCCAGGATTGATGCTCGGGGCTGGTGCACTGAGATTTCCCAGGGGGAGGGAATCAGGAGGGAGGAGGGAGGGGGGTTCTGGAGGGGGAGCATATGTAAACCCATGGCGATTTCATGTCATTGTATGGCAAAACCAATAAAAAAAAAAAAAGAGTTTCAGTACACTGAGGGAAGGGAGATATTCTGGAGACCAGCTCCCCGTAAGTATTTAGAATAAGTATTAGAAACTGTTGAAGGATTATCCCTTGCTAGGGACTGGATGTTTGTAGCCCAACAGATTCATAATCATTGATTCACATGTTGAATAACCAAGATTTAGTATTAGATATGGTTATCAGAATGAGGCTATCATGGTGGGGTTAATTCTCTTGTAAAAGGAGGATTAATTCTTTTGTAAAATGAGGAAGAGAGTGGAGAGCTCTCTTTCTCTGCCATGTGATGACACAGTAAGAAGGCAGTCCAGTGCAAGTCAGAAGAAAGCTTTCACCAGGAATCAAAATTCATCAGCAGCTTTATCTTGGACTCTCAGCCTCTAGAACTGTGAGAAATAAGTATATGTTATTTGAGTCAGCCCGTCTGTGTTATTTTGTTGTAATAGCCGGAGCAGACTAATACATCCCACCTTGAGATAATTAGTGTACTTATGTTACAGCTCTTTTGAAATGCCTTTCAGTGAATACTGGAAATTATCTATTATATTTATTTTAAACATTTAAAATTATTTAGCCTACTCCATCTGTAAAAATAGTCACATTTAAATAGTACAGAATAATATCATTGGGCTTCCCTAGTGGCTCAGATGGTAAAGAATCTGCAATGCTGGAGACCTGGGTCATGAGGATCCCCTGGAGAATGGAATGGCTGCCCACTCCAATGTTCATAGATACCCATTAAATTCCTCTCCAACTTTAGTTCCATTGCTCAAAGATAGCATTTTGGGTTATTTCTGATTTTAGCTTAAATTTCTTTACATTTTGATTGCTGTATCATTTTAATTTCTACATTCCAAACATTAAAATCTTGAAATCAGATATTTAAATATCTTTCTTTCCCATTTTTTTTTTTGCCTGTGTTAAGCAAGTAATTGCTCTTTCTTAATGGAAACTTTCTTTTTTTAATTAATTAAGTACAGCTTTATTCTCATTTTACTCAAGGGGGGATTGAGGTCCAGAGAACTTTGACATTAGTCATTGTTCTTGTTAAGTCACTCAGTTGTGGCTGACTCTTTGTGACCCCATAGTCTTCTTTGTCCTTGCCAGGCCTCCCTATCCATCACCAACTCTCAGAGCTTGCTCAAACTCCTGTCCATTGGGTCAGTGATACCATCCAACTGTCTCATCCTCTGTTGTCCCCTTCCCCTCCTGCCTTCAATCTTTCCCAGATCAAGGTTTTTTCCAGTGACTCAGCTCTTTGCATCATGTGTCCAAGGTATTGGAGCTTCAGCTTCAGCATCAGTCTTTCCAGTGAATATTCAGGGTTGATTTTCTTTAGGATTGACTGGTTTAATCTCCTTGCTTGTTGAAGTCAGTAATAATCTGTTCAGACCAAAGCATTTGGCTCCATCATGCATGCTTTTTACCCTGAATCAAACATCCCATCTCCCAGGAAGGAAGGAAACTGATACATCCTGAGTCAGTTAACTTTTATACAGTTCCATAGATAATATGTGTCAGAACAAGAGTTTGAGAAAGGGGCCTGATCATGAGCCCACCCTCTTAACTGTACTATACAGATTATAAACATTATCCTAGGTGGTGCTCACAGCCTCTGTATGAGGTTATCGCCATTATGCCCATTTTACGATGTTGAACTTCAAGAAGGCCAGTTAATTTGCCCACATTTGAGTTAATTTTCCTATGGGTAGATCATAAATGACAAATCCAAGTTATAAGTCCAGATTATCTGACTTTTAAATTCAGTACTTGTTTGTTTATATTCTTCTTCAACTGCCTCTATTGTCATTCAAATTTTCAAGGCTATTTAAACAAAACACAGGGACTCTTTCCTACTCTATTAATTTCATGTAATTCAAGAACACTTTTCCTACTTACTATATAGTTTCCAGAATTATCACTGTATTGGTACTGATAGCACCCACCAGTGATAAATCATAATATATTTCAACACTGTGTTCATTTATTTATTTTATATTTTATCTACTATTTTTAATTAATTTATTTTAATTGGAGGATAATTACTCTACAGTATTTTGATAGCTTCTACCATACATCAGTATGAATCAGCCATAGGTATACATGTTCCCCTTTCATCCCGAGCCTACCTCCCACCTCCCTCCACATCCTGTCCCTCTGGGTTTTCCCAGAGCACCGAATTTGGGTGTCCTGCTTTATGCATCAAACTTGCACTGGTCATCTATGTTACATATGGTAATATACATTTTTCAGCGCTATTCTCTCAAATCATCTCACCCTTGCCTTCTCCCACTGAGTTCAAAAGTCTATTCTTTACATCTGTGTCTCCTTTGCTACCCTGCATGTAGAATCATCGGTACCATCTTTCTAAATTCCATATATATATACGCTAATATAGGCTTCTTGGGTAACTCAAACAGTAAAGAATCTGCTGGCCATGCAGGAGACATGGATTTGATCCCTGAATCAGGAAGATACCCTAGAGAAAGGCATGGCAATCCACTCCAGTATTCTTGTCTGAAGACCCCATGGACAGAGGAGCCTGTTGGGCTATAGTTGATGGGGTCAGAAAGAGCTGAACACAACTGAGCAACTCAAACGTGCACAGATATGCATTAATACATCATATTTGTTTTTCTCTTTCTGACTTACTTCACTCTATATAATAGGCTCTAGGTTTATCTACCATATTAGAACAGACTCAAATGTGTTCCTTTTTATAGCTGAGTAATATTCCATTGTGTATATGTACAACAGCCTTTGTATCCATTTGTCTGCCAGTGGACATCTAGTTTGCTTCCATATCCTAGCTATTGTTTATACTGCTGCAATGAATATTGGATATATGTGTCTCTTTCAGTTCTGGTTTCATTGGGGTGTATGCCCAGCAGGGGGATTGCTGGGTCGTATGGCAGTTCTATACCCAGGTTTTTAAGGAATCTCCACACTGTTCTTCATAGTGTGTGAACAAGTTTGCATTCCCACCAACAGTGTAAGAGAGTTCCCTTTTCCACATCCTCTCTAGCATTTATTGTTGGTAGATTTTGCTGATGGCCATTCTGATCAGCATGAGATGATACCTCTTTGTGGTTTTGATTTGCATTTCTCTAGTAATTAGTGATGTTGAGCATCTTTTAAGGTAATTATTAGTTGTTCTGTTTGCTAGTATTTTCTCCCTTTCTGAGAACTGTCTATTCACCTTGCTTATAGTTTCCTTCATTGTGCAAAAGCTTTTAAGTTTAATTAAGCCCTGTTTGTTTATTTTTGTCTTTATTTCCATTACTCTGGGATGTGGGTCATAGAGGATCTTGTGTGATTTATGTCAGAGAGTGTTCTGGCCTATGTTTTCCTCTAAGAGTTTTATAGTTTCTAGTCTTGCATTTAGGTCTTTAATTCATTTTGAGTTTTTTTGTGTGTGTGTATGTTTTTAGAAAGTGTTATAGTTTCATTCTTTCACACATAATTGACCAGTTTTCCCAGAACCAATTGTTGAAGAGACTGTCTTTTCTCCATTGTATATTTTTGCCTCCTTTGTCAAAGATAAGGTGTCCATAGGTACATGGATTTATCTCTGGGCTTTCCATTTTTTTCCCAATGATCTATAGTTCTGTCTTTGTGCCAGTACCATACTATCTTGATGACTGTAGGTTTGCAGTATAGTTTGAATTCAGGAAGATTAATTCCTCCAGTTCCATTCTTCTTTCTCAAGATTGCTTTGGCTATTCAGGGCCTTTTGTCTTTCCAAATTATGAAATTATTTGTTCTAGTTCTGTGAAAAATAGAACTGTTGCTAGTTTAATAGAAACTGCATTGAATCTATAGAGTGTTTTGTGTAGTATGCTCAGTTTCACAATATTGATTCTTCCAATCCAAGAACATGGTATATTTCTCTATTTGTGTCATCTTTTGTTTATTTCATCAGTGTTTTATAGTTTTTTGTATACAGGTGTTTTGTTTCTTTAGGTAAATGTATTCCTAAGTGTTTTATTCTTTTCATTGCAGCAGTGAATGGGATTGTTCCCTTTAGTTCTCTTTTTGATTTTTCATTGTTAGTATATAGGAATACAAGGGATATCTGTGTAGTAATTTTATTACTTACATCTTTACTATATTCATTGATTAGTTCTAATAATTTTCTGGTGGCATCTTTAGAGTTTTCTATGTAGAAGACCATGTCATCTGCATACAGTGAGAGTTTTACTTCTTCTTTGCCAATCTGGATTGCTTTTATTTCTTTTCTTCTCTGCTATGACTAGTACTTCCAAATCTGTGTTGAATAGTAGTGGTGAGAGTGGGCACCCTTGTCTTATTCCTGATTTTAGAGAAAATGCTTTGAATTTTTCTCCATTGAGGGTCATGTTTGCTGTTGTTTTGTTGTATGTTGATTTTATTATATATGATATTACAAGAAAAGAGATCTGTATAATATCATATTTCTTTTAAGTGTTTCTTCAGGAATAGTTAAGTACAGCTTCTATCATTTTATTGGATTTTTAAAAAATGTTTCAACCTTATGCAGAAAATAGAGCATCACCTCCTTGCAGACAACAATAGTAACAGACACATTCCCTGCAGCCCTCCCTGTGTGAGCTGCCTGGAGTTATCTGAATTTTTCTACTCTGCATCTGCTTCAGAGGCATTTGACAAATCAAGTAATACAACCCACTTACTGGTAGAGTGTTCATTAGCCAGAACATGGCCTTCTGTCTTTTTCTAACCATTTTCCCCAGTGACTCAGCAGCTAAAGAATCTGCCAGCAGTGTAGGAGACAGGGTTTTGATCCCTGGGTCAGGAAGATCCCCTGAAGAAGGAAATGGCAGCCCACTCCAGTATTCTTGCCTGAAAAATCTCATGAACAGAAGAGCCTAGCGGGCTATAATCAGTCCATGGGGTTATAAGAGTCAGACACGAATTAGCAGCTAAGCAACCATTAGAATGATAGTATGTAATCCCATGGGGATAAGCATTGTATTTTGAGTTATTTTATTCACAGTAAAGAAACTTTGCCTTCGGTAAAGATATTTTGTACTGCTCTTTTAATTATTTACCTAATCATTCTTTTCTCTTTCATTAACTGGATTGATCGTCTGTATTTTTTTCTTTATATATTTAATTTCCTTTCCTATATATTATCTATTATAAATAGAAGCATATTATCAGTTTAGTATTTTTTAGCAATAATTTTCATGATTTGTAACATGTCTTTTTTGCTGATTTCTTCATTTATTTATAGTTTTTCTTTTTCTAAGGATGCAGTACCTTCTTGAATCTACATATAAAATTTTGAGTGATTTTTGTTGTTACTAGTTTCCTTCTGTTCCCTAACTTTTTTCCTGTAGTGTCAGTTTATTTGATAATTTATTTTTAATATTTTTTGTGAGATGTCTGCTTTTCTTTTATGTCTTCTGACATTTATTGTCTGTTCATTAATTATAATACACTTAGTGCTGGTTTCCTTTGGCCTTGTGAAAGTAGATCTATTTCTAAAAGGTATCTTTATAAATGGAAGGTCTTCCTGATAGGAGATTTTCACCATCCACAGATGATTTGTCTTTGTTCTTTTAAATAAAAATACATCCTGCTTTGATTTGATTTGTGTATTTGTTTTGTTATTCAGTCTTAGATTAAATAATGGCCTGCATGTGCTTTGTAAGATAGAAGATCCAGTTCATCAACAAATTTCCCTTTTTGTACTCTGATTTTTCCATGTGTGTGTGTTATTTTTTAAAGAATTTCAAAAAAATTTTACCCCCATTCCCCTAGATGACCTTAGTATAATTTTAACTAATAGTCTTTGCAGATTTCAGAGGTTTGTCTTTGTAATCTACCTGTTTGCGGGTTTTCACTCACTTGTTGAAATCTCTTTTATTGAAATATGTTTACCAAAGTCAAGCAAAGATTGTGGAATGCAATTTAGGATACAAAATTGTTCATTCAATTCTTTTGCCAGGAATTACTTTCATATGTGACAAGGTATTAAAAAAAAAAAAAACTAACAAATAAACCAAAGCAGAACTCTAGCCTGTTTCTTAATTTCCTATAAGACATCAAAGTACTGTTTTCTAAGCAGCAAAGGTAATAGAATTCCAGCTGAGCTATTTCAAATCCTAAAGATGGTGTTGTCTAAGTGTTCCATTTAATATACCAGAATTTGGAAAACTCACTAGTGGCCACAGGACTGGAAAAGGTCAGTTACATTCCAGTTCCAAAAAAGGGCAATGCCAAAGAATGTTCAAACTATTGTACAAGTGTGCTCATTTCACCTTACTAGCAAGGTAATGCTCAAAATCCTTGAATCTAGTCTTCAATGCTACATGAATGGAGAAATTCCAGATGTACAAGCCAGATTTAGAAAAAGCATAGGAACCAGAGGTCAAGTTGTCAACATCCTTTGGATCGTAGAAAAAGCAAGAGAATTATAGAAAAACATTTGCTTCATTGACTATGGTAAATAAAGTCTTTGCATGGATCACAACAAACTGTGGAAAATTCTTCAAGAAATGGGAGTGCCAGGCCACCTTGCCTGCCTTCTGAGAAACCTGTATGCAGGTCAAGAAGAAATAGAACCAGACATTGAACAATGGACTGGTCCAAAATTGGGAAAGGAGTATGTCATGGCTGTATATTGTCACCCTGCTTATTTAACTTAAATGCAGAGTACATCAGGAGAAATGCCAGGCTGGATGACTCACAAACTAGAATCAAGATTACCGGGAGGAATAACAATTACCTCACATATACAAATGATACTACCCTAATGGAAGAAAACAAAGAGGAACTAAAATGTCTCTTGGTAAAGGAAGAAGAGGAGAGTGGAAAAGCTGACTTAAAATTCAACATTCGTAAAACGAACACCATGGCATCTGGTCCCATCACGTCATGGCAAGTAAATGGAGAATAAATGGAAACAGTGACAGATTTTATTTTCTTTGGCTCCAAAATCACTGCAGATGGTGACTGCAGCCATGAAATTAAAAGACACTTGCTTCTGGGGGGGAAAAAGCTATGACAAACCCAGACAACATATTAAAAAAAACAGAAACATCACTTGGCTGACAAAGTCCATATAGTCAAATTTATAGTTTTTCCAGTAGCCATGTATGAATATGGGAGTTGGACCATAAAGAAGACTGATAGCTGAAGAACTGATGCTTTCAAAGTGTGGTGCTGGACAAGACTCTTGAGAGTTCCTTGAACAGCAAGGAGATCAAACCAGTCAATCCTAAAGGAAATCAACCCTGAATATTCATTGGAAGGACTGGTGCTAAAGCTGAAGATCCAATACTTTGGCCACCTGATGTGAAGAGCCAACTCATTGGAGAAGACTGATGCTGGAAGAGATTGAGGGCAGGAAGAGAAGGGAGTGACAGAGAATGAGATGGTTACATGCCATTCATACACTCAACGGACAAAAGTTTGAGCAGTTGTGAAGGACAGGTACGCCTCTCCTGCTCTCCAGTCCATAGGGTCACAAAGAACTGGACATGACTTAGTGACTGAACAACAACAACAACAATGTTTTCCAAGAAAATAGGTCAAATAATTTTTATTGATACAATAAAAATATTAAAAGATTCATAAAATTATTTATGGCTATTGGCCTTGTCCACAAGCAGTATTTTATGAGCCCTTAATAAATTTTTTTTTGCTTTTTATTTGAAAATTTATATGTTGTGGTGAGATGTCACAACTCTTCAGAATCTGGAATGGGGAGATGTAAAATCTTTTACTTTAGAAAACTTGATATAAATGGAATAATTTTGAGATATATAAAACTATTTAAAATACTGTAAAGAAAAAAGGTCTGTAGGATGTACCACATGCAATAATTATAGCAACAAGTCTCAAGGGATTAAAGCACTAGAAATTGTAGTGTACCAGTCTGCAATCAAGTAAATTAATCCTCAGAGGATGTACCAGTCTCAAGTAATCAGTAATAACCGTGTCATGTTGCTGAAGCACACTCCAAGTATAGTTTTCCCTACCTGTTAATTGGCCTACAACAACTGAAATTTATTAGGCTGTGACTAAAATTCAGGCCACTGTGATCAGTGGAAATCCAAGAGATTTAAACTACAAAGGTAACATTACTATTATAAGTTCATCTTTCCTACTCTTTCTAACTGTTTTTGTTCTGTTTCTATGAGACAAATTTTGCTAATAATATATTTTCATTTTCCATGAAAAAATAATTGCAAGTGCTTTAATAATTGAAAACATAGAAAACACTTTTTTTTAAATAATAAATATAAGTACTTTGATAAAAGCACTTAGCTATATTTACACTTTTTTTTTTAACTTGAGAAAATTGTCTTCATTTTTAAGCAGTATATAGTGTATGGCCATGTAACTCTTTGCATTTTGCCAAAGCATATGTAAACTGTATATAAGAGTAACATGGAAACTTACATTACCATATGTAAAATAGATAGCCAATGGGAATTTGCTGTCTGGCTCAGGAAACTGGAATAGGGGCTCTGTATCAACCTAGAGGGGTGAAATGGGAAGGGAGATGGGAGGGACGTTCAAAACGGAGGGGATATATGTATACCTATGGCTGATTCATGTTGAGGTTTGACAGAATACAGCAAAATTCTGTAAAGCAATTATCCTTCAATAAAAAAGAAATGTTAAAAAAAAGTTGAACTGCAGTAAGTAATACTAAGAGCCTGGGTTAATAAATTTAAATGTGATTTGAGTTATTTGAAATGCCTTTGTTAATAATAATGTCCTTTCCAGAGCCATCAAATAATGTTAATTAAATCTCTGCTTAATTTCACAGTTGTGTTTAATTAGCTCAATCACTTTTTGAAATGTCCCAGGCTATAAAAAGAATGATCTATTGACAGAATGTTTAATGGAAAATTGTTAGCTGACAGATTTGATCCCTGAATGATTGTTGAATATGTGGAAGTATAAAATGCATTAAAATCATTGCATTCACAAACAGGCTTTGTAGATTAAGAGGTTACTACACACAGTTCAAATAGTTTTCTCTCTGTATCAGAAAGGAGTAATTGCACGATGACTTTAATGGTATATACTGAAGCTTTTCAATAAAGGAAGAAGTTGCACCTATAGTTTCACTGTGGTTATTTAAAATGCACTTTTACAAGAAAGATTTTAATCTTTGGCAATATAAAGTGTGCTGTAATGTGAATATGACATAAAATGTGACCTTTAATACTGATTATGGGAAAGTTAAAACCCTAAGGGAAAAATTACCCTAAAGATACCTCTTCTGTCAAGATTCATACTTATTACTAAACCAGTATAATAATTATTTCTTGAAAAAATTACCATAGGTTTACAAACAAGATTTCAATTAAAGTTCACTTCCAGTGTTATTAGAAAGTAAGGTTTTTATTTATTTTTTTTGCTGTAGTTTGTAAAAACAACTCCAAATTTATTTTTTTAGGGGTTGGGAGTTATTTTGTTTAACCTAGGAAATCCTCAATTTTCAGGTTATTGTTTAAGGTATGGTTTGAATAGTCTTATTCAAACATAAGACTATTATAATTATGTCAACCAAACAAAATTTTATTATCTAAATAGTTGACTTTGAAATATTTTTGGTTTTGAAATTATAACAAAATACAGTTTTTTCAGGGAAGTTATTTGAAAGTCAGTTAGTTCAGTCGCTCAGTTGTGTCCAACTCTTTGCGACCCCATGAATCGCAGCATGCCAGGCCTCTCTGTCCATCACCAACTCCCAGAGTTTACCCAAACTCATGTCCAACGAGTCGGTGATGCCATCCAGCCATCTCACCCTCTGTCGTCCCCTTCTCCTCCTGCCCTCAATCTTTCCCAGCATCAGGGTCAAGTAGTGTGGGATACAATGTTTATTATTGACTAAGAGAAGCAACTATATTATATAAATTAAACAATTACCATTAAGCACTTTCTTATGCATCTTGATTTGCATGTCAAATTTAAATAGAGGACAATTATATTTTAATAATATTTAAAATGTTATAATAAAACACTAAGACCTCAAATTTAAACATTTAACCTATATACAGATTCATTAAATATTAAAGTTATTGTACAAATGCAACTAAATATCCATGCTGCTCTACTAACATGGAACTTAACATAGTGTAATCTGTGATTAATTTATATAAGCATATGTTTGTTTCCATATTCTGAACTCTAAAGATGACAGGGAACCTTTTTAAGAAAAAATAGTGAAGTCTTATTGAAAAGTTTGATATTTTCTACTTTCTGCTATTTGAATTATTGAGCTAGACCTGTTTTAAAGAAACCACCTGTGAACAAATATTCTTGTAATAATTGACATTTAAAAATAAAAAACTGATATCAAATTATAGCACAAGATAATTCCCATCCCAATCTGTTCTCATTTTTACCACTCTGATCCTTCTCAACCTTTGCAATATTTTATCTCATAGAATGTCATATACTAATATTTAAAATACTTCTATAATGTATGATCAAGATACATTATGATTCAGAGATCATTTAGTTGAGGAATGGCTGGTATATACTTTTCATGCATTAATAACTTCAGTAGTAGCTGTCTAGAGGTCTGAGTGGAGGAGATTCACGGGGAAGCTGGTTTAACCTCAGGTAACTGTGCTGATGTGATGGGTGACCTTGTTAGAGATTGAGGATGAGCATGTATGCTTACATAGCTTTTATTTCATCTTTTTTCCAGTTATATGTATTTTGTATTGATTTCCCAATCTAGGTCCCAGCATCACTGTCTGAAAAGCAAGAACAAAACCCCAAATTAAAAGTGTTTTAGCATATTTGTTAAAATGAAGTGAAGTGAGTGAAAGTTTCTCAGTCATGTCTGACTCTTTGTGACCCCATGGATTATCCAGTCCATGGAATTCTCCAGGCCAGAATACTGGATTGGGTAGCCTTTCCCTTCTTCAGGGGATCTTCCCAACTCAGGGATCAAACCCAGGTCTCCCTCATTGCAGGTGGATTCTTTACCAGCTGAGCCAAGGGTTAAAATGAAATACAATATTAAATTATTATGGCTGTAAAGATTGTTCTTAAGCTGTTCCATGCAGTGTAGTATGATTACATTTTCTTTCTTGGACAGATTTTAATTTTGTTTTCTCTGGAGTTAATCAGTGCCTAATGAACGTTTTTTTCTTGATTGCATGCTATTTTAGGGGAGATATCATTGTTTCTTTTGTTCAGTGATACATCCTAACGTATCTAGTACAAAAGCTGAATCATATTACAAGCTCAGTAAACATTTTTGTCAAATTAAAATTACTTATTATTTAAACTCAAATGAACTATAAAATTTCTCTCTTTATGATCAATCACATCAGGTGATTCTTTGGTTCCATTTATTATTCTTAAAGACACATCCTGTAAAGCCCTATATATTGTTCCCATTGAGTAAGTTCCTACTGCATGGCTGTGATCCTAGGATATCCCTCTATTTGTCATACTGGAAATTTTTGGGTTTTTCCCCTATATGAGTTCTCTTTTTTATGGATTACTTCATAATCTCTTTCTTTATTTACTCTCTTGTTTTGGTGAAGCCTGGGCTTCCCTGGTGGCTCAGATGCTAAGGAAAATGCCAGCAATGTGGGAGACCTGGGTTCAGTCCCTGAGTTGGAAAAATCCTCTGGAGAAAGAATGGCTACCCACTCCAGTATTCTTGCTTGGAGAATTGCATGAACAGAGGAGGCTGGTAGGCTACAGTCCATAGGCTCACAAGGAGTCAGGCACGACTAAGAGAAACAGTTTGACTTTTTTCTTTTGGTGAAACATATTCTTTAGTATCCTCCTATGAAAGAATGTAAAGATGGGAGAATTTTTTCAGCTACATATCTAGAATTGGTTATGTGTTAGAGTGGCTAGAAAGTAAATTCTATGTAAGAAAATAGGTTCTTCATTTTCCTGAGTTTCAGATTTCCAGTAATGCTTTTGAAAATTCTGATGTCATATAATACGTGTGTGTGTGAAGTCACTTCATTCGTGTCCGACTCTGCGACTATGTGGATCGTAGACTGCCACACTCCTCTATCCATTGGGTTCTCCAGGCAAGATGACAAGAGTGAGTTGCCATTTATGTATGTGACACATTTTGTGATATGTGTTTCTAATCTAGAGAGTTTGTTATTTGGAAATCTCTGTCCTACAATTCTATCTATTAAATTGTTTGCTCCATTTATTTCTCTGCCTCTAGGCTAGTTTTCCTTGTTTGGACTTAGCATCTCTCAATTTAATCATATAAGTTTATTATCTCATTTTTATTATTATTTTTTAAAAATCTGCTTTGTGGAAAATTTGCTCAATATTTTTCCAACTCAATGATTGCATTTTTTAATTTATGCTATTTTATTTTCAGTTTTGAATTTCAGATTTTTGAATATCACTTTTTATTATTTTAATAGCATCTGGTTAGCTTTAACATAGATGCTTTATATGCTCATATTTAAGTGAAGATATTTATCACTTTTATTTTCTTAAAATCAACTTCTGGTCTATTAAATTTTTTTTCATTAATTTTGTTTAGATTTCTCTATTTTTTAATTTAAAAGCTTTTAGTGCTAACTGGTTTTATATTTTTTAAATGAGGTACAAAAATGCTCTTTGGAAGCACTGTGTATGTTGGCAGAACTTTTCAATAAAATATAGTTTAGGCAAAGCAAAAGTATTCAGAGGCTCAAAACCTTGAGAGAGCATGGCGTTTCAGGAAACAAAGTATTTGAGTTTGATTAGTATCTAATGATCAAAGGAAAGATCAATCTGTGGAAAGAACTCTCAGAAAATTAAAGTATCAAAGCATAGAATAATGGAGGGAGTATTCCAGTGTTGAGCTGTATAGTATAATGATTTATTATTTGGACTAGTTACCAGGAATTGTAGTTTATTGACTGTTTGAGTTTTGGTGAGTCTCTTAATCTGTGTAATGAATTTTTTGGTTTGAGACTACTTTCATTTATTTTTCCAACCCTGATTTAATTGAGATGTTCACAGCCACAAGAATAAGACCCAAATGGCAGATGCTTTTGAAATTTCAGACACTTCTGCATCTCCGTAGTATCTGATGGTCCTCAGCCAATCTGGTGAAAATTCTTTTTTCCTACACACACTATAAAATGTTTTATGTAGAGTCACTTAGTTCCAATCTGGCAAAGAATTGTAGGCTTCAGAACTATGATATTCTAGTAATTCTGCAAGCCCTAGTCATCTTCTAGCCCAAATACCCAGCTGATGCTTGAACTGTTTCCAAAACATCTCTGCCAGTGGTTGTCTTTGCTAAGATTGAATATTGCAAGTTATATTTAACTAGATACTCTCAAGTAAGTCCATGCTTTAGACTGCTCTGACTAAAAGTTATTTCTTATATGATTCCTGTTTTTATAGTTCTAATTTTCATGCCTTTGAAGGTTGTAATTAAATGGAAATTATCATAAGGTGTTATTTTAAGAAGAGAGTTAATGAATTTCTGGTGCCTGACTCAGTGTGTAACTCTTTGATAGTCAGAAAATGTTAGTGATTATTGTTCCTCAAATGTTTGAAGACAGGAATCAAATTATCCTCCTCTCTTATTCAGGCTTATCTTCTCAATGCAAACCAGCCTAAATTCCTATAATTATGGCTCAGCTGAGAGGGTTTGTAACCCACTAAAATTTGAGATTGCCTCATCTAGTATGTGTGTGTGTGTGTGTATTTGAATCATTCTTAGAATGTGAGGAAGTCAGTATCAAGCTTTGAAAGTTGAAACAAAAGTAGCAATGGAGAGGCAGTTGAAATCATCCAGGAAGAGAGGATAGAGGTTAGGCTAGGATAGCAGTTGAGTAGGTTGTGGTAGTAAAGTATGAAGGACTTGCTAATGGATTAGGAGAGAACAAAAGGAATAAAGTTGATTTCTTGATATTTAACTTGAACAGAAGAGGGGATTGTGGTACCACTTACAAAATGGGGAAGACTAGTGGGGAAACAGATTTTGTTTTGGATTTAAGTTTAAAATGACTATAAGATATTCTGGAGGAGATCTTAATTAGAATTTTGACTAGATATGACTAATGGAAACTTATCTCAATTTAAAATTATGACCACTAACCCAAAAGTGCAGCTAGTTGTTTGAAAAGTTCTGCTGCATTTCCCATATCAGTTTTCTCCCTGTTCTTTTAGACTGATATTTCTCAAAGTTAAGGTACACACTTGGGGATCTTATTAAAATGCAGGTCCTAAAAATCTTGTGAAATACCTGATAATTTGCATTTCCAACAAGCTGTAAGGGATACCAATGTTGATTGATCCTCAGATTCACTTTGAGTTGCAGCTCTTTTTCACTTCCATTTAATCTGAACTTTCCTAATCATCCTTACTGATTGATGATTGTCCTTGTCCTTTTGTGTGTGTGCTCAGTTGTGTCTGATTCTTTGTGACCCTATGTACTGTAGCCTGCCAGAGTCCTCTATCCATGAGATTTTCCAGGTAAGAGTATTGAAGTGGGTTTCCATTTCCTTATCCAGGGCATCTTCCTGACATAGGGATCAAACCCACATCTCCTGCATTGGTAGGTGGGTTCTTTACCAGATACTGTGCCTTATTCAAGGAAAGATTAGAGAAAAAAATCAGAGAATTTTTATGTACTTTCATCATTAAATCTATGAACCTACTAAATCAGTAGGTCTTCCTTCTTTCAATGGTGGGCTTCTAACTAAGTCCAGTTACTCTGCTTATTTACTAGATTGCATCCACTCTTATTCCATCATTGCTACCTCTAAGCACCATTACATTTTCACTTCTTACAGAGTTATTCTCTTCAACATACTTATATGTTGAAATTTACCCTAGCTTTAAGATTTAAATAGAAAGGAAAATTATATAGATGCTCCCTCTACTGCCCTAACTCTTTGGTTCCTTTTAATGTAAAACTTTCCACAGAAGTATATATGAGTACTTCTTTTCTCTATTGCTTTCTTTCTATTTTTCAGTGGTAGTTCTAATAAATAGCCATTGTTAAAATGAATCATTTACTTGACATTGTCATATATAATGGTAAATTCTCAGTTTTCATTTGATCTAGTTTATCAAAATTATTTACATAATTTTTAAACACTATCTTTCCTTGGCCTTTGTGACACCAGCCTCTCTTTGATTTTCCTCTAACTTGACTGGTTTGCCTTCTCTGCATTTTTGTTGTTGTTCAGTTGCTAAGTCATGTCTGACTCTGTGATCGCACGGACTGTAGCACCCCAGGCTTCCCTGTCCTTCACTGTCTCTCAGAGTTTTCTCAAATTCATGTCCATTGAAACAGTTAAACTATTTTGTGTCTCAGTTATAGGGCCTGTTCCCTTTTATATCTGTATACCAACTCTAGGTCAGCTCTTAATTTCATGTCTTTAAATTCTGTATGTGTTCCTGATTCCTGGAAATACATCTTTAGCTCAGACATTTTCAGTGAACTGCAGTCCCATATCTTAGGTGACTGTGTAATTCATTGTTTAAACTAGGACATTTTGAATATAGAGTAATTATTTTGTGACATTAGTAAAACAGGACTGATAGTGTCTAAACTGTTTCATATGATTTATATCCAGTTGCTCACTTATTGTACGCATTTGGATTTTATGACAAAGATGGTTAGTTGTCAACAAATTTCCACTTTTGCATTTCTTTAAAAAATTTTATTGGAGTAAAGGTGATTTCTGATGTTGTGTTCGTTTCTGGTGTATATAGGAAAGTAAATTATACATGCTTTTTAGACTCTTTTCCCATATAGCTCATTAGAGTATTGAGTGGAATTCCCTGTGCCATACAATAGAGTACTTGAATTATCTATTTTATATATGGTAATGTGTAAATGTCAATCCAAATTTCCCAGTTTATCCCTGAACATCTGTAACTCTATTTTTGTTTTGTAAGTAAGTTCATTTGTACTATTTTTTAAAATTTCACATGTAAGTAATATCATATGCTATTAGTAATTCCTTGACTTACTTCACTCATTAAATCTATGAATGACAATCTCTAGGTCTCCAGTGATAGAACACCAGATCTTTGTCTGGGCACATAACTTACTGGAATAAGAACTCTCTCTCCAATTGTCTTTTACAGTTGCATGTGATAAGATGATTAAGCTTTGGGCAATAAATTACAAAATACATTGGAATGTGCAGTTTTAGAAAGTGACTGAAATATAGTCTATGCTTTCCTTGTGTCCTTTCTCTTGTTCTTTTCCCAGATTACAAGTGTAGAAGCTTTAACTGTAAGCCACATGTGGAGAATAGCACTACAGAAAAATAGAAGGAGCTTAAATATTGATATTTTCTGAGTCACCAGACTAGCCCACTGAACTACTTTTATTTATGTGAAAAATAAACACTTATATTGTTATAGCCATTTGCTAATTTAATATTCATTGGTTGATTCTAACTCTCACTAATAGAAGTGTCAAACAATTTATTAGTTTATTTATTTGTCAAGTACTTATTAAATGATTTGTACTGCTCTAGACATTTGAAATACAACAGTCAACAGAAAAGGAGTCTCCTGAGGGATTATGTACTAGAAGATAGAGTCTTACAGATATTTTCTAATAAAAGATTAAAACATTAAATAACAAGTAGTTTAATAAGCAGTATAGTATGACATACTAAATTATAAAGGCTAAGGATAAAAGAAAAAGTAGAGAATAATTAAGAGTTTTAGAAATTATGGCAATAGGGAGAAGATTGACAGTAAGTACACGGGCTTCCCAGGTAGCACTGTGGTAAAGAATCCTCCTGCCAAGGCAGGGGGCACAAGAAACTCAGGTCTGATCCCTGGGTCAGGTTGGAAAGATCCCTTGGAATAGGAAATGGCAACCCACTTCAGTATTCTTGCCTAGAAAACTCCGTGGATGGAGGAGCCTGGCAGGCTACAGTCCATGGGCTGCCAAAGAGTCGGATCCGACTGGATGACTGAACAAACACACACGGGACAAGACCAACTGAGGGGATCTCTTGAGTAGGATAGAGCTCAGTTTTCAGCAAGTGGCAGTGGGTACAGCGATAAACAAGGTTATTAGTTACCCACGTATATATCTGTAGGAAAGTCCTTCCGGGCAGAGATCTATCCAGAGTCCCTAGGTTAGGAATTTGCTTGTTCAAGCAAAATAAAGGAAGATGATGAAGCAGGAATTGAGCATTTTGTGGAAGAGCACTGAGATGAGTTATGAGAGGTAATAGAATCAGTCAGTCAGTTAGGTTGCTCAGTCGTGTCCAACTCTGTGTGACCCCATGGACTGCAGCACCCCAGGCCTCACTGTCGATCACCAACTCCCAGAGTTTACTCAAACTCATGTCTGTTGAGTCTGTGATGCCATCCAACCATCTCATCCTCTGTCATCCCCTTCTCCTCCTGGCTTCAGTCTTTCCCAGCATCAGGGTCTTTTCAGTTGAATCAGTTCTTGGCATCAGGTGGCCAAAATATTGGAGTTTAAGCTTCATCATCAGTCCTTCCAATGAATATTCAGGACTGATTTCCTTTAGGATTGACTGGTTGGATCTCCCTGCAGTCCAAGGGACTCTCAAGAATCTTCTCTAACACCACAGTTCAAAAGCATCAATTATTCAGTGCTCAGCTTTCTTTAGAGCCCAGCTCTCACATCCATACATGGCCACTGGAAAAACCATAGCTTTGACTAGACGGATCTTTGTTGACAAAGTAATGTCTCTGCTTTTTAATATGCTGTAGGTTGGTCATAGCTTTTATTCTAAGGAGCAAGCGTCTTGGTAATAGAGAGCCAGATCATAAAGGGCCTATGGACTGCAGTAAAGGTTGGATTTTGCTCTGAGTAAATAGAGAGCTGTTTCAAGATTTTGAGTAGAAAAATGCTATGATCTGACTTTGGTTTCAGTAAGATCTCACCAACTGCAATGTGAAACTATATTGTGGAGGGAAGGGGTGCGAGAAATTGGTGTAAACAAGGAGACCACTTTGTAGGCTACTGCATTAATCTGTGTGAGGGATGATGATTATAAACTCTGCACAACCTAATATAGTGCTTGATTTCTCACCACTGCCTCTCATCTAAATAACTATTCCTGCAGGCTCTGGATCTCAGTAAATAAGCAGTTTCATTTCTCCTAGCAGTTAAGTCAAAAACTTTTGGTTCATTTGGAATCATTCAGATGACAGCTCAGAGAAACTTGTTGAGATATATATATATATATATATATATATATTTAAGTGAGTTTTCCTGAGGCCCAGTTGTATTACTGTCCTCAGTTTTGTTTAGCCATAGTTATTCTTGATAATATAATATTCTCCCAATATTCTCCCAATAAATCCTCTATGCCAAAGATAGTTCACAACAGTTTTCTATCTCTACATTTGATCACTAAGTGTTTATAATTTTATATAATTACAGATCATTAATTTTGTTAACTTGAAATGAAATATAATTTCTATTAATAATTCACTTGCTAAGTAGTTATTAAGTGCCTACTGTGTGCTATTTTAATTGAAATATTAAAAACCAGAGCACAGGCTTGGCTTTTCACTCTATAAAAGTAAAGAGAAATATTCATTAGAACTTTAGGATTTTGAGTATATATGCATACACACACACACACACATACACACTTGTGTGTTACTTCACCAAAGAAACAAGAATTGATTAAGGAATATGAACACAATTTTACATTATGAATTGTCCCTGTCTCTTAACTGTTCAACTACTTGCCTGGAAAAAGCTATACAGATGCAAATCATAAATAATAAGTTTTAAAAAACATAATTTCCCAACAAATAGATGGCAGTGATTACAGAAGTTATATTTTATTTTATTGTTTTAAATTAATTAATTTATTTATTTTTAATTGTTTTTGCCATACATTGTCATGATATCACCATGGGTTTACATATGCTTCCCCTCCGGAACCCCCCTCCCTCCTCCCTCCCCCCCCTCCCCCGGGAAATCTCGCTGCACCAGTCCCGAGCATCAATCCTGGGCTGGCGATTGATTAGACACATGACAATTAACATGCTTCAATGCCCTTCTCCCA
>ML663009.1:39229566-39321805 GCA_007570785.1 Antilocapra americana
CCACAAGTCTATTCTATACATCTGCGTTCCTTTTGCTGTCTCGTATGTTGGGTTCTCGTTACCGTCTTTCTAAATTCCATATATATGTGTTAATATACTGTATTGTTGTTTTTGCTTCTGGCTTACTTCACTCTGGATAATGGGCTCCAGTTTCGTCCATCTGAGTAGAATTGCTTCAAATGAATTATTTTTAATGCTGAGTAATATTCCATTGTGTATATGTACCACAGCTTTCTTATCCATTCATCAGTTGATGGGCATCTAGGTTGTTTCCATGTCTTAGCTATTGTAAACAATGCAGCGATGAACATTGGGGTACACGTGGCTCTTTCAATTCTGGTTTCCTCGGTGTATATGCCCAGCAGTGGGATTGCCAGGTCATATGGCAGGTCTATTTGCAGCTTTTTAAGGAACCTCCACACTGTTTTCCATAGTGGGGGTACTAGTTTGCATTCCCACCAACAGTGTAAGAGGGTTCCCTTTTCTCCACATCCTCTCCAGCATTTATTGCTTGTAGACTTTTGGATGGCAACCATTCTCACTGGTGTAAAGTGGTACCTCACTGTGGTTTGGATTTGCATTTCTCTGATAATGAGTGATGTTGAGCATCTTTTCATGTGTTTGTTAGCCATTTTTATATCTTCTTTGGAGAAATGTCTATTAAGTTCTTTGGCCCACTTTTTAATTGGGTTGTTTATTTTTCTAGAATGGAGCTGCAGGAGTTGTTTGTATATTTTTGAGATTAATTGTTTGTCTGTTGCTTCATTGGCTATTATTTTCTCCCATTCTGAAGGCTGTTATATTTTAAAGATGTCGTTACTATTACTTGCACTTAACCTTTATCATAATAGAAGAGGTATATTTGAGAGGAATGTATATAATTTCACTTGTCTTTATTAAAGTGGTACAGATCAAAAAAGTCTTACCACCAGGGCCAGGCTAATACCAGGAGACACTTTGTACAGAAATATTACAATATGTCCCTTAACACTGTTGACATAAAGGCAATATAAAAGTGTAAGTAAACCTAAGGGATTCAGATAATTCTAACTCTTCACCTGATAAATTAATAATTTCTGTAAATATAGGTTTCTTAGGCTATCAAGTGGATAATGCAACACAGGAAGAGATAAAATCTTCTGGGATTGCTTGCCTCCCTTGTGCATAAATCTATATGATTTAAAAATAAAAGTTAGCATCCAGAGGAGTAATTCAGTTAGTTTGAAATTTGGGTAAATAAAATGTAGTTGGTTAAAAAAAGAGAAATCAACTAATTATTCAGGGATATGGTTATTAAACTTGATGTCAGTATAATTCTAGAATGCAAGCAAATATTTGTTGGTGTTTTAACTCATTTGTAGATCACTATACATTTTCCAATAATTTTAATTCAGCTTTAGAAAAGGACAAAATAATGCCATTTGCAGCAACATTGGTAGACCTAGAGATGGCCATACTGAATGAAGTAAGATGCAGAAATACAGATATCAGATGATATTGTTTATCTGTGGAATCTAAAAATAAAGGGTATAAATGACCTAATTTATAAAACAGAAGTAGAGTCATGGATGGAGAAAGCAAACTTTTGGTTACCAATGAAATAGCAAATCAATTGGAAAATTTAGATTGACACACATATACTATTATATATAAAATAGATATCTAATAAGAACCTGCTATATATGGCACAGGATACTCTACTCAATACTTTGTAATGATCTATATGGGAAAAAATTATGTAAAAAGTGGATATATGTTTATGTGTAATTGATTCACTTTGCTGTACACCTGAAACTAATACAGCATTATAAATAAATCAACTATATTCCAATAGAAATAAAATAGATACTTGAAAAAAAGATATTTTTCCAGTTTATTTCATTTCCAATGGAGAAATAATCTGAGGAAATAACTAAATTTGTTTATACTATCTCAAAGACACAGGTTATGGAAAGAAAAAAATCAATTTATCTCTGAAGTTCTCCTCAGTTTACTAAGGGATACATAGAACTGTTCTTTTGTTTAAAAATTGAAAAGATTTTTAAAAAATAGATTAAGCTTATGCATAATATTAAAGTTACCTGAATTCTTTTTTGTGTTTCATGAGTGATATAGATGTCACATGCATTCAAATAAGTACATCTTTACAGTTTATTCTTCCCTGTGGAAAACACATGAAAAGTTATACCTTTTTTTATTTTTACTGTTCTATTATGATCAATAGTCACAATTCTTTCATTATTTTGTGTCCCAGGAGCATAGTTTAGGTTGGAGTATATTTTATGAATTTTAAAATGAAATAAAGATATGTCTATAATAATTAATTTTATTTGGAGGAATCCTTTCACACAGGTTAATAATTTATAAACCATTTTAAAATTCTGGGAAATAATATAAGCCTTCATTCTGTTTGTTGCTATACAACACACACATGTAACATGTAACACAATGTCACTTTTCTATTATCATTTTTCTCTCAATTTTGGTTTATAAGTGAAAATTTTATTTTTTAATGGAAATATGAATAACAAGAGAAAATCATTTAAAATACTATATTAATATTTTTAAAGTCACAAAGGTCTACATAATTATTTTTTATCATTAGAGACCTGCCTTTTTTGCCTTTTCATATTGTTCATGGGGTTCTCAAGACAAGAATACTGAAGTGTTTTGCCATTCCCTTCTCCAGTGGATCATGTTTTTCTCAGAACTGTCCACTATGACCCATCTGTTTTTGGTGGCCATACATGGCATGGCTCATAGTTTCACTGAATTAGATGAGTCTGTGGTCCGTGTGATCAGTTTGATTGATTTTCTGTAATTGTGGTTTTTGTTCTGTCTGCTGTCTATGGATAAGGACAAAAGACATATGAAAGCTTCCTGATAGGATAGACTGACTGAGGGGGAAACTGGGTGTTGTTCTCATGGGCAGGGCCATGCTCAGTAAATCAGCATTCAAAAACTTAAGACCATGGCATCCCATCCCATCACTTCATGGCAAGTGGATGGGCAAACAATGAAAACAATGCAGCCTTTATTTTGGGGGGCTCCAGAATCACTACAGATGGTGACTGCATCCATGAAATTAAAAGACAGAAGCTCCTTGGAAGAAAACTAATGACCAATCTAGAAAGCATATTAAAAAACAGAGACATTACTTTGCCAGCAAAGGCCTGTCTAGTCAAAGCTATAGTTTTTCCAGTAGTCATGTCTGAATGTGAGCGTTGGACCATAAAGAAGGCTGAGCACCAAAGAATTGATACTTTTGAAATGTGGTGCTGGAGAAGACTCTTGAGAGTCCATTCCTTGGACTGAAAGGAGATCCAACCAGTTTATCCTAAAGAAAACCAGTCCTGAATATTCGTTGTAAGAACTGATGCTGAAGCTGAAACGCTGATGCTTTTACCACTTGATATGAAGAACTGACTCATTGGAAAAGACCCTAATGCTGGTGAAAGGTTGAAGACAGGAGGAGAAGGGAATAACGGAGGGTGAGTTTGTTGGACGGCATCATGACTCGATTGACATGAGTTTCAGCAAGCTCTCGGTGTTCAGTGATGGACAAGGAAGCCACAACTAAGAGACTGAACTGAGCTGAAACTGTCTTTTAGAGATAATCCCAATGCATTTATGCCACACATGTTTATATTTACATAACAATTAATTGAAAATGACAAAAATTACCTTGTTTTTTTTCTATGTGCTGCTTGCTAAGACAAAAAAGATCTTCACGATGCATATAATCAAGTTGGTGTGATCACTCACCTAGGGCCAGACATCCTGGAATGTGAAGTCAAGTGGGCCTTAGGAAGCATCACTACGAAGAATCTAGTAGAGGTGATGGAATTCCAGTAGAGCTATTTCAAATCCTAAATGCTGTGAAAATGCTGCACTCAATATGCCAGCAACATTGGAAAATACAGCAGTGGCCACAGGACTGGAAAAGGCCAGCTTTCATTCCAATCCCAAAGACAGGCAATGCCAAAGAATGCTCAAACTATCGCACAGTTGCACTCATCTCACATGCTAGTAAAGCAATGCTCAAAATTCTTCAAGACAGGCTTCAGCAATATGTGAACAGTGAACCAGATGTTCAAGCTGGTTTTAGAAAAGGCAGAGGAACCAGAGATCAAATTGCCAACATCTGCTGATTTATCGAAAAAGCAAGAGAGTACCAGGAAAACATCTATTTCTGCTTTATTGACTATGCCAAAGCCTTTGACTATGTGGATCACAATAAACTGTGGAAAATTATGAAAGAGATAGCAATACCAGACCACCTGACCTGCCTCTTGAGAAAGCTGTATGCAGGTCAGGAAGCAACAGTTAGAACTGTACATGGAACAACAGACTGGTTCCAAATAGGAAGAGGAGTACGTCAAGGCTGTATATTGTAACTCTACACATCTGCGTTTCTTTTGCTGGCTCACATGCAGGGTTCTCGTTACCATCTTTCTAAATTCCATATATATGTGTTAGTATACTGTATTGTTGTTTTTCCTTCTGGCTTACTTCACTCTGGATAATAGGCTCCAGTTCCGTCCACCTGAGTAGAACTGATTCAAATGAATTTTTTTTTTAATGCTGAGTAATATTCCATTGTGTATATATACCACAGCTTTCTTTTCCATTCGTCAGCTGATGGGCATCTAGGTTGTTTCCATGTCCTGGCTATTGTGTTTCACCCAGCGTGGGATTTTACACGATGTATTCTGCTTGTACGTTAAATAAACAAGTCACAATGTACAGCCTGGACATAATCCTTTCCCAATTTGAAACCATTCCGTATTTGGTTCCAACTACTGCTTCTTAATCTGCATATAGGTTTCTCAGGAGGCAAGTAAAGTGTTCTGATATTCCCATCTTTTAAGAATGTTCTACAGTTGTGATCCACATAGTCAAAGACTATAATGTAATCAATGAAGCAGAGGTAGATTTTTTTCCTGGAATTTCTTTGCTTTTTCTATGATCCAGTAGATGTTACCAATTTGATCTTTCATTCCTCTGCCTTTTTAAAATCCAACTTGTACATCTGGAAGTTCTCAGTTCACGTACTGCTGAGGGCTGTCTTGAAGGATGTTAAGCATTACCTTGCTTCATGTGAAAGGAGCGTGGTGCACTGGAGAAGGGAATGGCAAATGACTTCAGTATTTTTACCTGGAGAACTACATGAACAATTGCATTACATTACATTACATATTCTAAAATAACCTAATGGATGTTCAATAATAAGTCTGCAGAAAAGATGCTAAAAATGTTAAATCTTTTTTTATTCCACAATTTAGCACAGAGAACATCTAAAAGACTTTTGAAGAGGTTAAAGACCAGAGCTATGTTTCTATCTTTATTTCTGTTCATTCAAACATTTGACTAATGCTCAGTATATGCAGTATAAGAAATTATTATCTTAATGTTGTTCTGACCCTTACCCTAATTAGTACATCCTGTATTTATTATGAAACAACATAGGTAAACTTCAGAAGACTTACCTATGACAAAAATAACCTCAGAACTTAGCAACTCATCTCTGTGATATAATTATCATTTGAAAATAATAAAATTAACTTTTGTGAAAAGACTCAAAATTTCCAGTTGCCCTAGAAGGTATTTGTAGTGGATGAAGTGATGTGTAGCATAAATGGTGTCTCTTTCTAGATGAAATCATCCATTATGCCAGCTTGTGAAAATGTTATTGACTAACCTGTTAAAGCTGGGTCTCTTCCAGACTGGAAAGTAGTATTGTCCAAGGAACCATTCTCTTTCCAGGGCAACCCATGTCCCCATTGACAAGTCAATACAGAAGCTTACAAGCCAAGCCCTCAGATCAGTATGGCTTCAGTGCATTTAATCTGAAAAACAGGAAAGTAGAATCATAACTGTCAGAAGAGGGGATGGTGTTTTAAAGCCTCAGTTCTGACTAATGGAGCATTAGTTGTGAAAGGACTATTTGGAGCTCATCTGGGGACATATTAGTTTGACACAACTCTTATACATCCAAGTGCAGATCTCCAGAAATTAGAAGGAAACAGAGTTTGGGATTCAGAGGAGAAATTGAATCTAGTAATACAGGTTTTTTTGATTTTGAATAATAGGCAAATGGCATATAAAGCCAAAGAACTAGATAAAATATCCAAGGCAGTAAAGAGATCAAACCAGTCAACCCTGGAGGAAATCCACCCTGAATATTAATTAGAAGCAACGATGTTGAAGCTGAAGCTGTAGTACTTTGGCCACGTCATGTGAAGAGCTGACTCCTTGGAAATGACCCTGATGCTGGGAAAGGTTGAAGGCAAAAATAAAAGTGGATGACAGAGGATGAGATGGTTGGATGGCATCACCAACTCAATGCACATGAGTCTGAGCAAACTCTGGGAGATAGTGAAGGGCAGGGAAGCCTGGGTTCTGACTCTATAGGCTGCAGAGTCGGACTCAGCTTAGCGACTGAACAATAAGTATAAATCAAAAAGGGAAGAGGCGCTCCAACATTTATGGAATGAGAAGATGAAGAGAAACCAATAGAAAGAAAAAAAAGCAGAAGGAATAGACCTAGTAGGAAATTGAAGCAAAATGAGAAGGTGGCTCTCCAGGTAATAACATGGAGGTCACAGCAACAGGCCACTAGAAGCTTGAGAGAATGGCTATGCTAAAAAGAAAACAGGAACTTGCAATGATTCATATTTCTCTTTATATTTCACGAAGTGATTTTTCATGCAGTAGAACCAGTCAAATGACCCAGTGGAACTTGTCTCTTAAAATTGTTGCTTAATGAACTTTTCAGAAGTTTAGACATTCGCTTCAGAAGCATTCAAAAGTTTGGATTTGTTTAGATAACCTTAGATAATCATTACCTATTATCATTAAGAATCTTCACTCTATTGGATAGGCCCCAAATATTCCCACTAACATTTCTTTGACCTTCCTGCATTTGAATGTGTTCCATAAATTCTTATAACCAAATCTATGTGCCACAATTCATGTATTTCTAATGTGGGGCTCTGTTGAAAATGTACATGTTTTTTCATTAATCATTTTAAATGCAATTTATTTAATGCCTTTTTCCATATATGCTAGTGAAAGAGGAAGTACTACTAACAAAGACATTTTGGTATATTGTTTTAATAAAATATTTTGTTTTTCTTTATTTTAATTTTTAACATGTACTTAAAGTGTCTAAAGTGGATTTAAGTGTGAGTTTGGTTGCTTTACAGATAAGCATGTAATGCATAGGAGAAATATATTTGATTCTTAACAATAAATGAGGAAATGTCTGAAAGACCACTTAGTCCTGGATTTAATAATATTTTACTTAAGTACATAAAATCATTTGACATCATTATGAAAATAATTATATGTTACAATGTCTTAGAAAACTGTTTAACACATTTAAGAGGTAATTATATTCTATTTGAAAAACCATGGATAGAATTTAAATGCCTTTAAAATATGACTGTGCTGTGCTTAATTGCTCAGTTGTATCTGACTGTTTGAGACCCCATGAACTGTAGCATGCCAGGCTCCTCTCTCCGCCACTATCTCTTGGAGTTTGTTCAAATCATGACCATAAAAAGCTTTAGGTGCTAATAGGGTAACTAAAAATGAATTGTAGTCAATCTATCACATAATTTCAGCACTGAATTAAAAATTTAAAAGTATGCTAGCAAAATAAAGGAACACTAATGTGTGAGTTTGTAAAACACCCTTACACATACTTCTGGTGTAACATATATATATATATATATATATATAATAGATGAAGTACCAAATATTTATTAATTAAACATAATCCAAACAGTATAGGTCAAATCTACTTTTATGCACAGATGACTTTGGATGATATTTGTGTTCACATTCTCACTAAACAACTGTCTGGTCACTTCTTAGGCTTTATCTTCCAACCCTGTACTTGGGCTCCTTTGTATGTTTCCTTTGTCACATCCCTCCACAAAGTCTGCCTGCCAACATTACTTGGCTAAAAGGCCATCTCCACTATGAAGTCTTATTTTGAAATCAAGGTAAAACTCTACTAGATTACCTTAACACATATGTGATATCACATATGTGATAGAAAATCTCTTTGTGACTAAAATGGATATATGTTCCTTTCTCTCTAAATATTAAGTTCCTAATAGTCAAAAGTCACACATATGTGATGGGTTTACACCTATTCACCTTTCTCTGTCTCATATCACTTGATATATGATAACTGTGCTCAGTAAATTTTGTTGAGTCCAATTAAATTGTTGAAAAATAGAATTTTTTTCCAGCACACCTTTACTAGTTATTTGGCATTAGGTAAATTGTTACCTTTGTAAGCATTAGATTTCTCAACTATGAGATAAATTCTGAGAGGAATTCTGCAGTGTGATAAGTGTAAAAATGACTGTCATTGTGCTTTACATGTAACAGTAGAGAATTAGCTAAGAAATGTTAGTTCCTTTGATTCAGAAGAACACATAAAATGTAAGATATACCTACATGTGGGTACAAGATTGTTTGTGTTTGATAGCATCATTTTATTAATTGCCTGGAGGCTTTTATATTTCATGTTGGTAGAATAGCCTAAAAACATGCAAACTCAAAAAACTTACCAGCGGTCAGAAAAAAGTATCTCTTATCTTTTCTTAAGATAGTTATTTCAAGATGTGGGTAAAGGAAACAAAAATATTTCTGAACAATTTTACATACTATTTCTTTCAAACTTTCTGAGCATGAGAATCCTTTAAATCCTATGTTTAGACAAATTATTAATAATGGAAAAAGGAGCTTGTAAAAATGTGTAATTTGAATACAAATTTATTTTTTATTAACAAGAACACTTTTTATTTTAAGACTGACCGAATACTTAGAAAACATGGAGTCATGCATAAAAGGAGGAAATATGTGATCTTTTCATTCAGAGATATACCAACACAGTGTTAATATTTCATTGTTCTTTCCATCTAGTTTGTATATTCATGACATAGTTATACTTAAATATTCATGAGCATATACCTGTATGTATTTATATGTAGTATGGCTACTGAAACATGATTCTTTTGTCCCCCACACAAGAAGCCAAAATGATGGGATGGGGAGTTTTGCAGCAAAGAGAGTTTATCCACAAGGCAGTTTATTCACAAGGCAGGCAAGGAGCTCAAGGTATTTATGTGACAAAAAATAAAGAAGCAGCATGATCTGAGGCATGGGGAGTGTGTGGAAAAGTGATTGGAAAAAGGTATGATAATTTTCATTCTGGACAAGCATAACTAAGCTAGCAGCTTCTGCAAGTTTAAAAGTCACCAAGCAGCTTGTCTCCCCATCCAGTCTTAACCAACTCAGACAACTAGAGGCCGCTGATTCCAAGTTCTTGGATACAACTTGGGTAAACATCTTACTGTTTAGGCTACATGCTTCTTGGAGAATATGTAAGCCTTAAAACCATGATGAATAGTGAAGGCAGGTGAAATGGATTTACATAATAATCACCCATGGTTTTAGGCTTCCCAGGTGCCTCAGTATTAAAAAAAAAACCAAAAAAAAAAACAATACACCAGCGATGCAGGGAATACAGGAGATGTGAGTTCCATCTCTGGCTTGGTCAGATCCCCTGGAGAAGGAAATGACAACCAACTCCAATATTCTTGCCTGAAAAATCCCATGGACAGAGGAGCCTGTCAATGGGGTCACAAAGGGTTGGACACAGCTGAGCACACATGAATATGTGACCTAGTTATTGGATAGTTCCTATTTTTGAGGCAATTATAAAGAAAATTGGATTAACCCTGACCAGAATATAGTATTATTAGATTTTAAATAGTCTGTGATATCAGTGGTGTTCTTTGAAGCTTTTTCTCACAAGCATATATTGCTTTTCTTAAGTATTATATTTTGATGTTCTCATACAAGCAAACCATTTGTCACATTTGTCTGCCTTTTTATATCTTATTTTATGTTGTGCATAAAGTTTAAATATGCACATAGCCAAATATATTGATTTTATTTCTTTTTGATTATTTAATTTACATTTATATTTAGCCTTGCTGGTTTATAGATACACAGATAGATATAAGATGTATATGCTGAGTCACTTCAGTCCTGTCCGACTTTTGGAGACCCTGTGGGTGGACTGTAGCATGCCAAGTTCCTCTGTCTGTGGGATTCTTCAGGCACAAATACTGGAGCATGTGCCTATGCCCTCCTCCAGGGGATCTTCCCAACCCAGGTATCAAACCTGTGTCTCTTACATCTCCTGCATTGGCAGGTGGGTTTTTTATATTTATTTACTTATTTATTTATTTTAGGGGGCCTTCCCTGGTGGCTCTGTGGTAGAGAATTCACCTGCCAATTCAGGAGATTATATATGTATGTGTATATATACATGATGATGGAATTCCAGTTGAGCTATTTCAAATCCTAAAGGATGATACTGTGAAAATGCTACACTCAATATGCCAGCAAATTTGGAAAACACAGCAGTGGCCACAGGACTGGAAAAGGTCACTTTTCATTCCAGTCCCAAAAAGGCAATGCCAAAGAATGCTCAAACTACCACACAATTGTACAGATCTCACACATTAATAAAGTAATGCTCAAAATTCTCCAACCCAGGCTTCAGCAATACGTGAACTGTGAACTTCCAGATGTTCAAGCTGGTTTTAGAAAAAGCAGAGGAACCAGAGACCAAATTGCCAACATCCTACGGATTATCAAAAGAGCAAGAAAGTTCCAGAAAAAAACATCTATTTCTGCATTATTGAATATACCAAAGCCTTTGACTGTGGGGATCACAATAAACTGTGGACAATTCTGAAAGAGATTGCCGGCAAGGGAAGAAGGGGATGATGAGGATCAGGTAGTTGGATGGCATCACTGCCTCAATGGACATGGGTTTGGATAAACTCTGGGAGTTGTTGATGGACAGGGAAGCCTAGTGCATGAGGTTCATGGGGTCACAAAGATTTGGACACGGCTGAGTGACTGATCTGAACTGATACTTAGTTTTGATTTCTAGATAAAACATATAAATATTACCGATTGTGTTAAATATGACAAACATCACTTTTTATTGAATATATCCTAAATTAATGAAATTATATGTTTAAATCACTTTTATAGGTCATATTATCTTGTAATGTTTTTAGTTGGCATTAAATACTGCACAGATTTTTCTGTGTTACTTAAATCTTAGTTTCTTCATGTTAGTCATGAAGTTTAAGAAAAGAACTACTATATTTTTAAAATTAATGTTTTTATCCCTTGAATGATAAAAACTGCATCACAGTTTTAAGAAAAAATAGGACCTAGCATGAAGGCAATAAGAGGAAGAACCAAGTAAAGCACATTTTATTTCTGAAAAGAAGCCAGTAATTGTTACTCAGAACACATAAGGGGAGCATGATTTTAAACATTTAGAGGAAATCATGAAAGCTTGAAGGGCTTTCCTCCAGGGGCACTTTGGAGGAATTCTCGTTTCTAAAATAGGAAACATTTATCAAGACTTTAAATACAGGAGCTGTTTCATGCTACATTGTCAGCATAACTAGAGCAAATGGACTTTCTGGCTTCAGTGTTCACTGTGCTACTTCTGTCAACATGGTTTGCTTTACTTAAAAATGTATACATATGTGTGTGTGTGTGTGTGTGTGTGTGTGTGTGTGTGTAATGTTAAAGAAAAATAATTTTCTCTTGCTTCCAAATGCTGATTTTTCAGGATAACAGGTCAATTGCTAACTATAAATAGCCTGCTTTTATTAAAATTTACTGACTAACTTTTGTGACTATTTTCTAATTGAATCAAGTTCATATTAAGATGTTTCTTTTATTGTTAAATATTCGTACTTAAAAGAGTCTAGAAAGTATTTTTACTCCAATGGGAATGGTCAGTTTAGAATAGTATATTTTGCTTTATACAGTTAGAAATATTATTCATTATTTTCTGGCACGACCACAATCATACTGGCCTTGAAGGTACCAGAATGTGATTGAAAAAGTTATTGACAGGCCTTTTAAAAACAAACAAAAGAAATAAAACAATTAACCATGATATCTATCCTTTCAATTTTGAAGGTTAATTCACTTAATTTTAGGGAAATTTTTAAATTAGCAAAATACATGTTTTCCATTTTTAGATGTGAAAAAACTATGTTATATGGCATCTGGCTGTTTGCATGTTTGCTTGTTCACTTTTTACTTATTATTTCAATATTTAATGAGCAAGCTTATGAATAAACAGAACAAGAACTCAATTACACACTTGAAAGATTTATCACAATTTAAAACAAGTCATCAGTGATTACTGAGCTTTTTGGCATTATAATAGCCTGTTACCATATAACCATATTCTTTTCCTTTTAACTCTAAATTACTTGTGGGATATTTAATGTGGGATACAGGTGTCTTATAGCTTCAGTTTTGTAATTGATAATTGCCAAAATGTCATAGTACTAATCTGGCATTAACTAGCATTGATATGTACTTATCCCTCTGACCAGTTACTTCCCTGTAGCTGATACAATAAAGAATCTGCCTGCATCGTAGGAGACCTGGGTTCGATTCCTGGGTCAAGAAGATCCTTGGTAGAATGGCATGGCAACCCGCTCCAGTACTCTTCCCTGGAGGATCCCATGGACAGAGGAGCCTGGTGGGCTACAGTCCCTGGAGTCGCAAAGAGTCAGATACAGCGGAGCAGTTAACACTCCTACTGTTATCCCTATGATCTAATGGCTTTGGTTTACTGCTGAAATTTTTGGAATGCCCTGCTCGTTTTCCCAATTCAATTTATCAGAACGTGAGCTCCTCTTTCGTGGCAGTTTTTGGGTCTGGGATGTGGAATTATGGAAAATGTTAAGTAGATCAAATTATGAAATATGATACCTTAGTAGAAAAAGGAAGGTAAACATAATGCAGCGCAAATGAGGATGGCTTGCCCAGCTAGAGAGAGAGTGGCGAGAAAAGGTTTCCTGAAGAAAGTCAACTTCAGGTACTTCTTTTCCGTAAAGCAGATGTCTGAGTTTTTTCCCCTCACTTTGCATGTCCACATGGCCACATTATTTAATTTCAGATAACTCACACGGAAGTTCTTTATAGTGCTTTCTCATGACTGAATTGAATTATTGTGTATAAGACTTTTTAAATCAGGGGAAATGTATTGTTCACTCTCAGCAAGGGAAGAATTACTTATAGTTTCTTAAAAACATTTTCTGATAACTTTCCTGTAGTTGTTAAAAATCCCAAAAGAAGAATTTTCCTTAGTTTCTGTTTGAAATGGAGACAAAACAAAGAAAAACATATCCAAAAGTGTTTTCTGTATGGAAATCTGAAATTTGGGAGTGTACTGATCAACATACATGCTCAAATAGCATGTAGATGCCAAAAATCTCGAGTAACAATGTTTTTAGTTTATCCATGTTGACATTCCTTGACCTTTTGTGTTAAGCATAAAAGAACTGGTCAGAGTTAACCAACAGGAAGAAGAGATAAGTTTTACTGAGAGGATAAGATGACATAGTGATGGGATAACCTTTAACTTTTAATCATATGTGAATGAAACAACTTGTTTCTATATAAAAATAATTATTTACTAATATAATTTCACATATAGAGGTGAAAAGAAAGGAGGTGGAGAATTATCTACAGAAGGATGGGAGAAGTCTAGAATATGTAAAAGCAGAAAGGGATTCCAAATAGAAAATTCTCTGTTTCTCTGTCCTCTGTGTCTAGAGTTAAACATTATATCCACAAACAGAAAATTCTCAGTAGAGGTTTCAAATGTTAACAGGTGTTGCAGATATTGTTACATTTATTAAGTTTTATTACACAGTTCTACCTGTAATCCTGTATATATCTCTATCACTATTCCTATTTGCAACCCCCTATTTGCAATTCCAGTTGGTGGAATTCTCCAGGCCAGAAAACTGGAGTGGGTAGCCTTTCCCTTCTCCAGGGGATCTTCCCAACCCAGGGATCGAACCCAGGTCTCCCACAATGCAGGCAGATTCTTTACCAGCTGAGCCACTCACTTATTATTTAGTTCTACCTGTAATCCTGTATGCATCTCTGTCACTTCATATTACATGACTGAATTATTTGTTTTGTGAGTATGTGGCTTCCATTGCTCAATAACTGTTCTAGGGTAAGTGAACAGGATAATAATTATTTTTTCATTCTACTACCACTGGATTTTTCTGCCTAATAGACAATCAAATGTTAAATAGGCTAAACTAATAAAGGTACTATTACATGAATAAGCAACACCATCATCAACAGCAGCAGTTCTGAGAAACTACTCAGCTTGCCATGACTGCTTCATGGGAAAACAAAGAAATGCATTACAGTCTCTGATCTACAGATACTTTTAAAGTGACTTTGAAAGCCAAATGAAATGGTTTTCTGAGGTATGCCTATTTTTTATATAAAACAAACAAAAGTAACCCATTTTTTTGGAAATCAGGTAACTAAATTTGTTTTAGTTGTTAACAGTGAAATTGATTCTCATATATATGTATAATCAGATATTAACTCACCTTTAAAGTTTTAGGAAAGTTTTATTCAATCATTGTCTTGTGTGGTATTACATTGTTGTTGTGTTCTTGTCTCTGAGTTGTGTCTGACTCTTTGCAACCCCATGGACTGTATCCCACGAACTCCTCTCTCCATGGGATTTCCCAGGCAAGAATGCTGGAGCAGGTTGCCATTTCTGTCTCTAGTGCAGTCTTGCATACGAGATATAAAAAATGAGGACGCCGAAGAGAGCGCATAAATGAACTTTAGTGTACATTAAAATGGAGGTGAAAGACGAAAGAAAAAATAAACAAAAGAAAGAAAAATATTTAAGATTACATATAAAAGGTAATCTTACATGAGGCTAAATGTATATACTTTATTTTGCATGTCAGCTTTTGAAATCTATTCATGGATGAGCCACATATTTAAACCAAAGTTATGTAGTTGCTGAGGGAAAAGAAAAAAATATCAGTTTCATAATTTAGTATCTCCATAAATTAAAACATAAAAATTACCATGTTCCCAGGAAAATTACATTTTTTATATTATTCTTAAATTATGTACAGAAGGGTCTATAATAATAGGGAAGAGTATCCTTGATGATATCTTATAAAAGACGTTTCTTATGGCAGCCATCAATACCCTGTAGTCTGAATACATTGGTTTGTCAAGATCTTGTTAAATCTAAGAATAATTCAAACTATTTCAAAGAGTGTTTGACGTTTTCCCTTTGAATTATAATCTCTTTATAGGTTTTATCTTTGTTGAATTTTGAACAAATCTTATGAGTTAATTGAGCAAAGATAATATCTGGAATGCCAGCGGAGTTTGCTTGAATAAAGTTTGGACTCCTTGTGTTTCAGGGGACAGCTGAACCGAGATTGTTTCATTAATTGCACTAAGAAAGTGACTGAATCTGGCCTTTAGGGTGATGAATTCAAAAGGAACTTCCAATCATGGGACATGACAGTCGTTTTGTTTTTTTTTTTTTTAATAGAGTAATGATATGAGTTAATTTGGTTTAATAGTTTTTGTATTGGAGAATATTGGTTCTTCTGTCTCTGCCTGTTGCCCCATTCTTTTTTTTCCTTTATCAATACTGTGGGTTCCTTCTTTCTTGGCTTATTCTGTTCTCTAGTACTTTCCTTTCCTCTTTTCTTTTCCTCTAGACATATCATTTCAGTGTTTCTTAGATCCCAGTATTTCTAGACCCTGAGTAACTAAATAAACCCTATTTAGTTGTCTGAACGTTGAACGGCCATCTAATTTGAGAAAATAAAATCATTGTAACTGCAAATACTGTTGTTTGGTCGCCAGGTCATGCCCAACCCTTTGCAACCTCATAGACTACAGCATGCTAAGCTTCCCTGTCCATCACTACCACTGGAATTTGCACAAACTCATGTCCTTATAATTGATAATTGTTAATTCAAGAGGTATAATTTTTAGTTCTCTATCTCAAGAGAATATTTATCAGTGTATGCAAGAGCTTTATCACATATTTAAATAAGAAAACATTGAAGACTAGGAAGCCTTCTAGATTTTTTTAATATCAATTTTGAGCATTATTTTAATAATATTTTAAAAAGTTAGAATTCCCTATCTCCCCACCAAACACACACACACACACACACACACACACACACAGATCTCAGATTCGGCCATATTCTCATTGAACTGCTTTGTATATTTACAAATTTAGACAAATTATTTATCTTCTCCAAGCCTTAGTCTCCTCATTGGTAAAATAGATATAAAAATAATATCTTACTTATAAGTATTGTATGAGGATTATTAAATGACAGGATCCATATATGCTTAGGTTAATCCCTGGGAAATAAAATGTTCTTTAGAATATCAGTGAATAATAATGCTACTACTACTTCTTATATTAAACTGTGTACAAATGCACCACTGTTGTAATATGGAATATAGCCTTTTCTTCTTTTTCTATCAATACCAAACACTATATGTAGCAGTATCTTCTGAATACACTCTCGCAGCATTTTTACTTGACAGTTATCATGAATATTTTTATTGTCAATTATTTGGAATATTGATCCATAACAATGTGCAATGTTAATGTGACATTTAAGGCATAATAGCTATCTGTTATAATGGTGCTTAATGACACACATTATTTTCAAGTTATCTGTCCTCAGCATAATACTGGTACAGACATATTAGTAGATAATTTTTTTATTAACTTATATAATGTTTTTCCTTAAATCCATCATTAGACCTGAAAGTGCTCAATAAAAAGTTATTTACATTTTAAAACCTATAAATATATAGAATCCCTGCCTTCCAGGAAAAATATTAAAAACATATACTCTTATCAATATATTAGAGCATCTATTTCAAAGTCTTAGTAACACAAAAAATTTTCATGATGATTGGGCTATACAAATATAATAGATTTTAGAAATTCATTGTTGATTTAATATGCAATATTTTTAATAATTGCAATTATTTTGTATAATTAAATATTTAATAGTTTATACTCCATTTAATATTATTATCAAAACTGGCTATATTTTGCTGTGCTATATGATATATTCTTGTTCCTTATCTGTTTTATACATAATAGTTTGTATATGTTAATCCTATACCCCTATTGTACACCTCCTTTTCCTCCCCTCACTGGTAAACACTTGTTTGTTTTCTGTGTTTGTGAACCTGTTTTTGTTTTGATATGTGAAATCATTCTTTTTAATTCCACACATAAGTGATAAAATAAGAGTATCTGTCTTTCTATGTAAGGCATATTTTACTAAGCATAATACAGCATTGCAAAGGACATAACTTCATTTTTTGTGGCTGAGTAGTATTCCATTCTCTGTGTGTGTTTGTGTGTATAATGCCATATGTGTGTATTTCTGTGTGTGCTTCCATGCTAAGTTGCTTCAGTCATGTCAGACTCTGTGTGACCCCATGGACTATAGGCTTCCAAACTCCTCTATCCATGGGATTCTCCAGACAGGAATACTGGAGTGGGTTGCCATGCCCTTCTCCAATATGTGTGTGTGTGTGTGTGTGTGTGTGCGCGAGCGTGCGTGTGTATCATATTTTTTTCAATCCATTCATCTGTTGAAAGGCACCACGTTCTTCCATGTCTTGGCTATTATAAACATTGCTGCTATGCTGCTATGAACATTGGGTTGTAAGTGTCTTTTCCAATTAGTGTTTCTGTTTTTTTTTTTTTTTTTTTTTTCAGACAGGTAACCAGAAGGGAGATTTCTGCATCATATGGTAGTTTTATTTTTAGTTTTTTGAGGAACTTCTATGCTCTTTACCATAGTGGCTGACCTAACTTACATTCCCACCAACAGTGTAGGAGGGTTCCATTTTCATCATATCTTCACCATCATTCATTTGTAGACATTTTGATAATAGCCATTCTGACAGCTGTGAGGTGATATCACATTGTTGTTTTGATTTTCATTTCCTTTGATTAATGATGTTGAGCATCTTTTCCTTTGCCTTTTACAATCTGTGCATCTTTGGAAAATGTATATTTGTGTCTTCTGTGTATATTTAATTATTAGGTTGATTTTGGATACTCAGTTTTATAAGAAGTTTATATATTTTAGATATCAGCATCTTGTCAGTCTTATTATTTGAAAATATTTTCTCACATTGAGTAGTTTTTTTCCCTATTGTTGATTATTTCTTTACTGTCCAGAAACTCACATTTATTTTATCTGTTAATTTTAGAGTTTATTTTCCCTTAAAAGACAGATCCAAATTTTTTTTACTATGATTTGTGTCAGAGAGCATTCTGCCTATGGTTTACTTTGTTAATATTTTGTTGAGGATTTTTGCATCTATATTCATCAGACCTATTGGCTTACAATTTTCTTTTTTTGTAGTGTCTGGGTTTTGATAATGGTGGCCTAGTACAATGAACTGAAGTGTTCTATCTTCTTCAACTTTTCTGACTAGTTTGTAAAAAGACACACTTAGATCTTCTTTATATGTTTTGCACAATTTTATAGTGACACCAACTAGTTCTCAAGTTTTACTTTTTAGGTGTTTTCCTTTTTTAAACGAGCTTTATTCATTTATTTATTTTTTCTTTCTTGCTTTGCTGGGTTTTCGCTGCTGCATACAGGCTTTCTCTCGTTGAGGTGAATGGGGACTACTTTTCACTGTGATATGCAGGCATTACAGCACACAGGCTTTAGTAGCTGTAGCACACAATTTCAGTAGTTTCACCTTGAAGGTGTAGTTGTCCCACAGGATGTGGGATCTTCCTGGGCCAAGGATTGAACCTATGTCCCTTCAGTGTCAGGTGGATTCTTAACCACTGGACCACAGGGAAATCCTGGGTGTTTTTCTTTTTATTCCAGATTCATTTTCCCTACCAGTGATTGATCTGTCCAGATTTCTATTTCTTACTGATTCTGTCTAGAAATATGTCTGTTTTTTTTTTAGCTTGTCTAAATCATTGGCATATATCTATTTATAGTATTAGCTTATGATGTTTTGTATCTCTTTAGTATTGGTTGCTATTTCTGTCCTTTCATTTTTTATTTTGTTTATTTGGGCCCTCTCTGGTTATTTTTTGATACACCTCCCTGAGGCTTTATCCATTTTTTATCTTTTTTGGAAAAAAATTATTGAAGGATAATTACTTTACAATATTGTTCTAGTTTATGCAATACATCAACATGAATCAGCCACAGGTATGCATGCATCCCCTTCCTCTTGAACCTTCCTCTCGTCTTCCACCCCATCCCACTCCTCTAGGTTGTCACAGAGCACTGGGTTGAGCTCCTTGGGTCTCACAGCAAATCCCCACTGGCTATCTGTTGTACATGTGGTAATGTATATGTTTCCATTCTACTCTCTCAACTGGTCCAACCCTCTCCTTTCCCCGTTGCATCCACAAGTCTGTTCTCTATGTCTGCATCTCCATCGCTGTGCTGTGGCTAGGTTTGTCAGTACCATCTCTCTAGATTCCATACACATGCATTAATATGCAATATTTGTCTTTCTCTTTCTGATTTCCTGCCTTCTGTACAGTAGGCTCTAGATTCATCCACTTTGTTAGGACAGCTGGCTTTGATTTCATTAAACTTCTCCATATTTTGTCTTATTTTTTTATTTCCTCTCTTATATTTATCATTTTCTTCCATCTGCTGACTTTGGAAATTTTTTATTCTTATTTTTTGTAATTCTTTAAAATGGAAGAATAGTTTGTTTATTTGACATTTTTCTTATCTCTTAAGAAAAGTCTGTGTTGCTATAAACTTCCCTCTTAAAACTGTCTTTGTTTCATCCCATAAATTTTGCATGTTTTGTTTATATGTTTATTTGGCTCATAGTATTTTCTTAGTTTTTCCTTGATTTCTTCACCAACACTTTGTTTTTCTTTCTTTTTTTCAATAACATACTATTTATTCTCCATGCTTGTGCTTTTATCTTTTATTTAACTGATTTCTACTTTCATACAGTTGTGTTCAGAAATAATGCTTGATTTAATCTCTACTTTCTTAAACTTACTGATATTTGTATTGTGGCCTACTAACGTGATATATTCTGCAGAATATTCCATGTGTACTTGAAAAGAATGTGCATTGTTCTGTTTTGGGATGAAATGTCTGTCCTATAAATATTTTTTGAGTTCAACTGGTTTGAGTGTCATTTAAGACCACTCTTGCCTTATTCATTTCTCTCTGTTTAAGCTGTTCCTTGATATGAATTGGATTTTAAATCCTTCATTATTATTATATTTTTGTTAAGTGTTCCCTTTATGTCATTTAATGTTATTTAACATATTTAGGTGCTCCTATATTGGGTACATTGGCTGCCACTATGGCTCAGTGGTAAAAAAAAAAAATCTACCTACAGTGCAGGAGATGCAGGAGACATGGGCTCGATCCCTGGGTTGAGAAGACTCCCTAGAGGAAGAAATGGCAACCCACTCCAGTATTCTTGACTGAAATATCCCATGGACAGAGGAGCCTGGTGGGCTCTTGTCCAAAGGATTGCAAAGAATCAGACATGACTGTGCACTGACACGTACACAGGTCCTTGGGTACATAGATGTTAACATATATTATTATGTTGTATTTTCTGTATTATGCCTTTATCATTATGTAAAGACTTTCTTTGTCTCTTGTAGGATTTGTTTTTAGTCTGTTCTGTGTGGTATGAGTGCAGCTGCTTTCATTATCTTGTTTTTGTTTGTAGGAACATCTTTTTTCCACCCTTCACTTTAAATCTGTGTATGCCTTTAGCTATGTTGTGAGTCTCTTGTAAACAATAGTTAAATGTCTGTTGATTTTCTTTTATCTAATCGGTTCATCCTATATCTTTTGATTGGGGCATTTAGTACATTAACATTTAAAGTAATTATTGAAAAGTATGTCGTTATTTTCTTTTTATTACTTACTGGCTGGTTGTTGTGATACTTCTTTGTTCATTTCGTCCTTTTCTTCCTTCTCTTGTGGATTGATGATTTTCTTCAGTGTGTTGCTTGCATTCCTTTCTCTCTAGCTTTGGTGTATCTGGTATCTATTATGTCTTGATTTGTGGTTCTCATGGGCCTCATATATATTTACTTATTACTATATCTACTTGTATTAAACTGGTAGTCATTTAAGTTTTAAAATATTCTAAAAGATCATTTGTTACTTCATTTCCATCTAATCCGTGTTTTTTATGTCATGTTTCTTATTTCCATATTTATTCTTTCACTCTTTATTTGTTATATTTGATTTTACTATTTAATTGTCTTTTAATCTGTGTTCTAGCTTATATAATTGATCTTCAAACTTTACTGTGTATTTGCGTTCACTAGTGGAATTTTTCTTTTCTTACAGATTCTTATTTCTTTGAATAGCTGTTTATTTTCTACTTAGAGAAGATCTTTAACATTTCTTTCAGGTAGATTTAGTATTGGTGTGCTTTCCTGGTGGCTCAGATGATAAAGAATCTGCCTGTAGCACAAGAGACCAGAATTTGATTCCTGGGTCGGGAAGATCCCCTGGAGAAGGGAATGACAACACACTCCAGTGTTCTTGTTTGGAGAATTCCATGGACAGAGTAGTCTAGTGGGCTACAGTCCATGGGGTTGCAAAGAGTTGGACAGACTGAGCGAGTAACACTTTTAATTTCAGTATTAGTATATTCTTTTAATTTTTGCTTCGGTGAGAAGTTCTTCATCTTTTCTTCTATTCTAACTTGTAATCTTGTTGGGAGAGTGCCCTAGGTTGCTTATCCTTTTAGTGCTTTGAATACACTGTGCTATTTATTCTGACCTGCAAAGTTTCTGAAGAAAGATCAGCTGATAACTTTATGTAGGTTCCCTTCTATATGACTTTTTGTTTTTCTCCTACTGAGTTTAGAATTCTGTCTTTAATTTTTTCTGTTTTAATTATTATGTGTCCTGGTATAGGTCTGTTTGGGTTCATCTTTTTTGGACCTTCTGCATCTTGTACCTTGATATCTGTTTTCTTCTTCAGATATGGGAAATTTTCAGCTGTGATTTCTTCATCACATTTTTACATTTTGACTTACTTCTATGTCTATTCTCCTTCTGGGACCTATAAAACAAGAGTGTTGATATGCTTCATGTTATCACAGAAGTCTCTTAAACTGTTTCCCCTTTTAAAATTGGTTTTTCTTTTTGTTGTTCTGATTGAGTGATTTCGGTTATTATGTCTTCTAGATCACTTGTGCATTTTTCTATATCACCTAATTTGCTATTAATCCATTCTACTGTTTTTAATTTCAGTTATTGTATTCTTCAGTTGACTAGTTCTTTTTTTATATATTTTCTAGTTCTTTGTTAAAATTCTCACTGTTTCCGGCTTCTCTTTTCCCTAATTCAGTTAGCATTCTTTTAACAAATGCCTGTAAGTCTTTCTTGAATTGTTTATTTCCTTTTCATTGTTTGTTTTGTTTTTCAGGTGACTTCTTTTGCTCTTTCAGTTGGGATCAATTCTTCTGTTTTCCCATTTTGCTTAACTTTCTTTGTCCTTTTGAAATTTGATGAAACAATTTTCCTATTCTGTTCTTTAAAGGTAGTACTTATATGGAGGTGTCTCTATACAGTCTGCACATGCCCAGTCACTGTGGTGAGAGAGCTGGATTTGACATGAACATAGGTCATGTCTTTCTTTAGTTTGTACTGGCAGTTATCTCATTAGTAGCAGGTAGGGCTGGAGGAGGAGATAAGGCTGGAGCATGTTGTGAGCTGGGACTTTGCACTCAGTGCCCTTCACCATCTTCTTGGGATGAGGGTAGGTCCCTAGTTGAAAAGGTCCCTAGTTGAGGTAGGTCCCTAGAGCAGAAGCCCTGGGGATCTGTTCTGAGCTGGCTCTGTTTCCTAAGTGTCTGTTCTGCCCTCTTTGACACCAGCACTCTTGCCCTGAAGGGGAGCAGTGTCTGGAGGAAGAGGAGTCTGTGCAGGCTCCTGCTGAGTGCTTCAGCAAGAGCTCTGGCAGTCTGGTCCCAGAGGGAGAGCTTAGGGCTCCTGATGTGTTAAGTGCTGTTAATGCCTGCTGCTGCCCTGCTTAGATGTCCCTTTGGGGCTATTTGCTACTGTGTCTCTCAGACAAAGTTGTTCCTTGTTCTTTTAGCCCTCCTTCCATTGTAGAGCTACAAAAAGTATTTGGGGCTGGAGCAATTTATCAGCTGAGGCTGGGCATGCGGAGGCAGGCTCAGGAAACCAGCTACCTGCAGTTGCAGTGCACCTGTTCACCCCACTTAAGGATATGCAGGCATTCACAAGCTTGTCCTAAGCAGAGTCCATGCTTGCCACAGCCCTCCTGGTAGTCTTACTACCCCTCCAACCAGCAAAGCAGCTTGTCCTCCCTGGGGTGCCCGATATGCGCTTTGAACCGTCACTCCCAGGGACGGTCTCCATGTAATCTCCGTTTTTCCTGAGTCACCTCCCTGGGGCACAGGCCATGACCTAATCACTTATCTTCACATCCTACATGATTTCATGTGAGTCTTTTTTTCAGCCTTCATTATACTGGAGTCTTTCCAGTAGTTTCTTGTTAGTTTTCTGTTATTCCATATGTATATGTATTTTTGTTGTGTTTGTAGGAAAGGTGAGATTGAGTTATATATCCTCCTACTCCACCATTTTTATCTCTTTCCTAGATATTTTGTTTAATTCTTTATTTCAAATAGGCAAAACTGGAATTCTATACTGTGAGATCTTCATTAGAAAATATATAACTACTTTTCATAAGTACATTTCTTTAAAAATTCATTTGTTCATTAATAATTTAGACCTTCACCATAGTCCAGGGCTTCCCTCTTAGCTCAGTTGGTAAAGAATCTGCCTGCAATGAAGGAGTCCTGGTTCAATTCCTGGGTCAGGAAGATGCCCTGGAGAAGGCATAGGCTAACCACTCCACTATTCTCGGGCTTCTCTTGCGACTCAGCTGGTAAAGAATCTGCCTGCAATGTGGGAATTGAGGGTTCGATCCCTGGGTTGGAAAGATCCCCCAGAGAAGGGAAAGGCTACCCACTCCACTATTATGGACTGGAGAATTCCATGGACTGTATAGTCCATAGGATTGCAAAGAGTCAGACACGATTGAGCAATTTTCACTCACCATAGTCTAAATTACAGAGTGCCTAATAGGTGCCAGATATTTTATCAGAATCTTAAATTTAGTATACGACTATAGAAATGATTTAATTTCTAAATTAGATCATGTAAGAGTCATGGGATCAATATATGTAAGCGAGAAAGCTTGATCTTATTTAAAATTTCTTGTGATTTTTCTCATTATTGGCTACTATCTATATAACTAAGGCCAAGAAAAAATAAGTAGCAGCTGTAAATTGTTGCTTTGTTCATGATGCATTTTTTCTAAAGTGGTGCTGTACTTTGCTAAGTCACTTTAGTTGTGTCTGACTCTGTGAAACCCCATGGACTGTAGCCCGCCAGGTTCCTCTGTCCATGAGATTCTCCAAGTAAGAATACTAGAGTGGGTTGCCATGCCCCCCTGCAGGGGATCTTCCCTACCCAAGAACTGAACTCACATCTCTGTGTCTCCTGCATTGTGAGGCAGGTTATTTACCACTGATGCCACCTGGGAAGCTTCCTAAAGTGGTACATTGTATGAATAGTAGCTTTATATGTAGAATAACTGTATAAAAGACTGAAATTATTTTTTATATAATTTTCAAAATAGTTGGAATTTTATAAGTTGGAAGTAATGACTTCTAAAGTAATTTGTGTAGAGAAATTATACAATAATATATATCATGTTCAATATCAATAGAATACAATGTCTTTGGAAAACTGGATAAATCCTTTTACACATCTGTCTACATGGGATCATGCATATGAGTTTAAAAAAGAGGAGCAAGTTTAAAAACCTCTCAGTCCATATGGAGGGAAAAAGTAATCTCTTCTGCAGGACTGTTTGGCTTAATGTCTTGTAATGGGCTAAATCAAATCCCTTAGTAATTTATTGAATTCTATTTACAGTTTAAAATAAAAAAGGAATACTTGCTTTAGGTTCTCAAATCAGCAAAATTATAATTTTCCAGATATGAGTTGGAATCAGAGTCTGTGCAAACTCAATTACCAGATTCATTCTTAAACTATGTTCAAAAGATATCTACCATTGTTGTCTAAAACATGACTTCAGGAACCTTGAATGTTTTTAATTAAGAAAACTTTTTTGAAATCAGTTTAGTTTGAGAAATTGATTATGTGTGCATCTTCAGTTATGTCTGACTCTTTTATGACCCCATTGACTGCAGCCTACCAGGCTCTTCTGTCCATGGGATTTTCCAGGCAAGAATATTGGAATGAGTTTCAATTCCCTTCTCTAGGGGATCTTCCCAACTCAAGGATTGAACCCGAGTCTCCTGTGTCTTTTGCATTGGTAAAGGGATATTTTTTTAAACCACTGAGCCACCTAGGAAGCCCAAGAAATTCATTATGGCTTTGTTAAATGATTATTTTATAACATCATACATTTTGGAAGCATTGGTGATTTCAGAAGGTTACCTAACTTGGCAAATGAAATAGTTTATAATTATCTTGGTGCTCTGCTAGTTCTTTTGATTTTTCAGTTTCCAGATAAATAATACTGTGTTTCTTAGAAATGTTACAATTGATTATAAATGTATTCTATCTAGATAAAGTGTATGATCTGTATCTCAAGAGAACTTTATATAGGTGTCAAAGAAATGTCCCTTAGAATGAGTAAAATTCCTTACTCTGAGTCCATGCTCTGATTAACATAAAGGTATGACAAATACATTTTTAAATTTATAAACATATTGATAAGAAAATCATTCTTAATTTGTATGACCATAGAAAACTTGAATGTTACTGTTGCTACGTAGCTTCAATCATGTCTGACTCTGTTGGACCCCATAGATGGCAGCCCACCAGGCTCCTGTGTCCCTGGGATTCTCCAGGCAAGAATACTTGAGTGGGTTGCCATTTCCTTCTCCAATGCATAAAAGTAAAAGTGAAGTCGCTCAGTTGTGTCCAACTCTTTGCGACTCCATGGAGTGTAGCCTACCAGGCTCCCCCGTCCATGGGATTTTCCAAGCAAGAGAACTGGAGTGGGGTGCCATTGCCTTCCCCAGGAAAAGTAATGAGGTAAGTTAAAACTACCTGCAACCCTAACTCCTACTGTAATTTTTGTTGACTGTATTTGATTATAGGTTTACATAGTAATTTATTTCTATATTATTCTATACTCTTCATTTGGCTTATTTCCAATTTTAATTAATTATAAGTAACAATGTAATAAAACTACTGTATAATAATGTTTAATCATGTAACTGATTATTAAAATAAAAATTCATTTACCTGGAAGGTGTGAAATTTTATAAAGTAATGGAACTGAAACAGTATAAAGATTAGTGGCTGATAATATTTTAAGAGATCAAATTAAATTTAAACTTATCAGGTTTAATTATTGAATAAAAAAACATTAAATTATTTTGTGATTTCATTTTCTGAGTTTTGAGTGATAATGTTTATGCAAGTTGGTTTTATTATGGATCAATGATTTAAAAAACTTTAGTCCTTAATCCAAGTTAATGGGACATTTTCTGAAATAGTCATCTTGTCTCCCACATATTAGGTGACCTCCATTTTCCTATATGAATTGCTTTTAAGATTATTGAGGGATGGAAAATGGCTGTGGGAGGGTGATTCTGTAAACCAACTGTGGCTTTTCTTATACAGTAGTATACTTGTTCACATCCCATAACCACTCATCTCTTTTTCATAGACCTCACGTAGAGATTTATCAAAATTATGACAACTCAGATGGGATTAGAAGCCATGAAGAGTCACATTAGAGAATTCAGGAAAAAAGTTAAACGTTGACTCATCCTATTTAATATTTTATTCATGTATTTTTGAAGAATCTACACCTAGTCATAATAATATTTTAGCAGCCCTTGTTCTGGATACACAAAAACATTAATATGGTAGGTATTGTGAGTCTTAGGTCACAAACTTATGCTCACATAGAACATATTTTTAAATCATTTTTCTATTACTATTTCAAATGCCCCTTCTTTTACATGGTAAAAACTTCATGTCAGAGAGTTAAGATGATTCTCAGTTTTTGACTAGGATATCTTTTAAATCCCACTGAACTTTGCAACCAAGGTCTTATTAAAAACATTAAGAAGAAGAATGAGAAAAATTAATTAAGTACTTGCAAAGAAGAGTAAACACTAGGAAGGAATTAAAGGAAGCAGGCACTTTCTGATCCTGCAGTTTAGTCCTGTCTGTATTCCCTTCGCTCTATCCAAAAGATATAATAAGCTTCTTTCTTATTATTTTTGGCTTGCTGTGCCATAGCCAAGCTTAGATACATAAGAAAACATTTACCTACTTCCACAACATATAGGACTTTTTCAGGGCTGACTTAGACCTTAAGGCTGTGAAACAAGTCTCTTCTTCCCTCCCTCATCCTCCTCCCCTCCCTCTTCTTCTTTCTCCTACTTTGCTGTGCTCATGAGGGAAAAAATCTGGGATCCTGAAACTTTTGGATCTCTAAATATATCTAAGAAGTTCTATCATTCTTTTGGATTTTTGTTCTAAACACTGAACAAGACAACTTATAATATGTGCACTTTTGTAATGGTTGTAACATACTATAAATGACAACATGAATGATCAGGTTCTGTGGGTTGGCCTCATGCCAAAAAATATGCTGCTTCAAATCCATTGGTCAACTGCCATTATAATTTCCTGAAAAAAATGTTGATGCAAATATACTGAAAATGTGTTTTAGTTAGTATTTTATAACTTCTTGTTTATCCCTTATAGCAGAGATTCCCCCATCAGGTCTACTGCCTGATGATCTGAGGTGGAGCTGATGTAATAATAACAGAAATAAAGTGCAAAATAAGGTGTAATGTACTTAAATCATTCTGAAACCATCACCACCCCAGTCTGTGGAAAAATTGTCTTCCACGAAACCTGTCTGTGGTGCCAAAAAAAGTTGGGGACGGCTACATTAAAGGAATTGAATTATAGTTTTACAATATCAAGTAGAAATACTGGAGGGAAGAAATTTTCCATGCTAAGATTTCCATCAGCATCTTTAGAAATTCCTGAAAATAGGCCATGCGTTTTATCAGTGATTCTCTAAGTACCTACAAGTGAATCAGGATGATCTAGGGACCTGATAGATATTAAAATTTAAAAATGAGAAACTTAATAAAATTAGAAATTAAAATTGTCAAGCACTTCAGTTCAGTTCAGTCACTCAGTCATGTCCGACTCTTTGTGACCCCATAAACCGCAGCATGCCAGGCCTCCCTGTTGATTGCCAACTCCTGGAGTCTACCCAAACCCATGTCCATCAAGTCGGTGATGCCATCCAGCCATCTCATCTTCTGTCTTCCTCTTCTCCTCCTGCCCTCAATCCTTCCCAGCATCAGGGTCTTTTCCAGTGAGTCAGCTCTTCACATGAGGTGGCTAAAGTATTGGAGTTTCAGCTTCAACATCCTTCCAATGAACACCTAGGACTGATCTCCTTTAGGATGGACTGGTTGGATCTCCTTGTAGTCCAAGGGACTCTGAAGAGTCTTCTCCAACACCACAGTTCAAAAGCATCAATTCTTCGGCACTCAGCTTTCTTCATCGTCCAACTCTCACATCCGTCTCTCACATCCATACACAACTACTGTAAAAACCATAGCCTTGACTAGGTGGACCTTTATTGCAAAGTAATGTCTCTGCTTTTTAACATGCTGTCTATGTTGGTCATAACTTTCCTTCCAAGGAATAAGCGTCTTTTAATTTCATGGCTGCAGTCACCATCTGCAGTGATTTTGAAGCCCCCAAAAATAAAGTCTGACACAGTTTCCACTACCCCAGACCTATTGTAAAAGAAATTTGGGAGGCCAGGCCTAGAAACTTAAGAATCCCACCATATGATTCCAATGGAGCTAATGTTTGAGAATCCACTATATTTCTTTTTCTTTCTCTGTATGTATAACTGTGTTTTTCTGTTTTTCTATCTGGACATAAAGAAAGAATGTAGGAAAAATAATCTGTTTATGCACCATTATCAAGAGAAGAGGCATTTGATAAGTTAATTTAACAGAGATAAAATTCTAATTAATATTATAGCACAGCTTAAAATAGATGCTTCTGTATCTTCACGTCTTCTTTTTCTACTGCATTTTTTAATTTTCTTTTTCATGTCAGCTTTTATCCTTTTTCTGACTTTTCTGATCACATTCCTTGAACTTTTGCTCTCCATTTTTCTTAAACTTTGGCAGCACTTGAAGCCTGTGTATAAGGAGAGGGTTTCTTTGTTTTTGCCCCAGCCAAATGATACGACTTAGTGACCTGGCACAATGGATTTCCCACAAGGTTACAAGTATTTGGGCAGTCATGAAAGAGGAAGCAGCTTGCATTTTCTTAATATCTAAGGATCACTATCATAAGTATTATTTATCACTGCATCTATAATGTTATTTTTATAACATATTTGTGTTGGATTATTTTATTTATCCAACACAAATATGACACCAGAATGCTTGACTTCTTTGATTTATTATTTTTTCTCATTGTTTTTCTGTAATAATTAATTTCTCTGTGCTTACACATATGTGGCACACATGCATGCATATGCATTATTATTTCTAAAATAAGTCAGGATACGATCACCAAGTAACTAAATTTGTTATCATTTTATATGGTAAAAATTAATTCTCAGTGGGATTTGGAGTGACTGAGCCATAAATAAATTAACTGAGATGTGATGCATATTGACACTGTCATATTCTTTAATGGAACAGTTTCACTGAGACAGTGTTTTGAAAGGTGTTGGAAACCTTGCTTTGCTAACCTGATATTGGGGTCCTAATGAAAGGACCAGGTGGTGGTGTTGTTCAGTGTCTAACTCTGAGACCCAATGGACTACAGCACTCCAGGGTCCTCTATCACCAGGTAGTATTGAACAAATGCAAGGAGATGTACAATGATACCTAGATAGACACTTTGAGTTATAATATAATGGAAGCACAGTAAACATTTTGTATTTTTTGAGTTAATAAATTAAAGTAAATGTTTATGAAGATAAGATGGTTTGTGAACTGATAGTGCTGAATCCATTGAATGAGAACTACCTGAAGTTTATTACATTTAATTTATGCATAAAAACAAATACTGTTGAGAATAATAATCATTCAAATTATGACTAGATCATCTGCCACACTGGGCAGATTAAACAAAAAATAAAACAAAACCCAAAATCCTTCAACGGTGTGACTAAGGGGTAGCTTCTGTTTGGGTCGAGATTTATTTTATGATAGGATTTGGCCTTGTAACCAAACAAATATTATATCAGTGTAAGAATTTTATATTTTTCGCTACTTAAAAATGAAATATGCATCAGAGAAATTATAAATATGAATTTTGTAATTTAAAATGGTCTTAAATTCTTATTTACTCTAAATCTTTTCTGTAGCAAGTCAGTATGTAAATACACACAATTCCAGATTTAGAGGATATTTTTTTTATGAATCATCTGTCTCATTTAATCATAACTTATCAATAGTGAAACTAATTCATTTTTAAACCTTTATTTTTATTTTAAAATCAATTCCCATACCTATTAATGTGTGTGTTCAGAGTATCTTTCTGCACGTACTTTAGGTATTTATTTCTGTGGATTGTGTGCTTATTCCAGTCTATTCTACCAGTCTATTCTTCTTGCAGTCTATTCTATACAAGTCCAAATTTACATATTTTCCAACAAAAGATTTGATGTTCTCTATTCTGACTATTTCCTCCTTTTATTGTATTCTTTCCTTTGGTACAGTTCTCTCTTATGTCTTGATGATGAGAACTGTGCTGTGTTCTCCTGGGAGAAAAGAGTGACAATGATTAGGGAAAAATCTTAAAATTATTTATTCTTTAGATTGAAATGCAAACACTAAAATCACTAAATTTTAACGTAAAATAGAAAGGGAGCATTCCTGTTTAACCTTTTCACACTTATTCAGATTCTGGCCGTATAATTATATAATTATACCTGTTTGTGTGTGTGAGTGTGTGCATGCGCGTGTGTGTGCATATAAAATATTTTTTAATTTGGCTTTTCAGATTCCAGAAATCTTTTCCATATTTCCCTGTATTGTTAATCACTTTTTCACAGCATCTGGTCCTTTTGTAAGCTCAATGAAAAGGAATCCATGATTGAGTATCTTTAGATAACAGTGCTTATTTTTTCTTGTCTATGAGGATTAGAATTCACAATCACATAATAAAAGCTATAAGAAAATCTGTAGTAAATAAATAGATTTAGACTTTGTATTCTACATTTTTAAAATTTTCAGTGTTTTTTTGTTTTATTGATTGGAATGCTACTCAAATTCTCCAAATTTAGTGTGCCAGATAGTTGAATCAGAATAACAGAAAACACGTACACACACATAAACACATATTATAATTTATCTTTGTCCTTCAAATCAAAGAACTTCAAAAAATTGTGTCTTGTTCAGTATCAAGGTGATACCATCTTATTATACCACATGAAAAATATAAGAATGTATGTAATCTAAGACAGAGATGTAAAGGCAGCAAGAATACAACCTGCAGTAGGTTTTCACAAGTGGAAAATAAATGTCAGAAAGATTTTCCAAGAATGTTACTTTTGGTTAAAGTGTGACAAATGGAGACAACCTCATGTAAGAGTCAGATGTGGTACTGCTTTCAAGTAAACATTAGCCTTTTAATTTGATATTAATTAACATTTTTAAAACTTGATAGAATTGTGGGTCTATGGAGGGGGTGTGGAGAAGAAATATATTTCAAAGGAAAGAAATTCTTAAATGTGTTATTTCACTCTAGCGTTTACTAATAGGGCATACCAAAATATGCATCTGAAGAAAACTATTAATTTTCTCTGCCTTATGTTAGTAATTCATTCTCTGTCTTCTCCCACCGGAATGTAAGCTCCATCAGAGCAGGTTATTTTTTTGTGTTTGTTTTATTCATAGCCATATCCCCAGTGTCTAGACTACTTGTGGCAGATAAATTGCTTGCAACAATTGTTGAATCAATAAATTATTGTTATAAAGTAATATCAATTTATTGTTCACATGTCCTTAAAATGTTTGACCTGTATAACTCTTCCCTTTCTGTTTCTCACAAGTAGCTTGTGGACTTAGAGTTGAATCTCTGAAACTATGGCATGAAATCATCAGCATGAAAGCACCAAAATGTTGTTTGTTTGTTTTTAATGCCTACTTTTGGATCTTATTCCACATCTACTAAATCAGGCTCTTTTGTGCTCAGGTCCAGGAATATGGAAAAAGTACCCACAATTGTTTCTTAGGCAAAAAATAAATAAATGAATAAAGAGCTACAGGCTCTGGCAACTTAACAAGACTTAGAGGAATGATATTCAAGTGCTTTTCTCCTACCTTTTGCGTGAACTAGATTCCCTTGTAGCCAGAACAGGTTTTTAGAGTAATAAAAGGACAGTGATAAGCACTTTGGGCACACTTGGAAAAATACTAGTGAGTGACTGGTTAGTTGCAATCTAAAGTCAGATTCCTTATATGTAAAAATTGATTATCGAAAACAGTGTTATTTTGCTACAGTTCTAATAGAGAAAGGTGCATGCAAAAATTATTGACATCACTGTCAAACTACATACACCCAAGTTCTTATTGCTTCAAGCACAGGCTTAAATTAAAAGTAGTTGTGTGTTTAGTGTTGCTCTATTTTTGAATGTGTCTGTCTGCCATTAACTCTAGAGGAAAAGGTGCTTAAGACTTTTTTCCTGAAATATATACTTATACTCTACATTATATCCTTTTCCTCATTTCTGTAGTTTAAATTGTCAGTGTATAAGCATTTATGGACTATATGAAGAGTGGAAACCAGAAAACAACTTTGTAGTGTTCTGACTATAACCTCCTGAAGGGCATCACTTGAAATTCAGATTTTTGTCACCTAAAGTCAGAATTGGACTTCCCAAGTGGCTCAGTGGTAAAGAATCTGCCTGCAATGCAGGAGAAATGAGTTCACTCCCTGGGTTAGGAAGATTCCTTAAGGAGGAAATCGCAACCCACTCCAGTATTCTTGGCTGGAGAGGAGCCTGGTGGAATACAGTCCATGGACTTGCAAAGAGACACAGCTTAGTGACTCAACAAAAGTCCGGATTATCACCTTTAGCACTGTTAAAATCTTGAGTCAGACAATTGCTGGAGGAGATGAAAGGAGTGTCCTGTGTGTTGTGGGGCCCTTAGCAACATCCTCAACCTTTTCTCACTGTAGCACCCCCCACTGCACACATGATGACACTCAAACATGTCTTCAGAAACTTGCCAGTGTCTTCTGGAGAGCACAGTCATGCCCATTGAAATTTACTGATCTACAGGGCCCTGGGGCCGTGTTATTCCTGGAATATCACCCTAAGTGACATTAAATGAAATGATAGGAGCTTATGTCGCCTTACCTCATAAGCCTGATTAGTTGAGCCCAAATTATTTGTCCATGAAGTTCCAGCAGGTGGGTTAAATATGCGTTTACTTGACTGCACCTATTAAGAAAGGTGAGATCTGAGATCGTATCTTCTTATCATAGATTTAACTGAAGCATTGATTGTTATCCAGTGAACCCATTTTCTGCTGTTAGCCGAAGCAGGTAATGCAATAAGAACTAGAGTTGTTAATCATCATTATGAATGTTGAAAGATCCGAATTACCCTACCCACACATAATTTCATCTAACTGTGTAATAACTGACAATGGCAATAAGACAATGGCTGTGACCCAGCAGGCTCTTGGAGAGTTGCCCCACGACTATGTGATGAAGTTGGCCTCAGTACCAGAAGTTTACAGATCAATGATAGAAGGGCACGCTTCGTACTGTCACAGGGCAGGAGCCATCGTTAACGAGAGCTGCAGTGCAAGGAGCACCGCTCACAAGTTCCTGGAAGGTAGCCGTGATATCAAAGTTGAAGCGAGGAATGCCCGTGTACATGCTTCCAAAGGCTATGTGCAGGGTGATTGTGGTAGAATATTGCAATAGCTACCAAATAGTGAACTCAAGTGTGACATCACTGTGTTTTAAAAATATCTTTGTGAAATGAGCCTTAGCATAGAAATGCTAGGAAAGACAAACCGCCCTAATCTGTTTTTGTTTTTTTTTAAATAAACGGGTTGGTTTTCTCTGAGTGTAAACAGTACTCGGAGAGGTTAAGTACCACAACAGAAACCAACACTGGCAAAAGCAGAAATAATTGCTAATTATGGGCTAGTCTCTTTATGCTCTTGATACAAAAAATATGTAAATCAACAGGTTATAATAACAGAATATTAATACATATGCTATCGATTTGCAACTTAATTTTTGGCTGAAAAATTATTCGACACTTTGCTTGAGAATTTATCTTGATAGAAGTTTATATTCTTATTAAAAAGTGAAAAGTTAGAAAGTCAAAATGATATACCTTAATAGTATAGTCAAATATTCATATGGAATTTTGTATGTGCCTTCAACTCCTTGATAGCTCAATTGATAAAGAATCTGCCTGCATTGTGGGAGACCCCGGTTCAATTCCTGGTCGGGAAGATCCCCTGGAGAAGGGATAGGCTACCCACTTCCATGTTCTTGGGCTTCCCTTGTGGCTCAACTGGTAAAGAGTGCGCCTGCAATGCAGGAGACCTGAGTTCAATGCCTGGATTGGGAAGATCCTTTGGAGAAGGGAAAGGCTACCCACTCCAGTATTCTGGCCTGGATAATTCCATGGACAGTCCATGGGGTCCCAAAGGGTTGAACACAACTGAGCCACTTTCACTTTCACGCACTTCACCTCAACTCCTCTATAACATAAAGAAGTCTTTGAAGCTTCCTTGGATAATTTTAAGAAGTTATTAACCTTTATTATCATAATGAATGTTAAAAGTAGGGAGAAGACACAATGTAACAACAACAAAAATGCAAGAGATTTAGATGTAGAAAATTGAGATACACATTTTGACTCCATTCTTAATTTAGAAAGAGTTTGTTTCAGGTTTGTGACTCTATTTTTTCATTTGTAAAATTGAATTTTGCAAGGAATAAATATTATTAATCAGATATGTGCATGTAAAAAACTTACTCTAAAATATGATGTATCACAAAAGCAGAGTTTATGATAATCCCATTCCTTTATTTTACTGCAAATAATAGGATCAAGTCCTACTATTTTCTGCTGTATTTCACAGATTTGAAAGTTTTTGTAGGCAAGACCTTGCTGATAGGTGTAGGCATCCAGTACTATAGCTGACATACAAGAATAAAATAGGTGTGATCACCTAACAAATTGGTATATTTTGGCAAAAATGGCAAAATTCAATATTTAGATGGAGTGCTTACAGATTTAATGTATGTAATTAGAGTAGTGACTCACCAAACACAAGCTGTATGCCAGAGATCCTCTGAATTCTTTAATAGGATTATGTTGTTAAAATCTAGATTCTTCTCTGAAGTAAGGACTTTTTATTATTCCTCTTTTAACAGTGAGGAAACTGAGGCAAAAATTTATCTAATATCTTATATCTAATGTGTGAGAATCTGAGATTTAAACCCAGGTAGGAGGATTCACACACATTCTACCAAGGTATTTAATCAGATTTTTATAAAGCTCAAATTCCCTCACACATTTGTAAAGGAACATCGTAAATATGTTCATTATGAATAATCTAAACAAAAATAGAAAATCACAAATAAATTAAAAAAAAAAAAAGCTCAGTCATGTGTGATTCTTTGCCACCCCATGGACTGTACCTTCCAAGGCATTCTCCGGGCCAGAATACTGAGTGGGTAGTCTGTCCCTTCTCCAGTCGATCTTCCTGACCCGGAGAACTAGAGTCTCTTCCATTGCAGGCAGATTCTTTACCAACTGAGCTATCAGGGAAGCCCTCTGCTCTCTCATGTTTGTAAAGAAACATTGCAAACATGTCCAGTATGAACAAACTAAAGAAAAATATAAAATCACAAATAGAGGCCATTTTTTATCCAGTCACTACATTTAAATGGATTATAATAAACATTGAATCCTGAGAAGGGTTATTTCTGTGTTTGTCGTATGGCAGGTTGAAATATTGGTTTCTACTCTCTACTGTTGGAGGGCTTGGGAATGGGTCCTATTGAGGTTACTAGTTGGCTTTCAATGAAGACATCCCAAGAACTGTTTTGCATTTTTGTCATAACCTAATTGAATAGATATTTTGACATAAATATGGTGATTACATGATGAAGCACTAAGTAGTGATGTCTCCTCTGTTCCAATAATCAAGTAACTTAAATCTGCACTGCGTGCATGGCAAACCTATTGCACTCACCAGTGGTGGCTTTAGACAAGGTCTTTCTTAACATTGAAATCGTGTAGTCATTACTTTTTATTATAAATTCATTGATTGTTGTTTAATGTCCAATATCCAATGCAATACCAGGAAATACATAAGGTATATTAAACCTTAAAAATACTTTAAAGTGATCAATTCTTAATTCATTAACAAGTTTAAAATAGTGCTGGGAAAATTGCTTGATGTAAGTTCATCCATAATGTCTATTCCAAAGAAACCAGATATAACTGTATTAAAAAACTAAGGAGGTGCAACATATGTGCTACTTTTTGTAAAGTTCATGTCTTAAATGCCTGAGATTCTAATAAGAACAGTAATGTTTGAAGAAGACAGCAAAGAAGCTACTGGAATTGATTAATCAGGTGCAATTTTGATTATTATAGATCTCCCTGGGGTAAAAGTTTTTCTTGGGGGAAAAATAACTGTATATAACTACTTTCTAAAGTTAACATTTCACTCAGATTAGAAATGATAATAATTTTGCTGATGTCACAGTGACCTATAAGTGAGATCTATCTCTCCAGAAAAGAATAATAGATTACTATCCAACCATCTATTGTCCTTTAAAGTTCTCCATACTGTAATTAATGAATGTCATATAGGAATTTAAAAGAAATGATTTATTTTATTACTGTCTCGATTTTCTTTCATCTGTATGATATGTGTCATAAATAAAAATGATTTAATACAGAAGAATAGTATCATGCTACGCTGATTGTACGAGATAACAATGCTTCCAGGTATACTTTTATGTAGAGAGTGTATGTTTGAGGGAAACAAACCGATTCAAGCAGAATTATTTTAAATACTTACAACAAAAAAAAGAGAAAAAAGGCAACATCAACTAACTAGTCAGTGATTAGAGTATCTTCTGTATCAGTATTTTAAAAGTACAGCACAGATATTCAATTTAATGAGTAATTTAAACATTAAATGTAGGTGGTCATATGTAGAATAAATATAATTCTATATATAAAAACCTGATTTTCTGGCCTACATTAGTGTTTGTAAATTGCTAATTATTAAGCTACAGCTAACACAATAGTCAGGTAAGAGTAATAAGTTCTTTATTTTATGCAAAAGCATAAATGCTGTCAATCCTAAAGAAAATCAACCCTGAATATTCATTGGAAGAACTGATGCTGAAATTGAAGCTTCAATACTTTGGCCACCTGATGTGAAGAGCTGACTTATTGGAAAAGACCCAACTTATTGGAAAAAATACTCTGATGCAAGAAAAGACTGAGGGCAAGAAAAGAAAGCAATGACAGAGCATGGAATGGTTGGATGGCATCACTTGACTCAATGGGCATGAATTTGAGGAAACTCTGAAAGGTAGTGAAGGATAAGGAAGCCTGGCATGCTGCAGTCCATGAGGTTTCAAAGAGCTGGACACAATTTAGTGACTGAATAACAATAAATCATTATTTTGGCTAATAATCCAACGTGAAGAACAAAGTGTGAATGTTAAAAGTTGAGTTTTTTTCAAAATATGGTGATGATATTTTCTTTCATAAAATGTAGAAATGGTGGTTGGGAAACTTGCCTACACATCCATGATTGTGTAAATGAGCTCTTTTGTCTTGTCATGAATAAAACAATAGGAATAAATATGATAGATAAAAGCTTTATATGAACCTAACTGAAAATAGGTAGATAATAATTTCCTATATTCAAGTTAATGCAGAATTCTTTATTAAAAATCAGTTTACCTTTCTCTCTCAAACAGCATCTTCACTGGGGACTCAGGACTCATCATTCTTAAAGATTCTTCCTTGGTTTCTGAGACCCGTCTGTCACCTGATACTCAGTTTTCTTTCTTCACTCCTTACTCTTCTTCTCTTTGACCTATTCTTCCACTGACAATTTAATGATACTTATTTCCAGGGGACCATTCATGAGTCTCTTATCTTTTCATATATGTCTTTCTTGTTATTTTATAATCTTCTTAGACTTCACTATAACTCATCTATTCAGGCTAGATATTTTTGAGTTTTACTCCTCAATTTATAATGAGTATCACTAACAGGTTATTAAAAAATAATCACATTCTAAAACTTATTTTTTTAAAAAGCAATTTTTATGCAATTTATTCCTGAACTTATTTGTACATTCCCTCTTTCCTGAGTCAGAAGTTGTTCTAGTTTTTCTTTTGTTAATGACCAAATTCTCAACTCAAACTGACTTGCATAGGAGTTGATAGGAAGGAGATTCTATAGTCTCATATAAATTGGTGGTAGCGATTTATATACTCCCATCAACAGTGTGTAAAAGTCCCTATAGACCTATCATTTCACAAGCACTTGATTCTAAACTTTCTAACATTTTTTTTCTTATTTGGAGAGTGTGAATTGCATTTTAAAGTTTACATCAGTGGTTACCAACCAGTTTGGTTGTTCTTTAATTGGCTATTCATATTTCTTTTTCTTTTATGAAGTACTACTTAAAGTTTTTCACACATTTTATACTGAATATACAAAAATAAATAATGAGGAGGATTTTGCAATGGTAAAATATGTCTTTATTTAAAATGAAACTACAAAATAAAATAATAATAGCAGTAATTTTATTATGTGCTAACTTTACCATCTTCTATTTTTAAAGGCAAGATTAGAAGTAATATTAACTATATTTGCTCCAGATTCCTTATCACCCAAGTCAAATTGTTGATACCTTGAACTTTTGTTCTGTTCCTATTTTAGTAATCTTAGCTTCATAAAAAATAAAATCTCAGTATCACTTATTTTATATGTTTAAGGTACAGTTTAAAGCATTATAATGTGCTGTATTTTTATTATGGTTCATGCTTTATATTCACTCAATGAATATTGTTAACATGATAAATATTTCTTATGTTGTCCTCATATTAACAAGATGTGAAATGTAGTTAATAAAAGGTAAGCATAGAAAATGAGCTTCCCAGGTGGTGCTAGTTAGTGGTAAAGAACCAGCCTGCCAATGCAGGAGACTTAAGAGTTGTGAGTTCAATCTCTGGGTCAGAAAGATCTCCTAGAGGAGGGCACTGCAACTCACCCCAGTATTCTTACCTGGAAAATCTCATGAATAGAGGAACCTGGCAGGCAATGGCCTATAGGGTTGAAGAGAGTCAGACATGACTAAAGCAATTTAGCATACTACACAGTGCAAGCATAGAAAATAATTATATAAGAAGAATGCAGAGGCCCTAATATTTTTTTTAAAAGAGATACAGAGCATTCAGTTTGTCCAGGAAATCAATTTATTTTGTGTAATGTACAGGCACACCTTGCTGTATTGCACTTTGCTTTATTGCACTTCTCAGATAATGTGGTTTTGCAGATTGAAGGTTTATGGCAATCCTGCTTCAAACAAGTCTGTTGACACCATTAACAGCATTTTTTCACTTCCTGTATCTATGTTGAGTTTGGATAATTCTCACAGTGTCTTAAACTTTAAAATTGTTATTCTGTTTGTTATGGTGATCTGTGTCTAGTGATCTTTGACATTACTATTGTAATTCTTTCGGGGCACCACAAACCTGCTCATAAAAGATGGTTAACTCATTGTCTAAATATTTTTTGTATTCTGACTGCTACCCTGAGTACCCCTCCTCCATCTCTCTCCCTCTGTTCAAGCCTCCCTAATCCCTGAGACCCAACAATATTGAAATTAGACCAACAGTTAACCCTTTAATGCCTAATAAGTGATCAAGTGAAGAGTCACATTTCTTTCACTTTAAATCAAAGCTAGAAATGAAAAGCTAAGAGAGGAGCACATATAGAAAGTTGAGATAGGCCAAATGCTAGACCTCTTACACCAATCAGTCAGTCAGGAAGTGAACACAGCAGAAAAAGTTCTTCAAAGAAATTAAAAGTGTTACTTCATTGAACACGTGGGTGACAAGAAAGCAAAACAACCATATGGCTGATAGGAACAGAGTTCTAGTGGTCTGGATATAAGGTCAAATTAGCCATAACATTCCTTTAATGAAAGTGTTAGTCACTCAGTCATGTACAACTCTTTGTGACCCCATGGGACATAACCCTTCAGGCTCCTCTGTTCATGGAATTCTCCAGGCAAGAAAACTGGAGGGAATAGCCATTCCCTTCTCCAGGGGATGTTACTGATCCAGAGATCACACCAGAATTTCCTGCATTGCAGGCAAATTCTTCACCACCGAGCCACCAGAGAAGCCCAACCCAAAGTTTAGTCCAAAGCAAAACTGTAACTCTCTTCAATTCTGAAGAGAATTGAGAGAGAGGTAAGGAAACTGAAGAAGAATAATTTGAAACTAGCAGAGGTTGGCTCATGAAGTTTAAGAATAGAAGCCTTCTCCATAACATAAAAGTGCCAGATGAAGGAGCAAGTGCTAATGTAGAAGCTACAAGAAGTTATTCAGATATAGCTAAGGTAGTTATAGAAAGTGGTTCCATTAAACAACTGATTTTCAGTGTAGATAAAATGCTTTCTATTTGAAGAAAATACCATCTGGAACTTTCATAGCTGGATAGGAGAAATTAATAAATGACTTCAAAGCTTCAAAGGACAGACCGAGTCTATGTTAGGGATCAATAACACTTCATGGATTTTAGTTGAAGTCAGTGGTCATTTACCTTTCCAAAAATCCTAGGGCACTTTATAATTATGGTAAACCTACTCTTATTCTTCTCTTTAAATGGAATAACAAAAGACTGAATGAAGCACATCTGTTGACAATAAGATTTACTGAAAAATTTTTGCTCATTGTTGAGGCTTATTACTCAGGGGAAAAAAAAATTCCTTTCAAAATGCTGCTCAGTGGCAATGTATCTGGTCACCCAATAGGTCTGATGGAGATGTACAACAGGATTCATGTTTTTTTTCAAACCTGCTAATAAAAATCCATTGGTTGCCCATGGATCAGTGAATAATTTTGACTTTCATATGTTATTTTCAGATATACATTTCATAAGGTTAAAGTTGCCATAGTGATTCCTCTGATGGATCTGGGCAAAGTAAATTGAAAAGTTTCTGGAACAAGTTCAGCATTTTCGATTTCATTAATAACATTCATAATTCAAAGTAAAGTCAGTCAGTCATGCCCAACTCTTTGCAACCCCATGGACTATACAGTATAGTCCATTGAATTCTCCAGGGCAGAATACTGGAGTGGGTAGCATTTCCCTTCTCCAGGGCATCTTTCCATCTCAGGGATTCAACCCAGGTCTCCTGCATCGCAGGCAGATTCTTTACCAGCTGAGCCACCAGGAAAGCCCAAGAATACTGGAGTGGGTACCCTAGGCCTTCTCCAGAAGATCTTCCCAACCCAGGAATTGAACCAGAGCCTCCTGCATTGCAGGCACATTCTTTACTAACTGCACTATCAGGGAAGCCTGAGGCCAGAGGTTAATATCAACACTAACAGGAGTTTGGAAGGAGTTGATTCCAACTTTCATGTATGACTCGGAGGGGTTCAAGACTTTCAGTGTAGGAATTAGAATTAGAAATGGTCCCTGAAGATGTGACTGAATCACTGCAATCTATGACAAAACTGAATGCATGAGGAGTTAATTTTTATGGGTGAACAAAGAATGTTGTTTCTTGAGATGTAATCTGCTCCTGGTGAAGAGGCCATGAACATGGTTGAAGTATTTAGCTGAGGAAATAGCAACAGTGTTTAACAGCTTTAACTCCAATTTTGAAAGAGGTTATTCTATAAATAAAATGCTGTGAAGCAGTACTGCATGATGCTACAGAGAAACTGTTCATGAAAGGAAGAGTCAACTGATGTGGCAAAAGTTTACTGTTGTCTGATTTCAAGAAATTGCCACAACCACCTTAGCTTTCAGCACACACCATTCTAATCAGTAAGCAGCCATCAACACTGAGGCAGTACTGTCTGCCATCCAAAAGTGATGACTTGCTGAAGACTCAGGTGACAATTAGCATTTTTAAGCAATAAACTATTTCCATTAATGTATATACTTTGTTTTTTTTAAACATAGACAAATGCACAGATAGACTATAGTACAATGTAAACATAATTTGTTTTTGTGTAGAGAAACAAACAAAATGTTACTCATTTTGTTGACATATTTGCTTTACTGCAGTGGTCTAGAATGTTACCTATAATATCTCCAAGATGTTCCTGTACTATTTTGAGTAAGCTGATGTTTTCTTAATGAAAATTTTCAGTGTTAAAACTGTACAAAAGATATGAACCAATGGAGAAATGAAAAAAAATAAAGTGAGTGAGGACAAAATTTTATCAAGAAATTATTTTTATAAATTATGTTGTCCTTTTGTCATTGCTGTTGTTCAGTCACCAAGTCGTGTCTGACACTGCAGTCCCATGGACTGCAGCGCACCAGGCTTCCCCGTCCCTCACCATCTCCCAGTGTTGTCCTTTGTCCTTAGCAGAATTTATTAGGAGAGTAATTCAGTCATCACTTGAGGAGAACTGAATGTTAAACATTTGTTAGATAAGTAATACAGTGAATATTAATTAATAGCAGAAGTGATTTAGTGAGAATGATCCAGGAAGAATTACTTAAAAGAAAAATGTGTCCATAAAAATGAAACAGTTGATGAGGAATAACTGAGTATATATGATAATATAGTGGTTGAATTTAAATGAGTAAATAAAAAAAGTTACGGTGGACATTTGGAATGAATGTTTTACAGTGCATCAGTTAAAGAAAGTTTATAGTCTAAATTCTGTTCAAAGATTTTACAGTGATTATATTTCAGGCCTTCCCTTGTTGCTTAGTTGTAAAGAATCTTCCTGATAAGGCAGGAGATGCAGGTTTGATCCCTGAATTGGGAAGATACCCTGGAGAAGGAATGGTAACCCACTCCAGTATTCTTGCCTGGGAAATCCCATTGACAGAGAAACCTGATGAGCTACTGTCCATGGGGTCTCAAAAAAGTCATATATGACTTAGCAAATCAACACACAAAGCAAAACAAAAAATGATGTTTCTTTGATTTTGCCAACAAATTAATCACATGAATATCCTAGAGGCATGTGCATTAAAGTAAAGGTATGCGTGCATGCCTGCTCAATTGCTCCAGTCATCTCTGACTCTTTCCAATGCCACAGGCTGTTTTGTTCATTGGGTTCTCCATGCAAGGATACTGGAGTGAATTGCCATTACCTCCTCCAAGAGTTCTTACCAACCAAGGAATCAAACCCACATCTCCTGCCATCTCCTGAATTTCAGGTGAAATCTTTACCACAGAGCCAACAGGGAAGCCTAGATAAAGATACATATGAATTTAAAATAACTAGCCTTTTGCCATATGAAATTAAATATTACAAAACAGTTATTCAAGAAAATTAACAAGTCTAATCGAAAATTGTATCCTTTGAATACATGAATAATACATGTATTGAATTAATGTATTGAATCAATTGTATCCTTTGAATACATTAATAATACATGTATTGAATACATCCTATTATCCATGAATAATAAAGAGTTGGTTTTCAAACCTAACATCTGCATAATAAATATTCATTCAAAGATTTGGTAATTTTACAAAATAAAAATATGAGCCCTGTTTTTTTTTTTTTGTCCCCTGTGTGTTATCTATAGGTAGTTCTCTCATTCCTCCAGTGTTGTTCATTACTGGTCTATTTCAGTAATTGTTGTTCCTAAAACTCAATAATGCCATTAATCAACAGCCATAAAATTCAATTACATAAATCTACATACATTTCGTTTAGGTGAATAGTAACTGTCAGCTGGCTAGAAATGCGTGAATACATGAAGTTCAGTTCAGTTTGGTTCAGTCACTCTTTGGTTCAGTCTGACTCTTTGCTACCCCATGGACTGCAGCACATCAGACTTCCCTGTCCATTATGAGCTCCAGGGGCTTATTCAAACTCATGTCCATCAAGCCACTGATACCATACAACAATCTCATCCTCTGTTATCCCATTCTCCTCTTGCTTTCAATCTTTCCCAGCATCAAGGTCTTTTCCAATGAGTCAGATTTTTGCATCAGGTGGCCAAAATGTTGGAGTTTCAGCTTCAGCTTCAGTCATTCCAATGAATCTTCAGGACTGATCTGATCTCTTTAGGATGGACTGGTTGGATCTCCTTGCAGTCCAAGGGAATCTCAAGAGTCTTCTCCAACACCACAGTTAAAAAGCAGCAATTCTTTGGCACTCAGCTTTCTGTATAGTCCGACTCTCACATCCATACATGACTACTGGAAAACCCATAGCTTTGACTAATGGACCTTTTGTCAGAAAAGTAGTGTCTCTGCTTTTTAATATGCTGTCTAGTTTGGTCATAGCTTTTCTTACAAGGAGCAAGCATATTTTAATTTCATGGCTGCAGTCACCATCTGCAGTGATGGTGCAGCCCATCAAATAAATAAAGTCTCTCAATGTTTCCGTTGTTTCCCCATCTATTTGCCATGAAGTGATGGGACCAGATGTCATGATCTTATTTATCTGAATGATGAGTTTTGAGCCTGCTTTTGCATTCGCCTCTTTCATTTTCATCAAGAGGCTCTTTAGTTCTTCACTTTCTGCCAAAAGTGTCATGTCATCTGCGTACCATAGGTTATGGGTATTTCTCCAGGCAATCTTGATTTTACCTTGTGCTTCATCCGCCTTGGCATTTTGCATGATGTACACTGCATAGAAGTTAAATAAACAGAGTGACCATATACAGCCTTGACATACTCCTTTCCCAATTTGGAACCGGTCTGTTTTGCCATGTACACTTCTAACTGTTGCTTCTTGATCTACATACAGATTTCTCAGCAAGCAGGTCAGGTGGTCTGGTATTCCCATCTCTTGAAGAAATTTCCACAGTTTCTTGGGATCCACACAGTCAATGACATTGGCATTGTCAGTAAAGTAGAATTAGATGTTTTTCTGGAACTCTCTTGCTTTTCTGATGATCCATTGAATGTTGGCAATGTGATCTCTGGTTCCCCTGGCTGTTCAAAATCCAACTTGAATATCTGGAAATTCATGGTTCACGTACTGTTGAAGCCTGGCTTGGAGAATTTTGAATATTAATTTGATAGCCTGTGAGATGAGTGCAATTGTGCTGTAGTTTGAACATTGTTTGGCATTGCCTTTCTTTGGGATTGGAATGAAAACAGGTTTTCCAGTCCTGTATTCACAAAGAAAAAGCAGTATTTCTTCTTTCACAGTTTTTTTTTTTTTTTAAGAAGAGTATGTTTTGCAATTAGTAAACATACTTTTTCCTAGTCCTAGTTGTTTTTCCTACTTTCTTCGATTTAAGCCTGAATTTTGCAATCAGGAGCTAATGATCTGAGCCACAGTCAGTTCCAGGTCTTGCTTTTGCTGACTGTATAGAGCTTCTCCATCTTCAGCTGCAAAGAACATAGTCAATCTGATTTTAGTCTTTACTTATCTGATGTTGTCCATGTGTAGAGTCGTCTCTTGGGTCATTGGAAAAAGCTGTTTGCTATGAGAAGTGTATTCTTTTGGTAAAACTCTGTTAGCTTTGCCCTGCTTCATTTTGTACTCAAAGGTCAAACTTGCCTGATACTTTAGGTATCTCTTAACTTTCTAGTTTTGATTCCCACCCTCCATGATTGAAAGGACATCTTTTTTGATGTTAGTTCTAGAATATGAATCAGAGATCAAATTGCCAACCTCTGTTTGATCCTTGGAAAAGCAAGAGAATTCCAGAAAAATATCTGTTCTGCTTTGTTGACTATGCCAAAGACTTTGATGCTGTGGATCACAAGACACTATGGAAAATTCTTCAAGAGATGGGAATACTAGGCCACCTTACCTGCCTCCTGAGATATCTGTATACAGGTCAAGAAGCAACAGTTAGAAACAGACATGGAACAATGGAGTGGTTCCAAATTGGGAAAGGAGTACCTCAAGACTGTAAATGGTCACTCTGTTTATTTAACTTTATGCAGAGTACATCATGCAAATTGCCAGGCTGAATGAAGCACAAGCTGGAGTCAAGATTTCAGGGAGAAATGCCAATAACCTCAAATAAACAGATGCAACTACCTTTATGGAAAAGAGTGAAGAAGAACTGAAGAACCTCTTGATGAAAATGAAAGAAGAGAGTGGAAAATTTGGCTTAAAACTCAACAGTCAAAAACCTAAAATCATGGCATCCAGTCCCATCACTTCATGGCAAATAGATGGGGAAACAGTGTAAATAGTGAGAGACTGTATTTGTGGGGCTCCAAAATCACTGCAGATGGTGACTGCAACCACTAAATTAAAAGACGCTTGCTGCTTGGAAGAAAAGCTATGACCAACCTAGACAGCATATTAAAAAGCAGAGACTTTATTTTGCCAACAAAGCTCCATCTAGTTAAGGCTATGGTTTTTCCAATAGTCATGTATAAGTGTGAGAAGTAGACCATAAAGATAGCTGAGTGCCGTAGAATTGATGCTTTTGAACCGTGGTGTTGGAGAAGACTCTTGAGATTCCCGTGAACTCCAAGGAGATCCAACCAGTCACTCCTAAAGGAAATCAGTCCTGAATATTCATTGGAAGGACTGATGCTGAAGCTGAAACTCTAATACTGTGTTCACCTGATGTGAAGAACTGGCTCATTTGAAAAGACCCTGATGCTGGGAATGATTGAAGGCAGGAGGAGAAGGGGATGACAGAGGATGAGATGGTTGGATGACATCACCGACTCCATGGACATGAGCTGGAACAAGCTACTGGACTTAGTGATTGACAGGCAAACCTGGTGTGCTGCAGTCCATGGGGTAGCAAAGAATCGGACAGAACTGAGTGACTGGACTGAACTGAACTTAGCTAGAAGGTGCTTAGGTCTTCAATGAACTGGTCAACTCCAGCTTCTTCACTATCAGTGGTTGTGGCATGGACTTTGGTTACTGTGAATTTAAATGGCTTGTCTTGGAAAGAAACTGAGGTCATTTTGTCATTTTTGAGGCTTCACTGAAGTACTGCATTTCATGCTCAAGACTGCTGGGAGAAATATCAACAACCTCAAATATGCAGATAATACTACTCTAATGGCAGAAAATGAAGAGGAATTAAAGAACCCTTTCATGTTAGATGAGAGTGAAAGAAATTGTTTTGAAATTCAGCATTCAAAAAATATGTTCATGGCAACCAGTTCCATCACTTCACTGCAAATTGAATGGGGATAAGTGGAAGCTGTGACACATTTTATTTTCCTGGGTTCTCAATTCACTCAGATGATGACTGCAGCCACAAAATTAAAAGATGCTTTCTCAGTGAAAGGAAAGCTATAAAAAAAAAAAAAAACTATACACATATTTAAAAGCAGAGACATCACCTTGCCAGTAAAATTCTATATAGTCAAAGCTATGGTTTTTCCAATAGTCATTTACAGGTGTGAGAATTGGACTGTGAAGAAGGCTGAGTGCCAAAGAATTGATGCTTTTGAACTGTGGTGCTGGAGAAGACTCTTGAGAGTCCCTGGAATGCAAGGAGATCAATCCAATCAATCCTAAAGGAAATTAGTCCTAAATCTTCATTGGAAGGACTGATGCTGAAGCTGAAGCTCCAGAACTTTGGCCACCTGATCCGATGATCTGATTCATTTGAAAAGACCTTGATGCTGGGAAAGATTTAAAGCAAGAGGAGAAAGGGATTTCAGAGGATGAGATGGTTGGATTGCATCACTGACTCAATGGACATGAGTTTGAACAAGCTCTGGGAGATGGTGGAGGACAGAGGATCCTGGCCTGCTACAGTCTGTAGGGTCACACTGAGTCAGACTCAACAGCAAAACATAATCATTATCTTAGTTTTTTTTTCTAAAATCCAAAATGAAAAAATAGGCAGTCTGGATGTTGAGGGCCAAGTGATCTATGTCATAGGCATGTTTGTTTCACATCTCGTAATCTAGCCTCTTTATAGTGTATATAAATGTCAGGCATTTAAATTTTTATAAATACAGACTTTCTCTTTTTTCCATGTATCCTTTCTTGGAGAAATGAGTGTTCTTTTAAAAACGAAGGGTCCTGCAGCTATTTTTGATATAGCTGTCAAAAGCCATCTATGAAACTATTAAGAATGAAGAGCTATTATACTTGAGTTCAGCATTGTTTGGGAGAGCAAATTATATATATGGTGATGTTTCATTTGATCACCAGTGGCAACTGGACTATAAAATCTTTGAGTTACTTAATTTCAGTTGTTTCATAATGTTCATGAGATGTTAATATGTTATTATAATGAAATACTAGAAAAATGTTATTTTAAAAAAGTGCAATGGGTGCAAACATTGAAAATATATATAAAAATACATTTATACTCACTCTTCCAGTAAGCAAGTGATTTATTTCAGTAGCTTCTGTTAAACTTATAGAACAAGTAAAATTACAGAAATATAAATATAGAATTTAAATTAATGTAAATGATTTCACAACCTGTATACAAACTGGTATTATTATTTTACTATAGAATCTCTTAGGTATTTTTGTGGTGTTATTTTTTAAGCTGTAATCATGCATGAACTATTTTTCAAAATGTTTAAGAAATACATAAAGCAAGTAAAAAGTCAGTGGTTTCAAAGGACAAATGTACTTACTCCATGCATAATTAGGAAAGCTTTGGGATCTAGATATTATAAATAGCCTCAAGAATAAGGATAATTACATTACAGTAGTCATGAGGAAGATACTGATAAAACCTATAGTTCAACACTTACCAAGTACTTACTGTCTACTAGGCAATATTTTGCTCATGTTATCTAATTGAGGGTCCATTACAACCCTATGAAGCAGATATTATATTAATATTATTATGCCTATTGCATTTAAGAGGAAACTTAAACTTTAAAAATAAAACTGTTCAAAATCACTCATATGCTAAGTAGTAGAGTGAATCATTCTCTGGGAGTGATACTCATGTTAAAGTAGTTGCAGAATGTTTAAAAGCAAAAGTTGGAACAAGGTCTGAGGGAATTGGGCAAATTTGTTTGTATTCTTCTGTCATGAAGTTTTGTTTTTAATACCTCCATTGTTTTCACTACTGTTTTTCACTTATATTTACTTAAAAAAAAGTGTTTCATAGGTATAAAGCAAGATAGAAAGAACAATCCTTTTACTTATGACTAAGTGACCTATTACAGGTTCAGAGAATTGCTGAAGAAAGAACAATCTAGTTGTAGATGAGTGGAGAATAAAGAATCATTTCTAAAAACTGCATTAAAAATGTTATTTTTTACTAATCTACCAGTGTTCTGGTTTACTAACTTACCAATTCCTAAATATATATGTTAAAAGGAGCTATAATTAAACATATGTTTAAAGCAGCTAGAACTTCAGGACGAGAACACTTTACTGAGGTTAATGAGGCCAATTTAAAGGACATTATTGATTTTTTATTGATTTTTTGATGAGCCAAAGTTTTGATTCCTTTATAATTTTTGTTGCTAATATTAAAGTGGTTATAGTTTTCTGATTCTTTCTTAAGAGGTATAGATTTTAAGTAAAATAATTGAAAAATTTACTCATTTCTGAACTTAAAGAGAGTTGTATATAGACCATCTTGTAATTATCATCTTAACTGTTTATGTCTGCATAGGAATAGTATGCATGTGACATTAGGGACAGAGCTTTAAGAATATGTCCTGTAAAAGAATGGAGAATTAAATTGTTTTGAAAAAATATAAGCAGAAGTACATGAAAATCATAATTGTAATTCTCTGTTGTGCTATATCTCTGAGATAATCATTAAGTACTTCACCTTACATTTTTAAACTAAAGTTTTTGAAAGAAGTGTCATTTCTGTGTTACAGACAGATATGAGAGGTTGACTCATCAAAGGTCCAGCAAAGATAAAATGGAAACTTACCAAATTTAAATCTTACATTCTTTGCCAGACTACAGTTCTCTCTCTTGTCTAGTTTTGCTTTCCAAGTTTTTAGTTACCTGTGGCCAACTATAAACAGATTACATGAAAAATTCCAAATATAAACAAAAAATAAATGGAAAATTATACACTGTTCTGATTCATATGATGAAATCTCACCTCATCCTACTGTATCCCTCTTGGCATGTGAATCATCGCTCTGTTCAACATATCCACACTGTATTCTGCTCTCTACCTGTGAGTCACCAAGTAGCCATCTTGGCTGTCAGGTCTGCTGTTCCTCATACCACAGTGCCTGTGACCAAGTAACCCTTATATCAAGAGCTGTGATGCAGACAATTTGAATCTTACTGTGCCTAATTTATAAACTAGCCTTTATCATAGGTATGTGTATGTCAGAAACATATGTACCATCTATACAGTTCTGTACTATCTGGTTTCAGGCATCCACTGGCAGTTTAGTTGCTAAGTCATAGCTGACTCTTGTGACCCCATGGACGGTAGCCTGCCAGCTCCTCTCTCCATGGGATTTCCTATGCAAGTATACTGGAGTGGTGGGTTGTTTACCAACTGAATCACCAGGGAAGCTGTCAAGCATCTGCTGGAGTTCTTTAAATGTAATGGTCGCAAATAATCAAAGGCTACTGTATCATGCTGTCTTTCTCTTCTTGAACATCTAAAATTTAAATTCTCACTAAATGCTAATACCTAATTCAAGTGAAAACAATCTTAAGCTTTTGTATCTATGTTCAGACAACACAGACAACATAGTATCAATATATTCTTAAGTTTATCATCATACATATATTACATATTATTCATTGTGCTTCTGACATATTACACATTATATTTAGTTTTGTTTATGCATGAGTATTTTAGGCATACTGTTTTTGATTACAGGTAGGAATTTTTTAATTTATGAAAAGATTTTCCATCTCTGGACATCCAGAAAGTAGTTTAAAAGTAGTTCAAAATTTGGATTGATTCAGATCAATATATAAATATACCCTAAGTTATTTATTTATTTTTTAAAAATTACTTATTTATTTATTTTTTCTTTACATCATCGTCTTGGTTTTGCCATACATTGACATGAATCTGCCATGAGTATACATGTGTTCCCCTTCCAGAACCCCCCTCTCACCTCCCTCTCGATTCCATCTCTCTGCGTCATCCTGGTGCACCAGCCCTGAGCACCATGTATCAAGCATGAAACCTAGGCTGGCAATTGATTTCACATATGATAATTTACATGTTTCAATGCCATTCTCCCATATCATCCCTAATTTATAACAACAGTAATGCAGTACCAAATCGGATATGAAAATCTGTATCTGGGATTTTTGTTGTTGTTGTTTATTTTTGCTAATTTTAATTGCAGACAAAATGATTCAGGAGTGAATCAAATTTTACTGTGTATACTATCAGTAGATAGAGTTTCGTTTTGGAAAATAGAAATGATACTCAAATATAATTTTTTCTAACCGCCGAAAGCAAGTTCTCAGGTAGATTTCAGATTGTAAAGTTACTGTATCTAAGAAGATACATATTTTCCTCTAAAGAGTTAATACCTGTACCTTCTGGAAGTAAGTATTTATGGTTGGAGCATAATATGATAATAAGAGAACAATTTAATAAAAAACATACAATTATATTCAAATTATGATATAGCAAGTTGCTTACAAATTTAATTTAATACAATAAATAATATGAGTGGGTATAAAAACATTATCACAGACAGTCCATGCTCATGTTATGCCATGTGATTACATGATATGTCCACATTAAACATAATGCATTTGTGTATTTTGTTTGATGTGCAAATTATATATCAATATGTATATTTTTATTAAGCAAAATTACATACTCAAGCTTTTCTGTGCATGCCTCTTCCAAGTTAACAGTCTAGTATTTTTTCTTTGTACACCTGTTCCTAAGATTCTATACACATATATGAAGGCATTTTTACATAAACATTTATATAATATGCATACACTAGGTTTTGGAAAATAACCAGTTTTTTGCTTAAAAGATGAAATCATACTAATTATGCTTTCTTTGTGACTTGATTACTTTATCTTTGCAAGTGAGCTGGTATAGTTCTAATTTGCTTATTACTGGCATATGGCACAAACATGTCTTATGTTTCTCTATTATTCAGAATTCTTTATTTTGAAATGTTTTCTCCCTGAACTATAGTGTTTTTATATCCAGGGTACAGATTCCAGGGATAGAACTGTTGAGATTCAATTAAAATAAATATATGTGTATCTCTCTCTGTGTTACGTACATTTTAAAACATAACAGAGGTTTTCAAAACTGACTTGAAATTATTATAACATATCACATTCCTAGTAACGGTGAATGAAAGTAGATTTCACTCTCCATTTCTAAAATCAATGCATGTTATAGCTTTTGTTTATTTTTTCTGGATTCATGTTATATGAAATAAATTCTTATTATTATAATTTTCACTTTATAGGCCACTGGTAAGCTTATGCATGCTTTAATGTAATGTTGCCACTTTTAATTTGATGTTCTTTTTACTGTTTATTCATAACCTTTGATCATTTTTCATCTTTTTTGTCTCATCATTTTGTTAGTCCTTTTTATATTATATGTGGTAATCCTTTGTCTAGTATCTGGATTAAAAATATTTTCCAGATATGTTGCTCTCTTACTGACTTTGTTGTAGGCCTTTTTCATCATGTAAATGTTTTAAGTTCCCATATAATAAAATAAATCTTCTTATAGCATTTTAATGTTTTATGTATTTGAGCCTTTAATTCAAATGTCTATGTAATATGTGTATGTATGTGACTTGCTTTAAATATAATTTAAAATAAAAATTTTGGAAGGATCATATTTTCTTATGTCTCAAGTATTTTTGACCAAGAACCTGAGAGTATAAAATGGATTTATATTTATTCATACTTTGTTTTATTGGCCCTCATTTTAATTTATATTATATAGTAGTCTTTACATGTATGCCATACCTTTCTTCTTAAAGCTCTAGGGCTTTGTGTCTGTGAGGACTAGAATATTTTTCATGTTTCTATTCCTTTGTGCTTCTTTCTGAGATATAAGAAAGGATATTTTCAATATCATAATGATAGTTTTGTATGTGAAATGTATTTGAATTTTCTCTGCTTACAATTATGCATTCAAAAACAAATTTTCTTATCTCTTTGTTAAATGCTACAAAATATAACTATGTTTTGTCTTGAAACTTAGCCCAAGTGACTATATTTTAAATATAATATACATACACAGATAAAACTAGCATTAGAAATTTTATTTTGTATTACTATTTTTTTATATTTAGGGAATTAATGTATAGAAAGGAGAATGGTACAATTGGTTGATGATGATATTTATATTTATATATTCATAATCACTAACTGTATGTCCTTGAACAAACTAAACCAGTTTCATTGTCTATAAACCGAGGATACTAAGTATCAGTATATTTCCTAATATCAATGATACCTATGATGATTAGGAATACTACAGATACTGTGGTAATATAAATTTACTGCCTAGCAATTTCAAACATGTCAAAAGTAGGGATTAGTTATTCCAAACTTTTATTTGTACTATGCAGGCCTTTAGAATTATTCTAGATGAACTTGTCTTAAAAGACTAAATTTAAAAAGATTATAGATATAATACCTTCTTTCAGTTGACAAAACTTCTATTTATCATCAAATCCACCATGCTGTTATGGTCAGTGAGTAAAAAACATATCAGCAAAAAGAGCATATATCAAACACTGGAATGAAAACTAATAATTCAAAAAAATTAACTTATGAAACATTACATATCACATATCTCATGTATCTTGGATAAAATGATAAGCAATTAAAAAGTTAAATTGACTCAAAGTCTTTTCATGATGTGTAATTGAGATTTTTTCTTAAAATGTATAATGTTCAACATAATATCTTTATAAAGACAAAAATAAAATACCAATTCAGTAGACTCTGTTTACTGAATTTAATGTGTTTAGATATTGATTATTGAAAAGGCTTATTATAGAAGATATTATATCTGATATACACATATTAGAAGTTTTATATTTATGGTATTTATTTAAATAGATATTTCTAAGAAATCTCAGTAACCTCCAAAATTATTCAGTATCACAGTAATTGAAACCTATGGAAACAGTGAGAGACTTTATTTTTGGGGGCTCAAAAATCACTGCAGATGGTGACTGAAGCCATGAAATTAAAAGACACTTGCTCCTTGGAAGAAAAGCTATGACCAACCTAGACAGCATATAAACAAGCAGAGACATTACTTTTCTGACAAAGGTCCATCTAGTCAAAGCTATGGATTGTCAAGTAGTCATGTATGGATGTGAGAGTTAGACCATAATGAAAGCTGAGCACCAAAGAATTGATGCTTTTGAACTATGGTGTTGGAGAAGACTCTTGAGATTCCCTTGGACTGCAAGGAAATCCAACCAGTCAATCCTAAAGGGAGTCAGGATTGAATATTCATTGGAAGGACTGATGCTGAAGCTGAAGCTCCAATACTTTGGCCACCTGATGTAACAAACTGACTTGTTGGAAAAGACTCTGATGCTGGGAAAGATGGAAGGAAGGAGGAGAGGGGGATGGCAGAAGACGAGATGGTTGGATGGCATCAGCAACTCAATGGACATAAGTTTGAGCAAGCACTGGGAGTTGATGGTGCACAGGGAAGCCTGGCATGCTGCAGTCCATGGGTTGTTAAAGAACTGTATGTGACTAAGTGACTGAACTGATGCCCCAACCACTAATGCAGAAGAGGCTGAAGTTGAATGAGTCTATGAATACCTACAAGACCTTCAAAAAGTAACAGCAAAAAAAGTAGTCCTTTTCATCAGAGGGGACTGGAATGCAAAAGTAGGAAGTCAAGAGATACCTGGAGTTCCAGGTAAGTTTGTCCTTGGAATATAAAATGAAGCATGGAAAAGACCAACAGAATTTTGCCAAGAGAACCCACTAGTCCTAGTAAATACCCTCTTCCAACAGCACAAGAGACATCTCTACACGTGGGCATCACCAAATGGTCAATATTGAAATCAGTCTGTGTTCCTTGCAATCAAATATGGAGAAGCTCTATACAATCAGCAAAAACAAGACCAGGACCTAACTGTGGCTGAGATCATGAACTCCTTATTGCCAAAATGAAGTCATTCAGTTGTGTCCTACTCTTTGCGACCCCATAGACTGTAGCCAATAGGCTCCTCCATCCATGGGATTTTCCAGGCAAGAATAATGGAGTGGGTTGCATTTCCTTCTCCAGGAGATCTTCCTGAGCCAGGGATTGAACCCAGGTCTCCTGAATTGTAGGCAGACGCTTTACCATCTAAGATATCAAGGAAGTCCAAATTCAGACTTAAAGTGAAGAAAGTAGGGAAAACCATTAGCCCATTCATGTACGACTTAACTCAAATCTCTTACAACCATCTAGTGGAAGTGACAAATCAATTCAAGAGATTAGATCTCATAGATGGAGTGCTTGAAGAATTATGGATGGAGGTTTCTGACACTGTACATAAGGCAGTGATCAAAACCATCCACAAGAAAAAAGAAATACAAAAAGGAATAATAGTTGCCTGAGGAGGACTTACAAAGAACTGAGAAAAGCAGAAAATCAAAAGGCAAAGGAGAAAAGGAAAGACATATCCATCTGAATGGATGGAGTTCCAGAGAATCACAAGGAGACATAAGATAACCTTCCTAAGAGAATAATGCAAAGAAATAGAAGGAAACAGTAGAATAGGAGTGACTAGAGATTTCTTCAAGAAAATGAGAGATACCAAGGGAAAATTTCATGCAAAGATGGACACAATAAAGGTCAGAAATGTTGTGAACCTAACAAGCAGAAGATATTAAGAGAGGTGGCAAGACTACAGAGAAGAACTATACAAAAAAGATCTCAATGACCCAGATAACCTTGATGGTATGATGACTCACCTAGAGCCAGACATCCTGGAGTGTGAAGTCAAGTGAACCTCAGAAAGCATCACTATGAACAAAGCTCATGGAGGTGATGGAATTCGAGATGTGTTATTTCAAATTCTAAATATGATAATGTTAAAGTGCTGCAGTCAATATGTCAGCAAATATGGGAAACTCAGCAGTTCCAATCCCAAAGAAGGCAATATCAAAGAATTTCCAAACTACCGCACAGTTGCACTTATTTTACACACTAGCAAAGCAGCGCTCAAAATTCTCCAAACTAGGCTTTAACAGCGTGTGAATCAAGAACTCCCAGATGTTCAAACTGGATTTAAAAACGGCAGAGCAATCAGGGATCAATTTGCCAATGTCTGTTGGATTATAGAGAAAGGAAGATAATTCCAAAAAGCATCTATTTCTGCTTCATTGACTATGCCAAAGGCTTTGAGTGTGTGGCTCACAAAAACTGTGGAAAATTCTTATAAGATATGAGATTACCAGAGCACCTTATCTGCCTCCTGTGAAACGTGTATGCAGTTCAACAAGCAATAGTTAGAACCAGACATGGAAGAACAGATTGCTTCCAAATTGAGAAAAGAGTATGTCAAGGCTGTATATTGTCACCCTTCATATTTAACTTCTGTGCATCATGCAAAATGCCAGGTGGGATGAAGCACAAGCTTAAATCGATTGCTGGGAGAAATATCCATATCCTCAGATATGCAGGTGACACCAACCTTATGGCAGAAAGCCAAGAGGAACTAAACAGCCACTTGATGAAGATGAAACTTATTCCTGAGAAGGAAAGTTATGACCAACCTAGACAGCATATTAAAAAGTAGAAACATTACTTTGCCAACAAAGTTTCATCTAGTGAAGGCTATGGTTTTTCCAGTAGTCATATATGGATATGAGAGTTGGACTATAAAGAAAGCTTAGCACCGAAGAAATGATACTTTAGAACTGTGGTGTTGGAGAAGACTCTTGAGAGTCCCTTGGACTGCAAGGAGATCCCACCAGTCCATCCTAAAGGAGATCAACCCTGAGTGTTCATTGGAAGGACTGATGTTGAGGCTGAAATTGCAATACTTTGGCCACCTGATGTGGAGAGCTGACTCTTTTGAAAAGACTCTGGATGCTGAGAAAGTTTGAGGGCAGAAGGTGAAGGGGATGACAGAAGATGAGATGGTGAGATGGCATCATCTACTCAATGGATATGAGTTTGGGTAGGCTCCGGGAGTTGGTGTTGCACAAGGAGGCCTGGTATGCTGCAGCTTATGGGGTCGCACTGAGTTGGACTCAACTGAGTGACTGCACTGAACTAATGAAGATAAAAGAGGAGAGAGAACCATCTGGCTTAAATCTCAACATTCAGTAAATGAAGATCATGACATCCAGTCCCATCACTTCATGGTAAATAGGCGGAGGAGAAATAGAAAGAGTGAGAGACTTTATTTTCATGTGCTTGAAAGTCACTGCAGATGGTGACTGCCACCATGAAATTAAAAGACACTTTCTCCTTAGAAGAAAAGCTATGACCAACCTAGACAACCTAGTAAAAGGCAGAGGCATTTCTTTGCCAACAAAGGTCTGTATAGTCAAAGCTATGATTTTTCCAGTAGTGATGTGGTGTAAATAGATATGAGAGTTGGACCATAAACACAGATGAGTGCTAAAGAATCTATGCTTTCATATTGTGGTGTTGGAGAAGACTCTTGGAGACTTCAAGGAGATCCAACCAGTCCATCCTAAAGGAGATCAGTTCTGGGTATTCATTGGAAGGACTGATGTGGAAGCTGAAGCTCCAATACTTTGGCCACCTGATGCAAAGAGGTGAGTCATTAGAAATGACTCATCATTAGACCCCGATGCTGGGAATGATTGAAAGGTGGAAAAGAAAGGTACAACAGAGGAATAAATGGTTGTATGACATCACCAACTCAATGTACATGAGATTGAGCTAGCTCTAGGAGAAGGTGAAGGACAGGGAAGTTTGGTGTGCTGCAGTCCATGGGATTGCAAAGAGTCGGGCATAACTGACTGACTATAACAAGTACCAAAACCCTCCTAAAAGTCAAAATAAGAAATTTAATTATAAACCATAAAATTTGGGGATGGGAATACAGTGGATACTGGCGGCACAACATCTTGCTAAAGAATTCTAATAGCTCGTTTTATATAAATAGGATAATTTTATTTTTAGTTGACATTGCCTTGTAGTTGGGAAGTCAGGTTCTGATACATACAAGCGTGACAGTTTTGACGTATATGTTTTTGCAACAAATATCAACATAAATATCTTTGAAGATAGGTATAAGGGTGTAAATATAATTTTCCCTCCATGTGTCTAAGATTTTGGATGAGACCTCTTGGTAGTTAAAAGGTGGATTAATAGGAAGAAAAAAAGATACATGAGAGATACCAAGGGGAACTTGAGTAACTCCTTGAAATGGTCCAAGGCACCACTTTAAATATCATCTACAGCTATGGACAAAATAAAGATTTTATAAAAAGTTCCCACGATGGCCAGGAGAAACACCTTGAGCTCACCTGTTGTCATAGAAACACCAAAACTACAGCATTGTATAGAACAACCAGCAGTGAAAAGGACTCAAACCTCCCAGAAAAGATCTTCCATAACTAAAAACACAAAGAAGGAGATACAATGAAACAGGTAGGTGAGGCAGAGTCACAGTGAAGTCAGCACTCATACACTGTGTGAGCAACCCACAACCATGAGAATGATTACACTTGCAGATGATCTCTGCAAGTAGCTAGGGAGTCAGAGTCCCTGTTGAAGGCCCTGCCTCAGGTTTCCTATACACGGAAGGTGAGTTCTGAGAATATTTGGCTTTGAAGGCCAGTGATAAAGTCTAGGAGACTGAGAGGGCTGTGGGAAATAGAAACTCCAGAACCCAAATCAGGAGCAGTGATTTGATGGGAATCTGGTTCGACCTATCTGCTGATATTATTGGCTTCGGGAAAAAGCCCTGCCCCTGCCCAGGCACATAGGAACCAGTATCAGATTATTAGTGGCCAGGCTACTACCTGGGTGGGAACACATGCCCACATTCCAGCAGACATACTTCCTAAAGACAGCCTGGGCCCATAGCCATCCCTGGGCACAGGCATGCCCTCCAGAGGGCCAAGAACCCAGCCCCAAACACCGGAGAACAGGTACAAGACCCAGGACCACCTGGTCCTGCTTCCAGAGACCTTGGGATCCAGTTACTTACTCCAGTGGGTAGGCAGCAGCACTCAAATCCTCTGGGCCCTGGCCCCACCCATTTGACAGCTTACTCTAGCTTCAGCACCAGCACATCAACACAACCTTCAAGATACTCAGGAGCCCACACAGATACGTGTAATAAATGACTCCCTTCACCAGCAGTCCAATGCTGGATGGTCCTAGGACACAAATAGACCAGAGGACAAACACTCCTACCAGATTACCTGCAGTATTCAACCCACCAGAAAAGAAGATCCTATGTAGCCTACATAGGGGGCATACCTAGAGCATACAGCTCTGGAGAACAGACAGGAGTCCACTGATGGAACACAAAACATCACTTCTTAATTGTTGGAAAATATAATCAACCCAGTAGATACATAGAAATAAAAATAGCAACTTAGGCGAAATTAGTGGGCAGAGGAACATGTTCCAAATGAAGGAACAAGATAAAACCCCAGAAGAGGAACTAAGTAGAGATAGCCAGTTACCCTAGAAAGAGTTTAAGGTAGTAATTGTCAAGATTATCCAAGATCTTGGGCAAAGAATGGATGAACAGAGCAAGTAGTTAGAAGTATTCAATTAAATATATATATATATATATATATAAAGTACGACCAAGCAGAAATAAATACTATAATGACTAAGTGAAAAATATACATAAAGGAATCAACAGGAGACAAATGATATCGAAGAAAGAACCAATGAGTTGGCAGTCAGAATAGTAGAAATCATTTAAGCCTAACAGGAAAAGTAATAATAAGAAATGAGAACACTTGGAGACCTCTGAGACAACATTAAGTGCACTAATATTTGCATTATAGGATCCTAGAAGGAAAAGAGAGATAAAAAGTATATAAAAAGGGACTTCAAAAATATTTGAAGATGTAATAGCTGAAAAATTTCCTAACCTGGGAAAGGAAACAGACATCTGAGTTCAGAAAGCACACAAAGCCCCTAACAGGGTCAATGCAAAGAGGAATATACCAAGTCACATTGTAATTAAAATGTCAAAAAGTAAATTTTAAGAGAGAATATTATAAGCAGCAAGGAGAAAACTAAGCTATATAAAGGGAAACTCTCATAGGCTGTCAGCAACTTAGCAGAAACTCTTCAGGCTTTCCCTTTTAAGGTAATTTGTCTTGGGAAGAACAAGGGGAAAACCTATAACCAAGAGTACTCAGCACAGCATTCTTTCAAATTTTACAAGATATCAAAACTTTTATAGATAAAAGCAAAGCGAGTTAAGTACAACCAGACCAGCTTTACAAGGAATGATTAAGAGATATCTCTAAGTGAAAAAGTTGCAACTAGACACATGAAAATTAAGAAAAGACAAAACCAATCAGTAAATATATATACACAGTAGAGGTAGTAAGTCCAACAAAATTAGTAAAATCATCTATATCCACAATAAGCAGTTAAGGGATATACAAGGCAAATAGATATAAAATATGGTGTTAAAAAAAGTAATTGTGAAGAAAGGAGAATAAAAGCGCAAGGCACTAAAATCTGTTTGAAAGTAAGAGATCAGAAACTAAAATAGGAATATGTTTTGATATAAATTGCTATATATAAACCTCAAAGTAACCACAAGCAAAAATCTATTATACACACACACACACACACACACACACACACACATACACAAAAGAGAAAGGAATCTAAACATAATACTAAAGATAATCATCCAATCACAAGGGAAAATAAAGAAGAAGAAAGGAACAAAAAACAGCTAACAAAATGTCAACAAGTACATACTTACTTACATATAGCTATTATTTAAAATATAAATAGAATAAATGCTCCAATCAAAATACATTGGCTGAATGGAGACAAGAAAAGGTCTGTATATAACTCTGCCTATGAGTGACTCATCTCAGGTCTAAAAGGTACACACAGTCTGAGAAGATGAAAAAATATATTCTGTAGGAATGGAATTTTTTTTCCAAAGCACTAGCTATACTTATATCATTAAAAAAAAGCTGTTACAAAAGTCAGAGAAGAACATTATATACTGGTCAAGGGGTCAATCCAAAATGATATTACAATTATAAATATATATGCAACCAATATAGACCTACTGAAATGTGTAAACCAAATATTGAGAGACATACAGACTGGCAGTAATATAGTAATAGTAGGAGATTTTAACTCCCCATTGACATAAGTGGACAGATCATCCAGGCAGAAAATTAATTGGAAAGCACTGGTCTTACGTGATACATTAGATCAGGTGGAATTAGTAGATAATACATACACAACACAGTTCATGCAAAGCAGCAGAATACATATCTTTTCAAGTGTATATGGAACATGCTCCAGGATAGACCACACATTAGGCCACCAAACAGTCTCTATAGATTTAAGAAAATTTATAACAAGCATGGTTTTCAGCTACCGAACTATGAAACTAGAAAAAAACTATAAACAAAAAAAAAACTGCAACAAAACACAAACATGTGGAGGCCAAGCAATATGGGAGTAAATAACCAATAGATACCTAGGAAATGAAAAAGAGAGGAGGAAAAAGAAGGAAAGAAAGGAAGAAAGAAAAAAAAATACCTGGAAGTTGCTTTGCCTTCTACAATGGCTCATACTTTCTGTAGAGTGTATTTCTCTCTAAATAAATCCACTTCCTCTTACCTAAAAAAGTACTTGGAAATATGTGAAAACAGGAAAAAGTGACCCAAATCTATGGGACACAGCAAAACAGATTCTAAGCACAAAGTTTATAGCAATACAAACTTACCTTAGGGATAAAGAGAAAAAAATCTGAAATAAATAACCTAACTTTACACCAAAAGGAACAAGAAAAGTAAAAACAAAATCCAGAGTTAGTAGAAGGAAATAAATAAAAAAGATCAAAACAGAAATAAATGAAAGAATAGAAAATAATAGAAAAGATCATTGAAATTAAGAGCTGAATCTTAAAAAGATAAAGATAGTTGGTAAATGTTTAGCCAGATTCATCTGGAAAAAAAGAGACAGATCCAGAACAATGAACTCAAAAATGAAAGCAGAGTAACTACCACTGATACCATAGGAATACAAAGGATCATAAGAGATTATTTTGAAAATCTATATGCCAAGAAAATGGACAGTATAGAACAAATGGACTAGTTTGTTGAAATGTACAATTTTCCATTATTTAAACCAAGAAGAGATAGAAAATATTAAATGATCAGTTGCCAGTAATGGAATTGAATCAGTAATAAAATATGCTGTCAACCCACAAAAGTCCAAGTGTAGAAGGCTTTAAAAGCAAATTCTATAATTTTTTTTTCAAGAAAGACATTTTTATTTACATTATTGTGTTGGTTTTGCCATACATTGACATGAATCCGCCATGGGTAAAAATGTGTTCCCCTTCCAGAACCTCCCTCCCACCTCCCTCCTGATTCCATCCCTCTGGGTCAACCCGGTGCACCAGCCCTGAGCACCCTGTATCATGCATCAAACCTGGGCTGACGATTGATTTCACATATGAAAATTTATGAAATATTTAGATAATTAACATGTATCTTTTTCAAACTATTCCAAAACTCTTCAATGGAAAAAACATTTCTGAAAGCATTCTGTGAAGCCAGCATCACTGTGATATGAAAACCAAAGCTATCCCAGAAAATGAAAATTACAAGCCAATGTTAAAGGTAAGCATAGATGCAAAAATTCTCAGCAAAATATTGGAAAACAAGGTCAAACCAACCACTCATTAAAATAATTATATACCATGATAATGTGTGTCTTATCCCAGGGATACAAGGATGCGAAGGTATATATTTAGATATTAATAGGTGGATAGATGTTACAGGGAGAGAAAGCCAGATATAGAAGGTTTTCTGGCAAAGCATAATAAACAAATGGTTGTTGTGCAGATTAAGTTAGTCATCGTCTCTGTTGATAAAAAGATCTAAAGTTTTAGTCATTGCCCTCTTCGTGGTACAGAGAACGAGACATCCTTGCTTCCCAGGTGGCTCAGTGGTAATGAATGCCTGACAATAGAGGAGATGCGGATTCGATCCCTGGTTTGGGAAGATCCCCTGGAGAAGAGCATGGCAACACTCCAGTATCCTTGCCTGGATAATCCCATGGGCAGAGGAGCCTGGCCAGCTACAGTCCATGGAGCTGCAAAGAGTCAGACACGACTTTGCATATGACAAACAAATGAATATTTACCTTTCATAAATGTGAATATCTCTTTCAGAGTAGTAACTTTTAAATATTCAGAGATTCTCCAGGTTTTGCTTTTTCCTAAAAAAAAGTAATCAACTCAAGAGCATACTTTAAACCAAAGAGGGGTATTTGGGAGTGTGGCATATTCTACTCACCATCATGGGTAAAGTGACAGGAAATATTTGAACGTGACATAATTCTTTGCTAGCTACATCTAGAGTGTTCCCTCTGAAGTATGTAATTTTATCATGACATTGTTTGTGGTAGACACTTTAAGTACTGTCTGTTTGAGCTAGGACTCTAAAACTCTGTAGATTTTCATATAATAGGATCTTCCTAGTACAAGTCATAAGAATTAAAAGTTTATGCTCAACAACCCGCCATCAATTCTAGTTACATTCCATACACCTAAGCCTTCTCTAGGGATATACTCTAGGGTGATTCTCTTGGTCTGAAATCTGTTTTATCTTATATAACTAAGATTTATTTTCCAATGTGAACCAACTAAAAACACACATGATTGTATGGTCCTGAGATTCACCATGACTGTTTCTACCTCTCAATATTTTCCTTTAAGCTGGAGTGTAAATAGTGATATTTGAAAGCATGGTCTCTGGAGACAGAGCACCTAGATACAATTTTTGCCTCTGACAATTCTGAAGTCTGTGGTCTTAGGAAAGATGCTTAATCTCTCCTATTTTACACCTACACAGAAGGAATTAGTGATAAATAAAACAATCTGTATAAAACCTTTAATATAAAAATTGAAATAAACATTAAAAATTGGTTTTCCTATTGTGATCACTATGGTAATTATTATAATGATAACATTGAAAATAATAATTATTGAATTATCTTCTAGGAATACTTTTTCCTATTATTTTTTTCTATAAATTTCACTTATTTTTCAAGGCTCATATTAAATTCAGCCTACTATAAAAGATTCTTCCTAAAGTTTGGCATAACCTAACTTCTGAACCAAATAAGCATTTGCTTCTTATAAATTAATTTTCTCTTTTTCACTTTGTCTTATCTTGTGCATACATATGAATTGACAGTACCATAAATGAGAAACAAGTGAAGTTTGTACTGACTGTTTGAAATTGTGTTAATACGTGACCATGTATTACTCTGCTGTGTTTGCATGATACTCTTAATTCAAAATATAAAATTGAATTCTATTGTTTAAACTTATTTATGTATTTATTCAAGCAGAGTTGAAGTACCTGAGGGTGCCAGTAGGGGCTTACACTTCTCTTCATGTTCCTGCACCATCTAGCACAGAGTTACATTATCATAGGTTTTTAATATATACTCCATAGCCCAAATGCATTAAGAAAGGAAGGAAGGGTGAATGGATTCATCTGTTATAACTCTTTTTTACCTCTCCAAGACAGAATGGATTTTATTGAATGCTATGGGTTTGACTGCATAAAATGCACCAGCTTATATGCTCCCTAACTAATTTAAAATCATTAGTGTTAAATAACAAACTATCTTTAAAGCAGTTAAGAGTCCTGTTATCTTAAGAAGTCTTTGAACTATGATGTTAATAATTTGGGTTTGGGCTTCCTTTGTAGCTCAGTTGATAAAGAATCTGCCTGCAGTGCAGGAGACCTGAGTTTGATTCCTGGGTTGGGAAGATCCCCTGGAGAAGGAAATGAAAATCTATTCCAGTATCCTTGCCTGGAAAATCCCATGGACAGAGGAGCCTGGTGGGCTGCAGTTCATGGGGTCACAGAGAGTCGAGCACGACTGACTACACTTACTTAAAAATAGGGAAATAATTTTTCTTCCTCATGAAATATTTTTCAATCTGATGCATCACTAATGAGTATAACTGCTGCCCCTGCCTACTTTGTTTCTAAATCACATATACATATATACATATACATGAAGTTCAGAGCAGGCCTTCCCAAAGAAAATGAATCCTGAATATTCATTGGGAAGAGTGATGCTGAAGCTGAAGCTCCAATATTTGGGCTACCTCATGTGAAGCGCTGATTCATTGGAAAAGACCCTGATGCTGGGAAAGAGTGAGGGCAGGAGGGGAAGGGGGCAACAGAGGATGAGATAGTTGGATGGCATCATCAACTCATGATGTCTGAGTAAACTCTGGGAGATGGTGATGGACAGGGAAAACTGGCATGCTGCAGTCCATGGTGTCACAGAGTTGGACATGACTGAGGAACTGAACCACAACAAAATGTATATACGGTTTTATATAAATACATTGTATGTGGTATGCCTCAGTATGTTTTGAAACTAAATATATCAAATTAATTTTCCCAGGAAATTAATTCTGTTAATGACAGGTACTCGTTATACTGTGAATATCTAGGAAAAGTGTGCAAAGATAATAATGGCTTAAAAATCTAGTTTTAGAGAGAAAAGAAGAAAGGGGAAATTATTTTATTTCACTTTTGAAAAGTGGCCAGATCTACTTTATATATTGTCCAAATCAACAGTACTGTACAAATTTGAAGTTAACAGAATACATCATCTAATCAATGTTTATTATCCCTTATTTGGTATTATTCTACTAGTTCTGATAGTAGTTTACTGGTAGCGTTATTGAGCCTTCTCCTTAATAATGCTAAAATTTTAGTATAAAATTATAAGTTATTTATTTAAATAAAATATACACTGACTAAAATGACCTCACAGTTTTAAAATAGTGTGGCTTTCTCTCAGATGATACCTATTTCTCTAAGTATGAGCAGTAAAGAACAATGATCATTCAAAGTTTAAAAAAGAAGACTTTTACTTACTTCTTGTCTTCCTAAGTATATTATATTAGATTTTATTAGCTAAACAATTTACATGCAAAATTTGTTTGTACATCAGTTCAGTTCAGTCGCTCAGTCATGTCTGACTCTTTGTGACCCCATGAACTGCAGCACGCCAGGCATCCCTGTCCATCGCCATATGTTTGTATATAGTTCAACCTTTTAAATATTTTTGTATAAACATTTATTAATTTTATCTAAATTAATTAAATGTAATTATAAGATAAAAACATATATAGTATATGAATCCATAGATATATATACTATTATAAACGTGGAATTAGATCATTTTGGCAACCACTGGATAGATGATTTTGTGAGGTGCTGTGGTTTTTTAAAATTAATTACTTTTAATTAATTTAAGTAATTACTTCTAATTACTTTACAATATTGTAGTGGTTTTTGCCCTACGTTGACCTGAATCAGCCATGGGTATACATGTGTTCCCTATCCCGAACCCCCTCCCTCCTCCCTCCCCATTCCATCCCTAAGGGTCATCCCAGTGCCCTGGCCCTGAGTGCCTTGCCTCATGAATCAAACCAGGACTGGCAGTCTATTTCACATATGGTAATACACAAGTTTCAGTGCTATTCTCTCAAATTATCCCAGCCTTGCCTTCTCCCACAGAGTCTAAAAGTCTCTTCTATACATCTGTGTCTCTTTTTCATTGTTCAGTTCAGTTCAGTTCAGTCACTCAGTCATGTCCAACGCTTTGTGACCCTATTAATTGCAGCATGCCAGGCCTCCCTGTCCATCACCAGCTCACGAAGTTTACCCAGACTCATGTCCGTCAACTCAGTGATGTCATACAGCCATCTCACCCTCTGTTATCCCCTTCTCCAATGCCCCCAATCCCTCCCAGGATCAGGGTCTTTTCCAGTGAGTCAACTCTTTGCATGAGGTGGCCAAAGTATTGGAGTGTCAGCTTCAACATCAGTCCTTCCAATGAACACCCAGGACTGATCTCCTATAGGAGGGACTGGTTGGATCTCCTTGCAGTCTAAGGGACTCTCAAGATTCTTTACCAACACCACACTTCAAAAGGATCAATTTTTCGGCACTCAGCCTTCTTTATAGTCCAACTCTCACATCCATACATGACTACTGGAAAAACCATAGCCTTGACTAGACAGATCTTTGTTGACAAAATAATGTCTCTATTTTTAATATGCTATCTAAGTTGGTCATAACTTTCCTTCCAAGGAGTAGGTGCCTTTTGATTTCATGGCTGCAATCACCATCTGCAGTGATTTTAGAGCCCCAAAAAATGAAGTCTGACACTGTTTCCACTGTTTCCCCATCTATCTGCCATGAAGTGATGGGCCCGGATGCCATGATCTTTGTTTTCTGAATGTTGAGCTTTAAGTCAACTTTTTCACTCTCCTCTTTCACTTTCATCAAGAGGCTCTTTAGCTCCTCTTCACTTTCTGCCATAAGGGTGGTGTCATCTGCATATCTGAGGTTATTGATATTTCTCCCGGCAATCTTGATTACAACTTGTGCCTCCTCCAGCCCAGCGTTTCTCATGATGTACTCTGCATATAAGTTAAATAAGCAGGGTGACAATATACAGCCTTGGCATCCTCCTTTTCCTATTTGGAACCAGTCTGTTGTTCCATGTCCAGTTCTGACTGTTGCTTCCTCACTGCATACAGATTTCTCAAGAGACAGATCAGGTGGTCTGGTATTCCCGTATCTTTCATAATTTCCCACAGTTTATTGTGATCCACACAGTCAAAGGCTTTGGCATAATCAATAAAGCAGAAATAGATGTTTTTCTGGTACTCTTTTGGTTTTTTGATGATCCATTGGATGTTGGCAATTTGATCTCTGGTTCCTCTGCCTTTTCTAAAACCAGCTTCAACATCTGGAAGTTCACGGTTTACGTATTGCTGAAGCCAGGCAGAGAATTTTAAGCATCACTTTACTAGCGTGTGAGATGAGTCCAATTGTGCGGTTGTTCAAGCATTCTTTTGTGTTGCCTTTCTTTGGGATTGGAATGAAAACTGTCCATTTTCAGTCCTGTGGCCACTCCTGAGTTTTCCATATTTGCTGGCATATTGACTGCAACACTTTCACAGCTTCATTTTTCAGGATTTGAAATAGATCAGCTGGAATTCCATCACCTCCACTAGCTTTATTCATAGTGATGCTTCCTAAGGCCCACTTGACTTCACTTTCCAGGATGTCTGGCTCTAGGTGGGTGATCATCTGAGTCCTGATTATCTTGGTCGTGATTATCTGGGTCCTGAAGGACTTTTTTGTACAGTTCTTCTGTGTATTCTTGCTACTTCTTCTTAATATCTTCTGCTTCTGTTAGGTCCCTACCATTTCTGTCCTTTAAAGAGTCCATCTTTACATGAAATGTTCCCTTGTTATCTCTAATTTTCTTGAAGCGATCTTTCTCATTCTATTGGTTTCCTCTATTTCTTTGCATTGATCACTAAGGAAGGCTTTCTTATTTCTCCTTGCTATTCTTTAGAACTCTGCATTCAAATGGTTATATCTTTCCATTTCTCCTTTGCCTTTTCAACATGACTTGGTAGTTATTACTATTGAGGATTATATTAAACATCAATTAATTTAATGTTTATATAAAGCTTTAAGTATGGTGAAGGTTCTTAATCTTTTATTTAAAAAAATATGAACATTGACTACTAAAACGAAGGAAGTGAAATCCCTAAATGAATATTAAATGAATATAAATTAAAATGATACACTGGCTTTCCTTTTTCTAAGAAATTAAGCATAAATAAAATATCAGCTCAAAAGATTCTAGAAAGAGTAAAGTTTATAGAAAAAACGATTTCAAAATCTGGAAAAAGAGTAACATTGGAGAAAGAAATGTTATTTCATGGAACTTTATGAAAACAAAAAAAATTGTGCATTTTGTAGAACTGAGCCCAAATATGATTTTTACTGATTCATATATTTTAATTGGCATTTAGAATGAGGAGTGTAGATTTATCTTTGTTATCATTACTTTGCCATTGGCAACAGGATAATGATATTTCATGTTAATTTGGGACCCTGCCCTTATTATTTGGCTCTCTAATTACTTGGCTTAGTGCATAATGTAGCCTTAAGGACAACAACTAGAAATAACAGTATGTCAGAAGTTGAAATTATTGAAACTCTATACAGAATGATAAGAGCTGTTGCAGTTTGCAGAAAGAAGGTGAAATATCGGGTATTTTGTTTGAAGGATCTTGTTTCCTAATGTTGAAAGGAAACTTCTGTTTGACTTCCTGTAAATAAAATTGCTTGACGAGCAATGTAAGTGGAACTTTGCTATGTTGTGGTCTTCCCAGGTGGTGGTAAAGGTAAAGAACGGCTTGCCAATGTATGAGATAAAGAAATGTGGGTTCAGTTCCTGGGCGGGGATGATACCCTGAAGGAGGGCATGGCAATCCACTCCAGTACTGTTGCCTGAAGAATCTCAATGGACTCAGCAGCCTGACAGGCTGCAATTCATAGGGTCCCAAAGAGTTGAAAATGAATAAAGTGATGTAGCATGCATACATGTTGCAATTTTGCTTCACTGCCCTCTAATCACATATTAATTCAAATATTTATACCTTGTAAAATAAAGTATCTATTAGTAGGATAATTGTACTTTCTACTTTTTCCTTCCATAATGTTGTTTATCATATAACTGAGTGAAGTAGGCTCAGTCAATTCAGTTGTTCAGTCATGTCTGACTCTTTTCAACCCCATTGACTGCAGCATGCCAGGCTTCCTTGTCCATCACTGACTTCCAGGGCTTACTCAAACTCATGTCCCTTGAGTCAGTGATGGCATCCAACCATTCTCCTCCTCTGTCAACCCCTTCTCTTCTTGCCTTCAATCTTTCCTAACATCAGGGTCTTTTCAAATGAATCAGTTCTTCACATCAGGTGGCCAAAGTATTGGAGTTTCAGCTTCAGCATCAGTCCCTCCAATGAATATTCAGGACTTATTTCCTTTTGGATGGACTGGTTGGATCTCTTTGCAGTCCAAGGGACTCTCAGGAGTATTCTCCAACACACTAGTTCAAAAGCATCAATTCTTCTGCGCTCAGCTTTCTTTACAATCCAACTCTCGCATCCATACAGGACCACTAGAAAAACCATAGCTTTGACTAGCCACACCTTTGTTGGCAAAGTAATGTCTCTGCTTTTTAATATGCTGTCTAGGTTAGACAAAGCTTTACTTCCAAGGAGCAAGAAAGCGTTTTTTAATTTCATGGCTGCAGTCACCATGCAGTGATTTTTGGAACTCATGGAAATAAAGACTATCTCTGTTTCCATTTTTTCCCCATATGTTTGCCTTGAAGTGATGGGACAGGGTGACATAATATTGGTTTTTTGATTGTTGAGTTTTAAGCCAGCTTTTACACTCTCACATTTCACTTTCATCAAGAAGCTCTTTAGTTCTTCTTCACTTTCTGCCATAAGGGTGGTGTTATCTGCATATCTGAGGTTACTGATATTTCTCCCAACAATCTTGATTCCAGCTTATGCTTCATCCAGCCCAGCATTTTGCATAATGTAGTTTACATATAAAATAAATAAGCAGGGTAAAAATATGTAGCCGTGATATACTCCTTCCCCAATTTGCAACTAGTCTTTTGTTCTATGTCCAGTTCTATATTTTGCTTCTTGACCTGCATACAGATTTCTCAGGAGGCAGATAGGGTGGTCTGGTATTCCTATCTCTTGAAGGATTTTCCACAGTTTGTTGTGATCCACACAGTCAAAATTTTGGCATAGTCAATAAAGCAGAAATATATTTTTTTCTGATATTACCTTGCTTTTTTGATGATCCAGTGGATGTTGGCAAATTGATTTCTGATTCCTCTGCCTTTTTTAAATCCAGGTGGAACATCTGGAAGTCTTGGTTCATGTACTGTTGAAGCCTGGCTTGGAGAATTTTGAGCATTACTTTGCTAGCATGAGATGAGTGCAATTGTGTGGCACTTTGAAAGTGCCTTTCTTGGGATTGAAATGAAAACTGATTTTTCCAGTCCTATAGCCACTGCTGAGTTTTTCAAAGTTGTTGGCATATTGAGTGCAGCACTTTCATAGCATCATATTTTAGGATTTGAAATAGCTCAACTGGAATTCCATCAACTCCACTACCTGTGTTCCTAGTGATGCTTCCTAAGGCCCACATGACTTCACATTTCACTATGTTTGGCTTTAGGTTAGTGATCACAGTGTCATGATTATCTGTGTCATGAAGATCTTTTTTTTTTTTGTACAGTTCTTCTGTGTATTATTGCCACCTCTTCTTAGTATCTTTTGCTTCTGTTATGTCCATACCATGTCTGTCCTTTATCGAGCCCATCTTTGTATGAAACATTCCCTTGGCACCTCTGATTTTCTTGAATATATCTCTAGTCTTTCCCATTCTGTTGTTTTTCTCTATTTCTTTGCACTGATCGCTGAGGAAGGCTTTCTAATCTTTCCTTGCTATTCTTTGGAACTCTGTATACAAACTGGAATATCTTTCCTTTCTCCTTTGCTTTTTGCTTCTCTTCTTTTCACGGCTATTTGTAAGGCCTCTTCAGACAGCCGTTTTGATTTTTTACATTTCTTTTCCATGGGGATGGTCTTAATCCCTGTCTCCTGTACAATGTCACAAACCTCCATCCATAGTTCATCAGGCACTAAGACCTAGCCCCTTAAATCTATTTTTCACTTCCACTGTATAATCATATGGAATTTGATTTAGGTCATACCTGAATGGGCTAGTGGTTTTCCCTACTTTCCTCAATTTAAGTCTGAATTTGGCAATAAGGAGTTCATGATCTGAGCCACAGTCAGCTCCCAGTCTTGTTTTTGCTGACAGTATAGAAGTTCTCCATCTTTGGCTATGAAGAATATGATTAATCTGATTTCAGTGTTGACCATTTGGTGATGTCCATGTGTAGAATCCTCTCTTGTGTTGTTGGAAGAGGGTGTTTGCTATGACCAGTGCGTTCTCTTGGCAAAACTCTATTAGCGTTTGCCCTGCTTTTTGTACTCCAAGACCAAATTTGCCTATTACTTCAGGTGTTTCCTGACTTGCTACTTTTGCATTCCAGTTCCCTATAATGAAAAGGACATCTTTTTTGGGTGTTAGTTTAAAATATCTTGTAGGTCTTCAAAGAACTGGTCATCTTCAGCTTCTTCAGCATTACTGGTTGGGGCATAGACTTCAGTTACTGTGATATTTAATGGTTTGCCTTGAAAACGAACAGAGATTATTCTGTCATTTTTGAGATTGCATCCAAGTATGGCATTTTGTACTCTTTTGTTGACCATAATGGCTACTCCATTTCTTCGAAGGGATTCCTGCCCACAATAGGAGATATAATGGTCATGTGAGTTAAATTCACCCATTCCAGTCCATATTAGTTCACTGTTTCAAATCCTAGGACTTATCATTTGGTAATAAACAATTAATGGATCATTGATAAAGCAAGAGAGTTCCAGAAAAAAACATCTATTTCTTATTAATTGACTATGCTAAAGCCTTTGACTGTGTGGATCACAATAAATTGTGTAAAATTCTGAAGGAGATGGGCATATCAGATCACCTGCCTCTTGAGAAATCTGTATGCAGGTCAGAAAGCAACAGTTAGAACTTGACATGGAACAACAGACTGGTTCCAAATAGGAAAAGGAGTATGTCAAGGCTGTATAGTATCACCCTGCTTATTTAACTTATATGCAGAGTACATCATGAGAAATGCTGGGCTGGATGAAGCACAACCTGGAATCAAGATTGCCAGGAGAAATATCAGTAACTTCAGATATGCAGATAACACCACGTTTATGGCAGAAAGTGAAGAGTTAAAGAGCCTCTTGATGAAAGTGAAAGAGGAGAGTGAAAAAGTTGGCTTAAAGTCCAATATTCAGAAAACTAAGATCATGGCATCTGGTCCCATCACTTCATGGCAGATAGATGGGTAAACAGTGGAAAAAGTGGCTGACTTTATTTTTCTGAGCTCCAAAATTTCTTGCAGATGGTGATTTCAACAATGAAATTAAAAGCCACTTACACTTTGGAAAGAAATTTATGACCAACCTAGACAGCGTATTAAAAAACAGAGACATTACTTTGCCAAGAAAGGTCCGTATAGTCAAGAGTATGGTTTTTCCAGTGGTCATGTATGGATGTGAGAGTTGGACTATCAGAAAGCTGAGTGCCAAAGAATTGATGCTTTTGAGCTGTGGTGTTGGAGAAGACTCTTCAGAGTCCCTTGGACTGCAAGGAGATCCAACCAGTTCATCCTAAAGGAGATCAGTCTTGGGTATTCATTGGAAGGACTGATGTTGAAGCTGACACTCCAATACTTTGGCCACCTGATATGCAGAGCTGACTCATTGGAAAAGCCTATAATGCTAGGAAAGATTGAAAACAGGAGGAGAATGGGATGACAGAGGATGAAATGGCTGGTGGCATCATCGACTCGATGGCCATGGGTTTGGATGGACCCTGGGAATTGGTGATGTACAGGGAGAACTGGAGTGCTGCGGTTCATGGGCTCCCAAGGAGTCTGACAGGACAGCAAATGAAATGAATAGCGACTTGAATTTATTAGTTGTTCTAAAGATAAAGCAGAAGTAAATAATGGAATACTTTTAGAATATGTAGAATAAAAAAATAGAAATGATCATTTTCTTTTTTCTCCAATTTGTCCTTCTAATGTAAAATTTAGTTTTGATAAAGACTTCTGCTTTTGATTTTTAAGTTACCATCCATGTATACTAACACTGATCCTTTACCCTCATTATGAAGGCTAGAGAGTGAAATTTAATTAAACTGCTTCCTTCATTCAATAGCTGCATCTTGTGAGTTTAATTGACACTTGGTCAAAGCAATATTGACTTGATAAAATGAAATCTATTTCTAACCGCAACAGTTAAGGCTCCCATCTTCTTTTAATGAAAGGACCTAAGACCACTCTCAGCTGCACATAAAATCAATGGCAAACATTAATAAATGAATTAGCATCCGTTTTATTGGATCTCATTTTTTAACATTCTAATGCACTTATACTTAAGTGTATGGACGCCACTGTGAGCTCCAAATACTCATTCTCTCACTGTTTCTCTCTCTCGTGTACACACACACACACACACATACACACACACACACCTGTAACACTATTAAATTTCATAGAAGTCACAAGTCCCATATTCTAAAATGTATATTTGCATCTGCAGCAGGAACTCCAGGAGCTCCTTAAGAAGTGTACTTCTGTATAGCTGAGGAGCAGTCTCCTCTTATGAGATCAAGGATTCATACGTGGTTGTTTTTACTTTGAATTCTAGCATTTGTAATATCTAAAGCATGGGGCCAGTCCTACATGGACACAAATTGGAGAAACAATATGGATATATACACGGGAGTGTTATTTCTTGTTTAGTTAAACTGTCAAACACAAATTTAAGTATTCATTCTGCTGTTTTCTAGCTATTTGGTCTTTGACATGTTCTTTAATTTCTCTGACCTTAAATTTTCTTAACTAAGAGTTACTGTGGGATTCAGAAACTTAATGCATATAACGTTGTTTAGGACAGTGCAGTAAACCAGAATTTAAAGAAAAAAAAAGCTATTTTAGTTAAATAAAGGTACATAGAAGCTAGTATCTGGGGCTGGAAAGTAGAACCAAAGAGTCATAGATCTATAAAAAACAAAGCCAGGACTAAGCAAATGAAAACCTGCCAAAATATTTTGACCATTTTTAAGGATCACAATCAGTTTAATGAGACTGCTTTCAAGGTGGTTGAATATTAATAAAGCAGGCCTTTGAAAAGATGTTGAACAAATACTCTCATTATTCCATGCATTGTTTGCCTGAAAAGATGTTCTCTAACCATGAATTTATTTCTTGTATTTTATGTAAAGAAGAAAGAAGTCATAGTATCTTTAATGTGAAAACCAAAAAACTTTGTCTTAAAGTGTGCATCCTCAATGGGGAACCATTGGGTTAACACATGTCAAGTATATTTTCAAACAAATATATGGTTAGATCTGCTGATTTATCCTTATGTAAAAAGTATATAGATTAAAAGGTTTTAGTATAGATGGGTAATTCATTTTAAAGTACTGGTCTTATGCTTGTCTGATTCCTTTTAAAGCATGTGTTTGTACAGGCCATGGCATTTAGTTGTACTTTCATTTAACCTGGATAGAATTTAAGGGAAAACTCTGTTGTGAAAAGGTTGTTAATCTCCAATGACCCTAAAATCAGAGTAGAGTCTTGCCATGGAAAATCAATCTCTTCATGTAAGCAATTGGCCAGGTTTATGCTGAAGAGTGGGATCACAGCAATTACAGGCTTGTATTTTTTGGCAGAGAGACAAGCAAGGATAGATTTCCTCTGTTTTATGTTTGTGTTAATTTAACCTGTCAAAGTTAATCATCCTGTTGAAGAGCTGAAGCACCGCAATGTTGAGCACCAGTCAGCTGCCTAGTACTGTCCTCTTATTTCCATTTCTGCAGGAGACTTCCTGAGTGTCCTGTATTAAACGATCTGTCTCTTTCACTTTCCTTGTTTTTTTTTAATAGAATAATTAATAATCATATACTGTCTTAATGTATGATATGTTTGATTATTGTAATAATTTTAATAATATAAACCTGAAGTTTTTTCTGTTCCCTGATGCTTTTTTTTTTTAATTATAAGAGAAAAGAAAAACAGGCTATGGATACAAAAGTCACTTGCTGGATGATGTATCTAACAAAGTTGATATGTTTGTTGATTGACATTCAACATAGAACTGCTAAGAGAGGACAGTCTTTCTTCTAAGTATACGTATTTGCAAAGAAGAAAAGATTTTTCACTGTGTATATGGGGCAGGGAAGACTGTTCTTAAATCATTTCACTTTCCTCACAGTAAGAGCAAGAGTTAGAGTCTCTCTTTATGTCCTGAGATATCCTTATATTAACAGAGTTGTTGACTGACCTTCCATTGGACATAATTCCTTTTGATACTGAAGCCTATGAGTCTGTGTGGGAGAGAGCACTACTGGAAATATAAACATATCTATGATATGAATGTAGATTTCTCAGGGAAGTAATATAAGCCACTCCTATGAGAGGATTGTTTTTCATGAATATAAATGTCTTATAGAGCAAAGCAACTCTACAAGAATTACTTATAAAATAAGCAAATATATTAACCGAGTCTTCATTTTGTAAGTGATAATATTTGATTGTCTAAATTTTTTAGTTGCTGTGCCTTTCTTCCTACATATCCAGCTGTTTATCTGCCAAAAAATGCAAAGGAAAAGGAAGACTTTATAAATATATGTTTCAAAGTTATAAACCAGCATAGAACTGCTTAAGGTTGACCAAATCTTTCTTAATCTCTTTATTTACATGCCAATCCTTTACTTTAGCCCTCTACAATAATTCTACCCCTGCACCTACAGGCCTCCAAATGTCCTATCCTTATTTTTATATTATGACTTGAAATGTGTTTATTTAGTAAAACATGTATGCAAGTAGTGTTAATAGCACTATTTTAACAGTAAGAGTATGTATTCCAAAAAATACTTCCAAATTAATCTGTAAAGTTCTTCTATGTACATACGCCTCTTCTCATTCTGCTATGATTCTGGAAAATGTTGTCTGTCAAATAATTTTTCAACCTCTTCTTACCAAGGGATTATCAGTCTGAGCCTACCTGTAAGTCAGTGTCCTTGATCCATTTCCTGCCTTTCTCCTTATAGCACAGTTAGTACGAGTTACTCTAAATGTATGAGTTTTTCTCTTGAGTATAAATATAAGTTTACAAAAGACCTTTATCCACAGCTGTCATCTTAATTTTTAGAACATTGATTTTTTATGTTAATAGGAATTTGTGAATTAAGGTGGAAATATAACAGGGATTTAGGAGAAGAAATTCACTTCCAGAATTTCTAATATTATGTCTATAAGCTATTTTATAAATTTTTTAATAAAAGAATGCTAAATTCAAATTCATTATGAAAGGTGGTACCATACAATCTTTACGGCTCTCTTCTAGCCAATGTACCACACAAATTTTCTCTGTGAGACAGGGACTCTGCACAGAGTTCATTTTCCTCTTCAATATGTTAGCAGTGATCCAATAAAAGCTATTGTGTATCATTAAGATGACAATCAGAGTTGTTACCAGCATACTTTTATAGAATGTAAGCTCCCTAAGGCAAGCAGTCATGTTTGTCTTCTTCACGATTACATGTTCAGTAGGTAGAACTATGTATATAATATAATAAATATTTGCTACAAGACTGGGTGAAAGAGAGCATGAAGAAATAGAATTTACCTTGTATCTTCTCCATTTCTAAAATGAGTTGTGAATAACAAAAATCATTTTCTGTTACAATAAAAATATGTATCTTATAACAAAATTAATTTCATTGGACTCTTGAATTCTGAACTGGAAGCACTTAAGTAATTACTCAAGTTATATAAAACATTAATGGAAAAAATACCTTTTCAATTTGTTTTAAATATTTGGTGAAAGCATTTGGTAAATAAAATAGTAGACTTAAATCAATATTATGTTAATATTTCATTCTAAAATAATGAATATTAATTTTCATTTCTTATAAAACATCAGAAACAGTTTCATCTGTGGAGTGGGAAAATACATTAACACAGTTTATTCACTTCTAAATAATGCTTTAATGCAGTATTCAGTTCAGGTCAGTTGCTCAGTCGTGTCCAAATCTTTGCAACCCCATGAACTGCAGCACACCAGGCCTCCCTGTCCATCACCAGCTCCTGGTGTTTACCAGAACTCATGTCCATTGAGTCACTGATACCATCCAACCATCTCATCCTCTGTTATCCCCTTCTCTTCCTGCCCTTAATCTTTCCCAGCCTCAGGGTCTTTTCCAATGATCAGCTCTTCGCATCAGGTGGCCAAAGTATTGGAGTTTCAGTGCTTTGAAACTTCAACATCAGTGCTTCCAATGAACACCCAGGACAGATCTCCTTTAGGATGGACAGGTTGGATTTCCTTGCAGTCTTAGGGACTTTAAAGAGTCTTCTTCAACACCACAGTTCAAAAACATCAATTCTTTGGCTCTCAGCTTTCTTTATAGTCTCAACTCTCACATCCATACATGACAAATGATAGACTTGACTAGACAGACCTTTGTTGGCAAAGTAATGTCTCCGCTTTTTAAGGTGCTGTCTAGGTTGGTCATAACTTTCTTTCCAAGGAGTAAGTGTCTTTTAATTTCATGGCTTCAGTCACAATCTTCAGTGATTTTGGAGCCCAAAAAATAAAGTCAGCCACTGTTTCCACTGTTTCCCCATCTATTTACCATGAAGTAATGGGACTGGATGCCATGATCTTTGTTTTCTGAATATTGAGTTTAAGCCAACTTATTCACTCTCCTCTTTCATTTTCATCAAGAGGCTCTTTAGTTCTTCTTCACTTTCTGCCATCAGGGTGGTATCATCTGCATATCTGAGGTTATTGATATTTCCTCTGGAAATCTTGATTCCAGCTTGGGCTTCTTCCAGCCCAGAGTTTCTCATGATGTACTCTGCATAGAACTTAAATATTCAGGGTGACAATATACAGCCTTGACATACTCCTTTTCCTATTTGGAACCAGTCTGTTGTTCCATGTCAAGTTCTAACTGTTGCTTCCTGACCTGCATACAGATTTCTCAAGAGGCAGATCAGGAGTTCTTGTATTCCCATCTCTTTCAGAATTTTCCACAGTTTATTGTGACCCACACTGTCAAAGGCTTTGGCATAGTCAGTAACGCAGAAATAGATGTTTTTCTGGAACTCCCTTGCTTTTTTGATGATCCAGCGAATGTTGACAACCTGTTTCCTCTACCTTTTCTAAATCCAGCTTGAACATCTGCATGTTTACAGTTCATGTATTGCTGAAGCCTAGCTTGGAGAATTTTGAGCATTGCTTTACTAACGTGTGAGATTAATGCGATTGTGTGGTAGTTTGAGCATTCTTTGACATTGCCTTTCTTTGGGGTTGAAATGAAAACTGACCTTTCCACTCCTGTGGCCACTGCTGAGTTTTCCAAATTTGCTGATATATTGAGTGCATCACTTTCACGGCATCATAAGTTTCAGTTATTATATTAATGCAGTATAGACTCTTAATAATAATAACTGACACTTGTTTTGGTTACCTACTTTGGGTTAACAAATAAGCAGTCTGAAACAGCATATATTTATTACCACAGTTATGGGAGTTTTTAGTTTCTCATGAAGTTATCTAGATGTTGGCTGGAACTGCAGTGATCCAGAGGCTTAAGGCTACCATTCACCTTCAAGATGACTCACGTACATAGCTGTCAGCAAGTGACCTCTGGTCCTTGTAGACTGTTTTTAGAAGGAATACAGGAACTTTTCTTAGGCTTCCATTAGTTTCCAAATGATGTTGCATCATTTTTCCCCGAAGTAAGTCTATAAGCAAGAACAATAAATAACTCAGTGTCTTTTATAATGTACACTGAGAAGTCACATCCTCAGCCATTTCTCCCACATATTGTTGTTAGAAGCAAGTTATTAAGTAACAGTTAACATTCAAATTGAGGAGCATTGAGGTCCATTCAATATAAGTACATCAAAGATTCTGTGATCATATTTTAAAATAACACAAAGTATATATTACTTATGACTGTCTATCCTCCAAGGTGAATACATGAAAACTTACTTAATTCTCACTTCAACTTTATATTACATGTGTTATTTTAATCCATTTGCATATAAGAAACTGAGGCACAGAGAACCTAAGAGTATTTCCCAAGATCGCAAAGCTAAATTTCTTTGTCACAGTTTAAGCAAGGATTACTTGTTTCTAAAAAGTATGCTTTAAACACCTACCTCTGTAATTGTATTTGGCATTATCACAAGCAGGGTTTTTACTTCTTAAACTGTAAATCACAATTAATTGATTTGTCAATTTACTTTGAAATTTTGTCATTAAGAGCTTGTAGAAAAATAGCTAGTGCAAACTTCTCCTTTAATTTCAAGGAAATGCTATTTTTTTACTTAATTATATTTCACCTATATTTATTTGATTTCAATTATTTATTTCCTCTATTTCAGATATTTTTTATGATTTAACAGTGGTGAAATGCACAGTCTTAGAATTTAATCTGTATTGTATTACTTAACATTAAAGGATGTATTTATGTCATTCAAATAAAGCAGACACATACCTTTTCAATGTGACTGAAAGAAATATTTGCTAATTACTAAGTTATGATATTATATATTTATATATGTTTATACATGTATTCAGTAATACAAATATTTATTTTTCAAAATAAATTAGTTAAAATTCAAATATTAACAGAAATATATCCCAGAGTATCCTTTTCAGGGATTACATCCTTATTATTGTTTTTATAAGAAGAAGTCCTGGGTTTTCATTGGAAGGTCTGATGTTGAAACTGAAGCTCCAATACTTCGGCCACCTCATGCGAAGAGTTGACTCATTGGAAAAGACCCTAATGCTGGGAAGGATTGGGGGCCGGAAGAGAAGGAGATGACAGAGGATGAGATGTCTGAATGGCATCACCGACTCTATGGACATGGGTTTGGGTAGACTCCAGGAGTTGGTGATGGATAGGGAGGCCTGGCATGCTGCAATTCATGGGGTCGCAAAGAGTCGAACATGACTGAGCGACTGAACTGAACTGAACTGAAGAGGAAGTAATTTACAACAACATTAGAAGAATGTTGTCTGTGTAAGATTTCCTGTTGAATTCAAATTAGGAAATTTATATTGAGAGAGTTAAGTACATGTTAACTTTCCAAAGGAGACTTTGAAAGCATATCTCAGTGTTTTTAAATTTTCACAATAAAAGTAGAATATTCTTATAGCTAAGAATATTCTAGAAAGAAAAGTGACTCAGAAGGTAAGAGTAGCTAGTGATTCCTGTAGTTCTGAGGGAGGTGGTTCTAGATAGACTGAGGGAAAATCTGAGATGCAGCACTTAAACACTGGTCCTTTTTTGAATCTTGTGAAGGCTATCACCTGAGATGCAGCACTTAAACACTGGTCCTTTTTTGAATCTTGTGAAGGCTATCACCTATTGATTTTATCCTCCAAACTGATTCATGTGCATTAGCATTGAGAGAAAAGAAGAAACAGTTAATTTTCTTTACTATCTTGTAGATGATTCTCAACACAAAATGCTAGTTCACTTAAAAGTTGAAGGTCATTGAATGCAAGACCTGCTTCCCTAGTGTATTCCAAATAAATAAGAGTCAGATTTATTTGTACAGAACTATTTTTCTTGGGAAATGAGAATTATTGATTTATACTTCTTCCTGGTGTTTGTCTCTCACCTGCTTCCTGCTTAAGTGAGAGTAAATGTGAATGAGAAAAGAAATTCTGCCTTTTCATAGCTAAGATGTCACACACCTGTGGTACAGAAAAATAAATTGTTTTCAAACTTCCCTATCTTCTCTGGCTTAATATTTAATTTTGATATTTTGTTTGAAGGAATTTAACGTAATTGAAAGGGAAAGTGAAAATTGCTCCTTCTCTCCAACTTTTTGTGACCCCATGGACTATACAGTCCACGAAAATCTCCAGGGCAGAACAATGAAGTAGGTAGCCTTCACCTTCTCCAGGGGATCTTCCCGACTGAGGAAATGGACCCAGGTGTTCCACATTGCAGGCAGATTCTTTACCAACTGAGCCATCAGGAAAGTCCCTAAAGTAATTGAGACATTTCTAATTTGTTCTGTGTATTATTTTATTCATTGTAATTCATAAATATGATTGAATTTGAAAAATAGCCATGCTTTATTAAAAATCTAATTTTACTTACATTGTGTAATCTTCTGAATAGTCAAATCACCTTCAAAGCATATAAGTATACAACTATTTTTACTTTCGATTGTTTTTTTTTTTCATTATTGATATAAAATAAACTTTGGTTCTTGGGAACTTTGGGGGGAAGAGAAAGTTTCTATCTTTCAGAATCCTTCCTCTGTAACTATATTTACAACCAGTCACACAAACTTTTTTATAATGGACATTTAACCTAATTAAAATACAATACAATAAAAAATGTACTTCCTTAGTAACACTGACCACATTTCAGCTCCTCAAACAGCCTGTGTGGCTTGTAGCTACCATATTTGACAGTGCAGTCATCAGACGTTTCCATAATCATAGAAAGTTCAACTGGACTTCTATACAATACATGTGAATGCCTTTGGAGAATAAAATCAAATAGATGATAACCTTTACTAACTCCAAAGAAGAATCAGTGTAGAAGCCACTTTCACTATTTTCACCATTTACATGTGAAGTCTTAATAATTTAGAGACAGTAATTCTAGCTTTCTTATGAATTATTGTTCTTATTTTGAACTGTTTTTCTCTCTTGTTAAAACACATCTCTAGTTTGAATTTATGTTTGTGATGACAAACATTATACTCAAAATCTCATATTGTTTTCTGATTTATCTGAAATATTTGTCAAAGATCTTGAATATTGAATTACTTAGTTCTTTTTAACAGTGGAGAGAATTTTTAATTACTAGGTGTTGAATTTAGAAGATATGATTTATTTTGTTCATTTCTTAATTGTTTAGCTTAGCTCTTATAGAATCTGTCTATAATAAAGTAAATGGGCAGAGACGCTTAAGATTCTGTATTGTTTTTGCAGATTTTTGCAGAAGCCCTATTTAGGTAAAACAAGATTATGCAGTCTTGCAAACTGTAAACACCTACCTCATAGCAAACATTCAATTAATAATTAGTTTCTGTTTAATTAATTGATTCTGATATTATGGAGGTAAAAATAATTTTGATTTACTCTTTTATGATCTCATGCTCTTGAGGCAGGGAGAAATACTCATCTAGAGATTAGTATATAAATAAAAACTACTGTACAGACTTCCCTTGTGGCTTCCCTGATGGCTCAGACAGTAAAGAATCTGCTTGTAATGCAGAAGACCTGGGTTCAATCCATGGGTCAGGAAGATCCCCTGGAAAAGGGAATGGCTACCCACTGTAGTGTTCTTGTCTGGAGAATTACAATCCATGGTTCACAGAGTCAGAAATGACTGAGCAACTAACACATGTACACATATATAGTATGTTGTAATAGGTATATATAGTATGTGTATGTGTATGAGAGAGTATTGTAATGCCAGGTCACCACTTTATATTGTGTGACCTGACAAATATTATTTATGTGTTCAAACCCTATTTTGCAAATAAGTAAAAGGAGAAATTACCATTATTCAAGTAATATGAAAAAATGCCTTCAAAACACTTAATACAGTGTCAGAAATACTCAAAAAATACTGTTTTATTATTATTCATCATTTATAATAACAATAATATAACAGTCACAAATAAATTGTAGTATATTTTTATGAATATTTTGTAACATGGAAGTACAAACTATGTAGACATCCAGTGTTTTATATATTTTTAAGACAAACTCAGAAATATTTGGAAATGAATAAATGTATAACTATATTTATGTTTATGCCATAGTTATAAAATATTTACTAATATATTATAAATGGAATAAATGGTTAAGAATAATATCCTCATGAAATTCTATTTATTTTCGTAGACTAGTAGAAAAGCCAGGTTCATGGACAACCAAAAACTCAACAAGCGCATCTTTCACTTTTATGCTTTTAACTTTTTTTTGTACTTGTCTTTCTTCTGTAAATATATCTCCACCTCTTAAATTAACCATTCTTCTTGGACAGATAGCTCAGTTGGTAAAGAATCTGCCTGCAGTGCAGGAGACCCTGGTTCGATTCCTGGGTTGATCCCCTGGAGAAGGGATAGACTACCCATTCCAATATTCTTGGGCTTTGCTTGTGGCTCAGCTAGTAAAGACTCTACCTGCAATGCGGGAGACCTGGGATCCATCCCTGGGTTGGAAAGATGCCTGGAGAAGGGAAAGGCTGCCCACTCCAGTATTCAGCCTGGAGAATTCCATGGACTGTGTAGAACCAGGTGGTCACAAAGAGTCAGATATGACTGAGTGACTTTCACACTTCACTTGGACAGAGAGCCTGGTGTGCTACAGTCCATGGGATGGCAAATACTCAGGTATGACTGAGCACACACACTTCATATAAAATACTATGTGTTTTACTTATGTTTTGCATGAATAGATTATGTGTTCATATTTAATCATTCTGTCTATGCCATGCTTAGTACAGTACTTGTTCATCTAACATGGCTAACAGAATTTTTTGAATGAGTAAAATCTGAGAATATCGCAGTGGTTAGTTATTGCTTCACAATAAACCAGTCCCAAACTAAGTAACTTAAAGTAACAACCTTTTATTATTGTTTATGTGTTTAATAAGCTGAATTCCTTATGCAACCATGGGTAGCTCTGAGTTGGGTGGGTAGATTTACTGCTCTTGGTTGGCCTAGCATTATTTGGGCCTTCACTGGACCAACTAAGCTTACCTACTTTTGACCACTGATTCTCCTCATCACCCAGCAGTCTAGCATGTGCTTACCTTCATGGTGGCTGAGCAGGGTGTTAAAAGACGGAAAACCTCTTGTGGTTTAGGCTCAGAACCTCAAGGCATGCATATCCTTGTTCTATGTTCTATTTGACCAGAAAAAAAGAAAATTGCAGGGTTTATTATCTTAATAGAAGATGAAGCACAGTCACACTGAAAGGTCATAGATACAGAAAGTGAAATAATTGAAACTATTTTTGTAAATAATCTACCACAGGCTAGTCTTTTCCTGGCCTGTTCTTACCTCAGGAAGCTGGCATTATGAATGCTGTAAAAGAAAATTCTGTGACTCCCTGGATTGCTTGTTGTCTTCACAGGCGAGGTACCAGCAGGGAAAAGAGGGCAAGGAGTGTGAATTTGTGGATATCTATTTTTGTACTTCTGTCTCTGTTGAGCTGCTGTGGATTGGCTTTGTTCCTTAACCAAGGAGCAATAATTCTTTAGTGCTCACTTAAAAGTATATATCTTCTCTCTGGATTCTGCTATTTGCTTTATCTCCTTGCCCGTCAAAACTTTGACTGCAAAAACTCTGTGGCTGCCAAATTTTGCCAATCTCTGGATTCTTTCTCACCTTGCCTACTTCTTTATTCTTTTAAAAACAAAACAAAACAAAAAATGAAAAAGCTGATCACAGCTTCCTAAATAATCCAGGATTTAACTTTCATCAGTTATCTCATTGAGTATGTTGTTCATTTCCTGCTGAAATCCTCACACAGGTACAATGCTTATAACTTTTATATTCAGTTGAGGTATCTTTAAGAAATTAACACTTAGTCAAAGAATTACATGTACCCAGATTTTTTCATGTATTTTCATTTTGTGAGCCTTGAAATCATAAAAGCACATAGCAAAGCAAATGTATGTATCTGAATAGTCAAATGGTTATGATAAAATAATCATTGATACTTAAAATTACAGATTATCCATTTGAATCTTGCCTCATGTCTGCATCTTTCCAGAAACAATTGAAAATATTTAAAAAAATATTTTAATAACATATATTTACTTTTCACAGTCCTAGAGAACGGGAACTCTAAAATCAGTTTGCCAGCATGGTTGAGTTCGGGTGAGAGTTTTATTCCTGACTGGCAGATGACTGCCTTCTTGTATTCTAGCAGGCAGAGAGAGCTCTGGTGCCTCTTCCTCTTCTTGTAAAGGCACTAATTGCATCAGGAGGGCTCCACTTTGATGATCTCATCCAAACCTAATTACTTCAATTTGAAATAATTCAATTGTATAGATTCAAGTCTCAGATCAACTATTTATTTGTGACTTTCTTGTATCTTTGATATGAGACTTACCTTATAAGATTATGATGAAAATTAGGCATGCATGCATGCTAAGTCACTTCAGTTATGTCCGACTCTTTGCGACTCTATGGGCTGTAGCCCTCCAGACTCCTCTGTCCATAGGATTCCCCAGACAAGAATACTGGAATGGGTTGTCATCCCCTCCTTCAGGGGATCTTCCCAATCCACGGATAGAATCCACATCTCTTATGTCTCCTGCATTGGCATGTGGGTTCTTTACCACTAGTGCAATCTGGGAAGCCCCAAGGAGAATTATATGTAATATTAAATATAAATTGTTTGAAGAATATCTGAGAAATTTTAGCTGCTTAATAATTTTATCTATTAGTATACCAATAGCAGTAGCATTAATTGTAGAATAAAAACCCTGGTTAAGAAATGTTTGAGTATGAACACATATATACACATGTATAATCTTCATATTATTTTCCACACTATGATTCTCAAATTTTATGACATAAATTAATCATTCTACTTTTATAAAATATTTTAGATATTCCTAATATCTACCTATAAAAATGGCCCTATAATCAAAATCTTTGCACATAATTATTTTGTAATTAAGATTATTACAAAAAAGGAGACCCAAGGAATTTTAATTGTTAGAGCAAATTATGCAAACTTAAAAAATATCTTACGTATATATTCTTATTGCTGTCCAGTTTCACTTGACTGCTTAAACCGTTATGACTCAAGTATGAAGGGCCTCATTTACTACAGCAACATACATGTCATCATTTTGAAAGTGTTTACTAATCTTATAGATGGAATAACATGATTTGTATTGTTCTGTGTGTTGTGGGGAGATCTTTTGTATTAGATGCAGCCCCATATTCTACGAGAAGTTTGATTTTTTAAAAATTTTAAGCCAGACATTTTTTCTATGTACTTGTTAACCAGTAGTATTTTCTTCTACTCTGAAATAGCCACTTCTGTCATTTGGCTCTTTATGTACTGCACCCATAGTGTTTGAATACTAATACTCCAGCTTAATATTATTTCTCACCTCTCAAGGTCTATATTTTATATAGCAATTTCCTGGACTTTGATGCTAGATTTAACCTCTTCAGTGCATGCACTTACACCATTGAGGCTCACTCTGCTTGGAATGTTCTTTTCAGAAGCGTTGCTCACTGTCATTACCACATTGCTCTGTAAAGACCAGTGACAGCCTGTGGTTTGATTTATCGAATTGTGCTGACATGGTTGTTTTATTTCTGGGACATTGTGTTTGTAGTTCATGACAAGAGAAGACATGTTTCCTTTTTTACCATCTCATTTCAAATAGCAAAATAATGTTTTGCTATTTGTAGTACAGAGCTTTATTTAAAATGCCTCTAGGCATAGTGGAAGGACTGATGTATAACTAAAGGGAAGTTTGGCTTCTTTGATTCCAATTTTAAATATAGATATCTGAAAACCAGTATATATAACAGATAAAAATTGTATGATAAGAAATAAAGCAACATTAGGAATTGTGTTGAATAGTTTTCTCTACTGAGGTGTATATACTACCAAGAAAAGGTTTACAAAATGTCTCTGGATCACTGTAACAGAATTCAGCTAGGTAAATCCAAAAATAATTTATAAGGAAGGGGAGTAAAAATTATTGAGGTCAGTTTTCACAGAGACAGATGTGAACTTGAGCATGGATTCCAGTGAGTGATGTTTCATGTAAGTTGTTTATATACAGAGACATAAACAAACCTTTGTGTTCAGAGTCAGGAATCGGGGTGGATTCAATATTAGCTCAGATTGTCCCTCCATATACTGACAATGGTTTCCTTTGCAGAACAAGAATCTATTGTTATTAAATGAAAATATTTAGGGGCTTTAAAGATGTCACTCAATATGATATTTATTATGTGCTTACTGTGTATTAGCACTGGGCACAGGCTTTCAATTACAATTTCAGTTACAACCCTGTGTGTTACACGTATGATATAGTAATAAAGATGATGAAGGGAATTAAATAATATAAAAACAGTGACTATGGAAATTAGTATGTCCTATTCCAAAGACATTATTTTCCCACTGTGACACATTTTCCAGAAAGAGATTTATTTCATAGAAATCTGAGATATCTTTATAATACACTATTTTAAAAACTTATGTTCTCAAGGGCAAATTTGTTATAAAGGGAACTCTCCTACACTGTTGGTGGGAATGTAAACTAGTACAGCCACTATGGAAAACAGTGTGGAGGTTCCTTAAAAAGCTGCAAATAGTCCTGCCATATGACCCAGCAATCCCACTGCTGGGCATATACACCGAGGAAACCAGAATTGAAAGAGCAACCTGTACCCCAATGTTCATCGCTGCATTGTTTACAATAGTCAGGACATGGAAGCAACCTAGATGCCCATCAACTGATGAATGGATAAGAAAGCTGTGGTACATATACACAATGGAATATTACTCAGCATTAAAAAAAAAATTCATTTGAATCAATTCTACTCAGATGGACCGAACTGGAGCCCATTATCCAGAGTGAAGTAAGCCAGAAGCAAAAACAACAATACAGTATATTAACACATATATATGGAATTTAGAAAGACAGTAATGAGAACCCAACATGCGAGACAGCAAAAGGAACGCAGATGTATAGAATAGACTCGTGGACTCTGTGAATGAGGGAAAGGGTGGGATGATATGGGAGAATGGCATTGAAACATGTTAATTATCATATGTGTAATCAATCGCCAGCTCAGGATTGATTCTCGGGGCTGGTGCATCGAGATTCCCCGGGGGGAGGGAGGAGGGAGGGGGGAGGGAGGGGTTTCTGGAGGGGGAGCATATGTAAACCCATGGTGATATCATGGCATTGTATGACAAAAACAATAAAAGGGAGGAAAAAAAAAAGAGATGAGGATGATGAAGATGCAATACTGAATACCTCATATGCCATAGACATTTCAATATATACTTCATATACCTTACTTCATTAATTTTCAAAAGAGCCATTATCACAGAAGCAATGTTATGCACACTTTACAAGACGAAGAAACAAGAGCTTACATACCTCACCACTCATGATCATCCTAGCTAATAAATATCTCTGCCAAAGTTAAGACATATGGCTTATTCACACATTACCGTAATTATTATAATTCTACATAGTAATATGTACTAAATGAAAATCACTAAAGTGTACATGAAAAACATATCACAGGCCAAAAAGCATATTACACATGTAACACAGTTCAGTTGCTCAGTCGTGTCCCGACTCTTTGCAACCCCATGGACCGCAGCACACCAGGCTTCCCTGTCCATCACTCCTGGAGGTTGCTCAAAATCATGTACCTCAAGTGAGTGTTGCCATCCATCCATCTCATCCTTTGTTGTCCCCTTCTCCTCCTGCCTTCAATCTTTCCCCACATCAGGGCCTTTTCAAATGAGTCAGCTCTTCGCATCAGGTGGCCAAATTATTGGAGCTTCAGCATCAGTGTGTCCAGTATATTCAGGACTGATTTCCTTAAGATGGACTGGTTTTGTCTCCTTGCAGTCCAAGGGACTCTCAAGAGTCTTCTGCAATGCCACAGTTCAAAATCATCAATTCTTTGGTGCACAGCTTTCTTTTTATTTCTTTCTGTACATTATTGTGTTGGTTTTGCCATACACTGACATGAATCCGCCATGGGTATACATGTGTTCCCATTCCAGAACCTCCCTCCCACCTCCCTTCCGATTCCATCCCTTTAGGTCACTCTGGTGCACCAGCCCTGAGCACCCTATATCGTGCATCAAACCTGAGCTGGCGATTCATTTCACATATGATAATTTACATGTTTCAATGCCGTTCTCCCATATCATCCCTCCCTCACCCTTTCCCATAGAGTCCAAAAGACTGTTCTATGCATCTGCATCTCTTTTACTGTCTCACATACAGATTTATCATTACCATCTCTATAAATCCCATATGGTCCAACACTCACATCCATAGGTAACTGCTGGAAAAAGTATAGCTTTGAATAGACGGACCTTTGTTGGCAAAATGATGTCTCTGATTTTTAATATGCTGTCTAGGTTGGTCATAGCGTTCCTTACAAGGATCAAGTGCTTTTAATTTCATGACTGCAGTCACCATCTGCAGTGATTTTGGAGTCCAAAAAGGTAAAGTTTGTCACTGATTATATTGTTTACCCATCTGTTTTCCATGCAGTGCTGGGACTGGATCCTATGATCTTAGTTTTTTGATGTTGAGTTTTAAGCCACCTTTTGGACTTTCCTATTTCATTTTCATCAAGAGGCTTTGTAGTTCCTCTTGACTTTCTTCCATAAGGGTGGTGCCATCTGCATATCTGAAGTTACTGATATTTCTCCTGGCAGTCTTGATTCCAGCTTGTGCTTCATCCAGCTCAGCGTTTCTCATGATGCACTCTGCATGTAAGTTACATAAACAGGGTGACATATACAGCTTCAACATACTCCTTTCCTGATTTGGAATCAGTCTGTTGTTCTATGTCCAGTTCTAACTGTTGCTTCTTGACCTACATACAGATTTCTCAGGAAGCAGGTCAGGTGGTCTGGTATTCCCATCTCTTTAAGAATTTTCCACAGTTTGTTGTGATCCACACAGTCAAAGGCTTTGCAATATTCTATAAAGCAGAAATAAATGTCTTTTTTTTAGGAATTCTCTTGCTTTTTCTATGATCCAGCAAATGTTGGGAGAAGGCAATGGCACCCCATTCCAGTACTCTTGCCTGGAAAATCCCATGGAAGGAGAAGCCTGGTACACTACAGTCCATAAGGTTGCTAAGGGTCAGACACAACTGAGCAACTTCACTTTCATTTTTCACTTTCATGCATTGGAGAAGGAAATGGCAACCCAATCCAGTGTTCTTTCTTTCTTTTTTTTTTTTTTTTACTTTATTGTGCTGGTTTTGCCATACATTGACATGAATCTGCCATGGGCATACATATGCTCCCCCTCCAGAACCCCCTCTCCCTCCTCCCTCCCGATTCCCTCTCCCTGGGTCATCCCAGTGCAACAGCCCAGAGCATCAAACCTGGGCTGGCGATTGATTTCACATATGATAATTAACATGTTTCAATGCCATTCTCCCATATCATCCCACCCTTGCCCTCTTCCACAGAGTCCACGAGTCTGTTCTATACATCTGCGTTTCTTTTGCTGTCTCGCATGCAGAGTTCTTATTACCATCTTTCTAAATTCTATATATATGCGTTAGTATACTGTATTTTTGTTTTTCCTTCTGGCTTACTTCACTCTGTATAATAGGCTCCAGTTCCGTCCACCTGAGTAGAACTGATCCAAATGAATTCTTTTAATGGCTGAGAAATATTCCATTGTGTATATGTACCACAGCTTTCTTATCCATTCATCAGTTGATGGGCATCTAGGTTGCATCCATGTCCTGGCTATTGTAAACAATGTGGCTATGAACATTGGGGTACATGTGGCTCTTTGAATTCTGGTTTCCTCGGTGTGTAGCCCAGCAGTGGGATTGCTGGGTCATATGGCAGTTCTATCTGCAGTTTTTTAAGGAATCTCCACACTGTTCTCTATAGTGGCTGTACTAGTTTGCATTCCCAACAACAGAATAAGTGTGTTCCCTTTTCTCTACATCCTCTCCAGCATTTATTGCTTGTAGACTTTTGGATGGCAGCCATTCTGACTGGTGTAAAGTGGTTTTGATTTGCATTCCTCTGATAATGAGTGATGTTGAGCATCTTTTCATGTGTTTGACAAAGGAGGCAAGACTATACAATGGAGAAAAGACAACCTCTTTAACAAGTGGTGCTGGGAAGACTGGACAGCCACTTGTAAAAGAATGAAACTAGAACACTTTCTAACACCATACACAAAAATAAACTCAAAACTGATCAAAGATCTAATCATAAGACCAGAAACTGTAAAACTCCTAGAGGATAACATAGGCAAAACACTCTTCAACATAAACCAAAGCAGGATCCTCTATGACCCACCTCCCATAATATTGGAAATAAAAACATGAATAAACAAATGGGACCTAATTAAAATTAAAAGCTTTTGCACAACAAAGGAAACTATAAGCAAGGTGAAAGGTAGCCTTCAGAATGGAAGAAAATAATAGCAAACAAAGCGACGGACAAACAATTAATCTCAAAAATATACAAGCAACTCCTGAAGCTCCATTCCATGATTCTTTATAGTTCTAATAATGATCAGTTGTTG
>ML663009.1:39321905-39579296 GCA_007570785.1 Antilocapra americana
ATTAAAAGCTTTTGCACAACAAAGGAAACTATAAGCAAGGTGAAAGGTAGCCTTCAGAATGGAAGAAAATAATAGCAAACAAAGCGACGGACAAACAATTAATCTCAAAAATATACAAGCAACTCCTGAAGCTCCATTCCAGAAAAATAAACGACCCAATCAAAAAGTGGGCCAAAGAACTAAACAGACATTTCTCCAAAGAAGACATAAAAATGGCTAACTCCAGTGTTCTTGCCTGGAGAATCCCAGGGATGAGGGATCCTAGTAGGCTGCCATCCATGAGGTAGCACAGATTTGGACACGACTGAAGCAACTTAGTAGCAGTAGCAGCAGCAGATGTTGGCATGTGATCTCTGGTTCCTCTGGCTTTTCTAAATCCATCTTGAACATCTGGAAGTTCATGATTTATGTACTGCTGAAGCCTGGCTTGGAGAATTTTGAACATTACTTTGCTAGCATGTGAAATGAGTGCCATTGTGCAGTAGTTTGAACATTTTTGGCATTGCCTAGTTTTGGGATTGGAATAAAAACTGACCTTTTCCAGTCCTATGCCTGACAGTCCTGTGACATCACCCATGTCACTTTCATTATATCCTTGGGGTTAATGAAGTCCTGACAATATAATGTTCTTCTCCTTGCTCCCTTGCAACTTGGATAGCCCCAAATACTTATCTCATATTTTTTAAAGAAAAATCAGAGCTTTATGTACAATGACAATTGAGAAAAAAACAATATAGTGAAGAATCCAGGAGATTAAATATCACTCTTATAACACACGTCTCAAAAGTCTATATTCTTAACACTCTAACATTTCAGGAGGTGAATGTTTTGTTACTTCAGTATTTTCTCTTAATGCTGTTCAACATAGTTGCATTTAATTTTTCTGTTGAATTAACTGCCTCCTCCTTTGCATGCTTCACCAAAGTCTGTCTAAATTAGGAGTGGAAGATTCACACAAATACATGCGTGTCTCAGCTAGTGAACCTCAATTTGCTGATTGGCTGAGACACATTCTAGCTCTCATTAGAAACCTAGATTGCTGGAAATGTTTCACTCTTTATCTACCAGAGGAAAAACAGTTGGAGCTTGCTATGCTGCACTGCATTCTAAGGCAGGCTAATCAATCTAATTCCGTCTAAACCTATTTACCCTGTCCAAGAGATACGCTAATAAGGAATGCCAGTAACTCCTAGCTCTTGACACTGCTCTCCAAAAGTGTGTTAATGAACCAATTTAAAGGGACATTCTTGACATTTGCAAATTAGTTTAACTTGCTTGTTGGGGCAGCTTTGCATTGCACTAAACTGATATGGTCATCAATTAAACCATTCCTTCATGCGAGGTTTTAATATATATGCTTCAGAAAAGTTTAAAAGATCTTAATCATTGAATATGTTCATGCTGTCATCTAGTATTTTTAAAGTTCTTTGTTCATTTATTGTACTGAAGTTTAGAATTTTAAAAATATTGCTCCTTTGATCTCCACAGTAATATCGGTCACTTGTGACGATATCTATCCCCAGACGAAAGGAGCAGGATTTTCACTGACGTGCGTATTGTCAACAATTATAGGGAGTTCAGTTTTTCACCAGAAGGTACAGATGCTGGGTTTGGTGATGGAGAAAATGGACTAGCAAAAATCAAACAAATGATTAAAATTTTATTTATTTTCAAATATATGAAATAAACCATTAGCTATTGAGAAAATTAATGAATATAATGGAGAGTTTATTCTGTCTGAGTTAAATTGATGCTTAATAGTAATATCAAAAGCATTAAATCAAAAGATCATAGGAGATGGTTGTCGATTTGCCTTAGGTAGATGCCTTTGGTAGACAGTTGAAAGACAACACCACATAAAGCTAAGAATATTAAAAATATATGCGTTCGGTGAAAAGGTTTACTAGAAAAATTCAGTTGTCAGCAAGGAAAACACTATGGAAATGTGTCTTTCTTCAACTGAGATCGAAGTAGAAAAAACAAATGGACAAAAAAAAAGCTTGTATCTTCAAATGTAAACATAGATCCACTCTCTTATGTGTTCAGTTTCTTTGATTCTTATACAGTGCTTATAAAGTCTTATATGGTCAGCTTAATCTGCAAGCTGCCAGACTAATTAAAAAAATGGGTTTAGCAGTCCTCTGTGGAGGAATATACCCTCAATCCTTACCCATAGACTTCTTTTTGCAGATGTGAACCAGTAATGATTTAGCTATGAGTCCACAATCTGAAATAATGAAAAATAAAAAAGCAACATGAAACCGATGGCTATTTATGAAATCAGAAGCAATAACATATGTAACAATTCCATTTCCAAGTGATAAAAATTAGTTTGTAATTCATCAATTGTAACATGTTTAAAAATGCATATTGTTAAAGAAAGAACTAAGAATGAACATGGCAAAAAATAAAGCAGATTAGAGAAAAGAAACACATAGAATTTCTAGTTAATCAGTAAAATTAAAAATCAGCTTATGGAATTAACATTAGATTAACAAACCAGGAACATGGTTGATAAAACTGAAGATGAATTTGAAGATATTAATCAGAATGGTGTTCCTTACTGTCACAGAGGGTAAAAAAATATGTCTGCAGTGCTAGAGACCTGACTTTGATCCTGGGTCAAGAAGATCCCTGGAGAAGAGAATGGCTACGCACTCCAGTATTCTTGCCTGAAGAATTCCATGGACAGAAGAGTCTGGCAGGCTGTACTCCATGTGGAACAATGAACTGATTCAAAATTGGGAAAGGAGTATGTCAGGGCTGTATATTGTCACCCTGCTTATTTAACTTATATGCAGAGTATGTTATGTTAAATGCCAGTCTGTGTGAAGCTCACGCTGGAATTAAGATGCTTGGAGGAATATAAAAACACTTCAGATATGCAGATGATACCACCATGGTGCCAGAAAACAAAGAGGAACTAAAGATCCTCTTGATGAAGGTGAAAGAGGAGAGTGAAAAAAACTGGCTTAAAACTCATAATTCAAAAAACTAGGATTATGGCATCTGGTCCCAACCCTTTATGACAAATAGATGGAGGAAAAACAGAAACAGTGACAGACTTAATTTTCTTGGGCTTCAGAATCACTGCAGGTGGTGACTGCAGCCATGAAATTAAAAGTTGTTTGCTCCTTGAAAGAAAAGCTGTGACAATCTTAGCGTATTAAAGATATCAGTTTGTCAACAAAGTTCCATTTAGTCAAAGCTGTGGTTTTTCCAGTAGTCATGTATGTGTATGAAAGTTGGACCATCAAGAAGGCAGAGTGCCGAAGAATTGATGCTTTGAAACTCTAGTGTTTGAGAAGACTCTTAGAGTCCCTTGGACTTCAAGGAGATCAAACCAGTCCATCCTAAAGGTAATCAATCCTGAATATTCATTAAAAGTTAATTATAATCTTTACTAGAGTGGTAGGTCTGGAGACAAAGCCAAGTTATGTTTTTTTTTTTTAGTATATTTTTATCTGCCTCTCTGAGACTAAGTGGTACATAACTGTTGGAATTGTAATCATCTGCATTTATGTTAAATGAAAAATACTTGCAAACTCAAATGATATGGGAAAAATACAGAACAACCTTAAAATTGTATTTTTCAAAAAGTAAATAAATGCTTTCTATATACTTCTCTTGCACTTCCTTTCTAACTTGCTTAATATTTGTGTTTGCAGTGGATCTTCACATATTCATAATCTGGCTAAAAGACATATTAATCTATTCTGCTTTAAGCTTTCTTCATTGATATGAAAAACAAAAAAGGAATACTATTATTTACTGTTCATCCTTAGTTCAGGATCATTACATTTGAACTTTCACTTCTAATAAGATTTTTTAAAAAGTTGCCAAGTGAGCCATAGTTCAGCTTGAGTTAGTAAATATGCAGTAAGATTCTATTCAATTTTACTATTGTATACAATGTTTTTTCCAGTCAGCATTGTTCTTCTATATGATATGATTCTAATTTGTCAGTATTCTTTGTGAAAATCATCTGCATTTAATTTGAAATATCTTTCTTAAATTTTAGATGTTGAGCTTTTTAAATAAAAAAATAATATTTGCAATTCTCAGGTTAAAAATCTATGTGAAGTTATAATGGTATCTTTGTTCATTTTAAGTATATATCTACTACCCAATGACATGTAATTATTATTTTTATTTTGTCATTAGTAAACATTATAGAGTTATTAAAATAATGATGATATAATTGAGTGTTATCTGGTTATACCACCATTTGTTGCACTACTTTAATTTTCTGGTTGTATGATCATTAGCATCATTGCTAATATCCATTTGGTGCTTCAATGTCAATTCTGCTTACAGAAACTGACAAATCCTGGAGAATATCTATGTGAGTCCTATATTCTGTCATGTCATATAATTCTGTCTTTCAGCTGAATTTTTCTTTCATCCACCCTTTCTTTCTGGCACCTTATGCTTTTGAAATAATTTTTAAAAGGAATGAACAACAATGATATACATATATATGATGACCTTTAATGCTTTCATTAATTATTCTATAAATATTGTTCCTTCTGAGAATTATTTTCATGAATTCTTATTTATCCTGATCAAGGAAGCTAGACATTACCTTGGATACTGCATTCATTCCCCAGTGCTTCTTCCTTGTTTCATCTCTAGATCTAACATAATGATTTTATTGACTCTGGTCTTTAGTAAAGTATTGTAATTTTTTGTTTTCTTTTTTGTTGTTGTTCAATCGCTCAATATGTCCCGACTCTTTGTGACCCCATGGACTGCAGTATGCTAGGCTTCCCTGTCCTTCACCATCTCCCAGAGTATGTTCAAACTCATGTCCACTGAGTCAGTGATGCCATCCAACCATCACATCCTCTGTCCTCCTGTTTTGCTCCTCTATTCAGTCTTTCTTAGCATTAGGGTCTTTTCTAATGAAAAGTTGATGTTTTTGAACTGTGGTGTTGGAGAAGACTCTTCAGAGTCCCTTGGACTGGAAAGAGATCCAAGAAGTGCATCCTAAAGGAGATCAGTCCTGGGTGTTCATTGGAAGGAGTGATGTTGAAGCTGAAACTCAAATACTTTGGCCACCTCATGCCAAGAGCTGCCTCATTGGAAAAGACTCTAATGTTGGGAAGAATTGGGGGCAGGAAGAGAAGGGGATAACAGAGGATGAGATGGCTGGATGGCATCACTGACTCGATGGACATGGGTTTGGGTAGACTCTGGGAGTTGTGATGGACAGGGAGGCCTGGTGTGCTGCAGTTCATAGGGTCACAAAGAGTCAGACACAACTGAGCGACTGAACTGAACTGATGTATAGTATCATGTCATCTGTAAACAGCGACAGTTTAACTTCTTTTCCTATTTGGATTCCTTTTGTTTCTTTTTTTTTTTCTCTGATTGCTGTAGCTAGGACTTTCAAAATTTGTTGAATAATAGTACTGACAATTGACACCCTTGTTTTGTTCCTAATTTTAGAGGAAATGCTTTCAGCTTTCCACCATTGTGAATGATTTTAGCTTTAATTTGTCATATATGTCATATATCTTTTTGAATTAGGGTTTTCTGAGATGTATGACCAGGTGTGGGATTGCATACAACACAGGAAACTCTTTTCAATATTCCATAATCACCTATATGAGAAAAGAATCTATAAACCAATAGACAACTGTATATGTATAATAGATTCCCTTTGTTTGCATCTGAAACTAATACTTCATTGTAAGCCATTATATCCTTTGGGGCCATATTTTTCTCCAAATATATGTGCAGGAGTGGGATTGCAGGGTCATACAATGGCTCTATTTTTGTGTTTAAAGGATCCTCCATACTATTCTCCATAGTGGCTGTACCACTTTCCTTACTCCAATAAAATTTTTAAAAGAAATTGAATAAGAATACTTCTTGTCTATTTTTTTTTTGGTTTATTTTTCTGTTAGTCCAGCAACTTAAAATTATTTCAAATATCTGTTACATAAATTACTATATTTTATTTTTTAAACTTTGGTAAAATGTTTATTTCATTTTCTTTGAAACTTCAGAAAATCATAACAGATAAAAATCGATGTGAATGTGAAAAAAATGTAAATGTCTTTTTGTACTTTCTTAGTCTACCAGGATTTCACTGTGGACACATACATTTGGATGAGGAAATTTTTCAGTTTCTGTAACTAACATAACCTTCTTGTTACACCTCTGTCTCACTAAATGGAGAGGTTTAGGGGAATTAAAATTTGCCAATTAAATTATTTCATTTCTTTCAGGTTTAAATGCCTATATTTAAAAGAAGCAACTATTGATTAAAAATATAATTCTTTCCATCAGTCAAGAGTATATTTGGTGTAGCGGAAAGCTTATGGGATTTTGTGGAGAATGGAGCAGGATCTTGTCCTTGCATGTGTGCCCTTGCTTCGAAGTTCACCAAGGGAGGGGGCTATTAATTTCAAAAGAGAGATTCAGTAAAGAAAGGCTCAGTTACTAGTTATAGAAAATTCAAATGAGCAGAGAATGGATTTAGAGATGTGTGTTCAAGGTAAAGAGAAAAAAAATACAAAGAATCGAGGACGCCTTTGGGACTTTGTATTGAGGTCTAGTAGAGAATTAGGTTTCCCAGGTGGCGCTAGTTGTAAAGAACCCACTTGCCAATACAGGAGACGCAAGAGATACAGGTTCAACCCCTGGGTTGGGAAGATCCCCAGGAGGAAGGCAAGGCAAGCCATGTCAGTGTTCTTGTCTGGAGAATCCAATGGACAGAGGAGCCTGGCGGGCTGTGGTCCAGAGGGTAACAAGCAATCAGACTTGACTAAAATGTCTTAGTATGCACATACACTCATTCTCTGTGAGTGGAGAGCGTGAGAATTCAGGAAATGGCAGCGGTCGATCTGAATGGTCCACTGTACTAGCAGCTGAGGACAGAGAGTAGGGGCTTGTGACAATCTAATATAGATGTGGAAAGCAGAGAAAACAGAGTATCAGAATCTGTATATATGCCTCTTTACTTTTAATGTGATCATCATTCCTTTCTATGTTCTATTTTTCCTGTTGGAGAAAGGCAGATTTGGCAAAATTGTCTTGTTGTTACAAAGAAGAGGGATGAGCTGCTTTTTCTATTTCAGTTCTGCTCTCTTATATCTCTACAGCACATGCGACTTTTCTACACCCAATCTTCTCTCTGGCTCTCCTACTGAAGATTCTTGTTTTCTCATCTACTTCCAGCTCATCTATTATGCTGAGTTGCTAAGGGATCAAACCTACAGAAATAGAAATGCTGGTAGAGAGGTGAGGTCTGATTCAGCAGGATTTTGAACTTAACAAACTATAGCATAGCTGACAGTTGTCTTACATTTTCAAGACAGATGAAGAGGATTTGAGTGATGTATTAGTGTACCTCATGGGTGCAATACAAGACTTAAGATTAAAATGTTATTTAATTGATCTGTGCTGTGCTTAGTTGCTCAGTCGTGTACAACTCTTTGTAACCTCATATACTGTAGCCCGCCAGGCTCCTCTGTCCATGGGGATTCTCCAGGTAAGAATACTGGAGTGGGTTGCCATGTGCTCCTCCAGTTAATTGATCTAGTCCTATAGGGAATACTTTAAACCTGATGAGCTAACATTGTTTTTTAAAACCCTTAAAGACTAGTAAATATACATTATCATTATAATAACAAAGTAAGCCTAATATTTACAGAAATTTGCTATAAAAATGCTTTGATAGTTCCTGAAACTAAATCAAACAACCTATAAAAATAAAAATGATTTCACAGTACATTCATATGTTCAATGAAACAAAAAAATTCTTCCATTCCTTGCATGCATGCTCAGTCATATCAGACTTTTTTGCAACCCCACGGACTATAAACCCTAACCCTGCCAGGCTCCTCTGTCCTTGAGATTTCCCAGGCAAGAAATGGGTTGCCATTTCCTTCTCCAGGGAATCTTCGTGATCCAGAGATCTAAACTGTGTTTTCTACAAGTTTCCTACATTGGCAAGTGGATTATTTACCACTGTGCTACCATAAGCTTTTTACAAAATTGTCTAGATCCTATGCTAAACTTGGTTGCACTATTTTTTGAATTTAGAATATTCCAAAGGCATCTCTTCCAATAATAGTTTTAAATTTTTGAAGAATTTATGTGTTGTCTGGAAAGAGAGGCTTTTGGAAGACATGGCTGTCTTTAAATATTTGAAAAGCTATCATTAGAGACAGCAAATTTTATCAAGTTTCTTTCATTGAAAACATTTAAAGCAGAAACTATGTAAAAACTTAGGATAATGTAAGCAGAACACCTAGGTAGGTGATTGAACTTGTTGGCATTTACTTCTCATTCTATTTTATATATTCAAGGATTGTATTGTGGTTTTTAAAGACATCACTATGTGTTTCTGAACAATAAGCAGAAGAGACAGAGATGGCTAAGTGAGGTTTTTATGAAATATTTCAAGAAATGTTAAAAAAAAGAATGTGGATTTATCCAGGAAAAATAGTGCCATCTAAGTTTTATTTACAAAATTAGTCCCATTACTCAAATACGCTTTCCTCACATTCTCCTGAAAGACCAGCATATTGTAGTTATAGGCTGAGAAACTGCCATCCTTAGAGCTATTGCTTATCCAAATTATAACATTCAATTAACTCCTTCCTATTACAAGTGGGTTATACGTGACTATGGAGGACTAACGCACATTGAAAGAGAATTACATTTATGTATTCAGTGTCCAATAATTACTTTGAATAATTTAATAATTTACCTTGAAAATATGGTAATGAGATTAAATTATATCATTATGTATTTGCTATCATTTGAAAATAGCATACTCTAATCTAATGAAAATATATCTCTAGTATTAAATTGTAAATTAATTATTCTTTTAGGGATTATTTTAATGTCATCAGTTTACACCTTTTCAACAGCTAAAGTGAAAGATATGATATTAATGATATAAATAAATAAATTATATTAACAAATAAGAAGAAAGAGAAGAAGGAAGGGGATAGATATAAAGAGGAAGGGAAAGATAGAAAAATGAAATAAAGGTCAAAAAGGTAGTAGAGGAGAAAGAAAAAAGGAAGAGGAGGAGGAGGAGAATTGTTCTAATACTTTCTTCTCATTTAATTCTACCTTATCCAGACCCTATATCCTCTCTTCACTGTAGTATGTTCAGCAGGTTTTGTCAGCTCTGTGCTGCAGTTGTCTATGCTTACATGGAAAAATAAACAGGAAAAATCTATTTTCTTTGTATTTTTCTGTGCTGACACCCAAGCATAAGCAAAACTATACGTAAGCAAATGAGCCAAATGATTTTGGGTAATTAACTGCTGGAATATATGAAAACAAATTGTTTGCTATATATAATAGAAGCAGTGTTTTGGGGATTTTTGTTTCTTTCTTCTTTATAAAATTACATTATCATTAAAGTATATCTGGAGCCAGCCAGTTAGGACACTCACTGAAATGTAGCCAATTAGAAATCAACTCTGAGCATTTCCACAAAAAGTTTTCTAAAATGTTCAAATGGTTTTGTAGTCTTGAAAATGAAGCTATTTCATCATGTTCATCTATTGATATTAAAAGAATGCAATAATTTAATCTCTTAAATGATAACCTTTAGATTTTTATCATAGTATTTGGTATCATTTTGAACTCTATAATGAAGTAATTGATCTCATTGTTATTGTGTTCCAATTTCAAGGTACATAATTTGCTTGACTGTCATTTATCTCACTTTATAATCTCCACTGATGATAACTACAGCTTTAATGTAGCTCTGTTTTGATTAGTGTAATGTCATTTCCAAGTTTCATTATCTTCAAAGGATATAAGAATTGTGTCTCTTTTCCTGTCAAGTCTTAACACTTTACATGAACACCAAATTCACTTCAAAGGGTCTATTAAAACAAATTTTATTAAATCAACCCTCTTTAACTACAGTAAGATGTCATCTTGAAAAAGTTGAATATAGCATAATGAGAATCTTTGAGTAGTTTTAAGAGCTAGCTTGGTTCAGTTCAGTCCCTCAGTCGTGTCTGACTCTTTGCGACCCCATGGACTGCAACACACCAAGCTTCGCTGTCCATCACTAACTCCTGTTGCTTACTTAAACTCATGTCCATAAAGTTGGTGATGCCATCTAATCATCTCATCCTCTGTCGTCTCTTTCTCCTACGCCTTCAATCTTTCCTAGGATCAGGGTCTTTTCAAATGAGTCAGTTCCTCATATCAGGTGGCCAAAATGTTGGATTTTCAGCTTCAGCATCAGTCATTCCAATGAATATTCAGAAGTGATTTCCTTTAGGATGAACTGATTTGATCTCTTTGCAGTCCAATGGACTCTCAAGAGTCTTCTCCAGCACCACAGTTCAAAAGCATCACTTCTTCAGTACTCAGCTTTCTTAATGGTCCGACTCTGACATCCTTACATGACTGCTGGAAAAATCATAGCTTTGACTAGATGGACCTTTGTCGGCAAAATAATGTCTGCTTTTTCATATGCTGTCTAGGTTGGTCATAGATTTTCTTCCAAAGAGCAAGCATCTTTTAATTTCATGGCTATAGTCACTATCTGCAGTGATTTTGAACCTCAAGAAAATAAATTCTGTCACTGTTTCTATCGTTTCTTCATCAATTTACCATGAAGTGATGGGACCGGATGCCATGGTGTTAGTTTTTGAATTTGAGTTTTAAGCTGGCTTTTTCTCTCTCTTCTTTTAATTTCATCAGTAGGCTCTTTACTTCCTCTCTGCCTTCTGCCATAAGAGCGGTGTCATCTGCATATCTGAGATTACTGATGTTTCTTGCAACAATCTTGATTCCAGCTTGTGCTTCATCCACCCAGCATTTTGCATAATGTACCCTGCATATAAGTTAAATAAGCAGGGTGACAATATATAGCACTGATGTTCTCCTTTTCCTATTTGGAACCAGTCTGTTGTTCCATGTCCAGTTCTAATTGTTCATCTTGACCTGCATACAGATTTCTCAGGAGGCAGGTCACGTGGTGTAATATTCCTATCTCTTGAAGAATATTCCAGTTTCCTGTGATCCATATATTCAAAGGCTTTAACGTTGTCAATGAAGCAAAAGTAGATTTTTTTTCTGGAATTCTTTTGCTTTTTCCATTATCCAGAGGGTGTTGGCAATGTGATCTCTGGTCCCTCTGTCTTTCTAAATCCAGCTTGAACATCTGAGAGTTCTCAGTCCATGTATTGTTGAAGCCTTTCTTGGAGAATTTTGAGCATTACTTTGCTAGTGTGTGAGAGGAGTGCAATCATACAGTAGTTTTAAAGTTCTTTGGCATTGCCCATCTTTGGTATTGGAATGAAAACTGAGTTTTAGAATTTCACTAGTTTGTGAAATTTTCAGAAAAAAGCAGGCTAAATACATATATATCACTTATTCTTATGTAAATTCTCAGAGCATGTAAACATCTTTACTGGCATTTGACATCTTTATTCAGTTGCCAGATTCTCATGGAGGCATCATGAAAGAGGAAGATTTACATATTCAGATCTAGATTGTATTCACAGTTCTACGACTTACTACTATTATTTTTTCCTTAGAAAACTTATTTATTTTCTGATTCGGAATCCGTGATCTATATAATGCAGATATTGCCATCAAGTTCTTAGAGTTACTGTGAGGTGATAATATATAGAAAAGGACCTAACATATTGTTTGACTTAATCAGATTCAACCTATGTTAAGTCTCTCCCCACCTTTATAATTTTATCAATATATTTCTGTACCATAATTATGATTGTTAGTGTTTTGTGTCTTTATTTTCTATTGAAGCTGTTTTTATTTTCACAAAATTTCTGTTAATTTTGATAAACATGGAATAGATGAATAGATTATTTAGTTAGGTAAGAAATAGTCTATCACCCAACATTTTTTTTTTAATTGTGTTGATATTCCTGGGATACATACATGCATTGCATATTTTAACATTCTCAGATCATCTCAGAAGGAAGATTATACTATTTTGTAATCAGGTGGTAGACATTGCTAGCTACCTACTTAATATTATATCCTTTGTTCTTCCTTATTGACACACATTTATTCATTTGAATAATCGCTAATGTAATCAACAGAAAGTACTTAATTTTTCTAACCTTCTTTTTGAAGGTTTTGAAATATTCTTGTCTCCTCCTATATGTTCAGTCTTCACCAAATTATTAACATTCTGCTTCAGTTATCTGAGACTTTTTTTCCTTTTAATGCTTCCTATAACGAGTCATGGGCTTCTCTGGTGGCTCATAAGGTAAAGAATCCTCCTGCAGTGAGGGAGTCCTGGGTTTGATCCCTGGGTCAGGAAGATCCCCTGGAGGAGGGCACAGCAACCCACTCTAGTATTCTTGCCTGGAGAATTCAATGGACAGAGAAACCTGGCAGGCTACAGTTCATGGGGTCTCAAAGAGTTGAACACAACTGAGCAACTAAGCACATACCTAGTCATACCTTTCTTTGACTCACTGAAGAACCCTACTCTTTCCTTTTATTTTAATGTCATATTTTCTTTTAATTGAAATGTTTCCAAGATTTTCTAGAGCATTTCTCAAGAAGTATCAGTCATTGTTACAGATCTGATTTTAATTTTATATGGTCATGAAATAATTTATAGAAACCTACACTTTGATAACAAATATGTTGATATTCTTGAGTCACTAAGTCATGTCTGGCTCTTTTAAGACCCCATGAACTGTAGCCTGCCAGGGGATCCTCTGTCCATAGGATTTCCCAGGCTCGGATACTGAGTGGGATGTCATTTCCCTCTCCAAGGAATCTCCTAACCCAGGGATTGAACCCACATCTTGCACCCTTCTCATAGTTAGCTTTCACAAAACTATCATGGTTATGACTTGTATAGCTTTTTTGCTGTAGTAATTTTGGCTAATCATCTTTGTTTTCTCATACACGTGATTGTAGTTTCCTTGTGATGTTACACTACTTAGTGGTTTTAAAATACAGATGCATTTCTAATCAACTTTTTTGATAATACTTCTCCTTTCCTCAGAATTGCATAGTGACTATCTGCAACCCCCCCCCACAAGGGGGGGTATTTTTCAGTACTCCTGTGATGATTTTCCTTCATGCTTAAAATGCAAACATGCACTTGCTGGGCACTTACTGAGTGCTTCGACTGCTGCTGCTAAGTCGCTTCAGTCATGTCCGACTCTGTGCAACTCCATGGACAGCAGCCCACCAGGCTCCCCCGTTCCTGTGATTCTCTAGGCAAGAACACTGGAGTGGGTTGCCATTTCCTTCTCCAATGCATGAAAATGAAAAGTGAAAGGGAAGTCACTCAATTGTGTCCAACTCCTACCAACCCCATGGACGGCAGCCCACCAGGCTCCTCCATCTGTGGGATTTTCCAGGCAAGAGTACTGGAGTAGGGTGCCATTGCCTTCTCTTTACTGAGTGCTAGGGACCTTATTTAATTTATTTAATCTTTACAAAATTTCAGAAAAAAATAGTTGTTATTATTCTTATTTTAAAGGTAAAGCTACAGAGACTTGCACAGTTTAGGAAAAATGCCTTATAAAATTGTAAATATTGAATACAAATGTTTTTCCTTATAATTCTAAAGCAAATAATCATCTTTCCTCTACTTCTTACTTAAATTTATGTGTATACGTGACCAGAAAGATGAAGTCTCACATTACTGGATGAGCACCTGGGCTCTGAAACAATATCAGGTTACCAGAAACTTACCATGGGTAGCCTCTCCAAAGTGCTTGGGAAGTAACGCAATAAAAAAAAATATTATTCCACTTTCACTACAGAAAGAGGTATTACTTTAGGCATATGTTGGGTGTGGAGACTGAGTAGTGAAGAAGTGGATTCCTTTTCTAGCTGCTGGATGTTTTATGTAGGAGATAGTGAGACTCCATTTCCAAAAAGATCACAAAGTATTTTCTTAATCACTGGAACTGAAAATGCAAACAGGCTTTCCGAAGACTGTTTCTCCTCTACTAGATATCTCCTTCTTGTGTTTAGTAAATAATTTTTATATGTGTCTGCTTCTTATAGTAATCACTGATGAAATGCTTGCTTGGCAATTTCTTTAATGTTTGGTAGTTTCATTAAAGTTCATTATGCATTCAGGAATTTTGATAATTTCCTATAATTTCTTATGATACTGCTATCATAGCATAACTGTTATGTAGTGGGCATTTTATCTAAGATACTCTAGCCATCAAGTTTATTTTATAGCCAATATCTGCAGATCTATGTATACAGTTAACACGTCTTACTTTCCAAATATGTCACTAAGTCTTACCTAGTCCAAAAATAATAGGTCTAAAATTGTGTTACTATAAGTTATTTAATAAAGTGGATTAAAAATATTATAAATATATGGGAGATAATTTTTTAAAACCTAGGGCGTTTTTCTGCAAAATACTTGGATAAATCCATTACATTTATGGTTATCATTTTCTTCTTTTATTTGATGAAGCATTTAGAGTGGAGGTTTTCAAAGGTTTCTTCTTGAATCTTTATCAAGGATGATATTTTGGTAGTAGTGGGATATAAACTGTATTTTTAAGACAGTAGAATAATGAGATCCATAAATAAATATACTGTCTTTGTTTGTTGATTCTGATGTAAAAGTATAGCCTTCTCACAGCTCTGGAGGCTGGAAAGTTGAGATAAGAATGTTTGCTGATTCAGTCCCCTACTGAGAGCTCTCATCTGAGCTTGCTGATAGTCCTTTCTCACCATGTTCTCCCAGGGCCTTTCTTTGCTTTGGGCATCTCTCTGTAAATTCCTTTCTTAGAATGTCATTAATCCCATCATGAGGTCTTCATGACCTAATGTATCCCTAATTATCTCTCAAAGGCCCCATCTCTATATCATCCCATTGGTGGTTATGGTTTAAACCTAAAAAAAATTGGGAGTGGGTCACAAACATCCAATCCATACACATGCAGTTAAATTGTTAACACATTGGATGTAACATATTATATCTTACAGTAACTGAATCTTTTCTAACTACTTTTGGTTAAGTTTTTGTTATGTATTAGTTAGAAATTAAGATGTGATTTAGCTTCTCAAAAATTTGCTTTCTAAAAACACAAATCTTCAGACGTGAGAAATATAAGTAACTTGATTAATTAAAATAAGACTCATTGAGGTAAAAGTCAACAATTAATGTAAACTGTAGCTACATGTTATAAGGCTACATATTATATTGTAAAAGCGCTATTAGAAAATTGAATATTTTCTCTGTTCTTTAATCCATAAGAAAAAAAAATTAGCTATCTTCCAAGAAAGTGCCTACAACAGAAAAATGTTGTCTTGTATGTGATAAATGAGCAGGTGGCTAAGCAATACATTTTGACTGAGCATAGTGGATTCCCACTGAGGCTAACAACACTTTTTATTGATAATCTTCCACCATCTGTTCTGAAGATTTATTCATGTAAAGAAAAAAGTAGGTGAGAAGAAAGAATGCAAATAAGTGGCAGTACTTAAATTCTGAATCATGCTGTGATTTTGCAAAGTGGATCAATGCTACTGTTGCTTTTAAAACCATTACAGTGTTTGAGCCAGGAAATCTTATGGATAACTACCATTGTTAGTACATTTAGTAATATGGGGAGAAAAGTACTTCCAGAAATGTCAGACTCATAAATTTAAAAGGCTGGCAAAAATAGTTCTAGTGTAATTTATCATTTCTATAGGGTTGACACTTTGGCGAAAATAAAAGAATAATTTACAAAGTCAGGAGCATCTCAATTAATAGAAGTAAATGGGCAAAGTGATACTATACACAGAAGAGAAAAATTTATTGAAGACTGCAAGGTTAAAAACAGTTGCCACAGTTAATTGGTACTTATTGTGCAGAACCATTGAAAGGTAGTAGTAATCAGTGAAAGGTGAGAATGTAGTGGATCAATGTAAGCCTAAGTATGGAAGACAAAGGGAAGAGGACTTTACTAGTGAAATCAAAGAAAAATAGAGCACCTGTGAGTAAGGAATTAAAGAAAAGAGCTGAAGATGGGGGATGAGATGGTGGTGAAAATAAAGAGATAGACTACTTATAAAGAGATAAACTACTTATCCACAACTAGATGGAGGAATAACAAGGTGTTTCAAGAGGTACCAAATAGCTTGACATCTCAAAAGAAAGACAAAAATTGCCTGAGATGATTGTTACTAGGATAAGAGCTATTGACTTTAGAGTGACAGTTCAAAACAAAGATGTTGACATATTCTGAAACAGTGGACTGTGGCTCTCAGTGACTCTTGTCAACAAAACAGTGAAAATATGGGGGAAGTCAACCACTTCAGAATTCTGGCAGCAAGTCAAAGCTAAGGAAGCTACCTAACCTCCGTAACACAGTGAGAGGTCCGTGATGTGTCAAATTCAAGGCAATCCCATCTTTACTCCCTTTCCAGCTGAAAGTTCAGTAACCAAAAGCCAGAAGCACTGCAAATGATGAGAGAGAGGTAACCATGTACAGAGGGTTTGTGAAAAACCCTATCTATAGAGCATAGTCAGTGTTTCTGCAAACTTGCATTTCTCTGGGAAATCTCCAGTCTCAAAGAATGGTGACTTTTTGATTTGACTCAAGTTCAGCTGTTTTAGGAGAAACCTACTTCAGGTGCATTACTGAAACTTACCAAACTGTTGACAATGTCTCCAATGCCTAAGGCTGTGATCTGGCCAAGACCAGGACTCCAGCTCCCTCCAGCAAATTTCAAGCAGCCCAGGCCACAGCCCATCTGCCTTCAGAAACCAGTTTGTCAATGGAGTGATGACAAGGCAGGAACAACAGTCAGTGATGTTCCCTCCCCTGAAATCCCAGGGGTGTCAAGGCAAAGCCCAGAGGAGCCATTTTCACAGCCTAAGCCCCAGGATAATGCCCATCTCAGCCAGTAGAAGGTCTTTTTCCAGGGATAGTCAACCACTATGGGGGTCCCTGCTGATCATTACTGGCTTGATTTGTGTTGGCTGTGGGGATATTCTGACTGCTGCCCTGAACTTTGAGGATGTTTCAGACACTTATCTGGTAACCCCTGGCCAGAGGATTGCTTTTCCTCATTGCAGGAGCAGCCATCCTGACTGTGAAGACAAATTGCACAAGTCTAGAATGACGGTCAGCATAGAGCTGAAGCTGGTCAGCTCACTGTGTGCTAGCCTTGGAGACTGGGATTTGGCAGTGGGACTGGCTGCTGGCAGCTGGTGTGCCCAAGTGCCCCAGAAGAGTCTCTTGGTGCTGCTGCCACGCTTCTCCATCCTGGAGCATGGGATCACTGCCTTGTTCACCTTATGGACTTTCATGTCACCTTCTCCTATACATGGATGAACCTGAATCCAGCTGACAGCATTCCCATGGTTACAGCCCTTCCTGAAAATCCACCACAGCAAGCTCAGCCTCCTGAATCTAAAGCAACTGCTGTTCCTGAGAGTTGAGCTCAACATAGCCTCTGAGGACTTTTCTCCAGAACCCAGCCTCTCTGAGGCTCTGCTCTCTCCCCTTGAATCACAACTGCAGGGGGATGGCCCACTCTTCATCACTCCCAGTTCCACAAATTACTCCTTTACTCTTTGCACACACATACACACTCTGGCACAATCTTAGTGTCTGGGAAAAATCCTTTAATGTTGCTGCTTTGCTATCAATGAAAGGTTGACGATTAGCTGGAGTTGTTGTTGTTTTCTCTCTCTTTTTTTTAAAAATTTCAGTTAATATAAACCAAACTCTTCTAGGAATTTAAGGAGAATCCCAGAAATAATACTACCACAAGAAAATGTGTAAATCTCCAACATATTTCTGTGTTTATAAAAAGCTTGATGCATGCTCAAAGCTGTGTATATGCCCTGTAAGTATCTGGGAGGGAAAAAGCACCAGTCCCTAAACTCTGGCAGACCTTAGAGGTCCTCAGCAAGCAAAAGGTAAAATCAAAGGCCATCTTATAAATTGATGACAATAACCAAGAGTGGAAGACATACACACAAGGCATCTAGGAAACCTTCTGACCAGTCATTGACTGACAAATTATACCGACCACAATCAAGTAATAAACATATTCCTCAAGTTTAAAAGTTAGATGATTAACAGCACTTTTGAATGAATGTGCTCCACTCTAAGAAAACTCAAAGAGCTTTAAAATTTGTGAAATAGATACATAAGATTGTAGTGGCATTTTGGAGGTGTGGGAAGTTACAATTATACTGCAAGTAACTTCTTATTTTACATAGTAAAAGTGTGTTTAAAACAGCAGTTTATTTATTAAGTAAAAAATAAATTCAGTTTGGGAAATTCACTTCCGTATCCCTTTTGGGGGATGCATTTGTTTCATAAATTAAGAAACAGTGATACTTCTTTTTTTACTAAGATTAAATATATATATGTGTGTGTGTGTATATTTGCCACAAAAACAAACAAGAATCAAGTAACAGATGAAAAAAGACATAAAACACAAAGGACAAAAATGACATGTCAGATTCAAACTCAACCTAGGAGTAATTACATTAAATATGAATGATTTAAATTCTCCAAAAAGCAGAAATTGAGAGAACAAATTAAATAAGGATAGAACTCTTAAGTCTAACAATATGCTGTTTACAAGAGACATATATAAAAACACAGTGGACTGAAAATAAAATGAGGGAAAAAGATATACCATGTAGATAAAAGCAAAAGAGAGTTGGAATACCTTTGTTAATATGAGGCTAACAGACTATAGGACAAAATCTTTTACTAGAGACAAAACGGGGCAATTTAATAATAAAAATAGTACGAATCCATCAGGAAAATATGATTACAAATATTATTGCAACTAACAAAAGAGCCTCAAAACACATAGAACAAAAACTATAACTAAAGGGTCGATTCAGTCTCTCTGTCATGTCTGACTCTGTGGGAACCCATGGACTGCAGCACGTCAGGCTTCCTTGTCCATCACCAACTCCAGGAGCTTGCTCAAACTCATGTCCATCGAGTAGGTGATGTCATCCAACCATCTCATCCTCTGTCATTTCTTTCTCCTCCTGCCTTCAGTCTTTCCAAGAATCAGAGTCTTTTCTAATGAGTCTGTTCTTCGCATCATGTGGCCAGAGTATTGGAGTTTCAGCTTCAGGATCAGTCCTTCCAGTGAATATTCAGGACTGATTTCCTTTAGAATGGGGTGGTTGGATCTCCTTACAGTCCAAGAGACTCTCAAGAGTGTTCTCCAACACCACAGTTCAGAAGCATCAATTCTTCAGTGCTCACCAGTATGTGAATTTCGAGATGTTCAAGCTGGATTTAGAAAAGGCAGAGGAACCAGAGATCAAATTACCAGCATCCACTGGATCATAGAAAATTCAAGAGAATTCCCGAAAAACATTTACTTCTGCTTTATTGACTACACCAAAGCCTTTGACTGTGTAGATCACAACAAACTTGAAAATTCTTCAAGAGATGGGAATATCAGACCACCTGACCTACCTCCTGAGAAATCTGTATGCAGGTGAGGAAGCAACAGTTAGAACTGGACATGGAATAACAGACTGGCTCCAAATTGTGAAAGGAGTATTTCAGGGCTCTATGTTGAGCACTGAAGAACCAAAGGGAGAAAGAGACAATTTAACAGTAATAATTAGAGACTTTAAACCCTACTTTCAATAATATATAGGTTTATACAAAATAAAAACAAAAAGTTGAAAACTTGGTGATAACTATAACTAACCAGACTAGACAAATATCTATGTAATACTCTACCCAGCAACAGAAAGAAAAATAAATACATATATGTATATATATTTCCTCCAATGGCCATGGAACGCTGTCATGAATGAACCATAAACCAAGCCACAAAATAATTCTCAATAAATTTAAAAAGATTGGAAGCATGCAAAGTGTGATTTCAAATATAATGTTATTAAGTTAGGAATTAATAGGAAAAAAAATTAAAGAATTCACAAATACATCGAAATAATCAACACATTTCCTAAAAAAATCTTTGGGGGAAGAGAATGGTATTTTAAAAAATACTTTGAAATGAATGAAAAGAAAAACATAGCATATCAAACTTATAGGATACAATCATAGCAGTCATCGGTGGGAAATTTATAACTATACATACCTATATTAAAAAAGATACAACATCTTGAATTACTAACCCATCTTTCTTTCTTAAGAGACTAGAAAAAGAAGACAATATAAATTCAAAGTCAGCAGAAAGAAATAAATGATGAATATTAGAGATTAAAAAATCAAATGGGAAATATAGAAGTAATAAAGTCAACGACACCAAAAGTTAGATCTTGGAAAAGGTCATCCAAATAGCCAGTTACCTAGAGCCAAGACAAAAATATAGGGCTCAGTTTAATGAAATAATGAATGAAAGGATACAAAGCATTTCTGATCTTATAGAAATAAAAATGTAACAAAATACAGGAGGTAATGGAAAGTGAATGCTAAACGATGTAATATTTATTTCTGAAGCTGTGAAAAGTCTCTAAGACAAGTTTTGTTGCAAAGCTTGGTGAATATACTACAAATGGCTGAACTATACAGTAAGCCCCCTACATATGAACCTTCAAGTTGATTTGAACGTGTGTTCGCAAGTCCAGTCACATGAGTTAATTCACATGACCAGCATACATTGTCACATGCAGCCATCCTCTATAAGTGGTTGTACTTTTGTGTACTTTTCTGTACTGTGTAGTGTACAGTAATACAGTATCTTTATGTAAAGCCTGGAATGTCTGGAAAGAATCATAAAAGCAGAGGTGCTGTAGCTGATACTACTAAGAAGTGCCAGCTGTTGTACTGTACTATTGTACGTTTCAAGGTCCTGTATTGTAAGATTAAAAATGTTTTCTTTATTTTTTGTTTGTTTTCTATGTATAATTTGTGTGAAAAAATATAGTAAACCTATTACAGTACAGTACTATGTAGCCAATTATGTTAGTTTCATACCTAGGTGAAAAAAATTAGACTTTACAGATGTGCTTTCAAAATGGAACTTGTTCACATGTAGGAGATGTGCTGCACACTTTAAATTCATGGATATTATGTTATGTGAAATATAGTTCAATAACAATTTTTTAATTAATAATCCTCTGTTTGAGAAATGTACCAAAAAATGTTAAGAAAACTCTCTTTGGTTTTTACAAAGTTCTCAATATGAAATGGTGCCCTGGAGTGCATTGTGATTTTCAAATAGGAATATTCATGGCTGTGAAGTTGAGAATGAATTTCCCTGTGAATGCCATTATAATTCAAATAAATGCAAACGTCTTATTTAATATTCTCTATAATATAGTTATATTTGATATATAATTGTTGAAATATGCATGTAGCACTGTATACCGGTATTCCTTGATTCTCAAAGGTTCGTTTTACATCACTTCACTTTTACAAAGTATCTACATTAGTAATTGTTTTACCTAACTGAGAAAAATACCAAGAGAATTTTAGCCAATGAACGAAAATAGTGTTCATTCATTATAGAGGAGCATCCACTTCAAGAAGCACGAGTATCAAAGTCAAGATTCTTCCCCCAAGATCCACACTCAGCAACTCAGAAATGTGTCTATAAGCATCTATAGTTTATCCCCATTTACTTTGTGCATCCCTTAGGAATATGTTTCCTAAGATAATTTTGTCCTCACTTTATGCCATTCATCGTAGGAATGCTTTCAGATGACAGAAACCTATAGATTCCTATATGTACATATACATAGATGTAAAATAAAGATACATACAATATACTGAGTATAGTTGTGTGTGTATGTGTATTAAATTATATAAATAGCAGTTTTCAGGATGTTTAATAGCTCTTAAGCAATAAAACACAAAATTTATATAAACAATATTTTAATATATATTCATTATTTTAATTTTTGTAGTGACAAGAACCATATACTTTATGCATTACCTGTTTATTCACCAGCACTATATTGACCTATATTACTGTCTGTATGCTCTTCCATGCTGAAAGATTTTAGAAGAGAATTAATCTTAAAAATTGTTAAATATTATACTATATATATATATATATTCAAATAAACTGCTATGCTCATAAGATTTATAAGCACTAGACTCTTGTCCTGAGTCAACAGTGTTATAAAATGCTAAACTTAGAATCAGAACACATGACTTTAAATAGTGTGCAAGTGTATAAATATTAATTAGTATTACAAATTTGAAACACATTTATCTTAAAAGCAATTTAATACAAATTGGAACAAATGATTATGTAGCAGCTTAATTTTATCTACCTTGTGACCTACCAAAGATTGGAAATGACATTTGAGATTAACACTGGAGGAAAGAATAGAAAATCCTGACCGAAATTGCCATCTCTTTAGTTTAGTTGCATGGTACGAAATGCCAACTGTGCCCTCCAGTTTCTTTAGCTGGAAAACTTCAGGGCTGTCCTCCTTCCAGTAATCTGTGTTCAAAGTGCTTGAGTGAGTACTCATCAGTGCTAGTGTTAACATTCTGGGAATGGAAAGCATCTCCTAAATGACTGTATCAGAATTTCTACTGGTGAAACTTAGAAGTTTGAAAAAGATAGGACATCAACTCATCTTCGTCTGATTATTTTCCTTTTTGGAAGCTAACTTTGCTCTGTCATAACACCATACTAATAAGTGGCATATTTGCACATACTTATAAATGGCTTGATACAAAAACCCCTCCTTCTAAACACCACCTTCAGAGCTTATTTGACTAGATGCTTCTTTCAGTTTAATGCCTATATCAACAGAGATAAAGTCTCCTTTCTCCAAGTATCTTATACTTTGGAAATCACAACATCTAAAATGATTTAGAGCTAAATCAGTGTCTTGATCTGAGAAAAGAGATAAAGAAAGCAAAACTGAGCCTAAGAATTTTGTGATGGAAATTAAGTTTGTCTTTGAATTGCCTGAATTTCCTTCACCCAGGACCTCTCTCACTGTTTGCCCTTCCCCCAAAAAGCCAATGATTTTTATCAGGAGTTGTATGAATTGATCTTCCCAGACTAAGTCTATCTTGAGGAGTCCAATGTTACAGAGTTACTTCTTGTAACTTCCAGCTCTTCCATCACAAAGCATTATTTTCATAGTACATTTTGTACAAGGAGAGGAATCTGATTAAAATAATTCCTGTATAAAACAGTTTGCCTTACTTTACTAGTTGAGAGTACAAAGAAGTTCACATATCTTTAAAGAAATGGTTTAGGACTAATTCCAAACTCCCTGCCCCCCCCAGAAAAAAATTCTCTCTTCTGAAAATAATTAAAATACTATTCTGTGATCTTGGTAAGGAAAAAAAAAGAAAATGTTATGCTCATGAATGGTTGCTAATCGATCTATCCATTAACCCACTGATAGGTTAATAATGTTTTAGATAGTATTTTATTTTCCCATGTCTAGCCAATAACCCTAAAGTAAAGGCAGTTTTAAAAACAGTGCTGGTGTTTGCTTCAGGAGATGATTTCAAGCATAACCATTTCAGAATGAAAGAAGTACATGACTATAGTAATGAAACTCTTACCTTCAGACAAAACCAAGATGAAACATGGGACCAGAACACTGCTTAGGAAGGCTTTGCCTCTCAGAATGAATTATGAGATAAAAACAGATGAACATGTAAATACATTTCTCAGTAAAGTTTAAAATATTCTAAAAAGCAGGTAGTCTCTCTTTCTTATATATTTTCCTAACATAGGAGACACTCAATAACATCTGTTAGGCTTTCACACTCCACAAAAGTTGGCAGTCTGTGAAGTTCTAATTAAATGAAACCAAAAGAATTTGTGACTTAGTCAATTTTCTTGGTTATGGATGCCTAAAATTTATGTAAACAGGGAAACAATTCTAGGCCACGTTTTCAGTGGTGATTTAATAAAAATGACCTACCTTTATTTTCTATTTATATAGCCTTCCAAATAACTGAGAAATGAATTTTCCTTTGTGTAAAATGAAGTGGTAACTTTCAAATTCATAGCAATGTTTGTAGCAGTCAGCATTACCATTTTAGCTTTATCAATAGGAAATGATTGTTGTAGTTGTTGTTGTTTCCTTGAAATGGTTTTATCTTTGATAGAAGGAGGAGTTATTTTAAAATACCTGAAAGGTCATGCCATTTTTAAATGTTGAAATTTTATCCAAAGCAACCACATTTTTTCTACAAAACTATATGACTTAAGTTATAGGGAAAAACTATACCTTAAGTTTAAAAAGTAAGCAGCATGGTATTGAGCTTTGGATTATAGTAGAAAAGTTGAATTTAACTATATGATAAATGATTTTAAATCCAAGCTATGGAGACTGTTACCTCTGGACACTGAGGGGTTTACTCATTAAATATTAGTTTCATTTTTCTTATATGTAAAGTAATACCTTTTATAGTTGTTCTGCATCCATACAAGAAGTGAGGTAATGGATATAAAAATAAGGTAAAAATATGAAGCATATGAATATAAGATAAACAAATATGTATATATGAGACATTTAAATGAAGTAAAGAAAGTGAAGTAGCTACTATAAATATCATTTAGTGTAGTAATTAGCGATATAAAAACGTTTCCAAGTTATTGTTGTTGAACCCAAGTCTCTGTGCCCAACTCGTCCTGAGGTCAAACAAACTGACATGTCAGAGTTTAGACAGAGAAAGGTTTATTTGTTGCAGGGCCAAGCAAAGAGAATTGATGGTTCATGCTTCAAAGGCTCAGACTCTCTGATGGGTTTTGTGTGGAGGGCTATAAGGTGGGTATCCCTCCTCTGATTGGTTGGTTGTGAGCTAACAGCATTGTTAGAACGGTCTCAGTTACCAGCCTTCTGCTTTCAACCAATGTAGGGTTCACTGCTTATGCTCAGCTAGAAGTTACCATCCGCCACCTGGATGGGAACCTTAGTTCTGGTATAAATCAGAGATACGGACCAAGCTGTGCTCCCCTCCCCAGCCCAGGAGGAACAAGGCAGGCCCCATGGGTGCACTGTTGTTTCTTTCTGCCTTCCCTCACTCTCCTATATAGGAACTGTTTGAATCTGACCTTTCCAACTCAGAGTAAGTCTAGAAAGATGAAAGATTTTTGCTCCTATAAACAAGAAAATGGGGCATAGAAAGGTTTTTATGCCTAAGAGGGCACTAAAGGGCCCTGCTGGATTTCATTATTTTTCTACACTATGAATAGTTTATATGCACTTTTCTATCCTTTAGTATAAAACAAACAAAAACCTTTAAAAAAAGTTTTGTATATTAAAAAAAGTTTTCATTGTGGTAAAATACACATAACATTGAACTTACCAACTTAAACATTTATAAGTGTAGTGTTTAGTACAAAATCCTTAAAATTTGAAAGTATTAAGAAATCACAAACCCCTGTTTCTCAATTTTTTGTACTTCCTTGTAGTAAAATGTAATATCCTTATGGGTATGATTTTAATTTCTCCTTCCCCATTGCTGTGACCTACATTCAAACTTTCTATTAGCATTCAAATTAGAAATGAAAATAAATACAGACTATTTCAGTTACTAGTGAAATAGAAAGTTAACTTAGACTATTATGTGTTTTTTTTTGTCCCTGAGTTTTAAAATAGTGCTTAGATGTTATCTTCTTAGTCCTTCCTGTGACAGAGTAGGAGATCAAAGCGTATATAATTTAAGTGACTTATGTAAAAATATAATTATCCAGCACTAGAACTAAAGAAAACTGACTTCTAGTTAAATATCCTTTCTAAAACTTGGCACATTTTCATTTAAATAAAAGTTGTTGAAGTGAAAATAACAATTTTTTTTTCTTCCTAATTTTTTCTTTTTTTTTTTTATGTCAATTTCCCTTTGACTCTGGAAATTCCAAGATGACTCTTTAGTGTTTTTTTGACTTTTTTTTTATTTCTAATGAGACTTTTGTTATTTTGTTCACTTAATGAAAACTCTAAAGAAATGTGTTCCATATATATACATATATATGTATACGTTTTCTCTCTGAAAATGTTCAGCTTTATCTAGCTACAGTACTGGAATAATTATATTATGTTTCAATCATTTATCACAGATTCATCTGCCTATACTGAAATTAGTGCAAGAGGCTTCTCTTTGTTGGATCAGAGCTCTAATATTATTATTCAATCTGTGAGCTGCTGCCCATTTGAATCAGTGAAAGGCTGAGAGGTCCTGACAAGCTATATTTTTTTCTGATATTGATCTTGATGACCAAGCTGGTGCCCTAGAGTCTAACCATCGATTTTTGAAGGAAGGCCTGTCAAGTTGGAGGCCAATTTTGTACTATTAAACAGATCAGGTCTTGTAATTAAAGGAAATGTCAGGCTGTCATATTTTACATGAGGGCCACGGGAATATTTTCACACAGTTTTCAAGCAAATTAGAAAGTATGCAGACCTGCTGGAGCCAAAAGGTTGTGTAGCCAACCCAGCATAAGGTTGTGCAGAAGCTAAATCAGTGTTCAAATGGTATGTGAGTCACTGAATTTCTATTTTCCCAAGAGTTGATGATTTAAGGAATAATTTATGATTCCTGGATTTAATAACATGCACTACTGCATCAACTTAAAATGCATCAAACTCTTCTGAAAGAAAGTAACATCCAAATGAAAAGCTAATTTACTGTCAGGATAATGGAGAATATCCAAACCGTAATCTGTAGCCTTTGCTTCTGTTTCCTCTTAGTACCAATTGTAAAACATAACTTCTTATTCTATTTTATTATATATTTCCTTTATTCTTTTATTCATCCAAGAAAGATTTACAGAGAAACTATAAATAGTTGCAGTAGAAAAACTAATGAATAAATAAAAAAAAACTAATGAAAAAATATCACATTTGTTGTAATATATGTATAGTTGTTGCTGTTATTGTTCTGTCACTCAGTTGTGTCCTACTCTTTGTGACCCAATAAACTGTAGCCTGCCAGGATCCTCTGTCCATGGAATTCTCTAGGCAAGAATACTGGAATAGGTTGCCATTTACTCCACCAGGGCATATTCCAGACCCCAGTATTGAAACCACATCTCCTGCATTGGCAGGCCAGGCATTTCATTTTTCATATCACCAAGAGTTTGCTCAACTCATGTCTGCTGACTCAGTGATGCCATCCAAACATTCAATTCTCTGTTGCCCCCTTCTCTTCCTCAGTTCAGTCACTCAGTGATGACCAACTCTTTCTGTCTCCATGGGCTGCAGCAGGCCAGGCTTCCCTGTCCATCACCAACTCTTAAAGCTTGCTTAAACTCATGTCCATCGAGTCATTGATGCAATCCAGCCATTTCATCTGCTGTTGTCCCCTTCTCTCTTGCCTTCAATATTCCAGCATCAGGGTCTTTCTGATGAGTCCGTTTTTTTTCCATCAGGTGGCCAAAGTTTGGAGTTTCAGCTTTGGCATCAGTCCTTCCAATCAATATTCAGGATAGATTTCCTTTGGATAGACAGGTTGGATATCCTTGCAGTCCAAAGGACTCACAAGAATCATTTCCAAGACCACAGTTCAAAAGCATCAATTCTTCAGCCCTCAGCTTTCTTTATAGTCCAACTTTCTCATCCATACATGGCTACTGGAAAAAACAAGCCTTGAGTAGATGGACGTAATGTCAGTGCTTTTTGATGTGCAGTCTAGGTTGGTCATAGCTTTTCTTCCAAGGAGCAAGTGTCTTTTAGTTTCATGGCTGCAATCACCATCTGCAGTGATTCCGGAGCTCAAAAAAACAGTCTGTCATTGTTTCCATTATTTCCCCATCTATTTGCCATAAAATGATGGGACTGGATGCCATGATCTTAGTTTTCTGAATGTTGAGTTTTAAGCCAACTTTTTCTCTCTCCTCTCTCATTTTCATCAAGAGATTCTTTAGTTGTGCTTCGGTTTCTGCCATAAGGGTTGTGTCTTCTGTGTGTCTACATTATTGATGTTTCTCCCAGAAATCTTGATTCCACTTTGTGCTTCATCCAGCCTGGCATTTCATATGATGTACTCTGCATATGAGTTAAATAAGCAGGGTGACAATATGCAGCGCTGACATACTCCTTTCCTTATTTGGAACCAGACTGTTTTTCCATGCCTGATTCTAACTGTTGCTTCTTGTCCTGTATACAGATTTCTCAAGAGACATGTAAGGTGGTCTGGTAGTCCCATCTCTTTAAGAATTTTCCAGTTTGCTGTGATCCACACAGTCAAAGGCTTTGGCGTAGTGAGTAAAGCAGAAGTAGATGTTTTTCTGGAACTTTGTTACTTTTTCGATGATCCAGCAGATGTTGGCAATATGAACTCAGGTGCCTCTGCCTTTTCTAAATCCAGCTTACACATCTGGAAGTTCATGGTTCACATATTGCTGAAGCCTGGCTTGGAGAATTTTGAGCAGTACTTTGCTAGCATGACTGCAATTGTTTGGTAGTTTGAACATTCTTAGGCATTGCCCTTCTTTGGGATTGGAATGAAAACTGACCTTATCCAGTCCTGTGGCCACTGCGGAGTTTTCCAGATTGCTGGCATTTTGCATGTAGCACTGTAATAGCACCATCTTTTAGCATTTGAAATAGTTCAACTGGATTTCCATTGCCTCTACTAACTTTATTCATACTGATGCTTCCTAAGGCCCACTTGACTTCACATTTCAGAATGTTTGGCTCTAGTTGAGTGATCACATGATCGTGATTATCAGGGTCATGGAGATATTTTTTGTATAGTTCTTCTGCGTATTCTTGCCACCTCTTAATATCTTCTGCTTCTGTTAGGCCTATACCATTTCTGTCCTTTATCATGCCCATGTTTGCATGAAATGTCCCCTTGGTATCTCTAATTTTCCTGAATAGATCTCTCATCTTTCCCAGACTATTGTTTCCTTGTATTTCTTGCACTGAACACTGAAAAAGCCTTTCTTATCTCTGTGCTATTCTTTGGAACTCCTTATTCAGATGAGTATATCTTTCCTTTTCTCATTTACCTTTATCTTGTCTACTTTTCTCAGCTATTTGTAAGACCTCCTCGAACAACCATTTTGCCTTTTTGAATTTCTTTTTCTTGGGGATATTTGGTGATCACTGACACTTGTACAATGTTGCAAATCTCCATCCATAGTTCTTCAGGCACTCTGTCTATAAGATCTAATCCCTTGAATTTATTTATCACTTCCACTTTGTAATCATAAGGGAGTTGATTTAGATCATACTGAATGGTCTAGTCGTTTTCCCTACTTTCTCCAATTTAAGAATGAATTGTGCAATAATGAGTTCATGATCTGAGCCACAGTCAGCTCTCTGTCTTGCTTTCACTGACTGTATAGAGCTTCCCCATCTTTAGCTGCAATGAATATAATCAATCTGATTTCAGTGTTGACCATCTGGTGATGTCCATGTGTAGAGTCTTCTCCTGTGTTGTTGCCCTCAGTCTTTCACAGTATCAGGCTCTTTTCCAGTGAGTCAGCTCTTCCCATCAGGTGGCCAAAGTATTGAATATTCAGCGTTGTTTATTATATTCTGGACTGATCTCCTTTAGGATTGACTGATCTGACCTCCTTATTGTCCAAATGTCTCTCAAGATTATTCCCCAGAACCAGTTTGAAAGTACCAATTCTTGGGTGTAAGCCTTCTTTGTAGTTTAATTCTCCCATCCATACATGACTATTGGAAAAACCATAGTCTTGACTATATGGACTTTTGTTGGCAAAGTGATATCTCTGCTTTTTAATATGCTGTCTAGGTTTGTCATAGCTCCTTTCCCAAGGAGCAAGCATCTTTGAATCTCATGGCTGCAGTCACCATCCTCAGGGATTTTGAAGCCAAGAAAATAAAGTTTTCACTGTTTCCATGTTTTCCCATCTATTTGCCTGAAGTGATGTGAGTGGTTGACGTGATAGTACATGTGCTTTCAAAAGATAGGTGAGGGTCTTATTTATAGACATTTATGGAAGCATTCACAAACCATATTGAGATGGGCTTGGGCTTACTGTATGAAAAATTGAGAATCTTTATACATTTATAAGAAAATCTATGGACATATTAATGTTTTAGAGTTGACTTCCGAGGATACACTAAGATTGATAATAAAATATAGAGCTTTTACAAATGGAAAAAATAATTAAAATACTGAGAAGGAAGTGAAACCAATAACAAAAATGAACTGATGTCCAAGAAGAGAATAAAAATGCATACAAGCCTTAAAAAATGTTTATCTATTAGTTCCTCAAATTTTGCTTTTGTCCCAATCTCTCTCCTTTCTTTCTGGAATTCTAATTATATTTATGTTAAGACTTTTGCCCATGTGATGACATTGTGTCATTTATGTTCTGTTTCTCTCATTCTTATTATTCTTTCCCAAATTCAGTTCATTTTAGTCGCTCAGTCACGTCAGACTCTTTGCAGGTGCATGGACTGCAGCATGCCAGGCCTCCGTGTCCATCACCAACTCCTTGAGCTTACTCAAACTCATGTCCATTGAGATGGTGATGGCATCCAACCATCTCATCCTCTGCCGTCCCCTTCTCCTCCCACCTTCAATCTGTCCCAGCATCAGGGTCTTTTCCAGTGAGTCAGGTCTTCGCTTCAGGTGGCCAACCTATTGGAGTTTCAGCTTCAGCATCAGTCTTTCCAATGAATATTCAGGACTGATTTCCTTTAGGATGGACTGGTTAGATCCTTTCAGTTCAAGGGAACCTCAAGAGTCTTCTCCAACACCACAGTTCAAAAGCACCAATTCTTCAGCACTCAGCTTTCTTTATAGTCCAACTCTCATAACCATACATAACTACTGGAAAAACCATAGTTTTGACCTTTGTTTGGCAAAGTAATGTCTCTGCTTTTTAATATGCTGTCTAGGTTGGTCATAGCTTTTCTTCCAAGGAGCAAGGGTCTTTTAATTTCATGTCTGCAGTCACCATCTGCAGTGATTTTGAAGCCTCCCAAAATAAAATCTGTCACTGTTTCCATTGTTTCCACATCTATCTGTCATGAATTAATGGGACCAGATGCCAATCTTTCCCAGATTAAGTATGCATATTTTATATTGGTTGGTCTTCAAGTTTATTAATATTATTTTTTGCTTTGCTGAATATTCTATTAAGTCCAGTAAATGAGTTAGTAATACTTGATATTATATGTTATCACTCAAAAATATAAATTTAAAATTTTCTATACTGCATTTCTCTGTTAGGTACTTCATCTTTTCATCTGTTTTTCATATTTTATATTTAATGTAAATCATAGTTATTTTGAAATTATTTTTGCTAACTCTAATATATGGATTATTTGTGGGTCTATCATCTATTTTATTTTATCTATCATTTTTTCTCTTTGTTTGTTGTTGCTTTTTTAACCCAGCAAGTGGGCTCATTCTCCACTGGTCAGTGGAAAGACCAAATATTGAGGCAACTGTCTTATGCAGAGAGAAAAGGATTTATTTCAAGGCAGTCAAGCATGGAAACAGGAGGCAAAGCTCAGCTCTGTTTCTCCATTGGCTTCTGAGCAGGATATTTATTGTGGGAGTCAGATGGGGTCAGGGATGAGGAAGGAATGGTGAAAGGTAAATGAACGATTCACGAGTCTGTGCAGGCATAACTGTCTAACTGATGTTTCCATGGGTAGCATGAAGTTTGGGACAGGGTAGTTTCCATGCGTGACATATAGTGGATTTTTGGCATATGATATCCAGAGTTCACTGATGGGTTGTTCTAGTCCTTCCTTGCCTTTGCTGCATGAGAAAGTTGTTGGCAGGTTTCTTCCACATCTGTGGTGGTTCTGTTGTTCTATATGTTAAATTTGTTTTATTTAGGCCATTTACCCAGTGTGTGTGGGGGGGCACACTTTCACTGTTTGATTGTATTTTCTATGCTGGATATTTTGATACATTAAGATCCTGATAGGCATCTTGATTCTGAAAAGCCCTAGATATTGCTTTGATGAAAGTGTCTGTATTAGTGCTTTTTCCTTAGTCTTAATGCATAGTTCTTATTCTTGTGTCATCGTTCTTACTCTAGGTTGCATGGCCTTTGTAGGGGTCTAATAGACAGAATGGGATGTCCACTACAATCCTGTCTTAGCCAGAAGACTAGTGTCTTCTGTTTATTGGGAGATCCCATTCTTCATTCTTCAGAAGCTGCTGCCTCTAAGAATTTCCATATTTTTTGTTATGTTCCTTTTGCAGCCTAGAAACTAATCAAGGATAGGAGAAGTATTTCCATACAAATAGATGAAGTACTCTGTACACTGAGAGTACTGAATAATGTACTCTGCTCCACCAGTCACCATCTTATCGGTTTTGGCAGCCCTAACCTATAAGATGTACCATCTCTGTTTATCAAGATTGTTTCTTCTTGTTTGGGCTCTACCTTGCTTCACACTAAAGCCCAGAAATATCTCAAGACATAGTACTTGTTTTGTGCACTCATATTTACCACCCTAAAAAATCTTACATTGTGTATCATCAAATGCTCAGAAAATGATTGTTTTATATAATTATATTCATAAGTAAATTCGTAAGTTAGTCTCAAAATCATTGTGCTGAGTGAAAAACAGATTAAAAAGATCATAGCAAATTATTCTGTCATAGAAAAGCTATAAAATGCAAAATAGTCTATAGTGTCAGAAACTGGATCCTCAGTTCTCTGGTAATGAGATTACAGGGAAGGATTACAAAGAGACAAAATGAAGCTTTTAAGGTCATTGAAACTGATCTTTACTTGGGTGAGGTGATGGCTTCATGGGTGTATACATATATCTCATAAAATTCTACACTTTAAATATAAATATATACATCTTACAGTATATAAATTATACCTCAAAACTTATGAATATGTACTTATGTATTTGTATATTATATAAATATATGTGTGTATAATTTTAATCTATAAGTTTAGAGAGAGAAATGTAGAGCAAAATTAAAAATCAATGTAGTAATTAATATAGTAATATAGTAATCAATATAATTGTTTTCTAATGCAGTTTGGTAATGTGCATCAAGATTTCAAATGTTTCAACTTCTGATTATCTATATAAATTTCAAAATTATTTGTTCTATGAAAAATGCCACTGTGGAAAACAATATGGAGATTTCTCAAAAATAAAACTATACCTGTCATGTGATGTAGAAATTTCACTCCTGGCTATGTACCTAAGAAAACATTTATTTTGAAAAAAATAATTACATGGAGTAATTATTTCATGGAGTTAAATGGTGAGGATTCTCCAAGCTGTTGTCAGCCAGTCAGTTTAGTTGCTCAGTCGAGTTAGACTCTTTGTGACCCCATGGACCACAGCACGCCAGGCCTCCCTGTCCATCACCAACTCCCGGAGTCTACCCAAACCCATGTCCATTGAGTCGGTGATGCCATCCAACCATCTCATCCTCTGTCATCCCCTTGTCATCCTGCCTTCAGTCTTTCCCAGCATCAGGGTCTTTTCTAATGAGTCAGATCTTCACATCAAGTGGCCAAAGTATTGGAGTTTCAGCTTCAGCATCAGTCCTTCCAAAGAATATTCAGGACTGATCTCCTTTAGTATGGACTCGTTGGATCTCCTTGCAATCCAAGGGACTCTCAAGAGTCTTCTCCAACACCACAGTTCAAAAGCATCAATTCTTTGGCACTCAGCTTTCTTTATGGTCTAACTCTCACATTCATGAATAACTACTGGAAAAACCATACCTATGACTGGACGGATCTTTGCTAGAAAAGTAATGTCTCTGCTTTTTAATATGCTGTCTGTGTTGGTTAATGCTTTCCTTCCAAGGAGCAAGTGTCTTTTAATTTCATGGCTGTAGTCACCATCTGCAGTGATTTTGGAGCCCCCATATGTGAAAAAGTTAGAGAAAAATAAATATGTATGAGTGTCATATGTATGTGATATGCATGATATCACATATGTAGTATCTAAAAGATATAAGAAACTAGTGAATACAACAGAAAAGAAACAGACCTACAGATAAAAAGAACTATAGTAACTAGTTATTATCTTTTTTGAGGGCAAAACAGGGGTAGGGGAGTGGGAAAGTGAAACTGTTAGTGGTTCAGCTGTGTCTGACCTCTTTTCATCTTATGGACTATTAGCTCACCAGCCTCTTCTGTCCATGGAATTTTCTAGCAAGAATACTGGAGTGGGTTGACATTCCCTTCCCCTAGGGATCTTCCTGACCCAGGGATAAAACCCAGGTCTTCCACATTGCAGCAGATTCTTTACCTTATGAGGCACGAAGGAAGCCTGTGGGGAGTGGGAGCTACAGGTTATTGGGTGAAAGACAGGCTACAAAATGCATCATACAATAGAGGTAATATAGCCAATATTTTGTAATAACTGGAAATGGAAAGTAATCTTTAAATTTTATATACAAATTAAAAAACAAAATAAACACAGTAATTCTCAACTTCTTAGTCACCATCTACCAAGGAAATGTTATAAACTGCAAACAAATGTGTTTTAAGAAAGATATTTATAACAGCATAATTTTAAAATCTTGGAAGAGTAAATGTAATACTCTTAAATAATGGCATAGCCATGTAGGAAATTATGTTAATCATTGCATTAGAAAAGTTCTTCTTAATATTGTTTTTCTTTTTCTTTTTGCTTTTCTTTACCCTTTTACTGTGTGAAGTTAGACACATGCATCCATGCTCACTCATATCTGGTTCTTTTCAACCCCTGGACTGAGGAGCAGGCTCCTCAGCCCATGGAATTTTCCAGGCAAGAATACTGGAATGGGTTGCCTTTTCCTACTCCAGGGGATCTTGCCAACCCAGGGATCAAACCCACATCTGTTGTGTCTCCTGCACTAGCAAGAGGATTCTTTATCACTGCACCATCTGGGAAACTCTTTGAGTTATATCACATACAATTACATGTATTTGTCCTAAGTGTATGTTTTTAATAAACACGTATATCTGTGTAACTGTCATCCTAATCAAAATGTAGAATATTTCCATAACCTGAGAAGTATACTTCTTATACTTGCCTTCAATTTTCACTACCTAGGCAAACACTTCCTGATTAAATCACCATAGATGGGATTGCCCTGATTTTGAAATTAATAAAAATGATATCATGGACTACATACTTTTGCATCATGGTATTTTCCTTACAGGAATATTTGAGATTTTTTTCCTTCTATTGTACGCATCAAGAGTCTTTATTTTTTTATTTTTGAAAATATATCACAGTATATTAGTTTTTTGTTGGTTAAAGTTCATCAAACACATTTTCCTCATCTATTAGATGACCATATGCATTCCCCTGCTTTTATTTTATTCTAATATGCTTTATTAGGTTGATTGGTTTTTAAGTAGGAAATTTATCTAACTATCATTCTTACTATGCCACAACATAGCAGAATTTTATATGTCCTACCATGTCATAATATATTATATTTTTTTATATGTCACCAGGTTTGCTTTGCTAATTTTGTTCACTTTTTTCCAAAGGATTTTGTGCCTATCTTTTTGAACTGTGGTGCTGGAGAAGACTCTTGAGAGTTTCTTGGACTGTAAAGAGACCCAAACAGTCCATCCTAAAGGAAATCAGTCCTGGGTTTTCATTGAAAGGACTGATGTTGAAGCTGAAACTCCAGTACTTTGGCCTCCTCATGTGAAGAGTTGACTCATTGGAAAAGACCCTACTGCTGGGAAGGATTGGGGGCAAGAGGAGAAGGGGACGACAGAGGATGAGATTACTAGATGGCATCACTGACTCGATGGACATGGGTTTGTGTAGAATCCGGGAGTTGGTGATGGACAGGGAGGCCTGGTGTGCTGTGATTCATGGGGTCGCAAAGAATCGGACACGACTGAGGGACTGAACTGAACCGAACTTTGGAAATATGTGTGTGTGTGTGTGTGTGTGTGTACTTCGTTGTGTCCCACTCTTTGCAACCCCATGGACTGTAGCCTGGCAGGCTGACTGAACTGAACTGAACTTAGGAAGGAGATGTATGTGTGTGTGTGTGTGTGTGTGTGTGTGTGTGTGTGTACTTAGTTTTTTCTGACTCTTTGCAACCCCATGGACTGTAGCCTGCCAGGCTCCCCTGCCCATGGGGATTCACCAGGCAATATACTGGATTGGATTGCCATGCCCTCCTCCAGGGGATCTTCCCAACCCACGGATCGAACCCAGGTCTTCTGCATTGCAGGTAGATTCTTTACTTTCTGAGCAACCAGAGAAATACATGTATATGTGTGTGTATGTGTGTGTGTACACACGCATACAGTTTATTATAATGCCAGTTTAAGAGCTTGGTTTCAACATTGTGTTGACATTATAAAATGAGTTTTGAATAGAGATACCTTAGCCTTCAATTAGGGAGCCCCATCCTCTTGGACATGACTGTCAGAGGGGCCTTCTTCATCACAGTACAGCTGGTGTCTGTGTAGAGGGGTGATTATGAATAGGATGTATTGAATGAAGGAGTAAGTCATGGCTCTAGATCCATGGAATCTGGCACCTGTAACATAGATATAGATTTCCTTAAATAAGGAAATCTGTATATTCATTTGCTATGTACCCTTAGGACAGTTTCCAGAGGCTTGAAAAATAATTTTAAAAATTATTTTCACTAGTTTTGACTGTTTCACTGGGGAGAGAGTTCAAAGAGCTCATCACACTACCATTCTCAAATATGTCCCTTTAGTATTCTTCTTATTCAGAACAAAATATTCTTACTTGGATATTTTCCAAATGTATAAAAATGACCTGAAGTTAAATTTGTTTTTAGTAGTTCTTGAAATATAGACTATATTTAAAAGTCTAAGTCTTGAAATCAATAGCTTTGTAATTTAGGGCATCCGTCCATGCTAAGTCGCTTCAGTCATGTCCAACTCTTTCCAACCCTAAAGACTGTAGCCCATCAGCTCCTCTGCGTAATTCTCCCGCAAGAGTACTATAGTGGGTCGCCGTGCCCTCCTCCAGGGGATCTTCCCAACCCAGAGATCTAACTGCACCTCTTAAATCTCTTGCATTGGCAGGTGGATTCTTTAGCACTAAGCACCACCCAATTTTCAGGCAATTATACTCTATTCTTCATGCTAGTTTGTATAGCATTAAAATTGACCGTAATCTTAGTTGTTCACTTAATACTCCAGTGCCTTTAGTTCTCTGACTATTCTCAAAAACCCTGAAAAATTATTAAGAACAATTTTATTTTAGCTTCTTATCTTTGTCTGAAACATTTTTTTAACTCTCTTTTCATGGGTTTGGGTGGACTCTGGGAGTTGGTGATGGACAGGGAGGCCTGGCATGCTGCAGTTCATGGGGTCACAAAGAGTTGGACACGACTGAGCCATTGAACTGAACTGAACTCTAGAGATATAACTTGTTGAAAAATTCTCTCAGACTTTATATCTCCTAAACCGCTGTCTCTGAAGACATCACAACAGATGGCTGTTTTGTTGCCTGCCACTGCCTTTCAGTAAAGAGAGAAATTGCAACAGTCTATCAACTCATTATCTGACTATGATCAGATCTGCATCATCTGAAATGAAGTATCAGAAATGCAGTAGAGAAAACTTGTTTCAGAAAATTTTATATAAGCCCAATGGACAAAAGAAAAACCAAATATATGTATCATTTGCTTCCTCAAAAATTACAATGGAATGATGAGGCTTAAGAGCAAAAATGGTATACTATGACGTCTCTGGATTAAAGACAACATATATTATTTTGAAAAATGACCCTGCCCTATACTTGCTCTTTGACCTGAAGTAAACTAAAAACACTCCATGAGCCTTAGATTCTTTATATGATAAAGATCAGAATGACTTCTTATATATGACTTATTTATCATTGTGTACATTAAATAAATTGATATAGGACATCCAATACAGATAATTATAGAAGGTTAAATATAGATAGTGTTTCATACAATGCATAAATTTCAGGGAATTCATTTTTTTCCTCCACATGTACTTAATATTTTCTATTATAACAGCCTTTCTTCTCATTCAGCAAAAGGAAATATGAAATATACAGGAAGTTGGTGAAATGGACTCTACTCAGTCTGTCATTGAATTTTATAATGTTGACAAATTATTTCGCCTTTCTACTTAGGATCGTTTAAATGGTAATAGTGATTTTCTGAGACGACTCTGCAGCAATTTGTAAAGATTCAATAATTATTGTTATTCTCAAAGAAATCTTGTGTGATAAATGAACAACAACAACAACAAAAAAAAAAAACAACAACAAAGGAATTCAGAGAAATTAAGGTTTTGTTCCAAGTCCTTAAACAATTAAATGGCAAAAAGCAATCAGAAGAATGAAGATGCAATTGTAAATCTGCTATTAAGAAGAGAAGAAAATAATATTTTAATTATTGTAGTCATTCTATTCATAGGCAGGATATAAGGGATTGTGTTTATTAGAAAGAGAGTAGAACAGAGGAAAAGATAAAAGAATTGGAACACCAGAACTATTTGGAATCATACTTCACCTAATTTTCTATAGCCAAATTATACTTTCTCTCAGATACTATCCTGTTATCCAAGATTTCAAGGTTGTTGTTGTTTTCCTGGGATACTAAGCTCAAAGAATAGACACTGAATGTAAACCAAATGAGATTTAACAATCAGCATATAGGATCACACTAGCAAAATAATTCCATAAATGTAGGTCATGATTTAGGAGTAAAAGCAAATTAACTTGAAATATGTAAATCATTGTGACCCATTTTTAGCTTGAATTATTTGTAGTTTGACACAGATCTTCATTTCTTTGGGTATAAAAGCAGTCTTATTAATCAATTTTCTATTTGAATTTTAATTTCTGGTATCAACACATTCATCCACTAATTTATTCTAGACTTAAAATTTCTATAGACAGCTAAAAATGTGCTAAGCAGGTGTTAACATTGAAACAGAAGAAAATTCTCACCTATTGAGTGAGAGGACAAAGTGAATTATTTAGTAGTTTATGGGATTTGTCTTGCTTATGTGAATTTAATTTACCATATAAAACAGACCCTGCATATGATATAAAGTATCTTGCTTCAAGTTAATGTGTACATCTTCAAAGAAAAGTTTGTATCAAAAAGGTTTGACTTACACATGGTTAATAAATTTTGTATAGCTTGATTATAAAGGCCTTTTACCAAAGCTCACTTAAATTGTGCCTCTAGTAATCGAGACAACTGAAAAGCAAAGATATGATCTAATAATTTTATTTTTATTTATTTATTTATTTATTTATTGTTTTTGCCATACAATGTCATGATATCACCATGGGTTTACATATGCTTCCCATCCAGAACCCCCCTCCCTCCTCCCTCCCCCCCGGGAAATCTCGCTGCACCAGCCCCGAGCATCACTCCTGGGCTGGCGATTGATTGGACATATGATAATTAACTTGTTTCAATGTCCTTCTCCCATATCATCCCACCCTTACCCTCATCCCCAAAGTCCGCGAGTCTATTCTATACATCTGCGTTCCTTTTGCTGTCTCGCATGTTGGGTTCTCATTACCGTCTTTCTAAATTCCATATATATGTGTTAATATACTGTATTCTTGTTTTTGCTTCTGGCTTACTTCACTCTGGATAATGGGCTCCAGTTTCATCCATCTGAGTAGAATTGCTTCAAATGAATTTTTTTTTAATGCTGAGTAATATTCCATTGTGTATATGTACCACAGCTTTCTTATCCATTCGTCAGTTGATGGGCATCTAGGTTGCTTCCATGTCCTGGCTACTGTAAACAATGCAGCGATGAACATTGGGGTACACGTGGCTCTTTCAATTCTGGTTTCCTCAGTGTATATGCCCAGCAGTGGGATTGCTGGGTCATATGGCAGGTCTATTTGCAGCTTTTTAAGGAACCTCCACACTGTTTTCCATAGTGGCTGTACTAGTTTGCATTCCCACCAACAGTGTAAGAGGGTTCCCTTTTCTCCACATCCTCTCCAGAAAAAACCTCATATAGCCAAAGCAATCTTGAGAAAGAAGAATGGAACTGGTGGAATCAACCTACCTGACTTTAGGCTATACTACAAATCCACAGTCATTAAGACAATATGGTACTGGCACAAAGACAGAAATATAGATCAGTGGAACAGAATAGAAAGCCCAGAGATAAATCCACGCATCTATGGGCACCTTATCTTTGACAAAGGAGGCAAGAATATACAATGGAGAAAAGACAACCTCTTTACCAAGTGGTTCTGGGAAAACTGGACAGCCACTTGTAAAAGAATGAAACTAGATCACTTTCTAACACCATACACAATGATAAACTCAAAATGGATCAAAGATCTAAGCATAAGACCAGAAACTATAAAACTCCTAGAGGATAACATAGGCAAAACACTCTCTGCCATAACCCAAAGCGGGATACTCCATGACCCACCTCCCAGAATATTGGAAATAAAAACACGAATAAACAAATGGGACCTAATTAAAATTAAAAGCTTTTGCACAACAAAGGAAACTATAAGCAAGGTGAAAAGACAGCCTTCAGAATGGGAGAAAATAATAGCCATTGAAGCAACGGACAATTAATCTCAAAAATATACAAGCAACTCCTGCAGCTCCATTCTAGAATAATAAACAACCCAATTAAAAAGTGGGCCAAAGAACTTAACAGACATTTCTCCAAAGAAGACATAAAAATGGCTAACAAACACATGAAAAGATGTTCAACGTCACTCATTATCAGAGAAATGCAAATCAAAACCACAATGAGGTACCACTTTACACCAGTCAGAATGGCTGCCATCCAAAAATCCACAAGCAATAAATGCTGGAGAGGATGTGGAGAAAAGGGAACCCTCTTACACTGTTGGTGGGAATGCAAACTAGTACAGCCACTATGGAAAACAGTGTGGAGGTTCCTTAAAAAGCTGCAAATAGTCCTGCCATATGACCCAGCAATCCCACTGCTGGGCATATACACCGAGGAAATGAGAATTGATCTAATAATTTTCATCTAGAGCAGTAAATATTGGGTTTGCAGAGTTGTACCATAATTTTGTATCACTTCAGCCCTGGTCATAGGTCACATTTTGTTCACTCAGTAAGGAATTTGTCTATAAGAAGATATTCCAAAATAAGCATGTGTTTGGCTTTAAATAAGGAAGAATGGTGAGTACTGTCTTGCTCTTGGGTATCTGACATGAGCCAGAAAATAGATGTGAACCCACATTAGCCCCAAAGGGTCAGAGCTAGATGGTATATGAAAGGGATTTGACCATGTATAAGCAAATGTAAAGATTCAGCTAGTCAAAAAACACTTATAAATTGAATAATGCCATTTGTGCTTCCCTGATGACTCAGACAGGAAAGAATCTGCCTGCAGTGCAGGGTATCCAGGTTCGTTCTCTGGATCAGGAAGATCCCCCGGAGAATGGAATGGCTACCCACTCCGTATTCTTGTCTGGAGAATTCTGTGAATAGAGCAACCTGGCAGATTGCAGTCCATGGGTTCACACAGAGTTACACGTGACTAACAGACTAACACTCTCACTTTCATAGCTTCTCATTGTGTGTTTTATAGCATATTTAAGCAAGTAAACATATTTTAGCAATCTGTAATTGCTCTTCTAAAAAAATGCAGACTTTATACAACTGTACAGATAGAGTTTGGTAGAAAGAGTATATACTTTTATTTTACCATATGAAAATTTTTGAATTGTTTCATTTGTTATATGAATGTGGCTATATCATACCATGTATAGTTAGAAATATAGCATCTCATTTCATATAAGTGCTTTCACTGGCTCATTAGTAGCAGTCTTTTAAAGGCTATTTTTACTTTCATCATCAAAGTGCAAAATAATATTTAATTTCTGGGCAAAAAAATAAAAACTCAACTTTCACTGGAGCAACATTGGAAGAAGATTCCGGTTGGGAGAAAAAATTCAGAGAGATTAATTGACCCTCAGCTAGAGGTGTATGTTAATACAACAACTACTGTTGCTGCTATTAACAATAGGAACTGAAGGAGAGTAGGAAAAGAGGAAAGAGGAGGAGAAAATGAAAAACGAGAGGAGGAAAAAGATGATGGGAAGGAGTGTCTGAGTGTAATTAAAATAGCCAGAAGGCTTTAAGATGTTCACCATGGTAGGATGTGAAAAGAATGTAGTGGAGTGATAAAGAGTGGCTTCATGGAAGAGAGAATGTTTATTGTGTATAATACAAAGTGGAGTTTTGTGAAATGGAGGATTCTGATTCAGTAGCTTGGCATGGTCCTGAGATTCTACATTTTTAACAATCTCCCAGGCAATGCTGATGTTGCTGTTCTGCAGACCGTACTTTGAATAGCCAGGCACTAAAGGGTGGGGCAAACGATGTCTATTTCAAGCAGAGCAAAGAGTCCATTTTACATCATGCAAAAATGAAAGCATTGGTCTGGCGAGTAGTTCCATGAGCACAGGGATACTATCAGATAATGAAGCCAGAAAAAATAGATGGTAAATAGCCACAGGCTAAGAATTTGAACATTATTTTTTGGCAGAGGAAAGGCTACAGATGCCTCTGTTTATAAGTGCGGTACTGTAGATTTATTCATAAGGAAGCAAACAGGTTTTAAAGGACAGGATGCATTGAGGTAGTAAGAGAAAGAGGGATGGGAAGAAATTTCAAGAGGCTACTGCTGTTGTTCAGGTTAGAAAACCTCCAAGCTGAATTTTAGTATTGAGGATAAAATAAGAGTCCAGATTTGGCACCTATTATAATTGCAGAGTATAGTCAATTATTAGTTGGGTTAAAAAATGTGTCAAGGAAAACAAAGATGCTTTATATTTTATTTTGTTTTTTGCCAAGGAATTGCATGCATGAAAAGTCATAGGAAAAGTGGCTAACAATGAAAAGTAAAAGTTATGGGGTGATAAGAAAATAATAAGTGTGCATTCTGTGTGCTAAGTTTCTTCAGTTGTGTCCTACAATTTGCGAGCCTGTGGACCATAGCCTGCCAGGCTCCTCTATCCATGGGATTCTCCAGGCTAGAATATAGGAGTGGGTTGCCACACCCTCCTCCAGGGGATCTTCCCAACCCAGAGTTTGAACCTGAGTATCTTAAGTCTCCTGCATTGGCAGGCAGGTTCTTTACCACTAGCACCACCTGGAAGAGATCTATAAGATGTCTATATGGGTATATCAATTAGATACTTAGAAGTTTGGAGGATAAGTCACGAAAATAGGACACTGATGTTGATAATTAAAGTAAAGAGGACTGCAGTAGTTGAAAATATACCACAAGCCAGTGAATTTTTCCATAATTATTTTTTAATTGAATGAATACTGTAATGTCAGCCAAGCAGTTTTGATAGAATGATGCAAAAGATAGAGATTTGTACCTCGTGGGGATGTTCATATGTGTGTTTATACATATGAAATATAGTCTTGGGAAAGTAATGCCTGTGGCATTTGCCCTGTTAATTGGAAGATAAAGGGAACATAAGCTGTTCTTTTTCTAGAGGGGTTATTCTTATTTTCTGATTATGTGCTGTGGTGCCAGATGTCTCCAGAGAAAGTGTCCACAAGCTTAGGTCCAAGGCCAAGGGCATCCTTCTGTAATTGTTGACAAATAGTTGAGTAAATTACCATATACAAGAGTAAAGTTGACAATAACTGCACATCGCCAAGTAACCGATGATGTCGAGCAATTTGTCGATACTTCAGTCCCTGGAGTCCTATCCCCGGGGAGAAGCCTCATCCACTGCTCCTCTTCCTGTTGTGGCCTTGTACCAAAATCAGGTGAGAAGAGTCTTAGGAAAGACACAATATGGTAAAATTCTTTATATATTTTTGTAATAAACTCTAGAATCTCTCAAAGTCAAAGGAATTTCTTCATTGATTTTTTTCCCTCTAATTAGAACTCACAGAGTTTCAAAATACACATCATGTGTTGTATATCTTTCATCTGTTTGAAGAAGTTTTCAATTGTACTCTTCACAGAAGAGTCTAGTTGGGGAATTGGGGCACACATTTTTATTCAAGCCATTTCCTCCCATGACACACAATTTATGAATTACAGAAAGCTGAACCATAATATTTTAAGCACCTCAGTTAGTTTTCAGCTTTGAAATTACACTTTTAAAGAGTTCAGAAATACCCTTTCAGTCTATTGATGTGAGGCAAATCCCTTTGCTTCAATTAAGAGCTATCGAAGGGAATGGTGATAACAGAAGTCCAGCTCCGAGCAGCATATAACAAGATGATTACGCGTGCTGGCAGCCAGCCAGACGGCCAGGCTGTTTTTCACGGGTGTTACTTTACTGACAGTACCTTCATGACATTTGTACCTTGATACCAGAAGTGCTAACAGCTGCAGTGCCAGTGTTAGAAAGGCACGAAAGACCTTTTTCAGCATTAGTTGCTCTCACAGATTCTCAGTGCCCTAGGAGAATAAAGTCTATAAAAACTGACTTCAGCCTGCTGTCTCCTTTGTGAAGATATTCGCTGCAGAGTCTGAAAAACAGTTCTGTTTCATGACATTGGACTTAGGGGAAGATACAAATTTTTTAAGGTAGAAGACTTGTGTGGTAAGTGTATGACAAAATAGCAAGGCTAGTCTGAGAGTTCATGGTTTTGTGAAACAGAATAGTTCAGCAACCAATTCTGCGCTTAGTTACTTGCTGTAGGCAACCCTTTTGACCCCCTTACTGAGGAAGCAAAAGTGACTAAAGGAGAAATATTCTAGTTTTCTTGAAGTTGGATGGTATTCTTAACTAATAGTGACAGATGTAAGAGTATGACTTCTAGTGGGTGCTGCTAATGCCCGACCTGCAGGCTGCCAGGAAATGAGGAAGATCTCAAGACACGTGAACACGTGTGAGAAAGGAATTCAGATGATAAAAGGTGAACATGGGTTTAGAAAAGTTTTATTTTTGAAGCTCTACCAGTCTCTCTTATTGTTTTCATAATTTTTTTGGGGGGGGCACATCTGTGTGTCACTAACATTTGGACATATTCTCCAGAACCAATATCCTAAAGGCACACATTACCGTTTACTATTAGGAATTCACTGTGTGCTGAGGACTCTTTGTGTGTGAAGCTTTTTCCTTATCATTTTAGTGTTGCAAGCATTTAGATCTTAGAAATGGGGAAATTTTTTTAGCTAAACATTAACTTTCCATAGTTGGAAGTGCCTTTAGGAGACATTGTACAACTATTTACTCAGACTAAAATTTTTCTATAAATGTTTCAATCACTAATGCTTTGTATCATATGAGGCATTTTTATAATAAGTCTGTATTCTTAATTTCATGAAAACTGAGCTGTCTTTGCACTTTTCTGAAAAGTCCATTTTGAAGATTCAGACATAAAGCTTTGTCTTTATTACTAATTCATATACCCAAAGAAAAGATCTTTAAATAGTATTAAATTCACAAATATAATAGATATTTGAGAGGAATAAGTAATCTATTAATAACTTCAAGTAAATACAGGCAAGGAAAGTGAAGTGTTAGTCACTCAGTTGTGACCAACTGTTTGTGACCTCATGGACTGTAGCCCGCCAGGCACCTCTGTCCATGGGATTCTCCAGGCAAGAATACTGGAGTGGGCTGCCATTCCCTTCTCCAGGGGATCTCCCCAAACCAGGGATCAAACCTGGGTCTCCTTCATTAGAGGTGGACTCTTTACCATCGGAGCCACCAGAGAATTCCAAGGAAACAGGAGAGAGAAATATCTATAATTAAGCATAATTTAATCACTGTGCTCATTTAGTTCTCTTTTCTTCATGTACAATCTGATGTCCAGGGGGTTAAGAGAACCATGTAGTTTTGTGTAGTTAGTGAGTGACTAGAATTCAGTGTGCTAAACTCCCTGTCTCAGGGTTCTTTCTAATGCAGTAACCCTGGACATGCACAGAAAGCCAAAACATCAGGCTGTTTATCTTTCAGCCTTTAGGATCCATGTCCAAATGGAAACCTCAACTGGTTTTGAGGAAATATTAATAAATTAAATCTGAAGGCATTGCATCATAGTAACTTCAAAACCTTTAGAAAATTGAACACATTATTATTATCATTTTGCAGTTAGCTTTCAAACAGAACACAGAGAGAGAATCCTTGGGGAAAAAACCTATGCTTCATCCAAAATGTCTGCGGGGAAGTCTGCACATTTTTTCCATATCACTGCTAATGAGTCACTTTCACCTGATGCCCGCTTGCCCCACTCCCCTCTGAAGAACCAGCTGTCGGTGTCCACAGCTGAGTGAGTTTGGCATCAGACAGGTGGCAGCAGGGTGGGGAAGAAACTGTGTCAGTGGGATGCAGTTAATCTGGAATTAGGATGATCCACCTGGTATCATTAAAAATTGACTATATTTCCTAAATGGTTCACTACAGTATAACCAACACTTAAAAGTAAAGGTTTTAAATATCCTTGAAGAGGCAAATAATAGTATCTGGTTTTTATTAAATATTTGGGCAGTTTTCACAGTGTTAGATCAATGAAGTCTGTTTAGTAATGACAGAATTTTATAACTTGTTTACAGAAAAAAAATTGATTTGTGATCTTCTGGATTTTGGCATTTACTCACTGTGTAACCTTCTGTGTGCTGTGGGCCTCTGGGGGGAAAAAAATGATGTTGATAAAAGCTTGTTGAAGCTTAAATGACCCATATGATTGGAAGTGTTTTGTGATTCTTAATGTGTATGTAAGTATTCAAAATTGCATTGCCATTGATGGTTTTTCAGTAAACTATTTTTAATTCTCATAACCACCTGGGAAACAATTCTAAGTTACTTAATGCAGCAAACACTATCCCTAATCACATAATGCAACTCATATCCCAAGCCACAACTATACCCATTCATGTTCAGCTGTAATCTTCAGCATGAAAATCACCTCCTCCTGAAAGCCTTCCCTGAAGGCTCAACAGGGGACTGGGCATGTTCCTGTGATTCTTAAGTACCAGGCAGACCTCTATTGCAGAACTTACCAAACAGCACTGACTGAAACTGGCTGCTCACCAGTCTTGCTGTCTCACTGGATCCACTTAAGGACAAGTCTTTATTTTGTTCACATTTGAAATTCTAGTAGCTAGCACAATGAATAGAACATAATAAGAAAATTATATACACACAGAGGATATAAATTTTATGCATGTGAATTACAAAAACATATAAATAAGGAAAAAAAAGAAAACCTCCAGCCACTTACCTGATTTTCAGTTTATCAGTCTGGATACAGAATGAAGAATATTTCATTGTGTTTTTTAAAATTTTGTTGGAGTATAGTTGCTTTACAGTGTTTTGTTACTTTCAGGTGTACAACAAAATGAATCAGTTGAATATACATGTATATTCATTATTTTTTAAGGTTCTTTTCTTATATATGTTATCACAGAACGCTGAGTAGAGTTCTCTGTGATATACAGTGTGGCCCTGTTGGTTATTGATCTGTAGTAGTTTGTGTATATTCATTCTAAGCTCCTGATTTATCCCTCCTCCCACATTTTCCCTTTGGTAACCATAAGTTTGTTTTTGATAACTGTATTTCTGTTTCTGTTTTAAAAATAAATTAATTTGTATCATTGTTTAAATTAGATCCACATATGAGTGATATATGATATTTGTTTTTCTCTCTCTGACTTACCTTACTTAGTATGATAATTTCTAGTTCCATTTGTGCATATGTATAGTCACTCACTTCAGTCTTGTCTGACTCTTTGTGACCCTATGAACTGTAGCCCACCAGGATCCTCTGTCCATGGGGTTCTCCAGGAAGGAATACTGGAGTGGGTTGCCACACCCCTCTCCAGGGGATCATCCTGACCCAGGGATCAAACTTATGTCTCCTGTGTTGCTTGCATTTCAGGTAGATTCTTTACCACTGAGCCACCGGGGAGGCCCCCGATGGCATTACTTCATTCTTTTATGGCTGAATATACAATATCCCACTGCATATATGCACCACATCTTCTTTATCCATTCCTCTGTAGATGGACATTTGGGTTGCTTCCATGTCTTGGCTATTGTAAATAGTGCTGTAGTGAATACTAAGATGTATGTATCTCTTAGGATTATGGTTTTCTCTAGATACATGCCCAGAAGTGGGATTGCTGGATCGTACAATAAGTCTGTTTTAGTTTTATACAGAGCCCCACATTGTTCTCCATAGTAGTCATACCAATTTACATACCTACCAATGTTGCAGAAGGGTTTACTGCTTGTGGACATTTTGATGATGGCCATTCTGACTGGTGTGAGGTGATTCAGTTCAGTTAAGTCACTCAGTCATGTCCAACTCTTTATGACCCCATGGACTGCAGCACACCAGGCTTCCCTGTCCATCACCAACTCCCAGAGCTTCCCCAAAGTCGTATCCATCAAGTTGGTGAAGCCATCCAACCATCTTATCCTCTGTTGTCCCCTACTTCTCCTGCCTTCAGTCTTTCTCAGCATCAGGGCCTTTTCCAATAAATCAGTTATTCTCATCAGGTGGCCAAACTATTGGAGCTTCAGCTTCAGGATCAGTCCTTCCAATGAATATTTGGGACTGGTTTCCTTTAGAATTGACTGGCTTGATCTTCTTGCAGTCCAAGAGATTCTCAAGAGTCTTCTCCAACACTACAGTTCAAAAACATCAATTCTTCAGTGCTCAGGTTTCTTTATCTTCTAACATCCATTGTAGTTTCCTTTTGAATTTCTCTGATAGATCAGTCCTTGGTGTTCATTGGAAGGACTGATGTTCAAGCTGAAACTCCAATACCTTGGCCACCTCATGCAAAGAGCTGACTCATTGGAAAAGACCCTAATGCTGGAAAGGATTGGGGGCAGGAGGAGAAGGGGATGACAGTGGATAAGATGGCTGGATTGCATCACTGACTCAATGGACATGAGTTTGGGTAAACTCTGGGAGTTGGTGATGGACAGGGAGGCCTGACGTGCTGTGATTCATGGGGTCGCAAAGAGTCGGACACGACTGAGCGACTGAACTGAACTGAACTGATAATTAGTTATGTTGATCATTTTTTCATGTGCTTTTTGGCCACTTGTATGTCTCAACAACAATATTTTAAAGTGGATACACAGTGAAATGTAGAGAGGCTAATTCAATAGTAAATGCAGAAAATATATTCATTTAAATGAATGCTAATGGAAATAGAGAAGACAAAGTTCTGAAATACATAGGGATAGATTAAATATGATTTGATAAACTACTGAATTCATGGTTGAGGAAGAATGAAATATCTGAGAAAGCCTTAAGGTTTGTGGCTTTCGTAAGATGGAAAGATGATGAAATCATTCACTGAGACAGAGAATACTGGAAGGTGATATGGTGTTGTTAAGGGTTGACAGGGAAGCAAACATTGTTCCTGGTTTCAGTTTTAGATATATTAATTTTATCATAGGTTTGAAAAAAAATGGTTATAAATTCGGCATTTGTTTTTGTTTAGGTGATGTAATGAAATCAAGGATTATCTCGGAATAGATTCTAGAGTAAAGACTAAAGGCCAAGAATGAATTTTGACGAAATGCACACTTAAGAGTCTGACAGAGAATAAGATAAAGTCCCAAAAAGCAAAATGGAATATTGGGAATGAAAGAAATCATTAATGGATAAAGGAATGAATGTGAGTTGTGAAAATGAAGACAGTCATAGATACCTCTTTTGAGGAATGTGGTTGTATTGGGTTAAGTGAAATAGGGAAAAGTGAAAGGAGGATGTGGGATTAAGAAAATCTGATACTTAGTGTTTTGTTGTCTACTTTACTGGGACAGTGTTTGCAGGGACATTTGGTCAAACATTTTTCTAGTTGTTTCTGTGAGTGTGTTTCTGAAGGATATTGATATTTGAATCCATTGGCTAAGTATAGCAGGTTGCATTCCGTAGTCACATCCAGGGAACTGAATGCCTGAATAAAGGAAACAGTCTAATTTTCATGTAAGAGGGAGTTCCTCTGCCCACCTGCCTTCAGTTGGAACATCAGTTTATCTCCTGCCCACAGACTTGAACTGAAACACTGGTTCTTCTTGGGTCTGGAGCCTGCTGGCCTTCAGCAGGGACTATGCCCATGGTTCTTCTGGATCTCCAGGTTGCTAACGCCAAATCTTGGATTTGCTATTATAATAGTCATTTTCATGTTAGCCCAGTTCCTATCCATGGCCTATTTATATATTCTTAGTTTGACCTGCTTCTCTTTAAAGACAAATTTAATGACCAGGTCTACTGTTCTTTGAAAGAATTTCTACCATGAATATACTCAAGAATCGGCCTGCCATAACACAGCTCGTTTTCAGGATATACACACAAATTAAATCTCTCCCTGATCCCTTCTTGGCCTTTCTCTGTCTTGGTCAGCTGGTCACAGGACCCTCTGAAGACACAAAACTAAGTGAAAGCAGTATTGATCCAGTGATGAAAGTCAGGGCTACCTCCTCTGACACAGATCTTGAATAACACTGCATGGAAAAAACAGACATACTATAAGAAAGGTGGAATGCAGGTAGACACATGACAATGGGGACCATTGACCCATTCACTTAATCACTCTCTGGTTCTGATCCTGTCTGATTTGGGTTTCGGTGTCTACATCTTTCAGGGCTTTCCATGTGGTACAGGGTACAGAATCTGCCTGCCAGTGCAGGAAATGCAAGAAATGCTGGTTTGATGCTTGAGTTGGGAAGATCCCCTGGAGACTGAAATGGAAACCCACTCCACTATTCTTGCCTGGAAAATTCCATGGACAGAGGAGCCTGGCGGGCTACAGTCCATGTGGTCACAAAGACTCAGACAAGACTGAGTGACTGAGCACACACACATCTACATCTTTACCTAAAAGGGGTAGGCCACATTAGGAGGCCCAGACGGTATATGGGATTCAGTATTTCTGAGTGGTTTAGCCAGATGTCCCTATTATGAATCTCAGCATCTACCTCCTTCCCAATCAAAACTCTGACCCTGGGGTAAAAAACTTGTTAGATATGTGAATTCATCTTTCTGGAGTTCAGCTACTTTTATAATTAATCATGGACCTGAGCCTCAATTTTTTGCCCTCTGCCTCTAAGAGATGATAGTCTTTACATGCTAATTAAGATGTGCTCTGGTTTCACTCTTTGATGTGGTGATTAGCAGTGATGTGCTGGTAAAACAACAAAATGAGTAACTTTTAAAAATCCTAATTTATAGTGTTTACTAATTCTGTGTTTAAATACTCCCATGTAGTCTGAATTGAATATTAATGGTAAAATTTTTCTTAATATTTATCAACCAGCTATTGAAAGTGAGTTGTCTCAGTATACTGCTAGAATCACTCCAAGTCTCTCTTTGATTTTCACAAATGAAGTAATAGAACGTAATTCATACTGGAAAGATTCAATATTTTTATTCTTTGCTTTCAGTGTCAACAATATTTGAAGAAAGACAAATCAATGAATTAATGTACAAATTAACAATTAGGAAAAGTAAATATTTATTCAATGAGAAGAAACATATGTTAAATGTAATTACTTCTCTTTCAAATATGGAACAAACCATTAATGAATGACATTATATTTTTTCTTCCAATTTTACAGAGATATTACTTAGATGTTTGTATAAGTTTGAGGTGTTCAGTATAATGATTTGGCTTACATACATGATTATCAATGGTTATCCTCTTAAGCTTAATGAACATTTATCATCTACAGACAAAAAAGAAAATATTAGAAAATATTTCTTTGTAATAAACAAGCTTGTGATTTATTCTCATAACAACTTTGTTATATAGCACACAGCAGTGTAAATTATTGCCAACATCTGCTGGATCAACGAAAAAGCAAGTGAGTTCCAGAAAAATATCTATCTTTGCTTTATTGACATTGCCAATGCCTTTCCCTATGTGGATCACAATAAACTGTGGAAAATTCTGAAAGAGATTGGAATACCAAACCACCTGACCTGCCTCTTGAGAAACCTGTATGCAGGTCAGGAAGCAACAGTTAGAACTGGACATGGAACAACAGACTGATTCCAAATAGGAAAAGGAGTACGTCAAGGCTGTATATTGTCACCCTGTTTATTTAACTGATATGCAGAGTACATCATGAGAAATACTGTGCTGGAAGAAGCACAAGCTGGAATCAAGATTGTTGGGAGAAATATCAATAACCTCAGATATGCAGATGACACTACCCTTATGGCAGAAAGTAAAGAAGGGTTTAAGAGCCTCTTGATGAAAGTGAAAGTGGAAAGTGAAAAAGTTTGCTTAAAGCTCAACATTCAGAAAACTAAGATCATGGGATCCAGTCCCATCACTTCATGGTGATTATATGGGAAAACAAGGGAAACAGTGACAGATTTTATTTTCTTGGACTTCAAAATCACTGCAGATGGTGACTGCAGACATGAAATTAAAAGACATTTGCTACTTGGCAGGAAAGTTATGACCAACCTAGACAGCATATTAAAAAGCAGAGACATTACTTTGACAACAAAGGTCCATCTAGTTAAAGCTATGGTTTTTCCAGTAGTCATGTATCAATATGAGAATTAGATTATAAAGAAAAGTGAGCACCGAAGAACTGATGCTTTTTAACTGCAGTATTGGAGAACTCTGGAGAGTCTCTTGGACTGCAAGGAGATCCAACCAGTCCATTTTAAAGGAGATCATTCTTGAGTGTTCATTAGAAGGACTGATGTTGAAGCTGAAACTCTGATACTTTGCCCACCTGATGCGAAGAAATTATTCATTTGAAAAGACCCTGATGCTGGGAAAGAGTGAATGTGGGAGAAGGGAACGACAGAAGGTGAGATGGTTGGATGGCATCACCAACTCAATGGGCATGAGTTTGGGCAAGCTCCAGGAGCTGGTGATAGACAGGAAGGCCTGGCATGCTGCAGTCCATGGGGTTGCAGAGTTGGACAAAATTGAGTGACTAAACTGAACTGAACTGAAGAAACATTTCATGCAAAGATGGGCTCACTATAAGACAGAAATGGTATGGACCTAACAGAAGCAGAATATATTAAGAACATGTGGCGAGAATACACAGAATAGATATACAAAAAGATCTTCATGACCCAGATAATCACTATGGTGTGATCACTCACCTAGAGCCAGACATCCTGGAATGTGAAATCAAGTTGGCTTAGGGAAGCATCACTATGAACAAAGCTAGTGGAGGTGGTGGAATTCCAGCTGAGCTATTTCAAATCCTAAAAGATGATACTGTGAAAGTACTTTACTCCCTATGCCAGCAAATTTGGAAAACTCAGCCGTGGTCATAGGACTGGAAAAGGTCACTTTTCATTCCAATCCCAAAGAAAGGCAATGCTGAAGAATGTCCCAACTACCGCACAGTTGCACTCATTTCACATGCTAGCAAAGTAATGCTCAAAATTCTCCCAGCCAGGCTACAACAGTACATGAACCTTGAACTTCCGGATATTCAAGCTGAATTTAGAAAAGGCAGAGAAACTAGAGATCAAATTGCCAACATCCTTTGGATCATCGAAAAAGCAGGAGAGTTCCAGGAAAACATCTGCTTCACTTTATTGATTACACTGAAGCCTTTGACTTTGTGACTCAGAAGAAACTGTTGAAATTTATTCAAGAGATGGGAATACCAGCCATTACATACACTTACATAATTTTCAAACATATTTAAAAATGAAAATCACAAGCTTTTAAGAGTAATAAATATTGTAAATCCCCTAAATAAATGGAAAATAAAAACAACTTAATAATGTGGGAGGGGGCTTCTGGAAGGGGAACACATGTATACCCATGCCGGATTCATGTCAATGTATGGCAAAACCAACATGATAATGTAAAGAAAAAACATTTTTTACAAATTAAAAAAAATGTGAATGCTAACAACAGTACAGAAATATTATAAAAGCTTCCCAAAATCGGAAATGCAAGGGTTAATTAATGTGCTAGTTTTTATTTCAGTTTTTTTTTAATTTTTTAATTTTTATTAGTTTTGCCATACGATGACATGATATCGCCATGGGTTTACATATGCTCCCCCTCCAGAACCCCCCTCCCTCCTCCCTCGCTCCTCCCTCCCCCCGGGAAATCTCGATGCACCAGCCTCGAGCATCAATCCTGAGCTGGCGATTGATTACACATATGATAATTAACATGTTTCAATGCCATTCTCCCATATCATCCCACCCTTGCCCTCATCCAGAGTCCACGAGTCTGTTCTATACATCTGCGTTCCTTTTGCTGTCTCGCATGCTGGGTTTTCGTTACGGTCTTTCTAAATTCCATATATATGCGTTAGTATACTGTATTGTTGTTTTTGCTTCTGGCTTACTTCACTCTGGATAATGGGCTCCAGTTCCATCCACCTGAGTAGAACTGATTCAAATGAATTTTTTTTTAATGCTGAGTAATATTCCATTGTGTATATGTACCACAGCTTTCTTATCCATTCGTCAGTTGATGGGCATCTAGGTTGCTTCCATGTCCTGGCTATTGTAAACAATGCAGCGATGAACATTGGGGTACACGTGGCTCTTTCAATTCTGGTTTCTACTGTGTATATGCCCAGCAGTGGGATTGCTGGGTCATATGGCAGGTCTATTTGCAGTTTTTTAAGGAACCTCCACACTGTTTTCCATAGTGTTGCAATCCCACCAACAGTGTAAGAGAGTTCCCTTTTCTCCACATCCTCTCCAGCATTTATTGCTTGTAGATTTTTGGATTGCAGCCATTCTGACTGGTGTAAAGTGGTACCTCATTGTGGTTTTGATTTGCATTTCTCTGATAATGAGTGATGTTGAGCATCTTTTCATGTGATTGTTAGCCATTTTTATGTCTTCTTTGGAGAAATGTCTGTTAAGTTCTTTGGCCCACTTTTTGATTGGGTCGTTTTTTTTTTCTAGAATGGAGCTGCAGGAGTTGCTTGTATATTTTTGAGATTAATTGTTTGTCCGTTGCTTCATTGGGTATTATTTTCTCCCATTCTGAAGGCTTTCTTTTCACCTTGCTTTTAGTTTCCTTTGTTGTGCAGAAGCCTTTAATTTTAATTAGGTCCCATTTGTTTATTCGTGCTTTTATTTCCGACATTCTGGGAGGTGGGTCATGTAGGATCCCGCTTTGGTTTATGTCAGAGAGTGTTTTGCCAATGTTATCCTCTAGGAGTTTTATAGTTTCTGCTCTTATGCTTAGATCTTTGATCCATTTTGAGTTTATCTTTGTGTATGGTGTTAGAAAGTGATCTAGTTTCATTCTTTTATAAGTGGCTGTCCAGTTTTCCCAGCACCACTTGTTAAAGAGTTTGTCTTTTTCCCATTGTATATTCTTGCCTCCTTTGTCAAAGATAAGGTGTCCATAGATACGTGGATTTATTTCTGGGCTTTCTATTCTGTTCCATTGATCTATATTTCTGTCTTTGTGCCAGTACCATACTGCCTTAATGACTGTGGATTTGTAGTATAGCCTAACGTCAGGTAGGTCGATTCCTCCAGTTCCATTCTTCTTTCTCAAGATTGCTTTGGCTATACGAGTTTTTTTTGTATTTCCATACAAATTGTGAAATTATTTGTTCTAATTCTCTGAAAAAGACCTCTGGTAGCTTGATAGGAATTGCATTGAATCTATAGATTGCTTTAGGTAGTATACTCATTTTCACTATATTGATTCTTCCAATCCACGAACACGGCACATTTCTCCATCTGTTTGTGTCCTCTTTGATTTCTTTCTTCAGTGTTTCATAGTTTTCTATATACAAGTCTTTTGATTCTTTAGGTAGAAATACTCCTAAGTATTTTATTCTTTTTGTTTCGATGGTGAATGGAATTGTTTCCTTAATTTCTCTTTCTGTTTTCTTATTGTTAGTGTATAGGAATGCCAGGGATTTCTGTGTGTTGATTTTGTATCCTGAAACTTTGCTATATTCACTGATTAGCTCTAGTAATTTTCTAGTAGAGTCTTTAGGGTTTTCAATATAGAGGATCATGTCATCTGCAAACAGAGAGAGTTTTATTTCTTCTTTTCCAATCTGGATTCCTTTGATTTTTTTGTCTGTTCTGATTGCTGTGGCCAAGACTTCCAAAACTATGTTGAAAAGTAGTGTTGAGAGTGGGCACCCTTGTCTTGTTCCTGACTTCAGGGGGAATGCTTTCAGTTTTTCACCAGTTTTATTGAGGTGCAATTGATATATAAAGTTGTAAGATATTTACAGTGTACATTGTGATGATTTGATTTCTGTATACATTTGAAGGGCTTCCCAGGTGGCACTAGTGGTTAATAATCGGCCTGCCAGTGCAGACGATACAGGAGACCAGTGTCCAATCCTTGAGTCAGAAAGATCCCCTGGAGTAGGAAATGGCAACCCACTCCAGTATTCTTGTCTGTAACGTCCCATGGATAGAGGATTCTGGTAGGCTACAGTCCAAGGGGTTGGAAAGAGTCATACATAACTGAGTGCACTCACACATACAATAAACATTGTGAAAGGATTCCCCCAATTGATTAATTAATACATATTTCAGATCATGCATTTATCTATTTGTTGTTTTAGAGCTTAAGAACATTTAAGCTCTTTTCTCTTAAGTTTCAGTTATATAATACAATGTGAACCACTAGAGTCACCATGTTTACTTTAGAGAGAATTTTTTTTTCTATAGCTGAAAGTGTGTTTCAATTAACCAGCCATTTCCTAATTCTATCATCCTCCAGCCCATATTTTGACTGTTTCTCTAAGTTTAGCCTTTTTTTTTTTTTTTAAGATTCCACATTTTAACTATACCATGCATTATTTGTCTTTTTTGTCTGTCTATTTTCACTTAGCGTAATATTCTCAAGATCCATCCATGCTGTTGAAAATGGCAATGTTTTATATTTCATAGCTGAACAGTATTCCATTATATGTGTGTGTGTGTGTGTGTGTGTGTGTGTGTGTGTACACACACACCATATCTTTATCCATTCATCACTTTAGAGAGGAAACAGGTTGTTTTAATAAATTGGCTATTGTGAATAATGCTTCAGTGAGCTTAAGAATGAAATGAAAATGAAAGTCACTCAGTCATGTCTGACTCTGCAACCCCTTAGACTGTAGCCCACAAGACTCCTCTGCCTATGGAATTCTCCAGGCAAGAATACTGGAGTGGAATGCCATTCCCTATTGAACCCCAGTCTCCTGAGTTGCAGGCAGATTCTTTACCATCTGAGCCACCAGGGAAGCCCAGGGATAAATGTATATCTTCAATACTTGTTTTTATTTCCTTCAGATATATATCCATACTGGGATTGCTAGATCATATGATAGCTTTATTCCCCCCACTCCTTTTTTTTTCCTGCATCCTTTCCAGCACTCATTTCTTTTGTATTCATGATAACCGTTCTTAAAGGTATGAGATGATACCTCATTTTGGATTTGATCTACATTCTTGTGATGATTAGTGATGTTGAAGACTTTTTATTGTGCTTTATGGCCATTTTTATGTCTACTTTGCTAAGCAGCACATTGCTTTTCTGCCCATTTTAAACTGGATTCTCATTTTTATTTGTTTTGGTTTAATTTGATTTGTGTATTTATTGAGTTATTGGAGTTACTTGTATATTCTGAATATTAACTCCTTATCAGACAAATGAGTTGAAAATATTTTCTTCCATGTCATAGGATGTTTTTGCATTTTATTGATGAATTCCATTGCTGTGCTGAAGCTTTTTAGTTGGTATAATCCCACTTGTTTCTTTTTGCCTTTGTTATCTTTGCTTTTGTTGTTGAATAAAAAAAAAAATGCCGAGATCATTACTAAGGAGCTTTCCCCATATATATATATATTTATTAGTTTTGCCATACAATGGCATGATATTACCATGGGTTTACATATGCTCCCCCTCCAGAACCCCCCTCCTTCCTCCCTCCCCCCAGGAAATCTCGTTGCACCAGCCCCAAGCATCAATCCTGGGCTGGCGATTGATTAGACATATGATAATTAACCTGTTTCAATGCCGTTCTCCCATATCATCCCACCCTTTCCCTCCCCATATATTTTTTATAATAGTTTTGTAGTTTCAGGTCTTACATTGATGTCTTCAATCAATTTTGAGATATCTGTCTAGTTTTTTCTTTTACATGTGATTGTCCAGTTTCACCAACACCATTTATTGAAGAAATTTATCTTGGCTCTTTTGTCAAAAAATAACTGACCATATGAGCTTCAGTTTATTTCTGGGCCATCTACTATAGCTTTGTAATACAGTGTGAAATCAGTAAGTGGGAGGCCTCCAATTCTGCTCTTCCTTAAGATTTCTATGTCTATTCATAGTTTTGTGGTTCTATACACATTTTAAGTATGACTTTCTATTTCTATGAAAAATGCCATTGGAATTTTGAAAATAACTACATGGAATTTGTAGGGGTCACTTTGAGTATGGACATTTTAATCATATCAGTTTTTCCAATTCTTGAGCAAAGACTATCTTTGTGGGGGGTTTTTTTTGTATCTTTTTCAGTGTCTTTCATCAGTATCTGATAGTTTTCAGTGTACAGATTATTTACCTCCTTGGTCAAATTTATTCTTATTTACTTTATTCATTTTGATGCAATTTTAAATAGATTATCTTCTTAATTTCTCTTTCTTATAGCTTGTTACTAGTGTAGCTGTATTTTTTACTAGTATAGTGTTACTGGAAATGCAACTTACTTGCCTATTAATTTTGTATCCTTCAACTTTTACTAAATTTATTCATTTGATCTAATGTCTTTATGTGTGTGTTGAGTCTTTACATTTTTCTTACATATTATATATCACCTACTGAGTTGACTCAGTAGGTAAAGTATCCACCTGCAATGCAGGATGCAGGAAATGCAGGCTCAGTCCCTGGGTCAGGAAGATCCCTGGAGGGGTACATAGCAAGCCACTCCAGTATTCTTGCCTGAAAAATCCCATGGGGTTGTAAGGAGTCCAACGCAACTGATCAACTGAGCATGTATACTATAGATACAATATCATCTTATCTGCAAATAGAGACGTTTTACTTTTTCTTTTTTGATTTGAATGCCTTTTATTTCTTTTTCTTTCCCTAATGATTCAAGCTAGAACTTCCAATACTATGTTAAATAAGTAAAGTAAGAATGAACATTCTCGTCTTATTCCTTATCTTACAAGGCAAGCTTTCATCTTTTCATTGTTTAGTTTAAGATTAGCTCTGGGTATTGTATATATTGCTTTAATAATGTTAATATATTTATATTCCCTCTATGCCTAGGTGGTTAAGAATATTTATCATAAACAGATGTGGTATATCACATTGATTTATAGCTCTTGAGCCACACTAAAGAAAACAAAGAATAAAAATCGTATAAGCATCTGAATAAATGTAGAAACAAACATTTGAAAAATTCAGCAATCATTTATGATAAATACTAGGGTTCCATGTGTTCATGAAAAAAAGGTATATTCTCCTACAATTGGATGACATGTTCTGTAAATATCTAAAAGTTCATCAGATCCTACAGAAAGTTTAAGTTCAATTCTTCCTTATGATTTTCTTTCTGAATTATGTATTAATATTTCAAGCTTTTCAAATCCATGAAAATTTAGCTTTGATATTCTTTTCTGTTTCTTAGTAAATACAAATTTAAAGGAAAATTTAAATCTGGTGATGTAACAACTCAGTAAATATACAGTATTTAGACAAATTATAAACATCTGGTAGCATAGTCATTTTCTGAATAGCTAAACTGAACAATTATGTAAAATATTTAGTAAGAAAAGTAGATTTTGTTCAAATAGTGGAAAGTTAAAAAAAAAATTTGTAACCGTAATAGCAGATATATTTTCTTAACAGGTGACCTTAAAGGATTGCTGTTTAGTGTCACACAAGATCTACTAAGCATCATTTTTTGGATGACTGTGGCAAAAGGATATCTATACAGAACCAGTTCCTTTCTGAAGTTTATAAATAAACTGGGGCCCTGTTTTCAGACAAAAGGTACAGTTTATCTTTTATTAATATACCTTTGAAATTTAAAGGAATATTGAAGGAAAAAATAATGTAAAGCCTGTGTGTGCCATTTATGGAATTCCTTAACAACAACTAAATATTTTAAGGATTTTTTTTCACTTGAGATAACTGTTTTATTTTAAATTGAAAAAAAAAGAACTTAGTTGTATTAGTAAACACAAATACTCTACAAATATTATAGTAAAGTATTGAAGTAAAAATAGTAAAATATTTTGTTTTTATTAAAATTTTAGTTTAATATGAGCCTGGTAAGTACATAAATATTGTGTTAAATTTCTGAAAAGTATAAGAGAAACAGTGCTCTCATATAACCTCTTGTTTCATACCTTCATCAACCAACATCCTAGTGGATGGATTTTATGTTTTTTGACAGCTTGAATTTGAAGGCAGTACTTAGATTGTATCGCCAGAAAGTCATAGACAGAAAGAGGTTGAATTATCCCACGTTCACAGGAGATCTCCAGGATGAAATTGGCTTTTGTACTGTTTGAACTGCAGGTCCACATTCTTATATCTTAAAACAACAACCCAAATCATTAAATATTAATTACGTCTATTTTGAGTAAAAATAAGCATTGTGTAGTTAAATAATAATCATTTTAAATGAATACTTTAAACAGTTACAATACATTATTAGAAACATATTTAATATTTGCAAGTGTGTATGATTTTAATTTAATCCACTGTGTGCTACTTAACTATAAAATGTATGATATATTTTGAGATAATCAACTCAGGAGGTCAATCCATTTTGGATATAGAATTATCTGTTCTTGTTTTCTAATCATTCATAAAATATTGACAGTATCATTCCTAATTTCAAGGCTACAATGGATTTGTCCTTTAATCTGTCAGGTTAATTCAAGTTAATTGATTTGAAATATTGAAAAGTATTTTCCTAAATCTATGCTTTCAGGTTCCTCAGGCTTGAAAATTATAGGAGGATAGTGACCAAATCTAAATTAGAGAACAGTTCTGTAGGAGAGTGTAAAATCAAGAGTCTAACATGGAGTTTACTTTCTGCTAGTCACATTCATGTTCTGGCAGATCACTATAGAAAAATTTACATTTCAAGTGTTTTCATTCATTCCATGAAATCATATCAGTCTTTCATTTTTATTGAAGGTCTTAACTGCACCAGGTATTTTTAAATTAATTTTATGGTTAAAAAATACATGAATTTTTCATCTCTTCAAACAGTAGAAAATAAGAGAAGAGAAAATATAAGGAAGTAGACTGAAACTCTCTGACAGTGAAAAGAGTTGGCTCCCCATGAATTAGTCCATTGGCATATTCTAATATTGGACAGACTTTTCAGCCAAATTTTGCCATCATAGTTCTGCTTGTTACTACAAGAATTACCTGAGAGTATGTTACATATATAGAAAATAAAATTAAAATAATGATTTGTGTTCTAACTACAAAAGATATATACATATTTGGAAGGTGTTATTTCCTGTGCATCAAGCATTTTGTCTTCAACTTAATCATTGGAGGATCTTAGCAAATCAAACTCTATATTAACATGCTACTTATCTCGTATCAGTGATATCAGAGATAAATTATGTGCAGACACCTTAATTGAATTTTGAAGTTTTAGGAACTTTATTTATGGTGCTTGTGACATTTTTAGAGAAAGACAACTGAACACAGCATAGCAGCTGCAGGTAAGGAGGTTTGGGATCTAATGCTCACTTCCAGATGAATGAAGGTTATGCGATTTTAAATTTACGGTAGACGTATGAGCAGATGGAAATAGAATAGAGTAAATGCCTGCCTTGCCACCTGTGAACAAGTGCATTTTGTCAATTACCAGCTGAACTGTGTTAAATTCAAGTCATTCAACAGATCTCTAATTCTTGAGAAGAGACTTTTTGTCAACCTATTAATATATCTAGATTTCACGTTGAGGTTGGATAACATTTTACTATACAAGGAACCTATGGACACAGATTTGAGCAGAGCATACTTCACTCTCGTTAAGTCACTCATGCTATTATTCTGCCTGCATAATTGAAAATAATATTGGTAGAATAAGAAACAGTTAAAACAAATGAGACAGACTGAGCACTCCAAAAAGACGTAAGTGAATTAGAATTGATGCATCTGATGAGAGTGAATTTACAGTGTCACTTTAAATAAAGCTCTGTTTCATTTAGGTACCTAGTCCATCACTACAACTACTAAAAACATTCAGGGAAGGCACTGAGAGTTTCATTTGACACAATCAATTAAATTCCTCCCATATTAAGAGTTAATATGTGTGTGTATATGTGTGTGTGTGTGTGTGTGTGTGTGTGTGTGTATATATATATATATATATATATATATATATATATAAAGGGGTCCTGAGTTCAGCCTCTGACAATGAAATGTTCCACTGAATAGCTTACACAATGCTATTTAATAGACATTAGCTCAGTTCCAAGAGAAAGAGCTTCATTCTGTTAGAGAAGAGCCTAAGTGGCTCTAGGTTTATAGATTTTCAGAATTGGCAGAATTTTTATCACCTAATAAAAAAATTTTCCCCTAATTCTTAGTATCGATGTGTGTAAATAAAAGTCTAACAACTGATAAAAATAGAATGGGATGTCTCATTTTTTAAAAATGAGAAATTTAATTCTTTGTCCTTAATATTCTTGAAAATTATATAGAAGTTTGAAAGAAAGAAAAGTCCTTTTCACATGATTTAGTTGCATACATGTATTGTGTATGTTAACAGCTTTGCTACTTGTTATGATATTTATAGTGTGATATCCAGAGCTGGCAACTTAAAAAATGAGGACATTGCATGAAGACAGTTTTGGCTGCATATTATGACTTTCTAACTATTGGAATGTCCACAATAGTCTTTCAAGTGTAGTGTGTCCAAATCAGTGGGAATGTAGGATTCCTCATTGTTATGATGGGAGATGGAAGAGTTCTCTCCAAAATTGTTTTTCACTAATATAATCTTAATTTGTCCTAAGATGTCTGTTATAAAGATAAGTATTTTGCCCCTCATAAAAGTCAGGTATTTAATGTTAACTATATTTTAGATTTCTATCTTTTGGAAGATACTATTTTCAAATACTTCTTGGAAAATTTGTTATATAAAGTATACAAAAATACTTTTGTATATGTGAATGAAAATAGAATGACTTAAATAATTTGTTCAGTTTAGTCACTCAGTCATGTCAAACTCTTTTCTGCAGCATGCCAGGCCTCCCTGTCCATAACCAACTCCCAAAGTTGACCCAAAATCATGTCCATTGAGTCCATGATGCCATCCAACCATGTCATCCTCTGTCATCCTCTTCTCCTTCCACTTGCAATCTTTCCCAGCATCGGGGTCTTTTCAAATGAATAATTTCTTCGCTTCAGGCAGCCAAAGTATAGGAGTTTCAGCTTCAACATCACTCCTTCCAATGATCACTCAGGACTGATCTTTCGGATGGACTGGTTGGATCTCCTTGCAGTCCAAGGGACTCTCCAGAATCTTCTCTAACACCGCAGTTCAAAGCATCAATTCTTCAGCACTCAGCTTTCTTTATAGTCCAACTGTCATATCCATACATGACTCCTGGAAAAACCATAGCCTTGATTAGATGGACCTTTGTTGGCAAAGTAATGTCTCTGCTTTTTAATGTGCTATCTAGTTTGGTCATAACTTTCCTTCCAAGGAGTAAGCGTCAAATATTATATAATTTGAAGTTGTATGAATTTCTTAGTGTTTATCTAAGCATTAATCTGTCTGCCAGTTGTAGGCGTGGGGGGTGATCTTCAGTATCAGTTTGTTCATAGAGGAAATATTGGTGAATTAATGTTTTTCATGTTGGAGTACCTAAGGATACAAAGAAATCTAAATTACCCTAAAGGAAGAGGAGAAGTAACAGTAATCAGTTTGTGTCTTAATATGAAGGCACGCCTAGGTTTTATATTACAAATACTTTTGCTATCATGATAGAATGCATTTACAAACTATAAACATTTAAACACTTCAGGTGATATGAATGTATACAAAATTGTCATACATGATACTTGACAGACAAATGGTAATGTTTATTGAATATTTCTATTGTTGAAAGAATTCATAACGACAGGAAATGTTGACATTTTGGCTATGTCCTGTTCTTCTATATCTTTATATAGATGCCAGGGAAAACTGAGTGTGGAAAATAAAAACTAAAGTGATTTTTCTCGAGCAGTTTTCAAATATAAGAAAGTTTCTGCTTAATCCTACTTGTATACAAGCAATGGGACCCTTGAATGCTCAGTTAATTGAATGTCTCAGGTCTATCCTACAAAATCTATGAGGGGCTCTATCTCTACCAGTAGATGTATGAAATTGTTACTCTTTCTGTACTAAGCTTAGTTTACATAGTAAATCCCAGACAGAAGAACTAGTAATAAGACTTAGATCCTTTTCCCTAACCACTGGCCTCTTTACTGAATGTACTGATGTGATTTTAATAAATGGAAGGACTATAGGCTTTGGAATAATAAAGATCAAGTATTGAATTTCTGCTGTAAATTTACCAACTGTGGAAACTTGGGCTTAATTTTCATGCACTTTATTTCCTTCAGCTTTAGAAAGTGGGTATCTCATTTTACAAGAGTATAAGAAATTAAAATTGAAATTAAACAAGACTATAATCTGTTTATCTGTCTACCTACTTATCTATTCATCTATCATCTATCTATACACACATTTGGACTTTGGTATCTGGAAGGTGTTTTCTATTATTACTATTGTGATAGAATGTGTAGCACATTATTTTACCACTGAGTAGAATAAAATTTCACTTCAGAGTCTGATGAGATTTTAAAAAGTTAGGATGGAAGGAAATTTCAGTTTGGTTTCCTCCTCTCCATCAGTTCTTGACTTGTAGCAAAGATTTGGAACAGTGGACCACTTGTAGCTCAAACAGACAGCAGTTTATGAAGAAATCATCAGGCAGTATTTGTAATGACAAACTAGTTACAACTCAGATCCAGCTCAGTTACAGCTCAAGTGGAAAGCAGGCAGCAGACTCCTGAGATGCAATGGCAGGCCAAGTCATGAAGATGCACACTAATAGCTCTTGGCTTCCCTTGTTATGCCTTCTGTCTCCTCCCCCTCGTGTCTGATTGGGTGAGCCTTACACAGGTAGAGCTTGGTACCAGTGTTCTAATTGGCTATGCCTAGGACCAATCAGTCTTCAACCTCCTCTTCCAAAGGCTTTTTTAAAAATTTCACCTGCTGCATGGTTCCACCATCTTGGACTCCTTTTTCCATTCTAACTACCTGATAGAAGGAAGGAAAGGAAAGAAGATAGAAGAGGAGGAAGGGTAGGAAGTAGAGAAGATAGGAAAGGGGTAGAGAGGAATGAAGGAAAGAAAGAAAAAATGAAGGAAAGAAAGAAGAAAAGCAGTAAGAAACAAAAGGAAGAGTAAGGAAAGAAAGGATGAAGCAAAGTAAGAAAAGGAAAAGAGATGTAGGGAGGGAAGAAAAAGGCGAAGAGCAGAAAGAAAAATAGATATGACTCTTTCATAGCACAAATAATGTTTAAATCCTGGGACTGTTATGGGATATGAAATAAACATTGAAAAGTTACTTACCTGTCTTAAGTTTTTAGAAGATAGAATACAAAATAATGCTCCTGATCATCATAGAAATAATGATTACATAATACTCTGCCTTATTTTTTCCATCACATAGCAATATTTCCTCATTCTTTCTAGTACATTGGAGAGGCTGGGGATATAATAAATGTATTTCTCAGAAGACCTGCCAGCAAGACTCAGGGTTAGATTCCACTCAACAGGAGACATCCGATTTGGAAGTTATAAGAGAAGTAGAAGTCTTACATGATCTTTTCAGTTCTAGTGACCCTTGATGCTTTTAATAATATTAATATCCTATGCCTCAGTGTTGGAAGCAGTGATCATTAATGACAGCTATATATATTTTTTGCAATTTTTCTTTGAAAGCTAGAGATTAATGGAAGGTTTAGCAGTAATCTTTCTGAGATTCATTTCTCCAGCCCTTTTAGCAGTTTATTTTGCTGTTATTCAGTCACTAAGTCATGTCTGACTCTTTGCAACCCCATGGACTTTAGAACAGCAGACTTCCTTGTCCTTCACTATCTACTCGAGTTTGCTCAAACATATCCATTGAATCGGTGATGCCATCCAACCATTTCATCCTCTGTCACTCCTTTCTCTTCCTGCACTCAATCTTGCCCAGCATCATAGTCTTTTCCAATGCATCACGTGGCCAAAGTATTGGAGCTTCAGCTTAAGAATCACCCCTACCAATGGATATTCAGGATTGATGTCCTTTAGGATTGAATGGTTTGGTCTCCTTGCTGTCCAAAGGAGTCTCAAGAGTCTTCTCCAGTACCACATTTTGATAGCATCCATTCTTCAGTGCTCAGCCTTTGTTATGGTCCAGCTCTCACATTCGTACATGACTACTGAAAAAACTATAGCTTTGAGTATATGAATCTTTATTGACAAAGTGGCATCTGTACTTTTATACACACTTTTTTTTTGCTGTCTAGATTTGTCATAGCTTTTCTTCCAAGGAGCAAGTGTCCTTTAATTTTGTGGCTACAATCACCATCCACAGTAATTTCTGAGCCCAAGAAAATAATATCTGTCATTGTTTCCACTTTTGCTCCATCTATTTGCTATAAAATAATGGGACTGGCTGCCATGATCTTAGTTTGTTGAATACTGAGTTTCAAGCCAGCTTTTCTACTCTCCTCTTTTACCATCATCAAGAGGCTCTTTAGTTCCTGTGTACTTTCTGGCATTAGAGTCGTAGCATCTACATGTATGAATGAGGTTGTTGATAATTCTCACAGCAATCTTGATTTCAAAATGTGATTTATCCAGACCTACATTTTGCATGATGTATTCTTCACAGAAGTTAAGGAGGGTGACCACATGCAACCTTGTTGTACTCTTTTCTCAATATTGAACAAGTCCAATGTTCCATGTATGGTTCTAACTATTGCTTCTTATCCAGCATACAGATTTCTCAGGAGATAGGCAAGGTGAACTGGTATTCCCATCATTTTAAGAATTTTCCACAGTTTTTTTTTTTTTTTTTGATCCACACAGTCAAAGCCTTTAGTGTAGTCAATGAAGCAGAAGTAGATGTTTCTATTATTCCTTTGCTTTTTCTATGATCCAGTAGAAGTTGTAAATTTGATCTCTGATTCCTCTGCCTTTCTGAATTTAGTTGTACATCTATAAGTTCTTGGTTCACATCATGTTGAAGCCTGACTTGAGGGATTTTGAGCATAATCTTGTTGGCATGGGAAATGAGCACATTTAGTAGTTTGAACATTTTTTGACATTGACCTTTTTTGTGATTGGAGTGAAAACTGACCTTTTCCAGTCCTGTGGCCACTGCTTACTTCTTCACATTTGCTGACATATTGTCTGCAATACTTTATCAGCATCATCGTTTAGAATTGGAAATAATTAAAAGGAATTCTATCACCTCCATTAGATTTGTTCATAGTAACACTTTCTAAGGCCCATTTGACTTCCCATTCCAGAATGGCTGACTCTAAGTGAGTGAACACATCACCGTGATTATCCATGTCTTTAAGACATTTTTCATATAGTTCTCCTGTGTATTCTCTAAACCACTTCCTAATCTGTTCTGCTTCTGTTATGTCCTTGCTGTTTCTGTCCTTTATTGAATCCATCTTTGCATGAAATATTGCCTTGGTATCTCTAATTTCCTTGAAAAGATCTCTAGTCATTCTGTTTTCCTCTATTTATTTATATTGTTCTCTTAAGAAGACTTTCTTATCTCTTCTTGCTTTTCTCTGGAACTCTGTATTAATTTGGTTGTATCTTTCCATTTCTCATTTACCTTTCACTTCTCTTCTTTTCTCAGCTACTTGTGAGGCCTCCTGAGACAACTATTTTCCCTTTTTTTGGGGGTGGGTGTGGGGGTTTCTTTGATCAATGTCTCCTGTACAGTGTTATTAATCTTAGTCCATAGTTTTTCAGGCACTCTGTCTACCAAACCTAATCCTTTGAATCTATTTGTTACCATCATTGTATAATCATAAGGGACCTGATTTAGATCATATGTGAATTGACTGTCTTTTACTATGCTCATCTTTTCATGAAATGTCCCCTTGGTATCTCTAATATTCTTGAAGAGATCTCTAGTCTTCCCCATTCTATTAATTTCATCTATTTCTTTACACTGATCACTGAGGTAGGTTTTCTTATTTCTCCTTGCTCTTCTTTGGAACTCTGCATTCAAATGGGTATATCTTTCCTTTTCTCCATTGCCTTTAGCTTCTCTTCTTTCTCAGCTATTTTAAGGCCTCCACACAGTGCAGAAATGATATGGACCTAACAGAAGCAGAGGCTATTAAGGAGAGGTGGCAAGAATACACAGGAGAACTATACAAAAAAGAACTTCATGACCTAGATAACCATGTTGGTGTGATCACTCACCTAGAACCAGACAGCCTGTAAATGCTAAGTCAAGTGGGCCTTAGGAAGCATAACTATGATCAAAGCTACTGGAGGTGATGGAATTCCAGTTGAGCTATTTCAAATCCTAAAAGATGTGGCTTTGAAAGTGCTGCACTCAGTATGCCAGCAAATTTGGAAAACTCATTGGCCAGTGGCCAGTCCAGTGGCAATAGGACTGGAAAAGGTCAGTTTTCATTCCAATCTCAAAGAAAGGCAATGCCAAAGAATGTTCAAACTACTGCAGAATTGCACTTGTCTCCCATGCTAGCAAAGTAATATTCAAAATTTTCCAAGCCAGGCTTCAACAGTATGTGAACCATGAACTTCCAGGTGTTCAATCTGGATTTAGAAAAGGCAGAGAAACCAGATATCAAATTACCAGCATCCATTGGATCATCCATCGATCTATTGCACGAAGCAAGAGAGTTCCAGAAAATCATCTACTTCTGCTTCACTGACTACACCAAAGCATTTGACTGTATGGATCACAACAAACTGTGGAAAATTCTTAAAGAAATGGAATACCAGACCACTTGACCTGCCTCCTGAGAAATCTGTATGCAAGACAAGAAGCAACAGTTAGAACTGGACATGGAATGACAGACAGGTTCCAAATTTTGAAAGAGGTATGGCAAGGCTCTATATTGTCACCTTGCTTATTTAACTTATATGCAGAGTACATCATGCAGAATTCTAGGCTGGATGAAGTACAAGCTGAAGTCAAGATTGCCAAGAGAAATATCAATAACCTCAGATATGCAGATGACACCACCCTTATGGAAGATAGTGAAGAGAAACTACAAAGCCTCTTGATGAAAGTAAAAGAGGAAAGTGAAAAAGCTGGTTTAAAATTCAACATTCAAAAAACTAAGATCATGGCATCTGGTCTCATCACTTCACAGGAAAAAATTGTGGAAACAGTGACAGACTTTAATTTCTTAGGCTCCAAAATCACTGCAGATGGTGACTGAAGCCATGGCATTCAAAATGCTTGCTCTTTGGAAGGAAATCTATGACCAACCTAGACAGCATATTAAAAAGCAAATGCATTGGTTTGCCAACAAATGTCCATCTGGTCAAATCAATGATTTTTCCAGGAGTCATGTATGGGTATGAGATTTTGACTATACAGAAGGCTGGGTGTAGAAGAATTGATGCCTTTGAACTGTGGTGTTGGAGAAGACTCTTTAGAGTCTCTTGGACTGCAAGGGGATCCACCAGTCAATCCTAAAGGAAATCAGTCCTGAGTGTTCATTTGAAGGACTGATGCTAAAGCTGAAACTCCAATACTATGGCCACCTGATGCAAAGAATTGACTCATTAGAAAAGATCCTGATGCTGGGGAAAATTGCAGGTGGGAGTAGAAGGGGTCGACAGAGGATGACATGGTTGGATGGCGTCACTGACTTGATGAACATGAGTGTGAGTAAGCTCTGGGAATTGGTGATGGACAGGGAAGCCTGGTGTGCTGTATTCCATGGGGTTTCAAAGAGTCAGACATGACTGTGCAACTGAACTGAACTGATACCTGAATTACCTAGTGGTTTTCCCTACTTTCTTCAATTTTAGCCTGGATTTTTCAAAAAGGAGCTGATTATCTGAACCGCAGACAGTGCATGTCTTATTTTTGCTGACTGTATACCGCTTCTCTAACTGTGGCTGCAAGGAATATAATCAGTCTGATTTCAGTGTTGACCATTCTGTGATGTCCATGTGTAGAATTGTCTCTTGTGTTGTTGGACAATGGTATTTTCTATGACCAGTGCATTCTCCTGGCAGAACTCTGTCAGCTTGTTCCCTGCTTCACTTTGTACTGGAGGCCAAACTTGCATTCTACTCCAGATATTTCTTGATTTCCTATTTTTGCATTCCAGTACCCTGTGATGAAAAGGACATCTTTTGTGTGATTGTTGTTGTTTGTAGAAATTCTTGTAGGCACCCAAGATCTAAATCCCTTTCTTCTTTAAATTGTTCTTTTTATCGTTTAATCATTAAGTTGTGTCTAACTCTTTTGTGACTCCATGGACTGTAGTCTGTGAGGCTCCTTTGTCCATGGGATTTCCCAGGTAAGAATACTGGATTGGGTTGGCATTTGCCTCTCCAGGGGATCTTTCTCAAAAAGGGATCAAACCCATGTTTCCTGCATTGGCTGGTGATTCTCTACCGCTGAACTACTTGGCCTTGGCAGATTAAGAAAATGCTTTAAAAACAAAGGAAAACGAAAGGCAGACCGCATATATATAATAAGTATATACAAACCTGTGAAGAAATGCATAAAAACATAGAGATATATCATGTTCATAGATGTGGACTCAATTTCATAGAAGTCTTAATCCTCCATCAGTTAGTAAGTGTAACATCACGAATAGTGAAGATGGTGTGTTAATAGGATAGATCAGACTCCTATGGAAGTCTTTTGAGAACACAGAAAATATTCTATATCTCTATATAAGTTTGGTGTACAGATCAGTGAAGAGCAAACATGCTGTCTCACAAGTTTTTCTAATAAAATAGGTTATTGTTTAGAAAAATGAATAAAATCATGTCTCTCAGCATTCCATGCAGTAAAGAAGTAAATAACTTTAGGTACATTTTAAAATTTAGGTACTGTTTAAAAAGCAAAATTTTAAACAGTAAGGATAAAATAATGGTAGTATTTCATTCCTTCAAGATAGAGGAATATCTTTAAACATGTAAAATAGTCTATAAACAAAATAATAGATGTCTTTACAATTTAAAGAAAAAAAATAAGATTATGTTGAAACATCCTGGTACCAAACTTTTAATAGATCACTTTTGCTTGTAAAATTAAACAAACAAACAAGGCACAAATAGCCAGAAAAAAAAAAAATTCTGATATTGGCAATCAGTACTTTTACAGACAGATCTACTGTAGAATAACTTTCCAATTTTACAGTTTGCCAGTGTGATAGATTATAATATTGTTTTTAATTCTTTAGCTTTCTCTGTAGCTATATAATTTGTAATGTGAGTTACCTGTCCTTTGACTTTGGGCTTAGCCATGTGACTTTCTTTGGCCAATAGAATGAGGCAAAGTAATAGTATATCAGCTTGCCCTTAGGCCTTCTGATACCTTGTGCATTTTCACTAACCCTGTTGTTCTTTTCTCATCACTGTGAGAATAAGGAGAAAAGAGAATAGTGCCACCCCAGGTCAACCATTCCAGCTAAGCCTACCCTTAATCAGCTGTCCCTCAACCACTCAAAATAAGTAATGATAATAAATATATTTTTAAAAGCATAGAATTCTGGGATGGTTTATTATACAGCAATGGCTAACTAATATAACGATTACAAAGAAGTTTCTGTTCCACTTGTTCTCGGCACTTATTTTCCCTAAACATCCTTTTTCATTGCCCTTTTCCAATTCCACCATTCTCATTAACTCTATCTGGCACATCCTGTATCCCCAGTTTTCCCTCCTTTCATGTTCAAGATTAAGGTCACATGCAACTGTTTCTGTAATATGCGTCAGACACTTTGCATTAAAAAAAGAGCGTGACCCATACTGGCTGACATTATCAATTATTTGTTTCTCTGCTTTGTTTTCTATACAATACTTTGTAAAGCAAGGCACTTTAATCTTCTACTAGTCTGTACTCTCCATGAAGCTTTACACATAATTCATTCTTAGTAACTGGACAAACAGCCATAAGTTGTTATTTATATAGCTGATGTTCATCAATAAAAAGACAGATTTTTTTTAGGCAGAGAAATTAATTTCATTTACAAATTAGTCCTCCAGATTTGTTTCTTCCTAATTTTTCTATGAGGATTATTACAAAGGGACAGAAATCAAATGTAAATAAGCCAGGTTGACAATCATGCCTTTATATATGCTAATTATTTTCCAGATTATGTTCTGTCATCTTCAGGGCTAATATGTCAAATTAAGGAAGTCGATAATCCCTATCACTAATGTACAGTGAATTAAATAACTAGACTACTAGCAGTAAAGATTCAACTGTAAATAATTCCTAAGTGACAATATTCGGCCTTGGTAAACTTTGAGGCATTACTTGCATTTCAAAACTATTGGAATATTATATCAAGTAGGATATACTTTGTATAAATATATATTGCTTCCCTTGAAAAGAAATTAACCACATTTTCTTGTGTTCTAACTTAGAAATTGCTATCTCTATAAGTTTTTTAGTGATGAGTTAATATATAAAATATATAATAGATTGTCTATAAAATTTCTCTTTTACCTTGTAAATTGCATATAGTGGCATTGGATCCTGTGCTTAGTCAAATCAAGTCTATGACTATGGTTGCAAATGTCATTAATACTATCTTATTTATTTTTCAAGCCATTTTTCTTACCTAATTTACCCCTGACATGTTGAAGATGGAAAAACAAGAGATAAAATACTTTCAGCAAAAAGTTTTTGATCACACATGACTTAGGTGATTCAGTGGGCCATGCCTATAAATAAATGGAACAGGTAGGTTTCAGGGACATGAAGAAACTTAAAAAATATGCGGTTGCTATAGTACTTACTTTTAAATACTCATTCCTTCTTTCTGCTTTATAGAATGTTAGAACTCTCCAATACTCTGTTTGACCACCATCTCATATACTTAATGAAGGACAGTATATTATGCTGGGCACTTCATCAGTTCAGTTCAGTCACTCAGTCTTATCTGACTCTTTGCGATCCCATGAATTGCAGCACACCAGGCCTCCCTGTCCATCACCAACTCCCAGAGTCCACCCAAACCCATGTCCATCGAGTACGTGATGCCATCCAGCCATCTCATCCTCTGTCGTTCCCTTCTCCTCCTGTCCCCAATCCTTCCCAGCATCAGGGTCTTTTCCAATGAGTCAACTCTTCACATGAGGTGGCCAAAGTATTGGAGTTTCAGCTTGAACATCAGTCCTTCCAATGAAAACCTAGGACTGATCTCCTTTAGGATGAACTGGTTGGATCTCCTTGCAGTCCAAGGGACTCTCAAGAGTCTTCTCCAACACCACAGTTCAAAAGCATCAATTCTCCTGTGCTCAGCTTTCTCCACCGTCCAACTCTCACATCCATACATGACTACTGAAAAAACCATAACCTTGACTAGACGGATCTTTGTTGGTAATGTAATGTCTCTACTTTTAAATTTGATGTCTAAGTTGGTCATAACTTTCCTTCCAAGGAGTAAGCGTCTTTTAATTTCATGGCTGCAATCACCATCTGCAGTGATTTTGGAGCCCCCCAAAATAAAGTTTGACACGTTTTCCACTCTTTCCCCATCTATTTCCCAAAAAGTGATGGGACCAGATGGCATGTGCTTAGCCTCCTATGTATTTCTCAAATAGATAAACTTTTGAAATAATAAAACATTTCATTTTTACATACTTAATATAAATTTAGTAATATTTTCACATTTAAAATATTTGATATCACTCTAGCATATGGAATATAAAGTATTAAAATATATCTTAGATTTACTTTGGATAAAGAACTAAGTGAAAAATGACCTTTGTGTTTATATGTCAGTATAGCAAATCATATCGTTCTAAGATTTCAGTGATGCGTAGCAGTGGAAATAACAGAGTTGAATACAATAGACTTTTCTACAGACTGAGTTTTCCAGGTCATTTAGTCCTCTCTAGTGTCTTCAGAACAATCCAAAAGAGGTAATAATAACAGATTGTCACATATTTGTCCATATGATGACCTGTTTAGGTAGAAGAGAAAAATAAAACAACACTCTACTCCCAATGCCATAGGTAAAAATACAGCAATAGTCAGATCATCACTTTTGTGCACTCTCTCTCTCTCTCTGTCTCAACATGCACACATACATGCCATGTGGATTGGTGTACTATGTCTTTGTTAGAAAGTATGTACTACTGAGAATACTATCAAGAGCTGGGAGGTAATTTTTTAAAAATCAAAATAGACAAGTTTGATAAAAGTTATGTCCTCTGCTCTTGGAACTTCTCAGACTCTCACTTAAAAATATGTAAGCATCTTTAAAAACAATTCTAGCAGATATTATGATAGTTTTAATACTATCATTATTTCATAATCCTAATGGATTAAAAATAGAATGCAACAAGATAATTGGCCTCAAGAAATAGAGGAGCATTCTATGACTTGGGAGTCTTACAGTGTTAGTCAGAAGAAGCTGTAAAGAATTTTATATGCAGAGCAGAAGTAATTCATAAAGTTGTTTTTGTTTTTTTTTTCCTCAGTCACTAAGTTGCTAAATCTCTTGCAACTCCATGGATTGTAGTCTACTATACTCCTCTGACCAAGGAATTTCCCAAGCAAGATACTGGAGTGGCTTGCCATTTCCTTCTCCAGGGGGTCTTCTCCACCCAGGGATCAAAAACACTTCTCTTGCATTGGCAGGTTGATTCTTTACCACTGGACCACCAGGGAAGCCCAATTCATAAAGTAGAAAATATCCAAGACATTACCATAAAGGAAATATTATGCAAAGCCAGAGTTGTGCTGTCCAATAAAATCAACCAGATGTGGCTACTTAGCACTTGAAATGTGGCTAATTTGAAATACGTTGTGGAAATAATATACAACACAGATGTCTAAGAGTCACTATAAAAACATTAACTATTTTCTTAATAATTCTATTTTGATTATGCAAAAAGTTTGATTACATATCAAAATGGGTCTTTTAGATATATTACTTTACCAAAATATATTATTAAATTTGCCTATTTCTTTTTCTTTTAATATCATCCCTTTGGCTTTCACTTCTGGCTCCTAAATTTATATCAAACAGAGCCTGTCCAAGGAATTTCAGCAACGTCACACAATTACTAATTAAGACATTCAAAACTTATGTAATAATTGAACACATTCATTTTTCATCAACTGTCTATTGCCTAGCTTTTATCATAAATCTATTAGACACATTCACTTTATAGAAAACATTAAAGTAATAGTTAAACACTATTGCTTGAACTGAACTTGGCAATATGGAGTTCATGATCTGGGCCACAGTCAGCTCCTGGTCTTGTTTTTGCTGACTGCATAGCGCTTCCCCATCTTTGGCTGCAAATAATATAACCAATCTGATTTCGGTGTTGACCACCTGGTGCTGTCCATGTGTAGAGTCTGCTCTTGTGTTGCTGGAAGAGGGTGTTTGCGATGACCAGTGCATTCTCCTGGCAAAAGTCTAACAGACTTTTTTCCCCTGCTTCATTCTGTACTCCAAGGCCAAATTTCCCTGTTATTCCAGGTGTTTCCTGACGTCCTCCTATTGCATTCCAATCCCCTATAATGAAAAGGACATCGTTTTGGGGTGTTAGTTCTAGAAGGTCTTGTAGGTCTTCATAGAACCGTTCAACTTCATCTTCTTCAGCGTTACTAGTTGGGTCATAGGCTTGGATTACCGTGATATTGAATGGTTTGCCTTGAAAATGAACAGAGATCATTCTGTCGTTTTTGAGACTGCAACCAAGTACTGCATTTCAGACTCGTTTGTTGACCATAATGGCTACTCCATTTCTTCTGAGGGATTCCTGCCAACATGAGTAGATGTACTGGCCATCTGAGTTAAGTTCACCCACTCCAGTCCATCTCAGTTCACTGATTCCTAGAACGTCGACGCTTGTCATCTCCTGTTTGACCACTTCCAATTTTCCTTGATTCATGGACCTAACATTCCAGGTTCCTACACAGTATTGCTCTTTACAGCATTGTACCTTGTGTCTATCACCAATCATATCCACAGCTGGGTATTGTTTTTGCTTTGGCTCCATCCCTGAATTTTTTCTGGAGTCATTTCTCCACTGATCTCCTGTATCATATTGGGCACCTACCGACCTGAGGAGTTCATCTTTCAGTGTCCTATCTTTTTGCCCTTTTATACTGTTCATGGGGTTCTCAAGGCAAGAATACTGAAGTGTTTTGCCATTCCCTTTTCCAGTGGACCACAGTCTGTCAGACTTATCCACCATGACCCGACTGTTTTGGGTGGCCCCACACAGAATGGCTTAGTTTCACTGAGTTAGACAAAGCTATGGTCCGTGTGATCAGACTGGCTAGTTGTCTGTTTTTATAGTTTCAGTGTGTCTGCCCTCTGATGCCCTCTTGCAACACCTACCATCTTACTTGGGTTTACCTTGGACGTGGGGTATCTCTTCATGGCTGCTCCAGCAATGGACAGCCGCTGCTCCTTATCTTGAATGAAGGGTCTCTACTCAAGGTTCCCTCTCCTGACCTTGAACAAGGAGTAGCTCCTCTCGGCCCTCCTGCACCCATGCAGCCTCAGCTCCTTGGATGCTGGTTGCTCCTCTCGGCCACCGCCCCTGATCTCCACCACGCTTCGGCGCAATTCAGCGCAGCCGCAGTGCTTCTGCATGAGAAAAGTAGGGAAAACCACTAGACCATTCAGGTATGACCTAAATCAAATCCCTTATGACTATACAGTGGAAGTGAGAAATAGATTTAAGGGGCTAGATCTGATAGACAAAGTGCCTGATGAACTATGGACAGAGGTTGTGACATTGATCAGGAGACAGGGATTAAGATGATCCCCATGGAAAAGAAATGCAAAAAAGCAAAATGGCTGTTTGAAGAGGCCTTACAAATAGCTGTAAAAAGAAGAGAAGCAAAAAGCAAAGGAGAAAAAGAAAGATATTCCCATCTGAATGTAGAAATTCAAAGTCTAGCAAGGAGAGATAAGAAAGCCTTCCTTAGAGGATCATGTCATCTGCAAACAGAGAGTTTTACTTCTTCTTTTCCAATCTGGATTCCTTTGATTTCTTTATCTGCTCTGATTGCTGTGGCCCAGACTTCAAAAACTATGTTGAATAGTAGCGGTGAGAGTGGGCACCCTTGTCTTGTCCCTGATTTCAGGGGGAATGCTTCCAGCCTTTCACCATTGAGGATAATGTTTGCTGTGGGTTTGTCATATATAGCTTTTGTTATGTTGAGGTATGTTCCTTCTATTCCTACTTTTAGGAGGGTTTTTATCATAAATGGATGTTGAATTTTGTCAAAGGCTTTCTCTGCATCTATTGAGATAATCATGTGATTTTTATTTTTCAATTTGTTAATGTGGTGTATTACATTGATCGATTTACGAATATTGAAGAATCCTTGCATCCCGGGGATAAAGCCTACTTGATCATGACGTATGATCTTTTTGATGTGTTGTTGGATTCTATTTCTAGAATTTTGTTGAGGATTTTTGCATCTAAGTTCATCAGTGATATTGGCCTGTAGTTTTCTTTTTTTTGTGGCATCTTTGCCGGGTTTTGGAATTAGGGTGATGGTGGCCTCATAGAATGAGTTTGGAAGTTTACCTTCGTCTGCAATTTTCTGGAAGAGTTTGAGTAGAATAGGTGTTAGCTCTTCTCTAAATTTTTGGTAGAATTCAGCTGTGAAGCCATCTGGTCCTGGGCTTTTGTTTTTTGGAAGCCAAGACATGGAAGCAACCTAGATGCCCATCAACTGACGAATGGATAAGAAAGCTGTGGTACATATACACAATGGAATATTACTCAGCATTAAAAAAAAAATTCATTGGAAGCAATTCTACTCAGATGGACAAAACTGGAGCCCATTATCCAGAGTGAAGTAAGCCAGAAGCAAAAACAACAATACAGTATATTAACGCATATATATGGAATTTAGAAAGACGGTAACGAGAACCCAACATGCGAGACAGCAAAAGGAACGCAGATGTATAGAATAGACTTGTGGACTTTGTGGATGAGGGTAAGGGTGGGATGATATGGGAGAAGGGCATTGAAGCATGTTAATTGTCATGTGTCTAATCAATCGCCAGCCCAGGATTGATGCTCGGGGCTGGTGCAGCGAGATTTCCCCGGGGGGGAGGGAGGAGGGAGGGGGGTTCCGGAGGGGAAGCATATGTAAACCCATGGTGATATCATGACAATGTATGGCAAAAACAATAAAAAAAAAAAGCCTTCCTTAGTGATCAGTGCAAAGAAATAGAGGAAAACAACAAAATGGGAAAGACTAGAGATCTCTTCAAGAAAATTAGAGATACCAGGGAAACATTTTATGCAAAGATGGGCTCGATAAAGCACAGAAATGGACCTAACAGAAGCAGAAGATATTAAGAACAGGTGACAAGAATACACAGAAGAAATGTACAAAAAAGATCTTCACGACTCAGATAATCACAATGGTGTGATCACTCACCTGGAGCCAGACATCTTGAAATGTGAAGTCAAGTGGGCCTTATAAAGCATCACTATGAACAAAACTAGTGGGGGTGATGGAATTCCAGTTGAGCTGTTTCAAATCCTGAAAGATGATGCTGTGAAAAAACTGCACTCAATATGCCAGCAAATTTGAAAGCTAAACAATGGCCACAGGACTGGAAAAGGTCAGTTTTCATTCCAATCCCAAAGAAATGCAATGCCAAAGAATGCTTGAACTACCACACAATTGCACTCATCTCACGCTAGTAAAGTGATGCTAAAAATTCTCCAATCCAGGCTTCAGTAATATGTAAACCATGAACTTCCAGATGTTCAAGCTGGTTTTAGAAAAGACAGAGAAATCAGAGATCAAAATGCCAACATCTGGTGGATCATCAAAAAAGCAAGAGAGTTCCAGGAAAACATATATATCTGCTTTATTGACTATGCCAAAGCCTTTGACTGTGTGGATCACAATAAACTGTGGAAAATTCTTAGACAGATGGGAAGGCCAGACTATTTGACCTGTCTCTTGAGAAACCTGTATGCAGGTCAGGAAGCAACAATTAGAACTGGACATGGAACAACAGACTGGTCCCAAATAGAAAAAGGAATATGTCAAGGGTGTATATTGTCACCCTGCTTATTTAACTTATATGCAGAGTACATCATGAGAAACACTGGACTGGAGGAAGCACAAACTGGAATCAAGATTGTTGGGAGAAATATCAATAACCTCAGATATGCAGATGACACCACCGTTATGGCAAAAAGTGAAGAGGAACTAAAAAGCCTCTTGATGAAAGTGAAGGAGAAGAGTGAAAAAGTTGGCTTAAAGCTCAACGTTAGGAAAACTAAGATCATGGCATCTGGTGCCATAACTCCATGGCAAATAGATGGGGAAACAGTGAAAACAATGTCAGACTTTATTTTGGGGGGCTCCAAAATAACTGCCAATGGTGATTGCAGCCATGAAATTAAAAGATGCTTACCCCTTGGAAAGAAAGTTATGGCCAACCTAGATAGCATATTTAAAAGCAGAGACAATATTTTGCCAACAGAGTTCCATCTAGTCAAGGCTGTGATTTTTCCATTGGTCATGTATGGATGTGAGAGTTGGACGGTGGAGAAAGCTGAGCACTGAAGAATTTTTGCTTTTGAACTGTGGTGTTGGAGAAGACTTTTGACTGTCCCTTGGACTGCAAGGAGATCCAACCAGTTCATCCTAAAGGAGATCAGTCCTGGGTGTTCATTGGAAGGACTGATGTTGAAACTGAAACTCCAATACTTTGGCCACCTCATGCCAAGAGCTGCCTCATTGGAAAACACTCTAATGCTGGGAAGGATTGGGGGCAGGAGGAGAAAAGGATGACAGCGGATGAGTTGGCCGGATGGCATCCCCTACTTGATGGACATGGGTTTGTGTAGACTCCGGGAGTTCATGATGGATAGGGAGGCCTGGCGTGCTGTGATTCATGGGGTCGCAAAAAGTCCGATACGATTGAGTGACTGAACTTAACTGATTGCTTGAACTGGTGTTTTGTCTCCTGAATAAGTCAATACCATAGTCCCCAAGAATCTTTCAAATTCTTTAATGCCTTATCCAAAGCTTTTGAATACTGCTGATTTTTCTTCTAAAGCACTCAGAGAAAACCATGCTTATTTGCTTGTGAATGAGGGAACTTTTAGTGAGAATCATCTATGTAGCTTGAAGAAGGATCAGCAGGTTGCAACTGAAAGTGAAGGCACCTGTGTAGAACCAATGTGTAACACAAGTGAAGCCCATGGCACAGATCTGGACTATTCTCAGTGCCATTTTTGGCTAGAGTAGACTTATCTACGTCCTATATACTAACAGCAGAACCAAACAGTGATTGTCTTAATTCTCCTTCCCAGTTCTGGCTTTTGGAGACACACAATGATTAACCAAACTATGGCTAAGAAACAAAAAGAAGACAGAACAGGAAAAGGAGCATAAGGACACTTCAGTTCAGTTCAACTGAGTCACTCAGTTATGTCTGACTCTTTTCAACCCCATGGACTGCAGCATGCCAGACTTTGCTGTCCATCACCAAATCCTGGAGCTTGCTCCAACTTATATCCATCCAGTTGGTAATGCCATCCAACCATCTCATCCTCTATTATCCCCTTCTCCTGACTTCAGTATTTCCCAGCATCAGGGTCTTTTCCAGTGAGTCAGTTCTTCACATCAGGTGGCCAAAGTATTGCAGTTTCAGCTTCAGCATCCCTCCTTCCAAAGAATAGTCAGGGCTGATTTCCTTTAGGATTGATTGATTTGGTCTACTTGCAGTTCAAGGGACTCTCAAGAATCTTCTCCAGCACCACAGTTTAAAAGCAGCAATACTTTGGTGCTCAACTTTCTTTGTGGTACAACTCTCATCAAATCCATACATGACTACTGGAGAAACCATAGCTTCGACTACACAGACCTGTGTTGGCAAAGCAATTCCTCTCCTTTTTAATATGCTGCCAAGTTTTCTCATAGTTTTTCTTCTAAGGAGCAAGTGTGTTTTAGTTCCATGGCTTCAGTCACCATCGCATTGATTTTGGGGCCCAGGAAAATAAAGTCTCTTACTGTTTCCACTGTTTCCCCATCTATTTTCCATGAACTGATGGGACCTGATGCCATGATCTTAGTTTTTTGAATGTTGAGTTTTAAGCCAGCTTTTTCACTATCCTCTTTCACTTTCATCAAGAGGCTCTTCAGTTCCTCTTCACTTTCTGCCGTCAGTATGGTGTCATCTGCATATCTGAGGTTACTGATATTTCTCCAGAAAATCTTGATTCCAGCTTGTTCTTCTTCCAGGCATTTTGCATGATATACTGGTCATATACGTTAAATAAGCAGGGTGACAATATACAGCCTTGACATATTCCTTTTTCTATTTGGAACCAGTCTGTTGTTCCATGTCTGATTCTAACTGTTGCTTCTTGATCTGCATACAGATTTCCCAGGAGACAGGTCAGGCAGTCTGGTATTCCCATCTCTTGAAGAATTTTCCACAGTTTATTGTGATCAACACAGTCAAAGGTTTTAGTGTAGTCAATAAAGCAGAAATAGGTATTTTTTTGGAACTATCTTACTTTTTCAGTGATCAAGTGGATGCTTGCAGTTTGATCTGTGCTTCTTCTGTTTTCTTCTAAATCAAGCTTGAACATCTGGAAGGTTTTGGTTCACATACTGTTGAAACCTGGCTTGAGAATTTTGAGCATTACTTTGTTAGCATGTGAGATGAGTGCAGTTGTGCAGTAGTTTGAACATTTTTTAACATTGCCTTTCTTTACGATTGGATTGAAAACTAACTTTTTCCAGTCCTGTAGCCACTGCTGAATTTTCCTAATTTGCGGGCGTATCGATGCAGCACTTTCGTAACATCATCTTTTAGGATTTGAAATAGCTCAGCTGAATTTTCATCACTTCCGCTAGCTTTGTTCATAGTGATGCTTCCTAGCGTCCAGTTGACTTAGGATACCATAATGTCTGGCTGTAGGTAAGTGATCACGCCATCGTGGTTACCTAGGTCATTAGATCTTTACATGTGCATATATATATAGTTGTTCTTTTTATTCTTGCAATGTTTTCTTACACATGAGTGTAATTATTCCATGGTATGTGTAATCTTACCAGACCAGGTATCATACCCATGCCCCTGCATTGGCAGGTAGATTCTTAATCAGTGGACCACCAGGAAAGTCCTACCCATTCCTCTGTTGATGACCATTTGGGTTGCTTTCATTTCCTGGCTATTGTAAGTAATGTTCAGTGAACATTGGAATGCATGTATCTTTTCAAAGTATGGTTTTCTTTGGATCTATGTCAAAGAGTGATTGCTGGGCTTTTTTTTTTTTTTTTTTAGATTTTTAACTGTATTTATTTTTTAATTAGAAGGTGATTGCTTTGCAATATTCTGTTGATTTCTGCCATACATCTACAGGAATCAGCCATAGGCATATATATGTCCCTTTTCTCTTAGTCTTGGGCTAAAAGTATCACTATTTTGTTTTATACTGATTCTACCCTTCAATTTCTGGAAGAGAGCATGGCAACCCCCTCTGGTATTCTGCCTGGAGAATCCCCATGGACAGAGGAGCCCGACAGGCTACTGTCCATGGGGTTGCAAAGAGTCGGACACAACTGAGCGACTAAGCATAGCATAGCATATCTTTCAGTTTATTTGAGGAGTAAGTCTGCACTACAAATAAACTCAACAAACAGGAACTAAATTATTGTATGTAGTACATCAAACACTAGAAAATATTGTCTAGAATATCAAATTGCCTATTAGATACAAAATAGTCAAAATAAGCTCTTTAAAATACTGTTTCAATTTTTGTAATGTGCTCATACCTTGACTGAAAAGAACCTGTAATTATATGGTGCCATCAGAGTTACCTGGATGGCATGACCTCACACATTCATGGATAGAAACTATTGTGGAATGTTTTGGCTAATATTTATCTTATAATTTACCTTATATTTCCACTTCTATGGCCTATGTTGTGAAAGAAAGGCTGTTATTCCTATTTATGACACAATTTTATTGATGCCTATAAACTTAATAACTGGGAATGAAAACTACACTGTTTAGATAAACATTGAGCATGAACGAAGAACATGACGATGATTTACTAAAAGGGAGACATTTTTAAAGGTACTGATTTTTATAAGAATTAATGGATTTTTGGGTAAATATTCAAATAATTGTATTTTATATACTTTAAAATTTAAGTGGAATTGATAAGTATTTTAACTTAATCTTTAAGGAGAATAATTTTTAAGTGATATAAGGATACTTACAGAGCATTTTGGAATTTGAAGGAAAATAATAGTGTAAGTTATTGATGGCTTTTGTCTGTAATTTGCTTTGAAAAGGGAATTCACATTCAATTTTTTCCTACTATTTAGTTATATGAGGAATAGTGGTAAGCATAATATTAGAAGAGACTTCTGGAATGTATATTATACACATAGAATATATATTAGTTTGAAAATATTGTAGTAAAATAGTAAGTCACAGAGTTTTTCAGAAATATCTTTTTCTTTGCTTGAGTAATTTCAGAGACTAAATATGGTGTGTGAGAGATATTTTAAGATTATCTGAAGTGTAACGTAAATAATTATTTCTGTGTTCTTTGTAAAGTAAAATTAAAGAAAAAATAAAACTACTTAATTTTGTTTCATGTATTATTTTAATAGTTACTATCATATTAAAACTAGAATCATTGTTAAACTATATTTTTCATATTTAAGTACTATGTGCCTCATTATATGCTTTAATTTAAATCAAATCCATGAGTGTATGTGTCTGTGAAAATGATGTAATATAGGAAATGTTTTTGTATTCTTTTAGGAATAGTCACTTCAACTTATATTAGTGTAATAAATCAGTGTAATTTTGCAGTGTTATTAACACAAAACATATTCAAAGATATAACATAAAAAACATCCTCCTATATTACCTATAAAATATCTTTAGTCATTTGAAAATGTTTGACCCAATTATTTTAAAATTTATATTTCCCTTAAGCTATATATATATATATATATATATATATATATTTTTTTTTTTTTTTTTTAATTTGCTTGCAGCGAATCGCCCTTTGGCATTTACTGTTGATTTATATTGAGGGACATAATAAGAATCAGTCATACTCAAATTATAGGAATGAGTTAGGCATGTTATCTACCATGTCTGACAGTATTCTCTTACAGGGTTGGGCTAGAGTAGAGGTAGGGGATATCTCACTTTTCTTACTACCAATAACAGTTGTATCTTCTGAATAACTTTATTATTTTAAATTTAATTCTATTGCTGTTTTTATTGTTGGATGAATATGGGAGAGATTGTTTATTTTAACCTCATGGATTCTGTAGGTAATGTCACTTAAGGTATCCCCTTATGTTTGACTGCGACAGGATTTCTTTCAAATGACAGCCATACTGCAGCCAATGAACTGTGATGGATTTTATGATATCTTCCATTTTGTTTTCTCATTATTTACTTTTTATTTTATATGAATATATTTACTTTGTTTACCTATTTATTTGTTTACATTTTTTGTAAATTGTATGAGCTTTTGTTATGAGATATGTTTTATGAGTAACCTGTAAAAATCAATATAATTTCTTTTTCTCAATTTTATAAAATGTTTATTAATGTTTAACAATTTTCAGTATTTCAGTTTGTCACAGACATATATGATATTCTGTTATGAATGATCTAAAAATACATTCATGTATAAAATCTGAATAAAAAAATCTGATCTTTTGAAATTGACTTTCCATTATGGAAAGGGAAACATTGAATAGTTTATGAATAAAAATGTACACTATATTGAAGTGATGAATATTTTGGAAAAAGTGAATCAGAGTTAAAAGGTTTAGAGAATGTGGGGTTAGAGTGTTTGTGTATTTTTTTTGGCGGGGGGAGACTATGAAAGCATGTACTGCTGAGGAGACCTTTGCTGTGGGACATGAAAGGAGTCAGGGTGGAGACCGTGTGGCTTTTCTGGGGTCAGAGGACCAACAGACACAAATAATCTGAAGTGTTCTGGGTAGTTAGTCTGCTGGAGAAGAAGGAGCAAGGGGAGAGCAGAAAAAACAAAACCAAGGAACTGATGCAATTTAAAAAAAAAAAGAGTTATTATGAGAAATTCAACTGTTAACTTTTCCATTCAGTGAGATGGGAATCAAGTGTTGGATAGTTCTGAAGTGAGAAAAGTCATGATTTAATTTACATTTAATCATTTATTGATGAATTAGATGCAACATGAAAGGACAGGAAAAGTGTAAAGAATGCTCCCAGAGTTTTGTGCCTGGATAGCTGGAAGGTGGAAGTTGCCTGGGCACCTGGAAAGATAGAGTGTCTACTTACTGAGATTGATAAGATGGCAGGTGTTAGGTGGGAATAGCGAGGAGGTCATTTTTCAGACAAGCGTGGAATGCCTATGTGACATTCAAATGAAGATATAAAATAGGCAGTTGGACACATGTATTTGGAATTTAAGAAAGCTGTGTTAGCTGTAAATATAAAATTGGGAATTTGTGCTGGTATTTCATGCCAATAATCTAGAATAATTTAGAGAAAGAAATAAGCATATTAACTAAAACATAGGTTACAGTGATGAGTAAAACTGACAAAAGGGCCTGAGAAAGAGAAGTTATAGAGATTGAAGGAAAAACTGAAGAACGCTGATTCAGATGCTTTGTAAAGATAGCGTATAAGAAAGACAAAGTGAATACCCATGAAAATAGCTGCTACAGGTCTCCTCAGATGAGAACTTAATATTGCCTTTCTATTTATTTCAGTTTCATTCTTACTTTGCCAAGAACTTTTACAGTGCTGTGGTAGTTGTGGATGGGAAGGGACATCTGGTTAGAGTATGTTTGAGAGGAAAAGCAGAGAATAAATCCAGAGATTTTTTTCTACAGCAATGGTTATTAATGTTAATATTATTAGTTATAATTTTATGAAACTAAATGATTAAATTAAATAATTGATTGTGGAATCTATGATACCCAGATTACAAAAATCTACATTAAATGTTTCCGCTTACTTCTAATTCTTTTCTAAGTCTCCGTCTCTCCCCATTTGACCTGCCTGGTTCAATAATAATTCATTCAAAATATATAACTGTTTGAGTTATTGAAATAATTTATGTATTAAAAAACATGCAAAAGGAAGCTTCTTTTCATATTTGTATGTTACATATTATACCTTTTATAAATTAAAATATCCAACAATAGATGAAGTAGAAATTCAATGTTGTAACAGGAGCATAGGCTTCTGCATGAAGTGCTTCTTACTATAATGAATATGCATAACTAACTGATTTAATTCCCAGAATCCCAGAATTTTTATTTAAATACACTGACTATAAATAAAATATTGAATATTGATTTGATAATAAATATGAATTTCAAAATAAAATACAATGTTCCCCAAATGAAACAGCTAAAATTTACTTTGAGACAAAATGCACACAAATCCAAATTACTTAAATTTACAGTTTCATTTGATATTGTTTCTATACTACAGTTTTATTGCTTGAGTTCTTGGTGAATTGGGGAGTTTGGAAGTTTGAAATGATATGACATTTGCCACCAGAAATCATAAGTGTTAATTGTTAACTCTGCCACTCAAAATGGTATGATAGGATGCAAACCCATAGTCTCAGATTCCACACTAATAAAATTGGAATAATCAAAATATGTATATATCATACTGGATAACCATGGGATTTAGCCGGATGTGTTATGACCTATAGGTCATATGTTTTGTGCTGTTTAATAAAGGAAAAGTATTTTATCTACAAACAGTGAAAAATGAGGGTAGAAAAAAAGAAAACAAAAACTTTAGATTTAACCTCACAATAACATTTTTAACCTGTTAACATAATTAATCTGTCTGTTGAATCAATGAGGAGACAAAATTTCAGACATAGAGACTTTCATGAAATATACCTTGAGTCCAGTTTCCTACATCTAGAATTCAATAAAAATTGAATCAATCACATGATTGAAGAAAATTACTGTGAAAGGATAAAGAAATCCCTGGTGCATTTAGCATCCAAATAGAAATAACTGCAATAAAAGAGATTGCAATGATAAATCATACAAATAATACAAATGATAATTTATTCTTTGACTCAAGGGCAACTCACCTTGCTTTAACAAATAGGCTACCTAACCTATGTTGAAATAAACCAATGATAATAATTATTTGTTATGGTGATTTTTTTCCATATTTAGGAAATGTTTATTAATGTTAGGAAAGGCATTGAAAAATAATGTTAAATAACAGAAGAACATCTTCTACTTGTTGATAAATAAAAATTTACAGGATTTTAAAATACTTGAAAAAGTACTACCTACTGAGTGTAATTTGATTTTAGACTTCCACAAACTATATCTTATAACTATGTTCAGAGACACCTATGTTGGGGAAGCAGGTGAGAGAAGAGTTGAATCAAAGTTATAATGATAAATAGTTAAATACTGAGGTCTTTTACCTCTAATCTGAAATTTGTGCCATCATTTAAAAATATACGTTTATGAAATTTCAAATTGTATCCTTTTCATGTCATTTAAGAAGCAGTTATCTTTTAATGTCGGAAATGAATTGAGTTATTATATTATCTATTTTTACTTTTAGGAGTATGGTGGGTATTTGGATAAAATAAAGCAGAACAAAGTGGTTTTATGTTTTTCTTTTAGCAGAGATATCAATGATCTTACTTAAAGTCTTCATAGAAAATGGCTTCAATTGGGCCTTTTGTCAGCAGAGAAAAATCTAAGAGATATTAAAAAACAAAACGAAAGACAAAATGAAATGAAAAGGGAGAGTTAGAGCGCTATAATTCAATAGTGTTGAAAAATGGCTACTGAAAATTATAATGGGTAGCGGTGTCCAGAATGGAGGCTGCTGTGGTCTCACTCTGCTCCGGCCTGGTCAGAGTCCTTCTGGTTGAGGGGCATTGACAACCTGGAGGCAGCTGGGTGACAGTGAGCAAGGGGCGGCGAATCATCACCACTGGGAAATGAAGAAAGATTGGTGATGCGTAGGCGGGAGAAAAAGAGACTTGAGACAGTTTGCATTTTCTTTGCTGTTTAAAAGGAGTAACGTTAGTCTGTTCTCTATGTCTGTTTCTCCATTGCTGCCCTATGGACTTGGGAAAAAAGGAGGAGAGGGTGAGATGTATGGGAAGGGTGACATGGAAATGTATATGACCATATGTAAAATATATAGCCAAGGGGAATTTGCCTGTGTCTCAGGAAACTCAAACAGGGGCTCTGTATCAACCTAGAGGGGTGGGGTGGGGAGGGAGATGGGAGGGAGCTTCAAAAGGGAGGGGAAATATGTACACCTAACAACAGACTGGTTCCAAATAGGAAAAGGAGGATGCCAAGGCTGTATATGATCACCCTGCTTATTTAACTTACATGCAGAATATATCATGAGAAACTCTGGGCTGGATGAAGCACAAGCTGGTGTCAGGATTGCCAGGAAAAATGTCAATAAGCTCAGATATGCATATGACACCACCCTTATGGCAGAAAGTGAAAAGGAACTAAAAAGCCTCTTCTTGATGAGAGTGAAGGAGAAGAGTGAAAAAGTTGGCTTAAAGCTCAACATTAGGAAAACTAAGATCATAGCATCTGGTCCCATCACTCCATGGGAAGTAGATGAAGAAACAGGGGAAACAGTGTCAGACTTTATTTTGGGGGGCTCCAGATTCTCTGCAGATGGTGATTGCAGCCATGAGATTAAAAGATGCTTACCCCTTGGAAAGAAAGTTATGGCCAACCTAGATAGAATATTGAAAAGCAGAGACAGTCCTTTGCTAACAAAGGTTGGTCTAGTCAAGGCTATAGTTTTTCCAGTGGTCATGTATAGATGGGAGAGATGGACTGTGAAGAAAGATGAGTGCTGAAGAATTGATGCTTTTGAACTGTGGTGTTGGAGAAGACTCTTGAGAGTCCCTTAGGCTGCAAGGAGTTCCAACCAGTCCATCTTAAAGGAGATCAGTCCTGGGCGTTCATTGGAAGGGCTGATGTTGAAACTGAAACTCCAATACTTTGGCCACGTCATACCAAGAGCTGACTCATTGGAAATGACCCTAATGCTGGGAAGGATTGGGGGCAGGAGGAGAAAAGAACAACATAGGATGAGATGGCTGGATGGCACCATGGACACGGTGAACATGAGTTTGGGTAGACTCCAGGAGTTAGTGATGGACAGGGAGGCCTGGTGTGCTGCGATTCATGGGGTCCCATGGAGTCGGACATGACTGAGTGACTAACTAACCTGAACTGATGTCTGAATCATGTTGAAGTTTGACAGGAAAGAGGAAAGTTCTGTAAAGCAATTATCTGTCAATAAAAGGATAAAAAAGGAATAACGTGTGAAAGAGGCTAGTACAGATAATGCAGAGGCTAATACAGATATTCTTCCTTCCAAAGAACAAGACGCTAGCAAAAAAAAAAAATATATGATATTTCTCATGAAAATCTTCTGACATTTTAATAAGTATATCATGTCACCAAATGCTTCATTAAGAAGTACCCTACACTTGGAAAATGATATGATATCCAAGATCACTTCCAACATTATAAAAATACTTGATTTTGTGAGTTAAAGAAGGTTCAAATGCCTGTTTTAAAATTTAGTGAGATTCTTTCCACAGAGCTTTAATATAATCCAAAAACTGTATTATTATTCCTATCTCTGTCTTTCTCTTTTCATTCCTTCCTTCCCTCCATCCATACCTCTATCTATTATTATGATTTCAAACTCTGTATAATTCAACCTGTATGCAGGACAAAAAAACTTATGTAGATTATCTAACTATCTAATACTCTTCAAATGGAAAAAGACATCATCAAAAAAAATATGGTCACATTTTGGCTTATAAGAGGAACACAAAAATTTGTTTCATATAAACAAATTTCTTTTATACAGATAATCCCTGATAAATTTATTTGGCAGACTTTTCAAAGATAACTCTTTTATAATTAATTAACAAATACTTAAATGTATTTAGAGCACTCATACCTTCACCTTCAAAGTGCATCAGTAAGCTTGCAATGGAGCACAGGAAAGCTTTACAGACTCATGCTAAGAGCTTTTTCAAGACTTTTTCCAATAATAATTCTGTGTGTGCTCATGGCTTCAGTCGTGTGTCTCTTTGATATCTTATGGACTGTAGCCCTCAGACTTCTAGGTCCATGGGATTCTGGAGTGGGTGGCCCTGCAAGAATACTGGAGTGGGTGGCCCTGCCCTTCTGCAGGGGATCTTTCCCCACCCAGGGACTGAACCAGCATCTCCAGTCTCTTGGATTACTGGCAGTTTCTGAGCCGCTGGGGAAGCCCAGTAACTCTATAACTTGTTGTTAAATTTTATAAGGGAAGTGTATAAAAACCTCTACAAAATGTATTTTGAAGAAAAAACAAAAAAGGTGTTGTGACTTTCACTTTTTCCACCAGGTCCTTGGTTAACCAAAAGAGTACCAAAAAATATATATATTATATGGTCCCCATATTATTTCATGTCTTGTTTAAAGATATCAAAAATCATTCTCAAAAAATTGTTTTGAAAACAAATTGTATTTAATGTTATTTAATTTTTTTGCAAATTTTCATACTAATGATGATCTCCATTAAATTAAAAAATATCTTTTGATAAAAGTACATATGAAATTTTTAGCTCACCTTTCATTCTGAAAAATAAAAGTGAAGATAAATACACTTAATGGGACAAAACAAATGATAAGAGCAAAAATTAAAAAAAAAACAGTTATAGAGTAATAAGAACATTTATATCCAATACCTTAGTATGCCACAAGGAAAAACAACAATATAGTATACTAATGCATATATATGGAATTTAGAAAATAGTAACGATAACCCTATATGCGAGACAGCAAAAGAGATACAGATTTATAGAACAGTCTTTTGGACTCTATGGGAGAGGGCAAGGGTGGGATGATATGGGAGAACAGCATTGAAACATGTAAATTATCAGATGTGAAATGAATCGCCAGCCCAGGATTGATGCATGATACTGGGTGCTCAGGCCTGGTGCACCGAGATGACCCAGAGGGATGGAATCAGGAAGGAGGGGGGTTCTGGAAGGGAAACGCATGTATACCCATGGTGGATTCATGTCAATGTATGGCAAAATCAATCAATGTATGGAAATAATGTAAAGAAAATAAATAAATTAATTAATAAATTATAAAAAAGGAGAAATTAAAAATGAGCTCAGGTTTTCTTTTAAATCTAGTTGCTTGCTTGTTCCTCAAGGTCATAGCATATTCAAGTCACTGCACTTATGAGATATTTCTGGACCTCTTATTGGATGGACAACAGAAGTTAAAAATACATAGTAGCATTAAGTAATTTGGGATAGAGTCAGAACCCTTAGATGTGGAGGCATTCTCTCAGATACATTGTTGAAACAATGCTGTATCATTTATTAATTCCAAGTGTTGGATTCCTCAGTATGGGAATGAAGAACTCCTGCAAAGCAGGAGAATAAAGCATTTGCTACATATATGCATGCATAAGTATTTGATATTTCAAATAAAGCATTGCCCAGGAATCACATGAGAAGTCAGACATGTGGGGGTATGAGTGCTCATTTGTTAATGTGCAATATTTTCTTGCTAACTATTCACACATTGTTATAGATGGCATATTATATTTTTAGTGATATAAACTGAGCCTGATTACTCTTTAGGATGATGCCTTTTCTTTAGTGCCCTCCTATGAACTAACACATTGCAACTTTACCTCTTTTTCTATTTCAGATGTAACAAATATTTCCAAACCAGAACTCATAATTGTCCACACCCTTATTCTTATGGTCAATTGGATCATTGTTTTCAATTCTTAAACTTTGAAGCAACCCAGAGATGAAGGTGCTATTACTCCCATTTTATAAATAAGAAGTTTAAAGTTTAGGGAAGAAATCTCTTAAGTCAAACAGTAAAAATGAGAAAATTCAAGAGTTGGACTTATGCACAGATGGTGTTAAAGCCTGTGCCTTTCTATCATATAAAGTATAAATAAGAATAATATACTTGGAAAAGACTTTCAAATATTGGTTCTGTCCAATGTAAACTGTATACATTTGCTGCTATGTATATGTAAATTATTATTTTAAAAGAATATTTACTGCAGTGCATATTTAAATTAAATGCATTAAATTAAATGCATTAAATTTAAATGCATTATTAAATCCTCTACAGAATAGCTATAAAACATAATTTCCATTTTGTATACTTTCTCCTAGTCTCATTGAGATAGAAATAGTAAAAATTTATTGTATTGCTCCCAAAGGTAATGGTAACTGAGTATAAAGCTTCAAGTATTTATATCAAAACTTTCCACAAGGGAGATACATTAGAGATTAATTACATAAAGTAACGCACTTACAAAAATACATAGTTCAGTTCAGTCACTCAGTCGTTTCTGACTTTTTGTGACCATGGACTACAGCACGCCAGGCTTCCCTGTCCATCCTGAACTCCCAGAGCTTACTCAAACTCATTTTCATAGAGTCAGTGATGCCGTCCAACCATCTCATCCTCTGTCGTCCTCTTCTCCTGCCTTCAATCTTTTCCAGCATCAGGATCTTTTCCAGTGAGTCAGTTCTTTGCATCAGGTGACCAAATTTTGGAGTTTCAGCTTCAGCATCCGTCCTTCCAATGAATATTCAGGACTGGTTTCCTTTAGGATTGACTGATTTGATTTCCTTAAAAAGTATTTAAGGAGCAAAATAAAAATGAAAAGTCCCTTACCCTTATTCATTTCACGATAACATAATACATTTTAAGGTCTGTTTTCTTTCAGTTATTGTCCACAGGCAAAATGAATTTTGCAGAGCTATAATGATATAATTTCATAGAGCTATACTGATAGCATAGATATAATTCTATATTTGTCTTATTCCTTGATATATGTGTTACTTATGAAGATTGATTTTAAATACTGACTTCCTGTATTAAATATACTTTATTATGAAAGGCAGGGCAGTAATTCTGCCTAATTGATCAAATACAAAGAAAACTGGATTAATTTTAAAGATGTAATGCAAAAACTGTGAACTAGTTTATTTTCAAAAATGTCTACATGGTACTCCATGGCAGATGTTTACCTGACTCCCTTTTCTGCTTCTCACACACACTCAGCCTGTGCTGTGCCTAGAAGGCCTTGATCTCCTTGGGCCTGTTGGCCTTGTTATTTACACTCTCAGATGTAAGTACTTCACAGACGCAAGAGGAAAGGCTCCTGAGTTTTCCGCGGTTGTGGTCAAGAACCATGAGCCCTCTCACAGTTTTCCCTGTTACCAGTAGTCACAGCTCTGGTGGGGAGGTGAGCCCCAACAGGGCAAAGTGCATTTGTGACTGAGGATTGGATGGAGATAAGGATGCAGTAGCAATGGAAAGCACAGAAGCTTATACTGCTGCCATTTCCAAACAAAATCAAGGATTTCTGAGAAAACAGTGACTCTGGATAATGTCTTCTGATAATCTAGCTTTTTCCACTGTGGTGCCTGCCTAGGTACTGGACTGATTCTTGAGACAGTTTGAAGCATTAGGATAACCCCATCTCCACCATATAGAGAACTTTTTATCTATTATTTTTAAGAAGGTTGTGAACTTTTTTTTTTTAATAGAGTTCCCAGATAATGGCCATCATACATTTAGGAAATTATCTATTTTAGGATGATGAGAAAAAACAGAGTTGGCACTTATTGTATGTTTCTTCCTCCTTCCCTCCTTTTCTTCCTTCTCTCCTCTCTATTTTTCCTTTTCTTCTCCTCTTTGTTCTCAGGCAAATTGATGGTTTATTCCAGCTTCCCAAAGTCATTGTGCCCAGTTGATCAGATCATGCATTGTGCAAGGTTCATGGCCGAGGAGGAAATTTTAGCTTGAAATCCCATCCATGCTCTGTTTGCCAAGTAAATTAGGGCTATATTTCCCCAGATAGATAGATTTTCTTAGAAAACCTCATTAAGCTACTGGCAGTCCTACCCTCCCTCTTCCTGTCACAGAATTATTCAGATCTGCCTCTTAGAGGTAAACCAGCCACCTCTCACAGGTCAGTGAACCCACAGAATCCATACATCCAGATATTGTGCAATCACTATTACTTTGTCTTCCTCTAGTAGAAAGAAGTTTATCAAAAAGTTTAAACAAATGTTTGGCAAAAACATCATAACTGTGTAGGATCAGATTTATTTGAATTAAATAGGTAATATATATGGGTCAATTGAGATATTGCTGTCCTTTAAATATTATTTAAAATGGCATTTCTCTTGATTTTTAAATAAGGAAATTCCTCCCACTTTTAAAATTACATGCCACTTTTCTTTGTTTCTTTGTTATGCTACTACTATTACCATTTTACCCTTTAGATTTGTGTACGTATTGTGCTACTTCTAGATTTTATATTTTTCAATAAAAAGACCATGAAAAGACCAATAATTCTGCCACTAGAAATGTATCAATAAGAACACTCCAAGAATAAGCCTGCTAGACAAAATGAAATATGCTAGTATAATTATATATTTGGTAGAAATTAGGGAAAGCTGTGAAGCTATGAAATCCCTAAACAGTATAAATTTAAAACAGAATGACCTATTTGAAACTGTTCATATTATTTTATATTTGTAAAATAAAATATTCGTGTATGAATTTATTTTATATCTAAACCATCATCAAAACTGTGACATTTTGATATTTTCAAATTACCTCAAAGTGGAAACCTGTGCTGATAATACTTAGTATTGTATGGGTATTAAAAACCAGAAACACACATACACAAATACACATATATTATCATAACCAAAACTATTTGTATTAGTCAGTTTAACTATAAGGAAAGAAACTTTTGACTACACTTGCACATTACAAGGTGTATTGGGGAAAGCATTTATAATCTAATCAAAATTAAAATAACTATGTAAATAGCAAAACAAATTAGAAACATTAAAAATACTGTCAAATACAATTTCCAGGACTTCTGGGTCTTAAGTCCTCCCTTGTTATTTGGGTTGAAGCCTCACCTCTTTTTGTATCTGATTTCTCCTTCACAACGTTGTTGTTTTTGTTCAGTCGCTAAGTTGTGTCCGACTCTTTTCAAGCCTGTGCTGCAGCACACCAGGCTTTCTTGTCCTTCACTATCTCCAGGAGTTTGCTCAAACACAAGTCCATTGAGTCAGTGATGCCATCCAACCATCTCATACTGTCGCACCCTTCCCTTCTTGCCTTCAATCTTTCATACATTTAGTTGAAATTTATATATATGTGTATATATATATATATATATATATATACATATATATATACATATATATATATATATACTTTTTTCAGTCACTAATGTACTATAAGTGAAGATGAAATTTAAAGAGCAAATGATACTGAATAATTTTATTGCTTCCCTAGCATCTTGGATATTTTGGAAACCAAGTTATTCAGTGTTGGTATGGCTCTTATTTAAGGTGTCAGGATGGTTTAGAAGCCAAATTTCTCTGAAGAAAATGTCCTCCTTTGCTTTTAATGAAGATAATGATGAAATTAGTAATTGTTAATGACATTATCATTCTCACTGGGTAAATTATTTTATATTTACCATCAGGGAAACATATGGATGAGCCATAATATTGGAAATTGTTGCTTAATTCAGACTGACATCTCCACTTTTATATGTTTTATAGCTTTATAAAATATGGATGCTATGATAGTTTTTGGTGTAACTTAAGCTAGCCACATTCTAAAAACACACTCTTAAATCTGTGTTTTACAAAGCACTGGATCAGAATAAGGTAAAATATGTGATCTCTAAATCAATTATTTTGCGTTATGACATACATTTTATAATTATTTACTCTCTATCGGATTTTTATTTAATTGAATGTTTAAATTATTTTAATTTGTCTCAATGTGTATTTTAAACTTTGACTGCTTTATGACTTCTGTGAGTTGATAATTTATTATCAATATATCATATTATGAATATATACCTAAGGATTATCTAAATGTATCTTCATCACGGGATGTTTTGTTCAAGTTAAATAAATAACTCATGTAAATTTTGAATGGGTCTTTATGTCCTAGAATCATAGTATCTCTGAATTTAAAAGCTTACAAGTGTCATCACAGATATCTATACTCACTTCACCCTTGAAGATTCTCTACAATATCCCCAAACTTCAGCATTTCCTAAAATAAATAATAATACTAATATTTTCATTTTGCTGTTACAGATTATTTATATTGCTTTAGAAATTTTATTGGTATAACTTTCATTATTATTTCATTTTTGTTAAATCTTTGAAGAAGTAAAGATGCAACAATTCAAATTTTACTTTTTCCTGAAATGTTGCCAAAGGCCATTGAGCGATTGCTATCAGGCAGATACTGTGCTAATCATTTTATATGCATTATCTCATTTATTCATTATATCAAATGTAGGAGGCAGGAAGTTATCATGCCTTGATTGACTTTTCAATCTTGCCTGCTTGATTTTTCACATGTCTGGCTTATTATCCCTTGTATTTTAAAATAATCTTAAAAAAAATAAAATAATCTTGACTCTAAGAATTGAAGTTCCATCATAATTCTAGTTATTCTCGAGGCTAAATGTCTCAGACTTTGAAATGGTCCTGTTATATGACCAGTGATAAAATCTAGGAACATGCCCACTGTTTGTCTTTCTTTAGCAGAGTGAAGAGGGTGTCCTCCTCAGTTGTGTAAGAATGACATGGGGCCAGGGTAGTGTTGCAGACTTCTAAACAGAATAAGAGATTCACGTGGAATTCAGTGACAAATTCCTCACTCATCAAGAACAAAAGTTGTCAGTTTAATTGAATGAAAACTGTATACAGAAAAAAAATTGTTTTAATACTCTTGATCTTATTCCAAGAGCTCTACTGAGTGAGACTCTGTGCTTTTAAGGACACCCCCTAAAAACTGTCTGATCTTCAATCTAGATTTAAAAAGCAATTGATATCTAAGGCTGCTAACTTCTGTTGGAAGACTTTCAGTTAAAGACTTCCTTCTGACATTTCCCTGACTCTTTATTATCTCTTACTCAGTCCCTCTTCTGGGTGATCCTTCACACCCATTTACCACTGCTTAGCCTTGCTCTGCCTTGTTCCAGATAATCCTAAGCTGCTTCATCTTTTGTTTGACAGTGTTTATATAACAAGTGTAATTTCTAGTATTATTAACTTTTAGCTCTAGAAGGCTCTGTAGTGTGTGCATAGCATTGATAACAATTTTTCTCCTGAAACATGACCCACTGTTGCCTCAGTAGTCTTCACATGTCCATTCGTTTATACATGCATCCAAGTATGTAATAAGTACTGTGTGCCACAAATGAGTGAAGCAAGTAAGAAAACAAGCAACAAAATTTTCTTCCATCACAAAACTTATAGTCTAGTGGGCTATTTCAGCGTTTAAGAAATTAATAAATTATATGTTTGTTACAAAGTGATAAATGTTATAGAGAAACTGAACAATGACAGGGAGGCTTAAAGTTGGGATGATGATCATAAATACTTTCTGGGAAGATAGCTTTAAAGCCATGACTTGACCAAGGGGAAATCTCTTCTAATGAAATTTCACATATTTGCCCACAAGGAAATTAAATCTTTCAACATTCTTTAATAGTTGAGCTGTAGCCTTCTTATTTTTCTGGCTGGCAGGAAAAGTATCTGGCAGAGATACGGGGTCTATTGGCTACTCATCTCCCCACCACCCTTAAGGGAAATATCATTTGGCTCCTTGGCCCATATGACAGATTCTACCCCCCGCCCCCAATTTTGATCCAGTTTCTTGGCAAGCTGGATATAATCTGATTCAGTTCTTACATTGCCACTGCCAAGGTGAACAAATGTGTTTGGGCATATGGTCTTGTTTTTATGATCTTTTAACCTTTATTTATTTTATATACACCATGGTGTAATGGATCATTGGGGGGTATTGAACACTTGGAGTGGCAGCAGGTCTGGTTGAAGCCATCTGGAAATGCTGAGGATGGGGAAGTTTGCCCCCTGTGGAATACACTTTTAAAGGAGGTTTTATAAGATTAACTAGAAAACTTTCAATAATTTCATTTAAGAACAGGTATGTAGGTAGATGAATGGATCATGGAACAGATGAATGGTTAAGTATATGGTAAAGCAAATATATAAACCTTTATTCTGCACTCCAGTATTCTAGAATAATCAGTAAGCTTCCTACATCTGATGTCTTAGATTTTAGAAAGTATTTATTCTAACATGAACAATTTTTTTCATTTTCTTTTAGTTATAGACATGGGCATAATGTTCCCAGAGCCTGCCTGTATACATAATTATAATGAAGGCAATATAAGTTTGAAAGAATAAATTCATGTCAAAAATATTTTTAAAAAATTATACTATTGAGGTCCATTTAAAAGTCTACTTTGTATATTTTGATAGTAACTTCATCCAACAGTAATCATGCTTTTTGATATTATAAAACACCTTTAAGTATATTGCAGCCTGTGTGATCAACATGATCTCATTTTCCTAGGATCCGCTTTCACTATTCAAGAATTACTAAGTAGAAAAAGAGCAAAGGAACCATATATTACTCACATGTCCACCTGAATGTGTAAAATAAAGACATACACTCCTAAGAAATGGGTTCAATCACTTTGGAGAAAATTCTTGCAATTTCTTATTAAAATAAATATGAACTTCTCCTGTTATCTAGCAGTTTTACTCCTAGCTCTTTACTGAAAGCAAATGAAACATATATCCACAGACATAAGTGTATAAGAATATCAATATCAGATATATTCATAATAGCCGAAAATTAGAAACAGTCCTGGTGTCCACCATAGGTGAATGGATTAAAAAATTGAGATTTCTTAGACAAAGGAATGGGTTTCCCAGGTGATGATAGTGATAAAGACCCTGCCTACCAGTGCAGGACATGGGTTCAACCCCTGGGTTGGGAAGATCCCTGAGGAGGGCATGGCAACCCGCTGCAGTATTCTTGCCTGGAGAATCTCATGGACAGAGGAGCCTGCCAGGCTATGATCCATAGCATACAAAGAGTCAGACATGACTCAAGTGACTCAGGAACTTTGCATGCATACAAAGGAATACTACTCAGCAATAAGAAGGAATGAGCTACTGACTATTAAACAGTATGAATGAATCTCAAAAACTTTATGCTTTATGAAACAAACCTTACTCAGAGGAATATTAGCCATAGAATTCTGTATATATAAGTTATCAAATGGACAAGTGGCATCTATAGTGAGAAAAAAATAGAACAGTGGCTATCTCTGTGGACCAAGGTGGGTGATTACTGAGAAGGCAGATAAGTTTCTGAAACAATGCCCAGTGATTCTCTTTAGTGATTAAAAAACACCTGTCTTATTTAGGCGACTAAAATATGTTGCATTATATAAGAGCTCAAAGTCCTTTCCTCTCCAGGAAGTGTTTATTCCAAGTGAGAAGACAATAAATAATATGAAAAGGTATTTTTATTTTTCCTCTAATTCTCCATTTTGGGCATTTCAACTCTTTTGTCCATTTAATAAACTTAGTCTCCTTTCAGATTTAAGTAGTGATTACGTAGAGAAGTGAAGTTTAGGAAAGGTATTATTTGTCTGGTAATGTCATTGCTTTCAGTGCTTGACATATATTTAATGCTGGATCTTTATCTGCGAGTAAATTTGAGATGTAGCTTCCCTGATGGCTCAGTAGGTAAAGAACCTGCCTGCAATGCAGGAGACCCAGGAGACAGGGGTTCAACCCCTGGGTTGGGAAGATTCCCTAGAGGAGGAAGGGGCAACCCGCTCCAGTATTCTTGCCTGGAAAACTCCATGGACAGAGGAGCCTGGCAGGCTACAGTCAATGGGTCACTAAGGGTCAGACAAAACTGAGTGACTAACACACAAATTTGAGGTATTTTAACTATATTTCAGTGACCTCCACTCAATTCCCAAATTCTTGAGAACTCTTATCTACAATTCTCTTCGCAGAGACAAATGTGTTTAATCTAGGTGGTCATTGACAATTTCTTACTTCCTGCACTTGTATGATCCTACCACTCTTCTCTGTCAGCTTAACTCTACTCACTACCCCTGACAAAACTCTTTGGAATATTATAAGAGAACCCCAGGCAGCCCTACTCTTATAGGAGATCTACATGAAAATAGTTGATGTGATCTATGGAAAATATGTGCCTTTGGTCCATTTTAATGAGAATGAAGTTATTTCTCTCTCTTAGCTCCCATATTCTGGCATGACTGACTTCATCTAGGCACTCACACCTTTGTTTTCTCAGATGTGACTCAGAAAGAGTCTACTCTGACTTATGTATATATAAGTATGTTTATATATGTGTGTCTGTGTGTATATATGTATATATAATGCCCAAGGATCGATATTTTAATGAAATTAAGTATAGTGTAAACAAGAAAATAAAAAGGAAAATAATCATTCTTGATTTGGCCTCGGCTAACCTGTGTTTATCTCTGTGACTAGTTCCAAAAATTGAATACAACATTCCAGGCACTTTAGTGAAGTCGTATATAATGAAATTTGAAAATGTGGAGTTCACTGTTAAGGAGGCTGTCATCTGCTTATAAATACCAAAACATTGCAACCATATATTTATTCCTTTACCAAAAAGACCAAGCATCTGCCTAGGAAGCTTAGACCTCCAACGGAGCATAAGTTGAATCTGAAACTATAGTGTTAAATAGCCACTGTAGCTAGAACCTGATTAGAAAGTGCTGAAGGGTTATAACATTTCTTTTTACTCTCTGCCAAATAGACTTTACTTCTGCCTAGGAAATTGAAATCTAAAGCAGATGACATTGACAGGACAAATGCCATTAACAGAGAGGGATATGTGCCATGTTCAGCACAGACTGAGACATTAAATGCCCAGCATTAAATGAAACTAGAAAGTTCAGGATTCTTCAACGTGTCAGATTTGTACATGATAGCTGTGTGAATATCCAGGAATATCAATAGCCCTGAGTAATCTTGCAAGAACCTGTTGTGTTGCCATAGAGCTTGCTGTGCTGAAAAGCTGTAGAGTGACCTTCCAGCATTGAAAAGGCAATCTTGAAATAAATGTTATCTATTTATGATGCTTATTACAGCTGAAGCATTTTATTCTTTAAATTGATGATCTCCTGCACAGAAAGGTATTTTGAGAGTATCAGTTGAAATGGCTTTTACTGCTCCCTTTTCTTTTCTATATTTATTTTTTTCCTTAGCTCTTATAATTTACATAACAATAATACCATATGTAGAAAGATAGAAATTAAAACATGATAAGTGAAGCATGCCAAAATTTTAGGTTTGTTTTGTTTTTTTTAAAACTGATCTCTGTTTCTTTGGAGCCCCTATTCCTAAAGTCGGAACAAAGAAAACAAGAAAAAAACAAGTTATCCTTGTTAAATAAAATTCAGACTTCTCTAATTTCCACAGTTTTGATGTGAGTAGACGCTCAGTTAGTTCATGGCATTCCGTAGTAGAACATTACGTCTGCAAGCAGGAGGAATCATCATCCACCACTCCTTTCCAAGATGTGTCTGGGAGCACAATAGATCTCATAAATCCTGTGTCTTTGTGCTGTCCTTGTTGTTAGACTGACCTGTCCTTGTGGTTCTACTGTCTGACCTGTCCTTGTGGTTAGACTGTCTGACATGTCCTGGTGGTTAGAGTGTCTTTTCCCTACCAGTCAGCATGCTCTCTATTCTTGGTTGCCAAGTATCAACTCCTTTAATAGCTCAGGGGTTGTTGTGTTGATTCTGTCAGAGCATGGGGATGACCTTCTCCTGTCCCTGCCTGGAAGAGCCACTTCCACTTCTCTCTCACACCACAGATACTTTGAAATTTCACAGATACTGTGAATCTCCTGCCTTTTCTTCTTTTTGTGACATTGCCAGCCACCTACTACCCATCACCGTGCTCTCAATAAACTTGAAGATTCCTTATAAGTCCTGGCAGACGATGACAATGAGGAGGCACGATTTAAGGCCCATGGTAGCTGTTTCCCTCTTGCAGCAGTTTTGCTTGTTTCCAGCTCTTTGGGCAGGATGGAGAGGAAACACACACCTCATATGGATCATTGTATTTTTTATATAAATTCTTACCTTCTCTTTCAAAGTGATGAAAAATTATTTTAGTTGCATTTATGTTTTACAATTATCAGTTATAATTTTTACAAAATAGGATGACTCAGAAAACTCTGGATACCTGAACATGTTTTATTATACAAAATTAGGTATGTGCTTGTCCCAAAGGCTGAGTGGTGAATGATGATTCTGTCCTAGCCTATGTGTGTGTTTTACTGTACATGGCAGTTATATTTTATAACTCTGAGACTGATAGGGTGCAGATAATCTGATTTCTGTGGTCTCCAGCATATGTACCAAAACAATTGAATCATGGTCAGATTTAGCCTTGTGTGTTTTAAGATTGAGTCAGAAGAGGCATGCTTCTTTCTCTCAGCCATATTATCTTCAACTCTGTTCCAGTAGTGAGGATGATTGACAATTACCAGGACTTCTACATCTCTGTCACTGGAGAATGTGATTGATTTGTCTGCTGTGTGTTCTGATTTTGTTGACTCTTTTCTCTAGCCTTTAGATAAATAAGGCTTATTTTATATCCCACATCATATCTGTGTTTGGGCTGACCAGTCTAAATTTATTATTGACATATTTCAAGACATTGGTTGATTTAATTTTATTTACACATAACTGCTTTACAGAGAAATACTTGCTACACTTTATAAGGTCATTATTTAGTTGTTTAGTTGGTTGATGGATATGCGTTTGACCTGTCTGACATCATGACATTCTGTCAGTCCAGAAGATCATCCAAGCATCCATGCAATTAATTCAATTATTGTTTAATGTTTTAAAATGGGATATTATTTTTAACAATGATGGCACATTCTAAGATGTCAAACAATAATTGCATTAATATTATGTCACCTCTCTTAACAATGGGTTTCTTATGGACAATTAATTAGACTTTCCCTCAGTTGACTTATATCTTTATAGATATGTCAGTGTTCAGTAAACAGTTATGCATGTAAATGAATACATACAAGCATGACAGATGATGCTGTTAACCATCATCTCTCTCCTATGTCAATCATCTCCTCACTGGTCTCCATGATTCCATTTTTGCCACCCAAGTTAATCTCAAAGAAGTAAAAATGATTCTTTTTTAACTGTTTAAAATTTATTTTTTAATTGAAGGATGATCGCTTTACAATGTTATGTTGGTTTCTGCCATGTTACAAATGAATCACTCATAATTGTAAATATATCCCCTCCCTCTTAAGCCTCCTTTCCCTCCCCTATCCTAGAGTGCCAGGCTTGGCTCACTTTATTATACAGCAACTTCTCACCAGGTACCTATTTTACACATGATGGTGTATATATGTCTATCCTGACTCGTTATAACCCCATTGACTATAGCCTGCCTGGCTCCTCTGTCCATGGGATTTCCCAGGCAAGGAAACTGGAGTGTTTAGCCATTCCATTCTCCAGGGGATCTTCCTAACCCAGGGATAGAACCCAGGTCTCCTGCATTGTAGGCAGATTCTTCACCTTTTGAGCCACCAGGGAATCCCAGTGAATATATGTGATTCTTTAAAAAAATATAAATAAATCTGATTAGAGCAGTTCCCTGCTCAAAACCCTGCCATGGTTGTAATAAAACAAGATAACATTCAAAAAAAAAAAAAAAACAACAAAAACCCTTTATCATGGCCCACAGCACCCTCATGAGATGTGGTTTCTGGTTAATATTTCCATCCTTTCATCCTACTATTTCCTTCATTCAATATACTGTAGAAACACAGGCTTCTTTGTTGTCCCTTAAATACACCCATCTCAAGACCTTTAAAAATTGCTGCTAACTGTCTTGAATGTCTCAAAGCCCTGATATACTCCTGCCTTGCACTCTCATTTAAATCATCATTCAAAGGTCAACTCCTCAAATAAGCCTCTCCACACCACATTATCTTAGGTAACAGAGTTTTCACTTTTTGTCAATCTTAATACAATTTATCTTTCTTCAGTTGCAGGTATCAAAACATATATTACTTATTTTTTTGTTTGTTTACTGCTTACTGTTGTTTCCTGGTTGTTTGTTATACTAATAATGCTCCCCATGTGGTCAACAATTTTGTTTTGTTTTAGTAACATGATCTCAGTCTGTAGAGCATTCTTTGCTGATAGTAAGCCTATATATGTTGATGCAATTAATTAGTTAACTAAACAATTAATTAAAGCATGACTACATGAATCCCATTCTCCATGAAGTCTCCCTAGGACTGATTTCCTATGCTATCAAATAAAACTGGATAACTTCAATTTGGAATCAGTTCAAGAGACCCTCCAAAGTAACTAGAATTTGATTTGGTAACCACAGAGACCTCAAAACTTCCCTAGACCTGCAAAGGATAGAATTATAAAACCTCCCTCTCTGGCATATACTAGGGTTCTGGGGTGATGAGAATGGGATGGGAGATGGGCATGATCTGGAAAAGATAGGGTATTTGACACATTATTTTCTTATAATTTAGTTTATTTGTTGAAAAATCTTTTAAAAAGCTTATCCTTTCATTCTTTTTGGACTAACTCTAATATTGTCAAAAGAGCTTTTCTTCAGTGATTCAGTGTCCTTAATCAGATTTTAGTTAAAGTCTCTCACTGTTATGACTGACCCAGGTCCTCTTTAGACTATGACCCATAATATAGGCTTTTAATTTTTCATTCTCGCTATCATTCCAGATGCATATGTCATGTTCCATATGATTCTAATAGGGACATATTTTCTTTACATTAGATTTAGGGCCTTCACCATCACCTCCTCCAACACACAAATTCAACATGGCTTTCAGAGTGTTTGATGGTATTGATAGAAACAATTTAAAGAAGTTACTTTCAGAACTCTATAAATCTTACATGACCATATATCAAAGTAATCATAACAGGCACTCTTTATTGAGCAGTTCCTATGTGGTTGACAGTCAGCATTTAATTAACGAGAAGGCAAGTTGCAATCTTTGCTTCATAGCTGAGAAAAATGGGGCAGAGAGTGACTTGTATATAAAACATGGACAGGGTTAATCAGTTAATCTTACTAACCCAAGTGCATGTTTTTACAAACTTGTCACCAAGATGTTAGTTACCATTTTCACCTTTCATGGACTTCCATTTCCAGCATTATCAAGAAGCAGACAGAGCACTTGTGGTAAAAAGTGACTTTACTTTGCAGACATGTAACTGGAAGAAACTTGTGCGTGATCCTATCAACATTCTTAGGGTATGTTTTACTTTTGATAATAAACCCAGGATAGTTAAGACCTGATACATATAATATTTTAAAAATTCACATTTAATGAATATTTGTAAGAACACAAGGAATAAAATACAATTACATTTAGTTGGTCATATTAATGAAATTATTATTAAAGTAAATGGACTTTCTCACTTGGCAGTATTTGATAAAGGAAATAATAGGTTTCTTTATTTGGTCTTAAATTAAGTTTCTATTTTTAAAGACTATCTTACCTCTACATTTGGAAGAATGAATAATTTTTATTTAGATCAGTGGTAAACAGATATAGATAGCACCAGGCTTTAAGATAGTCAAGTATAGCAGAAGAAAACTAGCAGTCAGTAATTATCTGTTTCGTGCCAAGCTTTTACTTTTTAAATGTAATAACCCAATTAGGTACATTTTAATATTTCGATTGAAAAAAATGAGAAACACATTTAGAATGTTTAATTTTCCTACGAATACCTAACAGATCAAAGACAGAAGTGCCATTTGCACTCCCAGCTATGTTACTCCAAATTCTACTTGCTTATTATTAATATCGTGTTGCTTCACCAGCCTCATTTATTTTTCCTATTCCCAACCTCCTGCATTCCCTTCATACTCAGCAGTACTTGGGACAGTGTACAGAAATAGCTGAATGATGAGCTATTATCTTAGAGAAGATCTTTCTTTATAACTTAAACTACATAAAAGCACAAAAATATATATGAAATCACAGAACTCTTTTGCACACTTGAAAACACACACACACACACACACACACACATTTATTCCTAACACAAATAAATGACACAGATATCAGAATTATAGTAAAAGGAAGAATCATCCTCAATGGACTATTAAAAATCAAAAGTGATCTCTACAGTATATGCAGAACAATGGAACATAAAATTTTATTATGGTGCGTTTTTGCTCACTTCTATAAATCAAACTTGATTAAGTGAAAATAACTTCTGAAGAAACAAGCTTTATAGTAAATATGTTAGTACTATTCATTTTTCCTATATCATTGTTACATAGAGGATACTTAGAAGTTAAATGTAAGAAAGGTCAAGATATTTTACTCCATATGTGCCTCGACTGGCCCCCACTCCTCAAGTGCTATTCACTTTTCTATGTTCCCAACATTCACATTAGTCTTTCCTTTGAAACATTTCAAAGACTGAAACAACTCTAAGGATGAAAATGGAATGAAATAATCTGTACTTCAAATGTTGCTCATTTTTAATACTAATATTTTTCTTCTGATTACACTTGATAGAATGCCTTAATTCTATTAATGATTTTTAAGAACTGTCATGGAGAAGGCAATAGCACCCCACTCCAGTACTCTGGCCTGGAAAATCCCATGGATGGAGGCGTCTGGTAGGCTGCAGCCCATGGGGTCGCTAAGAGTCGGACACGAATGAGTGATTTCACTTTCACTTTTCACTTTCATGCATTGAAGAAGGAAATGACAACCCACTACAGTGTTCTTGCCTGGAGAATCCCAGGGACAGGGGAGCCTGGTGGGCTGCTGTCTATGGGGTCACACAGAGTCGGACACGATGGAAGTGACTTAGAAGCAGCAGCAAGAACTGTCATTCCTAATCTACTAGGAATCTCAACCCATGATGAAACTGAGGCACCAGTAACCAGAAGAGCACTGAGAATAAGAAGGCAAGCATTATTTCAAAATTAAATATAAAATTCAAGTTATGGAATATAGATTTGCTTGTTTTTAGCAAGTATTAGATTATATGTGGTCATATATATCTTGACTTGTTCAGTCTACTAGTATTACTTGTTAGTATTTTTTATTTTGTAAATTATTTATTTTAATGGAAGGGTAATTGCTTTTCAATATTATAGTAGTTCTGCCATACATTCACATGAATCAGCCCTGGGTGTACATGTGTTCCCCATCCTAACCCTCCCTCCCACATCCCTGCCCATCCCATTCCTCAGGATCATCCCAGTGCACCAGCCCTGAGCACCCTGTCTTAAGCATCAAACCTGGACTGGCGATCTGTTTCACATATGATAATATACATGTCTTACTGCTATTCTCTCATATCATCACACCCTCGCCCTCTCCCACAGAGTCCAAATAACTTTTCTTTACATCTGTGTCTTTTTAGCTGTCTTGCATATAGGGTCATCATTACCATTGTTCTAAATTCCATATATATGTGTTAACATACTGTATTGGTATTTTCCTTTCTGACTTCACTCTATATAATAGGCTCCAGTTTCATCCACCTCATTAGAACTGATCCAAATGCATTCTTTTTAAGCTGAGTAATATTCTATTGTGTATATGTACCACAGCTTTCTTATCCATTCAGATGCTGATTAACATCTAGGTTGCTTCCATGTCCTGGCTATTGTAAACAGTGCTCCAATGAACATTGGGGTACATGTGTCCCTTTCAGTTCTGGTTTTCTCAGTGTGTATGCCCAGTAGTGGGATTGTGGGGTCATATGGCAGTTCTATTTCCAGTTTGAGGGAATCTCCACACTGTTTTCCATAGTGGCTGTACTAGTTTGCATTTTTACCAACAGTGTAAGAGGGTTGCATTTTCTCTGCACCCTCTCCAGCATTTATTCTTTCTAGACTTTTTGATAACAGCCATTGTGACTGATGTGAAATGATATGTCATTGTGGTTTTGATTTGCATTTCTCTGATAATGAGTGATGTTGAGCATCTTTTCATGTGTTTGTTAGCCATCTGTATGTCTTCTTTGGAGAAATGTCTATTTAGTTCTTTGGCCAATTTTTTGATTGGGTCGTTTATTTTTCTGGAATTGAGCTATGGGAGTTGCTTGTGTATATATATATATATATATATATATATATATATATATATATATTTTTTTTTTTTTTGCTGATCTTACTGTTATGTTCATTTGAAAAATTCAATGGTAGATATTGAAGTAGGTGCATCTCTCTCTATTCTTTGAATAATCATATCTTGAGGGAAGCGAACAAAACTTACATCACATGCTATATTAAAACTGTAGATATGCTTCGCAGGCACTGCTCTTTTTTTTTTTTAATCTCTTTTTTTTTTTTTTTAGTTTTGCCATACAATGACATGATATCACCATGGGTTTATATAGGCTCCCCCTCCAGAACCCCCCTCCCTCCACCCTCCCCCCGGGAAATCTCGTTGCACCAGCCCCGAGCATCAATACTGGGATGGCGATTGATTAGATATGTGCTAATTAACATGTTTCAATGCCATTCTCCCATATCATCCCACCCTTTCCCTCATCCACAGAGTCCACAAGTCTGTTCTATACATCTGCGTTCCTTTTGCTGTCTCGCATGCTGGGTTCTCGTTACCGTCTTTCTAAATTCCATATATATACGTTAATATACTGTATTGTTGTTTTGCTTCTGGCCTACTTCACTCTGGATAATGGGCTCCAGTTTCGTCCATCTGAGTAGAACTGATTCAAATGAACTTTTTTTTTAATGCTGAGTAATATTCCATTGTGTATATGTACCACAGCTTTCTTATCCATTAGTCAGTTGATGGGCATCTAGGTTGCTTCCATGTCCTGGCTATTGTAAACAAAGCAGCGATGAACATTGGGGTACACGTGGCTCTTTCAATTCTGGTTTCCTCGGTGTATATGCCCAGCAGTGGGATTGCCGGGTCATATGGCAGGTCTATTTGCAGTTTTTTAAGGAACCTCCACACTGTTTTCCATAGTGGTTGTATTAGTTTGCAATCCCACCAACAGTGTAAGAGGGTTCCCTTTTCTCCACATCCTCTCCAGCATTTATTACTTGTAGATTTTTGGACTGCAGCCATTCTGACAGGTGTAAAGTGATATCTCATTGTGGTTTTGATTTGCATTTCTCTGATAATGAGTGATGTTGAGCATCTTTTCATGTGTTTGTTAGCCATTTTTATGTCTTCTTTGGAGAAATGTCTGTTAAGTTCTTTGGCCCACTTTTTGATTGGGTCGTTTATTTTCCTAGATTGGAGCTGCAGAAGTTGCTTGTATATTTTTGAGATTAATTGTTTGTCCGTTGCTTCATTGGTTATTATTTTCTCCCATTCTGAAGGCTGTCTTTTCACCTTGCTTATAGTTTCCTTTGTTGTTCAGAAGCTTTTAATTTTAATTAGGTCCCATTTGTTTATTCGTGCTTTTATTTCCAATATTCTGGGAGGTGGGTCATGTAGGATCCCGCTTTGGTTTATGTCAGAGAGTGTTTTGCCTATGTTATCCTCTAGGAGTTTTATAGTTTCTGGTCTTATGCTTAGATCTTTGATCCATTTTGAATTTATCTTTGTGTATGGTGTTAGAAAGTGTTCTAGTTTCATTCTTTTACAAGTGGCTGTCCAGTTTTCCCAGCACCACTTGTTAAAGAGGTTGTCTTTTCTCCATTGTATATTCTTGCCTCCTTTGTCAAAGATAAGGTGTCCATAGATGCGTGGATTTATTTCTGGGCTTTCTATTCTGTTCCATTGATCTATATTTCTGTCTTTGTGCCAGTACCATACTGTCTTAATGACTGTGGATTTGTAGTATAGCCTAAAGTCAGGTAGGTTGATTCTGCCAGTTCCATTCTTCTTTCTCAAGATTACTTTGGCTATTTGAGGTTTTTTGTATTTCCCTACAAATTGTGAAATTAATTGTTCTAATTCTCTGAAAAAGACCTCTGGTAGCTTGATAGGAATTGCATTGAATCTATATATTGCTTTGGGTACTATACTCATTTTCACTATATTGATTCTTCCAATCCACGGTCACAGCGCATTTCTCCATCTGTTTGTGTTCTCTTTGATTTCTTTCATCAGTGTTTTATAGTTTTCTGTATACAAGTCTTTTGTTTCTTTAGGTAGAAATACTCCTAAGTATTTTATTCTTTTTGTTTCGGTGGTGAATGGAATTGTTTCCTTAATTTCTCTTTTGTTTTCTCATTGTTAGTGTATAGGAATGCAAGGGATTTCTGTGTATTGATTTTGTATCCTGAAACTTTGCTATATTCACTGTTTAGGTCTAGTAATTTTCTAGTAGAGTCTTTAGGGTTTTCAATACAGAGGATCATGTCATCTGCAAACAGAGAGAGTTTTACTTCTTCTTTTCCAATCTGGATTCCTTTGATTTCTTTATCTGCTCTGATTGCTGTGGCTAAGACTTCCAAAACTATGTTGAAAAGTAGTGGTGAGAGTTGGCACCCTTGTATATTTTTGAGATTAAGTCTTTGTCCATTGCTTCATTTGCTGTTATTTTCTCCCATTCTGAAGGCAGTCTTTTCACCTTGCTTATAGTTTCCTTCCTCGTGCAAAAGCTTTTTAATCTAATTAGGTCACATTTTTTTAGCTTTGCTTTTATTTCTATTACTCTGGGAGGTGGGTAATAGAGGATCCTGCAGTGATTTATCTCAGAGACTGTTTTGCTCAAGTTTTTCTCTAGGAGTTTTATAGTTTCTGGTCTTACATTTAGGTCTTTTAACCGTTTTGAGTTTATTTTTTGTATGGTGCTAGAAAATGTTCTAGTTTCATTCTTTTACATGTGGTTGACCAGTTTTCCAGCACCACTTGTTAAAGAGATTGTCTTTTCTCCATTATATATTCTTGCCTCCTTTGTCAAAGATAAGGTGTCCATAGGTGTTTGGATTTATCTCTGGGCTTTCTATTTTGTTCCTTTGATCTATATTTCTGTCTTTGTGCCAGTACCATACTGTCTTGATGACAGTAGCTTTGTAATATAGCCTGAAGTCAGGCAGGTTGATTCCTCCAGTTCCATTCTTCTTTCTCAAGATTGCTTTAGCTATTCAAGTTTTTTTGTATTTCCATACAGATTGTGAGATTATTTGTTCTAGCTCTCTGAAAAATACTGTTGGTAGCTTGATAGGAATTGCATTGAATCTATAAATTGCTTTGGGTACTATACTATTTTCACTATATTGATTCTTCCGATTCATAAATATGATGTATTTCTCCATCAGTTTTTATCATCTTTGATTTTTTTCATCAGTGTTTTATAGTTTTATATATATATATATATATATATATATGTCTTTTGTTTCTTTAGGTAGATTTATTCCTAAGTATTTTATTGTTTTCGTTGCAATGGTGAATGGAATTTTTTCCTTGGTTTGTCTTTCCATTATCTCATTGTTAGTGTATAGGAATGCAAGGGATTTCTGGAGTGTATGTGATCATCAAATAAAGTAAGATGGGTTATGTGTATTGAACAAAATCTTGGCCACAATATTACATTTAATTATTTGACCTTTAGTTTGGTCATGCTAGAAATTTACCTTCCTAGTAGGTATGCAGAGATATCTCATTGTGGTTTTGACTTGTATTTTTCTAGTGACTGATGAGATTGAATATCATGTCTTGTGACTAGATTCAAGTTCTTTGCCCATTTTTAATTAAATTGTTTTCCCCTTGTTGTTGAGTTGCAGGTTCTTGTATATTTTTTTAATAGTCTCTTATCAGGCGTATGATTTGTGAATATTTTCTGATATTTGCTTGGTTGTCTTTTCACTCTGCTCCCCTGATGATGTCCTTTGGTGCACAAGAGGTTTTAATTTTGATGAAATCCAATTTATGTTTTTTGTTGTTGTTGTTGTTGCCTGTGCTTATAGTGTAGTATCCAAGATATCATTGTTAAATGCAGGTTCATAAAGATTCCCCCATATGGTTTCCTCTGATAATCATATGGTTTTGACTTTTATGTTTCGATCTTTGATTTATTGTGAAATTTTGTGTTTGAGGTAAAGTAAGAGTTCAATTTTATTCTTCTGCATCAATGTTCAGTTTTCTTAGAAGCATTTGTTGAAAAGATTGTCTTTTACTCATTGAATGGTCTTGGCAATGTCAAAAATCACTTAGCCAAAAATTTGAGGATTTATTTCTGGGCTTTCTCTTTTGATGTGTAGGTACAAAAATCTGTCTGTATGCCATATAAACAGTACTTTATAGTTATAAGAATATAATTGCTTATATTACTGCTGCTGTGTGGAAAATTTTTCAACCAGAGAGTGGAAGTACTCAAACTTTATTCTTTTTTAAGTTTCCTTTATTTGAAGTCACTTTACATTTCTGATGAATTTTAAGATGAATTTCCTACCTTCTGAAACAAGCAAATGACAAAGACACCAAAATACAATGCCATTGAAATTTTGATAGAATTGTATTGAATCTGTAGATTGCTTTGTGTAGCAGTGTCATCATGACATTATTAAGTCTTCCAATCTATGAACACAGAATGCCTTTCCATTTATTTTTCTTATCTAATTTCTTTCATCAGTGTTTTGTAAGTTTCAGAGGATAAGCCTTTTATTTCATTGTTTACATTTATTCTTAAATTGATTTTAAATGTATTTATTATTAATCCTTTATTAGTTTGATTACCCTAGTCTTTTAAAAAGAACCTTTTTAATAATATAATTTGTCAAGTAAAATGTATAAACATATAAATTTCTAAATACACATTAAGAAACAATATTAGTTATTTAATAGTTTATCTTGTAAAATAACAAATTCAGTGTTAACCCAGCTTTTGTTGTTCACATCATGTCAGCTTTGGACTTAAGGTTGAAGCCCTAGGTTTTCTGATGATATAGAACTGCTCCATTTTCTTCTTTATTTGGGACCTTCCCTGGTGGCTCAGAGAGTAAAGCATCTGTCTGCAATGCAGGGACCTGAGTTCAATCTCTGGTTTGGGAAGATCCCCTGGAGAAGGAAATGACAACCCACTCCAGTATTCTTACCTGGAGAAGCCATGGATGTAGGAGCCTGGAAGGGGTAGCAAACAGTCAGACACAACTGAGCGACTTCACTTTCACTTTCATATTGAGGGACACCTCCACTATGGACACAATGTTCTCTAGTTCAAAGGACAACACCAAATGAGCAAACAGAAATACACAATATTTTCCAAAGCTTTTCCTAGAAGTTAGCCAAAGCAAATCCTATAGCCACATTAAGATTATGGAGGCAGAGAAATGGCAAGGGAAAGGAGGAAACAAATAATTATAAACAGTAATTTCCATCACAGGTACAAATTAGAAGTGATCTTTCACAGTTGTGATTGTTAGTTGCTTGATAGCTTCTTTTGAGTGCTATCACGCGAACTGTTTTCTTTCACTGTGAAACACAATAAAATTTCTTCTTCCGTCACATGCCTAATAATAACAATAATAATAATGAGAGCATAGTATAAAATGCGTTAAGCAAAGTGAAACAAAGACTTATCAATTTCTAGTTTATCACAGTGGCTAAGAAGAGTTGAGATTCTTTTTATTTTAAAATAGAAAATACCCATTAACAAATGCCACGGGGCTTAGATGGAAAGGAAATAAAATGCATTCTTTGATAAAATTTATAAATGATACCATATCAATAAAGAGAATAGAAAGGATTTTTAATAAATTAAAGTTTTAATTAATGTGATGATTGTGTTTATTTTTAATTAGATGATTCTAAATTAAATTGCTTGTTTGCAAAGTTCAGACATATTCATAGGCTGAATTAACTTCCTCAAGTATCACAGTTTAAGCAATAATAAATACTTATTCAAATACTCAGGTGGTTATAGAAATAGCATAATATTGTTTTTTTCTAGTTTATCCAACATATATTTAGTGTATTTTGCTCACTGAAGTGCGCACAGTGTTTTCCATGTGTGTAGTGGCTCAGACGGTAAAGCGTCTGCCCACAGTGCGGGAGACCAGGGTTCAATCCCCAGATTCGGAAGATCCCATGGAGAAGGAAATGGCATCCCACTCTAGTACTCTTGCCTAGAAAATTCCATGGACGAGGAGCCTGGTGGGCTACAGTGCATGGGGTTGCAAAGAGTCAGACAAGACTGAGCAACTTCACTTTCATTTTCACTTTTCCAAATGTCTGCATATAAACTATCACCTTGCTTAAGGCTAACTCAAGAACCTCATCTGAAATATGGTCAGAAGAAATGAATGGGAAAATTTAGTGAGGAGATAAAGTTTCCACATTAGTTCTTAGAACAAGCAAAGGTTCAACATATTTTAATATTTTAAGCATCAATAATGCCCATAATATCAGAGAATAACGTTTTGTAGAAAGTTGAATTCATATTTGAACAGAACTCTCCAATCATTTTCTGAGAACAAGATTCCTTTAGTTTGTTTAAATCATAGGGTTTATGTTAGAATGTAGTGAAATCCTAGGAGTTGGCATAGGGGGTGGGATGGGTATGTAAAGGAAATGACACTAAAAATGTTGACTCTGTACTCGCTGATCCATAGTGGAGGTGAGCATTTTTACTTAAGAGAATTTCTCCTCTTGAAAGGCCTTACAAGGTACTATTGAGAGATTTAGACAGCACTGGAATATGTGGTCTACATTTTATATAGATCACTTTGGCAACTGCATAAGGGTGACTTTGAAGGGAAAAATGATTGGAGGCAGAGACATTATTGTGAGGTTTTTGCTGAAATGGAATGAAGACCTGATCTAAATCAGGCCAGTGGGAAGAGGCCAAGTGACCCAAAAAGTCAGAGTGTGGGTTTTGCATTCAGATGGACCTTGCTTCACTGTGCTCCCCAGCTCTCCTACTTAGAGCTTTGATACTGTAGAAAATTCTTTATCACACTACCCCTCAATTTCTCTTCTCATCTGTAAAATGAGTATGATAGCAGTGCATTTCTCATAGAGAGGTTATAAGGATTTAATGAATAAAACACACACATTTATCAAGTGGAACATATAATCAATATTCAATAAGTGAGAAGAAATTTTTTCAGGGAGGAAACTTTTTTTAGGTTCTTTGGATCTTCTATAATGAATCAAATTAAGACAGACTAGCTTAGAGAAAAAGAGAAGTGAAAGGCAAAGGAGAAAGGGAAAGATATACCCAACTGAATGCAGTGTTCCAAAGAATTGCGTGGAGAGATAAGAAAACCCTCTTAAGTGAGCAATGCAAAGAAATAGAGAAAATCAAAATAATGGGAATGGCTAGTGATCTCTTCAAATATATTAGAGATATGAAGGGGACATTTCATGCAAAGATAGGCACAATAAAGGACAGAAATGGCAAGGGCCTAACTGAAGAAGAGATTAGAAAGTGGCAGAATAAATAGAAGAAATGTACAAAAAAGGTTTTATTGACCCAGATATCCATGATGGTGTGGTCACTCACCTAGAGCCAGACATTCTGGACTGTGAAGTCAAGTGGGCCTTAGGAAGCAGTACTGCAAACAAAGCTAGTGGAGATGATAGAATTCCAGCTGAGCAATTTCAAATCCTAAAAGATGATTGCTGATAAAGTGCTACACCTAACATGCCACAAATTTGGAAAACTCATCAGTGGCCACAGAACTGGAAAAGGTTTGTTTTCATTCCAATCCCAAAGAAGGGCAAGGCCAAAGAATTTTAAGCTACTACAGTTGTACCTATTTCACATGCTAGCAAGGTTATGCTCAAAGTCCCTCAAGCTAGGCTTCAATAGTACATGGACTGAGAACATCCAGTAGTACAAGCTGGATTTAGAAACGGCAGAGGAACCAGAGATCAAATTGACAACATTTGCTAGATCATTGAAAAAGCAAGATAAATTCAGAAAAAAGATCTACTTCTGTTTCATTGACTACTCTAAAGGCTTTGACTGTGTGGGTCACAACAAACTGGAAAATTCTTCAAGAGATGGGAATACCAGATGACCTTGCCTGTCTCCTGAGAAACCTGTATGCAGGTCAACGGTTAGAGCCAGACATAGGAAAATGGACTAGTTCAAAGTTAGGAACAGAGTACAACAAGTCTGTGTATCTTCATTCTGTTTATTTAACTTATATTCAGAATATGTCATGTGTAATGTGAGGGGGAATGAATCACAAACTGGAATAAAAATTGCCAGGAGAAATATCAGCAACCTCATATATGCAGATAATACAGAAATAGCAGAAACCAAAGAGGAACAAAAGAGCCTGTTGATGAGGGTGAATGAGGAGAGTGAAAAAGCGGGCTTAAAACTCAGCATTCAAAACACTAAGATCATAGTGTCTGGTCCCATCTCTCCATGGCAAATAGAACGGGAAAAAGCAGAAACAGTGACCGACATTATTTTCTCAGGTTCCAGAATCACTGTGGATGGTGACTGCAGCCGCGATATTAAAAGATGCTTGCTTGTTGGAAGGAAAGCTATGACAAACCAAGACAGTATATTAAAAAGCAGAGACATCTGTTTACTGACAAAGGTCCCTATAGTCAAAGCTATGGCTTTTGCAATAGTCATGTACATATGTGAGAATTGGACCATAAAGAAGGCTGAGCGCTGAAGAATCGATGCTTTCAAATTGCAGTGGGAGAAGACTCTTGGAGTCCCTTATATAGCAAGCAGATCAAACCAATCAATCCTAAAGAAAATCAATCCTGAATATGCATTGGATGGACTGTTGTTGAAGTTGAAACTCCAATACTTTGGCCACCTGATGCAAAGAGCTGACTTGTTGGAAAAACCATGCTGCTGGGAAAGATTGAGGGCAGAGGAAGAAGGAGGCGACAGAGGATGAGATGGTTGGATGGCATTCACCAACTCAATGGACATGATTTTGAGCAAACTCTGGGAGATAGTAAAGCACAGGGAAGCCTGATGTGCTGCAGTCCACGGGATAACAAAAAAAAGAAAAAAATGAACAAAACCTGTGACTGAACAATGACAACAAGAAGACAGATTAATAAAAGAAAAGCAATGTAATTATGTACATACAGGGTCACTTAAAAATATGGAACCTTCTGTCAGTCAGACAACTGCAATTTAAATGCCACCCAGAGCTACGGAGAAAGGCATTGGAGTGTGGGGAAAGGGAAAAAAGGAAGATGATTTAATGGAATGTGGGAAAAGCCAGTGTTTGGTAAAGAGATGTTTGCCATGCAATCCAAGGACAGTGAAATAGAGAGAGGACTGTGAACAGGTAGGTCTTGCTAAATCCCCCAATCTACTATGCATATTGTTCATATTCTTTGCTGTTATTGTTGTTGATTGTTTCCTTCCCAGAAAGGCCCTCATTTCTAAATCCTTTTAGGCAGTTAAGGGGGAGATAAAAATAGGAAAGGAATTCTCAAATGGCACAGTGGTAAAGAATCTACCTACCAGTGCAGGAGACGCAAGAGATGTGGGTTTGATCCCTGGGTTGGGAAGAACCCCTAGAGAAAGCAATGGCAACTTGCTCTACGATACTTGCCCAGAAGATTCCAGGGACACAGAAGCCTGGGGGTCTGCAGTTTATGGAATCACAAAGAGTCGGACACAACTTAGCAACTGAGAACTGAACACAAAAACGAAAAACTTTTTGAGACTTCTGTCCTTATAAAACCAGTCAGCCTAAAGTAATCTTTATGCCAATGTGACACATTTTGGAGTGGCAAAAATCTGCTGCCCTGCATCATATTAAGTAAAACTATTTTCTAAATTTGCACTTTTAGAAAGTGGCATAGCACCAAACTCTATCTAGGCCTTCTGACTCTAATTTTGTAGATTTCCTACTGTACCATCCCACCACAGTGACCATGTTGAAAGAATAAAAAACAATTTTAGAGAGCTTTAGAGGTAGTTCAGTATTAATGCTGGGAATCCTCTGAATTACCAGCCAATCCTTTTCATTTAATTTCAGATACTCTAACAGAGTTGGTTATGATCCAAGCTCTAAATCTGATAGGATATTTCTAAATAAATGACATATGATATGAATAACTTTACCTCCTGGAAAACACAGATTGTTCCCAATCCAGTTTGCCTTAGTGTTTTCGGTGCCTGCTGTGGGATCTGACAGGTGACAGCCCCTCAGTAAAGGGTTATCATATGAATACATTACGTTTTTTTTAGAAGCAGCCAATCAAAGGTAACATAATTTATTTGAAATAAATTAAATCAATAAGCAGATCAATACAAATAACAGTGCGAGAATAGTCAGGGCATATAAGCAGTTATTCCCTTCTATTCCTCTGGTAATATATTGTGGATGCTTTGGTTTAGAAATTCTGTCAAGGGTGGCTCAGGGGATGGGGTTTTACAGAAGGTTTCAGCAATGCCATCATAAACTTAAAAGTTGCCAGAGGAAAGCCCTGAGGTGCTAGCATCCCATTCATCTTCATTATTAATGGGTCCTCCATATAAACCAGCTTTAATACAAAGAGGAGTTACTGAAAGCTTTAATATGATTTCTGGTTTGCTAACTAATGATTACTTTTTATCCTTCTGTTTCATAATGATCTGGCTAGAAAATCTGTTGCAAGTGAATGGCTAGAATTATAATTCTTCTAAGGAAGTGTTTTCCACACATAGATTTTGCTTTTTCCCAGCTCAAACTTCACATGCCTCCATTCCTGCCCAATTCATTTGGTCATGGATATCAATCACAATTGCAGGACAGGGGATGTTTTATTTTAATGTTTAACAAGTTTCCAGCTCTTCAACTTGATTCTTGCAATGTGAGTTTTGGTAGTTATTATACTTCAATGCCATAAGCATATCAGAAAAGGCTGAGGAAGGAATGTGTCCACTGATACCAAGGATGACATGACAGATATTCGTGCAAAAAGGCAAAATGTCCTTCTGACAACTTTTAAAAGGTTAATAGTTATAATGGTTGGTGTGTACATTGATTCAGACCTGGCTGAGCTTAAAACACTGCTCACAGGCTGAAGCCAACTCTGGTAAATGCCTCTGTGATGTCGCAGGAGTTGATTCTCTCTCCACTGACAGAAATGAGGCAGCAATTAGAAGTGACTGCAAGGTGCTTTTCATCTTTACGAGGAAAGATTTTTTGTGTCAAAATATCTCACCAGAGGAGTAGTTTTCTCAGTGTGCATTTCTTGTCCTGACATATTTTGCATAATAATAGAAATGGGGAAATTGTTTCTGAAGGTTTTGTAGTGACAAATAGCAGATACACTGCCTTTGCAGATAACAAGTGTCTGAATGCTGTCATATTGTGATATTGACAGATAGGACCCATAGTAAGCTGTGGATATTTATACTGGAAAAATAATTTATTTTTCATAGAATGAAATCAAAGATATTAAAATGCTTTTTATAGCATTATGCCTGTAAAGGTTTAAAATTATCTGACAAGATTTAATCATCCAACTCTAAAATACATTTTAAGGATTTAATCACCTGAAATGTTCAGCACAATGAAGAAACAAAGTAGTATAAAACCTTTGCTGTTTTATAGAACCTGCCTTGTCACTCAACATACGGGCTGCTGTCAGTTTATACCACTTTCAAACAATTCATCCTTATGCTGGTATATGGTCTTCATTAACTGCACTAAACTAGAAAACTTAAAACCAGTATTATTCATGAAAATTAAATGGTTTGAAACATTTAAAAAAGAACAAATGTTAAAAAAAAGTGCAGGGGAATAAAAGTTTTTCCTCTAGGTTCTTTAGTGGACCTAATAATTAAATCAATATAAGAAAGATTAACAAGAGATAAATGAAAGTTGTTGAAAACAAATTTATGGTTGCCAAGGGGGACAGGTGAAGGGAGGGATAAAATGGGAGATGAGGGTTGACATATACACTCTACTATATTTATTCTTGTTTAATCACTGTGTTGTGTTGAACTCTTTTTTGACCTCATGGACTCTAGTGTACCATACTCTTGTCCGTGGGACTCCCCAGGCAAGAATACTAGAGTGGGTTGTCATTTCCTTCTCCATAGGATCTTCCCAACCCAGGGATTGAACCCATGTCTCCTGTATTGGCAGGCAGATTCTTTACCACTGATACACCACTGAAACCACCATATTCATCTCTGTTGAACAAAGAAGGGATTATTGCACCAAGATGGCACTGAGAGGGCTAGCAGAAAAGTTGTTGTTTAGTTACTACTTTTGAACCCTATGGACTCTAACCTGCCAGGCTCTATGCCCATGGGATTCGCCTGGCAAGAATACTGGAATTGGGTATCTTTTCCTTCTTCAAGGGATCTTCCCAACACAGGGACTGAACCCACACCTCCTGCATTGGCAGGAAGATTCTTTACCACTAAGCCACCAGCAGAAAAGTACTAGAGGACCTTATAGAGGTTGATCAATGGGATGTGTTAAGCACATTGAGTTACTTCTGAGTTTGCAGAGTTTTTCTCAGTGATTAGATCACTGTGTTTCCTAATTGGTACCCATCAAACAGGCTCCTACCCTCCCACAGAGACTGGGAAATAAGATGCTATCTTCCTTGATGAATACATTTCAAAGAGATGATTCCTGGTCCTTGACAAAAGACATACTGTGGGTAATAAAGATGACAAGATGTTAGGAGAAGATTTATGTACATATCAAATATTCAGAGGAGTAATTTATAATCAGAAGTTTTCTAAAGTAAATATTATAAGAAAAGAAATATCAGGAGCCTATAATGAGAAAGAAATCTATATAAATAATAATAGATAATTAATAAAAATCTACTGCATAGCACAGGCATTTCTACTCAATAATCTGTAATGACCTATATGGGAAAATAATCTACAAAAGAATGGGAGTATGTTTATTATATGTATAATCAATATATTTTGCATTGCAGAGGAAAATTACATAACATTGTAAATCAAGTATACTCAAATAAAAATTAATTAAAAAATTAATGGCATATTTACATGGACAGACCCATAAAAACTGACAATGGGGGAAACCTTCACCTCACATATTCTTCAACTAAAGGCAAAAGACGTTGAGAGTGAGGATTCAGTTATTAGAGATTATCAGGAAAAGTACAGTAAACAAGAGTAAGGTTGTTATGCACATCTAAGTAGTCTTCTTCATTAAAAAGAGTATTGAGAAATTTAGAGTCATCATCCTCTTCCTTGTAAGAAGGAGAGACATCCTTACAAACAGATTTTTATTATTCATATAAATATGTCTTACAGAAGTCTTATATCTACTTGACTTTCAGAGCTTCTGTATTTGTAGTTTCTTAAAAATGAACCAACCTAAAATGATGCTTATACTAAAGAGACACACTTTGGGGTGGCAAATTCTGCTGCTTTATTACAGTTTTACCTAGCATTATAGTCTCTGAATGTGAAAGGAAGAATTTGATCCTGAACTCGTAACTGATACTATCAAAGAACAATAGTGCTTTCTTTCATTATTTCTTTCCAGTGTAGCAAGAGCATTTTACAGAATGTAAATTGGTATTACAGGTGATCCAATATAATAGCAGGTGGAAAGAAAGACAATGCTTATCTGAAAATATGAGTCTGATTACACATTGCTGTTTATGTAACACAGGTGTACCATAATAAAAAAGGTAGCAAGATCAGCAATTTCTAAAGAAGTAGTTAAGATCATCCCACTAAGACATTTACAAAGTGTACTCTGTCAAAAAGAGAGTGAAAGGAAGAGAAGGAGAATACTTGTTATTGGAATTTAAAGAAGATATTGAATAAGATCATGAACACCCACCTATGAACACCCATTTTAGGCAGCTAGAGGGAAAATGAAGATTTCAGTCTGTTGTTGTAACTCTGAGATAAAAAGTAATTGACTTGGCAATAAGTTACTGTCCCAATTCCTGAAACTCACTTTTATTAATAACTTTATTAAATTGAAACTGATGATATTTTTTGACTCCAGTTTTCAGTAGACATTTGGACTTATTTTTCAATATCTTATGATTCAAGGAATTTTGATGTGATCACAATTATTGAAAACACTTGGATCACAGTGCTAATGTGTATCCAAATCAACTACCTAGGTAACTAAATGGCTTTGTGTTTTTTTCCCCCATTTTACTATTCCCACATTCCTTTTTTTCAGTTAATTCAAAATAATTGTGAAAACTGAAGTGTTTATTGGGTCATTCAAGAATCCCTTGAGTATGCTATTCAGAACTCTCAGACTAAAGAAAAAAAAGCTACATATAAGTTTGAAATGCTCACAGTTATTTTCAATTTAAAATTCATTTTGAGAATATTGGTTTTATCTTCAGATACTAAAACAATCAATTTCATAATACAAAAGTATACAGTGACAATGATATGTATTATTTAATTAGTAATAAGAAAGTGCTTGTAATACATCACACAAGGTTTATGTTGAGAACTTTACATGTATAACTCTCATACTAGTGCTGGGTACATTACACATGTAATCCCCATTTTATCAATCAGAATAAATATGCTTCAAGTGTCAAATAACTTGTTCTAGTTCTCATGATTACTAAATTCCTCACATGGGGTTTGAATTGTCAAAGCAGAGATTGCACTGGACAAAGTTACACAGGAAAAGAAAGCTTTCAACGTTATTGCAGTAAAGGAGAACTGAACTCAATCTCTGCTGAAGCAAAGGTGTGATGAGTTCACAAAGATGGCAATGAGTGCACCAGCAGAAAAGTTGTTTAGTCACTAATTCACGGCTGACTCTTTTGCGACCCTATAGACTATAGCCTGCCAGAATCCTCTGCCCATGGGATTTGCCTGGCAAGAATACTGGAATGGATTGCCATTTCCTTCTCCAGAGGATCTTCCCAACAGAGGGACTGAACCTGTATCTCCTGCATTGGCAGGCAGATTCTTTACCACTGAGCCACCAGCAGAAAAGTACTAGAGGACCTTACAGAGGAGGTTGATCAATGGGATGCGTTAAGCACATTGAGTTACTTCTGAGTTTGCAGGGTTTTTCCCTCAGTGATTAGGTTCACTGTGTTTGCTATTAGGGCCTGAATCTACCAAGTGGAGGGAGAATCTGAGAGCAGTTTCGAAGATCTTGAACTATTTGCTCAAACAAATAAAGGCATTTAATACTGACAACAAAATAAACAGAAGTTTTTATTTTAGATTATTTGGAGGAATCGAAAGTTGTAGCAAAATTTCAAACAAACAGACAAATAATCATTCAAGAAACCTAAATTAAGCTTTGAAAGGGTTAGATGATCAGTCATGTCTGACTCTCTGCAACCCCATGGACTGTAGACTGCCAGGCTCCTCTGTCCATGGGATTCTCCAAGCAAGGATAGTGAAGTGGATGTCATTCCCTTCTCCAGGGGATCTTCTGGACATAGAGGTCAAACCGGGGTCTTCAGACAGAGGAACCTGGCAGGCTATAGTCCATGGAGTTGCAGTAAGTTGGACAGAACTGAGCAACTAATTAAGTTTTACCTTTGCCATCCCCCAAAATAAAAAAGTTGTGAACCAAGTTCATGTATATAATAATCTTTAGAATAAATCTCACAAATATCATCATTGCACAATTTGGGGCTTTTGCTTTGTTCGTTTTCAATCCACCATAGGTTTGATGGAATGACAATTACGAGTTTTTAGGTAACCAAGGAAAATGTTGTCATCGCATTTCAGTTGTGACTAAGCAGAGTATTAACAAAACCAAGTAGAACGCTATGGGGCACTCCTGGGTACAGAAGCCTTTCCTATTGCTTGTTTGAAGAAAAAATGTTTCAAGCTCCTAGACCTTCTCTGAGTTCCAAAGGGCAGATTCAAAAAGTTACTGAATAGAAGAGTGGAAGAATGCCGGAACAAAGGAAAAACAATCAATAAACGATAGTACAATATGGGACAGGGACCTGGCCCCTCCTTAAGATATATATATATATATATATATATATATATATATATATAACAATCATTGAGTTATTCCACAGGAACTCGGGGTCCACACTCAGTTAGAGGATAACTTAAGGCTGAGGACAGAAAAAGAAAGCCCAGACTAATTGGAACCCGAAGGTTGATGACTGAGATTCCTGTATCACTACCCTGTTACCTCACCATCAACCAATCGGAGGAAAGTTACAACCACCTGCCTCCCCCACCACCACCACCACCAAAGTTTGCCTATAAAGCCACCCAGGAGTTTGGGTCTTTTGAACATGAGCCATCTGCTCTTCTTGCTTGGCCCTGCAATAAACGTTTGTCTGTTCCAAACTCTGATGTTTTAGTTTGCTCACCCTCACTGTGCTTTGGGCACATGAACTTGGGTTTGATAACATTATTGAAATTATTCATATACCTTATTTTCCATGCTTGACTTTGAAAAATGTAAGCTACTTCTAAAATGCAAACCTACCATCGAAAGATGGAATGTTGCTGCTGTTGAAAAATTCGAGTATTTCTGCTATATGCTATAATTGAAATCCTGTCATAAGTTATACTATCTTTGAAGTTATGTTTCTGTGTGTAAATATAAATCACATTTATTAATGGTCATATCTAATGCATATTCTTTGACTGAGAGAGCTGGCATTGAAGTACGGAAATGGTATAGGTGGCCTCTAGAATCAGGTGTGGTTGAAAACAGGTGATATTGTCACTGCTCTGTGTTGCAGTGGATATATTATAATTGCTTAAATTTGATCGGGGCTAGTTTATACACAAGATTCTTGTGGTAAAACTGAAATGATTTGATAAACTTTTGACAAGACTGGTATGTTATGAAATTTAAATATTTGTAAAGAATAACAAAGACTAATGCCTGTGGGTGTTTGTTCCCTTACCCCTTCTCCTATGGTGTTGGGAGAACAGGCCTGGAGGCATTAGTGGCTGATTTCCAGCAGCTGTCACAGAGGCAAGGGGCTGCCCCTCATCAGGGTACACCAGCTCTGTCCACAGTAATTGGACTATATATTATATAGTTTTGCCTGAAATTTTATATGTATATATACATCTATACATATACTAGTTGCAACAAAAATATACTGAGCTATTACTTAAAGTAAGTCAGATATGAGGGCTGGAGAAATATACAAACAAGAAGTTATTGTTCAGTGTTTTTACATGATTTAGATAATACTATGAAGAGGATTAGATGGACTGTTTTCTTAGAGGAAAACTTAAATTTAATTGACAGACTTTTGCCTTTATTTTGATATCCAATATTAAAGAAGAAAAGAGAGCCAAGATTATTCTGGGTAGAGGGATAAGGTTTTAGGTGTCAGATTGTCCCAAATTATGTTTTCAGTTTGAGATCTCTCTGTCCTATTACATGCTGTTTTTAGTTATCCTTAATAATGCTTTTATTTATATATTTTAATATAAAAACTCTCATCAAAGAAAAAAATGACAAAAATTGAAGTATAATTTCTGTGTCCTTAGGTATTATACTATCCTTTTCCTTTAGACAGCTAAGTATGAAAAGCCTCCTATCCATTTTTCACTGTTCATATTTCTGTGAACACGTTTAGCTGTGAAGTGCCAAACCCAATGAGAAAGAATAAGACTTCACAGAAAGTTATTAACAGCATATGAAGCAGAGTCCTCCTAAAACTAAGTTCTTCAGTTCAGTTCAGTCGCTCAGTCATGTCTGACTCTTTGTGACCCCATGAACCGCAGATGCCAGGCCTCCCTGTCCATCACCAACTCCCAGAGTCCACCCAAACCCATGTCCATCGAGTCCGTGATGCCATCCAGCCATCTCATCCTCTGTCGTTCCCTTCTCTTCATGCCCTCAATCTTTCCCAGCATCAGAGTCTTTTTCAGTGAGTCAGCTCTTCACATGAGGTGGCCAGAGTATTGGAGTTTCAACTTCAACATCAGTCCTTCCAATGAACATCCAGGACTGATCTCCTTTAGGATGGACTGGTTGGACCTGTTGCAGCCCAAGGGACTCTCAAGAGTCTTCTCCAACACCACAGTTTAAAAGCATCGATTATTTGGAGCTCAGCTATCTTTATAGTCCAACTCTCACATCCATAAATGACCACTGGAAAAACCATAGCCTTGACTAGACAGACCTTTGTCGGCAAAGTAATGTCTCTGCTTTTTAATATGTTGTCTAGGTTGGTCACAACTTTCCTCCCAAGGAGTAAGCGTCTTTTAATTTCATGGCTGCAATCACCATCTGCAGTGATTTTGGAACCCAGAAAAATAAAGTCAGCCACTGTTTCCAATGTTTCCCCATCTATCTACCATGAAGTGATGGAACCAGATGCCATGATTTTGTTTTTTGAATGTTGAGCTTTAAGCCAACGTTTTCACTCTCCTCTTTCACTTTCATCAAAAGGCTCTTTAGTTCTCCTTAACTTTCTGCCATAAGGATGGTGTCATCTGCATATCTGAGGTTATTGATATTTCTTTCAGCAATCTTGATTCAGCTTGTGCTTCCTCCAGCCCAGCGTTTCTCATGATGTACTCTGCATATACATTAAATAAGTAGGGTGACGATATACAGCCTTAATCTACTCCTTTTCCTATTTGGAAACAGTCTGTTGTTCCATGTTCAGTTCTAACTGTTGTTTCCTGACCTGCATACAGATTTCTCAAGAGGCATGTCAGATGGTCTGGTATTCCCATCTCTTTCAGAATTTTCCACAGTTTATTGTGATCTGTACAGTCAAAGGCTTTGACATAGTAAATAAAGCAGAAATGGATTTTTTTTTTTTTTGAACTCTCTTGCTTTTTCAGTGATCCAGTGAATGTTGGCAATTTGCCTTTTCTAAATCCAGCTTGAGCATCTGGAAGTTCACGGTTCACGTATTGCTGAAACCTGGCTTGGAGAATTTTAAGCATTACCTTGGTAGTGTGTGAAGTGATTGCAATTGTGTGGTAGTTTGAGCATTCTTTGGCATTGCCTTTATTTGGGATTGGAATGAAAATTGACCTTTTCCAGTCCTGTGGCCACTGCTGAATTTTCCAATTTTTTTGTATATTAAGTGCAGCACTTTCACAGCATCATCTTTCAGGATTTGAAATAACTCAACTGGAATTCCGTCACCTCCACAAGCTTTGTTTATAGTGATGCTTCCTAAGACCCACTTGACTTCACATTCCAGGATGTCTGGCCCTAGGTAAATGATCACACCATCGTGATTATCAGGGTCATGAAGATCTTTTTTTCTATAGTTCTTCTGTGTATTCTTGCCACCTATTCTTAATATCCTCTGCTTCTGTTAGGTCCCTACCCTTTCTGTCCTTTATTGAGCCCATTTTTACATAAAATATTCCCTTGGTATCTCTAATTTTTTTGAAGAGATCTCTAGTCTTTCCGATTCTATTGTTTTCCTCTATTTCTTTGCACTGATCGTTCAGGAAGGCTTTCTTATCTCTCCTTGCTGTTCTTTGGAACTCTGCTTTCAAATGGATATATCTTTCCTTTTCCCCTTTGTTTTTCGCTTCCTTTCTTTTCACAGCTATTTGTAAGGCCTCCTTAACCATTTTGCTTTTTCGCATTTCTTTTTCTTGGGGATGTTCTTGATTCCTGTCTCCTGTACAATGTCAGGAACTTCCATCCATTGTTCATCAGGCACTCTGTCTAACAGATCTAGTCCCTTAAATATATTTCTTACTTCTGCTGTATAGTCATAAGGGATTTGATTTAGGTCATACCTGAATGTTCTGGTGGTTTCCTCCACTTTCTTCAATTTCAATCTGAATTTGGCAATAAGGAGTTCATGATATGAGCCACAGTCAGCTTGTTTTTGCCTACTATATAGAGCTTCTCCATCTTTGGCTGCAAAGAATATAATCAGTCTCATTTCAGTGTTGACCATCTGGTGATGTCGCGTGTAGAGTCTTCTCTTGTGTTGTTCGAAGAAGGTGTTTGCTAGGACCAGTATGCTGTCTTTGCAAAACTCTATTAGCCTTTGCCCTGCTTCATTCTGTACTCCAAGGCCAAATTTGCCTGTTTGGTGTTTCTTCACTTCCTACTTTTGCATTCCAATTCCCTGTGATGAAAAGGGCATCTTTTGTTGGTGTTCTAGAAGGTCTTGTAGGTCACTATAGAACCATTCACCTTTGGCTTCTTCAGCTTACTGGTCAGGGCATAGACTTGGATTACCGTGATATTGAATGCTTTGCCTTGGAATTAAGGAGATCATTCTATTGTTGAGATTGCATCCAAGTACTGCATTTCAGACTCTTTTTTACGGCTATGATGGCTACTCCATTTCTTCTAAGGGATTCCTGCCCACAGTAGTAACTATAATGGTCATCTGAGTTAAATTCACCCATTCCAGTCCATCTTTGCTGGTTCGCTGATTCCTAGAATGTCAATGTTCACTCTTGTCATCCTCTAACCACTTCCAATTTTCCTTGATTCATGGACCTAACGTTCAAGGTTCCTATGCAATATTGCTCTTTACAGCATCAAACCTTGCTTCTATTACCAGTTCCATCCACAACTGGGTGCTGTTTTTGTTTTGGCTCCATCCCTTCATTCTTTCTGGAGTTATTTCTCCACTGATCTCCAGTAGCATATTGGGCACCTACCGACCTGGGGAGTTCATCTTTCAGTGTCCTATCTTTTTGTCTTTTCATACTGTTCATAGGGTTCTCAAGGCACGGATACTGAAGTGGTTTGCCATTCCCTTCTCCAGTGGACCACATCTGTCAGACTTCTCCAGCATTACCCGTCCATCTTGGGTGGCCCCACACGGCATGGCTTAGTTTCATTAAGTTAGACAAGGCTGTGGTCCGTGTAATCAGATTGGCTACTTGTCTGTGGTTGTGGTTTTAGTCTGTTTGCCCTCTGATGCCCTCCCTCAGTGCCTATTGAGTTCTACTGCCAAGTTTATGAAAACTAATGAAAACTTTTCTTATTCTACTCTTGTCCACTTCATGGTTGAGGTGTATCAAAGAAAAGGGGAGAGAGTAACTGAGCATTACCCTCTGGGTCTCTCTTGAGTACAGAGGCTCTTCTTTGTTTCCTGTTTCTTATTTGCAGAAGAAGGCTTTAGTTTTCTGGGCCTTCACTGAGTCCAGTGAGCAGTCAGGTAGTCACCATTTAGGAAAATGAGAAAACACAGAACAAAGGAAAAGCAATCAGGAATAACTTAGTTCAGTGATAAATCAAGAGTCCTAATTCCTCCATCTGACACAAATCTTTGAGTTGCTCTGGGGAGGTGACTACCTGCTGACCACAAGCACATAATAAACCCCCATACTGGTTGGAACCAGAAGATTGATTAAATTCCCAGCACATGTTACAACATCATCAACCAGTCAGAAGAAGGTCTACAAGCTGCAATCCTCACATCAAATGTTGCCTCTAGGAATCCTTCACTGAAAGCTCTCAAGGAGTTTGCATCTTTTGAACATGAGCTGCGCATTCTGCTTGCTTGCTTGTTGTTGTTTAGTCACTAGGCTATGTCCAACTCTTTTGCAATCCCATGGTCTGTAGGCCACCACGTTCCTCTACCAAAGGGATTTGTCAGACAAGAATACTGGAGTGAGTTGCCATTTCCTTCTCCAGGGGTTGCTCCCAACTCAGGGATCAAACCCCCATCTCCTGCACTGCAGGTGGTTTCTTTACCAGTGAGCCACCTGGTGATGCCCTGCCAATAAACACTGTACTTCTCTTCGCTACAGCCTACTGTTAGTAAACTGGCTTTGCTGTATGGCAGGTTAGTGGTGGACCCAAGTTAATTTTGGTAATACATACAAGGAGAAAAAGAACCAATATAGAATAACCTTAAAAAATACATATCAACTCCTAATATGGAAAAAAGCCAAAAGAAGCTCCGCTTCACATGCTTTGCATTCACTTTACAATGGAGCGACTCTCGTCATTGCCCATACAGTTACACTTGCTATTAATGAAAGCAGAATCAAGTTATGTTTTAGTTTTGATCTTACATTTATATAAATTTCCCATTTACTGTTTGTTGGCCCTTTACAAGTATTCAAGTTGTCCTATTTTGATAGGTCATCATTATATAATCAAAACATATATAATCAAAACATTATATAATCGAAACAATGTATTTAGAGAAACAAATGTCTGTGTTGCCATATAAGTTGTAGTGCAAAATAAATGAAAGTAATAATTTTTAATATGACTTATACCTCACTGAATAACAGAATAAAAAACTCATAAACATAAAAAGGTAAATGTTTTCAAAAAATCTGACGGAAGGCAGTAAATATGCCTTGTGCCTGGCGTGACAGAGGACCTTTCAGAGAGGGGAAAGCAGGGGTAGTTCCACATCTGGATGGAGACTCTTCAGCGATTGCCAGACAAATTGCACTTTTTAGACCCATTTGGGAAAAAAATAAAAACAGAAGCTGTAGCTGGAAATCAAGATTGAATTAAACTATAGGACATTTCTCATGTACTTTTTTCCCCATGTAACTTGGGATGATGTTCTGATTTAAAACGTCTAGTTCATATTGTAAAAATGTTATGCCCAGATTTACCTACAAAATGCTCTATTAAACAATTTGATATCTAAGTTTATGTTGAGGGGAGCAGGTTTTCTGCCGGGGTCCAGCCCCGGCAGGTCCGGGGGCCTTGAGGGATGAGTGGCGTCTTCGAAGTACTGAGCTGAGTCAATGTGTTGATGGAGCAGTCTCTTTATTGTTGTTGGTTTACAGTTTTTATACTCAAGAAACACACCCATTACATCACAATTATTCTATACAATCTTTTGTTTTCTGCCTACCATCTACAACTTTAACATTAAGCTTATTCTCCTTGCAGAAAGTCGGATTTCTGCATAATTAGATTTAACAATAGTATGTTTACCATTTGAATGTCTCCAGCATACTTCCATAAGTACATCAATCTAAGTAGAAAGGCTACATTTCTCTTATTAGGTGCAACTATGTAGAAGCTAGAGGGAAGGGCTTAAGCTTGAAACTGTTTTATTCTATTAACCTACTCCGGTTCTTAGAAGGAAAGAGAAAAGAGGACTAAGAGACAGTCTCTCAGCACTGCTTTAACAATAAACCCTCTTTACCTTATAATTACTATAATGAATTCCTTTGTCTATAATATCCTAGCGCAATCAATGTCTCCAACTATGCTGGCCACAGTTATGAGCATTCCTAAGTCCCATTCCAGCCTGGTTTCTTCAAGGAAGGGAGCCTCCTCCGTGGAGTGTACGGGGGAGTGGGATGTGGAAAGGTGACCCAGGTATGAGCCCTTCTGGTGGTGGCCTTGCCATGACCCCCAGAGAACTCTTGGTAAACTCCCCAGTAAGGAGTACGAGGTGTAGTAATTTATTTAAATGTCCCTTTTATTCCTCCTTTGTCCTCAGGGAAAGGGAAGGGAATTCACCTTCCCCGCATCCTCTGGGGGACTTATCTCAGGGCGAATTCTTTCTAACTGGGACTGACCTGAGATGAGCTAAAACATAAACAGATGAGCATAAACAGAACTTCCCAAGAAAAATACCAGGAGGGGCCTTGCCTGGGATGCCCGATAAAGAAAGTCTGCTTTGCTATTTCCTTCTTAGTCTCGTGACCTTGTCATCTGAGCAAGGGGGCATCCGGACGGCTCCCGGCAGTTTTCCTCTACCCTTCTAGGTTCTTCTGGCTGGTCTATGAATTAAATTGTTATGGGACAGATTAATAGGAGAAAATGAAATGAAATAATTTCAAAAACATGTACGCATGGGAGAAACCAAGGAAAACTGCATAACTTGCCAAAATGACTGAAACCTTCATCTTAAATGCCATCCTCAGCTAAACACAAAAGAGAGTGTGAGGGTGAGGAATAGTCATTTATGGCAGGTTACCAGGAAAAGCACACCAAACAGAGGTATGCAGATTTAGGTCTTCTCTATTGATAAACTTACAGATATTTGATCATCCTTCTCTTCCTGATACAAAAGAGGAAGACACCCTTAGAAACGGAGATTTTGTTAACAGATGTAAATGTTTCTTACCAAAGGGATACTCATACTTGGTTTTCTGAACACTGCCATGATCTGTGTTTTCTCAGAAAATAACTGATTTAAAACAATATGCCAAAGAGATACATGGTAGAGTGGCAAATACTGCTCCCCTATAATTACAAAGCCCAACATCACAAATTCATAAAGTATTTTTTATCAGTTACGTGAAACATTTAAGCATATGTACATTTTAATTTAGATGTTTAAAAAATATATATTAACAAACATCTATAATTAGCCATTTTTTAATAAATATCTGTTAGGAATTCAGAATGCATGTGAAAAGAAGAAAATGGCATAAAATAATGAGGGAAGTATGTCATATAAGAAATAAAATCATTTTTGGAAAATTATTCAGTGCCTTTCAGCAGTTTCTTCATACCTCTTATGCAGTGCTTACCATACTGTGATGCATCAATTTGCATTTCTTTCTCATCCACTAGTCCATGAGTTATACAGATTCAGAATGTATAGTGTATTCTTTTTTCTATTACCTACTTCTAAAATATTGATAGAGAGTGACAGTAAGCATTTTATGTTTTCCAAGTTTTACTGAGGTATAATTGAAACCAAGAGGACCCTGTGGGGCTTCTGGGCACAGAAGCTTCTCTGAACCCTGTTTTCTTTTAGGAAACAGACTCTGACCTTCCCTGAGTTCCAAAGGATAGATTCAAAATTGCCAGCCTGGAAATGGAAGGGATGCAAAGACAAGAGCAGCCAGGAGACAATAGTGCAGCTTTGGAGCAAGGCCCTGGTTCTACCTAAAGGGATACACATAATTAAGATGTCAGCATTCTTTATACCAGAGAAAGACCACCTGAGGATACATAAAGGAACCTGAGAAACTCATCAAGAAGATTACCTAAAACCAGATTAGAGGAATACAGGCCTTGTTTATACCCTAATCTTGTCAACAACCTCACCCTTGAACTATTGCTTTAAAACCATCAAATCCTCCCAGAGGGAACACATAGTATTTTGGGGAAGGAGCCTACTGTGTCCACATTGGCCTGGCAAGAATATAAAGCAACTCTGAGATTCAATTTGGCCCAAGTGTACAGAGGCTGAGCTTTTGGCATCATATTTGACAAAAAGCAATTGTATATACTTAAATGTACAACTTGATGTCTCCCCCCCTCCCAGATACCAAGATTCATTTTATTTATTATTATTTTTTGAGCTTTATATATGTGTGTATATATATATATATATATATATATATATATAATTTAAGTATAGTTGACTTTCAGTGTTTCAGGTGCAAAGCAAGGTGATTCTGTTATACATATACACAAATATTATTTTTGAAATTATTTTCCATTATTGGTTATTATAAGATATTGGCTGTAGTTCCCTGTAATACAGTAAATCTTTGTTGCTTGTTGAATATCTATTTTTTTTAAATTAGAAATCTGGCATTCTATTTAACTTAAGTCAAAAAAGTGGTATCAAAATATCATAATTTTTAGTTAGGCGAAATTCGTAAGTTTTCTAAACTATGTATATATTGATATTATATATTTATGTATACAGAACCTTTTCTACTATGCTTGATAAAGGCTTGAGAAAGAACCTTATTAAAAAAATGGAGAAAGGGAGAAATCAGAAAACATAAACTAGATGAAATAGGAGCACTGAATATGAAATAATAAAAGTGAAACTAGATAAAAGTAAAAGATCATCATAGAGTCCAGTTGTTTTTAAACACGACTGCTCGTTAGAAACATATCTGGAGCTTTGGAGAAAAAAAGGGAATATATGGCATTTGTAATTTTCAAAAAATTTTAAGATAATTCTGATATGCATGTGGATTTTAAAAGGGGATTACAGGTTTTTCCATTAAATGGTGGTTTTGGAGATACAGATTTCTATAATTTTTTTGTTATCCAATCAAGATACAATGGTATTAAGTACCATTAAGTATCACAATAGTAAAAGATGTTTATCAGTTTCACAAGAGCCAGACAAAAAGGAAAAGATAATTACAATTGCAAGCCATAATGGAAATATGATTAGCCTAATAATACAAAATAATTACATACAGTAACAGGGTGTCAAGCAGAGCATTGTGGTAAGTGCATACACGCACATGTTTTCACCTGTCCAGCCAGTCTATGTCTTTTGGTTTAATCCATTATTTTGCATTTAATCTTTTGCGTTTAATCCATTTCCATTTAAGTTAACTATGTATAACCTTATTACCATTTTCTTAATTGTTTTGGATTTATTTTCTTTTGGTCTTTTCCTTCTGTTGTGGTTCCTGGCTAGAGAAGTTCCTTTAGCATTTGCTGTAAAGCTGATTTGGTGATGCTGAATCCTCTTGTCTGGAAAGCTGTTGTCATTTCTCCATCAAATTTGAATGAGAATCTTGCTGAATAGAGTATTCTTGGTTTTAAGTTCTTACCTTTCATCACTTTAAATATTCTGTGCCATTCTCTTCTGGCTTGTGGAGTTTTCTTGAGAAATCAGCTGATAACCTTATGGGAGTATCCTTGGATGTTACTTGTCATTTTCCCATTGTTGTTTTTAATATTTTATCATTTTCTTTAATTTTTGTCAGTTTGATTACTATATGTCTTGGTGTATTCTTTGTTGGGTTTATCCTTCCTAAGACTCCCTGTGCTTCCTGACCTTGCTTGATTAATAGACTTCCTTGACTATTTCCTTTCCATTTTAGGGAAATTTCCAGTTATTATCTGTCCAGATATTTTCCCAGATCCTTTCTCTCTCTATTATCCTTCTAGGACCCGTATAATGTGAATGTTCATATGTTTAATTATGTCCCAGAGGTCTCTTAGGCTGTCTTCTTCTTTTTTTTTTTCCATCCATTTTTCGGTATTCTGTTCCAAGGCAGTGATTTCCACCATTCTGCCCCCCAGGCCATTTATCCATTCCTCTGCCTCAGTTATTCTGCTGTTAACTCCTTCTAGTGTATTACTTATCTGTTTCTTTGTTCTTTAGTTCTTGTAGGTCTTTGGTAAACATTTCTTGCATTTTCTGCATTTTTCCCCTGAGATCCTGGATCATCTTCACCATCACTATTCTGAATTCTTTTTCTGGAAGGTCACCTATCTCTACTTCATTTAGTTGTTTTTCTGGGGTTTTAACTTGCCTCTTCATCTGGGACAAACAAAACTCTATGCTTTTTCATCCTTATTAACTTTCTGAAGGGTGGGGTTTTGTCCTAACCACTGTGGGATTGTGTTTCTTCTTGCTTCTTCTCTCTGCTGTCTCATAGAGGAAGCTAAGAGGCTTCTGAAAGCTTCTTGATGGGACAGACTTGTGGTGGGAAAAACTGGGTCTTGCTCTGGTGGGCAGGACCTTGCTCAGTAAAGCTTTAATCCAGTTAAATAATGATGGGTGAAGTTGTGCTCCCCCTATTGGTTGGCCTGAGGTGATCCGGCTCTGGGGGTCTGCTGGCTCTAGTGTAGGCTAAATGGTGACCTCCAAGAGGGCCAGTTGATCCTTCCAGGATTGCTGCTCCCAGTGCCCCTGTCCCTGTCATGAGCCCCCGCCGACACTTGCCTTTACAGGAGACCCTCCAACACTAGCATGTGGTTTTGGTACGGTCACTGCTCCTTTCCTCTTGGTCTTGGTGCCTGCACAATTTTGGTTGTGCCCTCCAAAACCAGAGTGTCTATTTCCCTGAGTCCTGTGGAAGTCCTGTAATCAAACCCTGCTGGCCTCTTATGTCAGATTCCTTGGGGATTCCTAGTCCCTTTGTCAGATCCCCAGACTGGGAAACCTAACATGTGGTTCAGAACCTTTGAAACAATGCGCTAGCTTCATTGGTATTACTGTTCTCCGGTTTGTGGCTCACCCACCCGGCAGGTATAGGATTTGATTTTATCCTGATTGCACCCCTCCTACCACCTCAGTGCAGTTTCTTCTTTGTCTTTGGATATGGAGTCTCTTTTTTGGTTCCAGCATCCTCCTTTTAATGCTTATTCAATAGCTAGTTACGATTTTGTTGCTCACACAGGAGGAGATGAGTGCAAATCTTTCTATTCTGCCATCTTGAACCAGAACTATAACTTGATGTCTTGGTAAATGTATACACTTGGAAATAATCACCTCATACAAGCTAGTTAACATATCTGTCACTTCACAAATTAGCTTTTTGTTTGTTAGTTTTTATGGTAGAATACTTGAGATCTACCCTGTTCACAAATTTCAAATGCTATAATACAGTATTATTAACAGTAGTTACCATACTGTACATGAATTTCCAGAACTTATTTATCTTACATAACTGAAACATGGCGATTTTTACCCTCATTTTCAAATATGCATTTATATAGAAAATCTTAATAATAATAAATAATAATAAAACAAAGAAGAAAAACCTAAAATTTAAGATTTTAATTAGAGATTTTCAATCCAGAAAGCCTAATGATACGTATAAAACTGGATGGACTATTGAAAACAGAAATACAAAGAAAAATAATGAAACCTGCATCTTTAGAGAATAAGAGGAGCACCCTTAGAGAAAAGGAGGAGATTGTCTTTAAGAAATGTCTTCAGTACATCATTTCTCATACTTACATCTCATGTTTTCCCGTTTTTATTTAATTGAAATTAACTAATATTTTCATTATTCTTAATTATAAAAAAATATTAAAAGAAAATCATGCATATATATAATTTTTGTGATTTCATTAATAATTTTGTATTTGTTAATGAAATAAAAATATCAATTTTATGCTTTCATCACCATTATATTAATTAAAAACTCATAAATGCATTTTTTCTTTAAAAAACTCAGGAAATTTACCACATAGTCCTCTAAAGTATGACAAATATTCTCTAAAGTATGACAAAAATCAATGACAAATGTATTATTTCTTAAATTCAATTTTAAATATCATTCCTATAATCCAGAAGCATAAAGCAGATAATAATCACGGGACTTATCAGAACTTTTCATTGTTATTCAAGTTCACTAACTAAATTTGAATAATTATACTATAACTAACTATACAATTCACTAACTGGTAAATGATATCACAGAATTTAATACACTCTAAGCTCTAATTATCTGACTTACAACCAATAGTCAAAGATCTAATTTCAACACTGGAAAAAGGTCTGCTGTTTTTTAGCACATCTATTTCAAATTTCATGTTTATTTTTCCTCCCAGATAAGTTTAGAAGGAAAAATAACAACAACAAGCAACCTATCAATTTGACTAAATTTAAAGCATAAAACCTTGACATCATATACATCTGAACTTTGGTACCAGATTTTATTGGCTCTGAAGCTCTGAGGGTAGTTATTTAGTCACTAAGTCTTGTCTGACTCATGTGACTCATAGACTGTAGCCCTCCAGAATCCTCTGTCCATGGGATTTCCATGAATACTAGAGTGGGTTGTCATTTCCTTTTCCAGGGGATCTTCCCCACCCAGGGATCAAGCCATGTCTCCTGCATTGCAGGCATTCTCCTGCATTGCAGGTGGATTCTTTACTGGCTGAGCTACCAGGGAAATGATGTTCTGCACAAGTCATTTGATGTCTCTTGTTTTCTGTTTCCTAGTATATAAAATAGAGGGAACTACCATAAAGTTTACATGTTTGATTATTGAGATAAAAAGATAGTGAGAAAAGGAGATAAATCATTTGTGATTCCCATATTTGGGTGTTGAATATAGTGCCACCAAATATATTAGAAATCTCTGGAAGGAGGAAAGTCAATGGATTATTAAGAGTCTTGGAAAGAAAATGTGTCTGTGGAACATTCTGGATACTAACACAAGTGTGTGTTATATTCTCAATTGTGGTTTCCAGGTTACACACCAAAGAAGAGGGATAAAAAGGAAACTACACCTGGAGAAAAGTAAAGCCATGTGACTGAAGAGTGAGAGAAAAGGAGAAACAGTATATTTCAGTAGGAGGGATGAACTTGTTGACCTGACTTTATCAGAGAATAGTCTAATTGATAACAAGCCCGAGTATATACCCAAGATAATTTATTGAGAAGTGAAGGTTATTGAAAACGAGGTTATTAAAGAATAGTAAATCAAAGTTATTGGATGACATTTTTGTTAGCTATTGCTCTATAATAAGCAATCCAAAAATTTAGTGCCTTAAAGCAATAACAAGTTAGTATTTCTCACATATGTGACAGTTGGTGATGCTTGGTCTGGGAAATATTGTTCTCCCTGCAGTAAGCTAAACTGATCTTAGGGCAGTGTTCCAACCTTGTGAAACTGCACATTGCAAGACTTATCAAACTGCACATAGCAGAATTCCTGAAGAAAAGCTTCCACCATATCCTTTTGATCATAACAAGTCAGAAAGTCAATGTAGATTCAACAAGTGAAAATACAATCTGTCTCAATGAGATAAGAATAACAAAATATACATCCAGATTTAATCTACCACAAATGGATTATCTGTATGAATAATAGGATTTCCCTGATAGCTCAGTTGGTAAAGAATCCACCTGCAATGCAGGAGACTCCCGGCTCCATACCTGGGTTAGAAAGATCTGCTAGAGAAGGGATAGGCTACCTACTCCAGTATTCTTGAGCTTCTCTTGTCGTTTACCTAGTAAAGAATCTGCCTGCAATGCAGGAGACCCTGGTTCCATCTCTTGGTTGAGAAGATCCCCTGGAGACGGGAAAGGCTGCCCACTCCAGTATTCTGGCCTGGAGAATTCCATGTACTGAACAGTCCATGGGGTCACAAAGAGTCAGACAAAACTGAATGACTTTGACTTTCTATATGAATCATAAAATTATCCAGCAATGTGGCTGAATTTGAGTTGGAATTAAAATAATCCATCTGCTGAAGATACCATGAATATTGAAGAAATCATATTTGCAGATGACACAGAAAAAATTTAAGGGAGGTGGGAGGAGTCACAAAGAAACAAATATTATTGTATGCTTATAAATGTAATAATTTGGATGTTGCATATTGAGAATTTTGATCCACATTCCACTTGAAGGTTTTTATTCTAGAGTGTCAATATATTAGTTATATGCTGGTGGTTCAGATGGTGAAGAATCTGCCTGTAATGTGGGAGACCTGGGTTTGATCACTGGGTTAGGAAAATCTCCTGGAGAAGGGAATTGCAACCCACTCCAGTATTCTTGCCTGGAGAATCCCATGGACAGAGGAGCCTGGCAATCTACAGTTCATAGTATTGTGAAGAGTCAGACACGACTGAGCAACTAACATAACATTTCATCTTCTGATAACTGTCATAATAAGCTGTACTTAGTTGCTCAGGCTCATCTGTCCATGGGATGTTTTTTTTTTTTTTTTTCCAATTAAAAATCCTGGAGTGGTTTGCCATTTCCTCCTTCAGGGATCTTCCCAACCCAGGGATGGAATCTGCATCCCCTGTATTGTAGGCAGATTCTTTACCTGCGGGCCATCAGAGAAGCCCATCTGTCATAATAAACTACCCCAAAATGTCAAGAGCTTAAAACTTTGTATAGGCATTTCTGCTTACATTATCTGAAGACCACGGTTCAGTTGAGGTTTGGCTCCAAAATTTGAGTTGACTGAGGAACTATTTCACGTGTCTTTTCCTTCTGCGACCAGGTCATCCCAAAGTTAATGTGCTTAAAAACAAATTTAAATGTAGTTTTTGTTTGTTTGTTTTTCTTTTTAAGGCATCCTATCTTATGTATGTAACAATGGCATTGTAGTCAAGGCACAGTTGACTTGCTTTTTCAGGGATTATCTGCCCATGCTGTGATCAAAATTTCTTCATCCTTGCTGGATGGCACAAAGTATTTCCCAGCACACTGGATAGTATTGGCAATTTGAGTTTCTCCCAGTTACTCCAGTCACTTATTTACCCAGCCTGCTATCATGAGAGGGCAAAGGAGAAAGAAATGTGCTGAGCTGATAATCATGCCTCTCATCTGATGAATATTTCAAAAATAACACTTCAAATGTAGTAATTAATTCCTGTATTTCCATATCATATCAGAGGCTGTCAACAACTGAAATTCTTTTCTCTTCTTCTGATACACACTGACAGTCCATTCTGCATGACTTAGCTAATATTGAACAAAGTTAGATTTACTGGCTTGTTGCAGCAAGGGAGATCATACATCACAGTGAACCATGGGATGTGTCACTAACAATGAGTTTCAGTGGGCTTGATATATGGTATGTGATTTTGCTGAATGGTTTAGAAAGGACTCAGAGAAGTAGGGGGTCTGTTTTGGATTAAGCTCAGTCAGGATGTAGGGCATTTTCATGATTAAATATATATTATTGGGTTAGTGCAAAAGTAATTGCAGTTTTGCATTGTGAACTTTGACGTTTGATATTGGAATACATTCTTAAGTAAATGTGGTTATGTTATGCATCATTTCAATGCACATTTCTCACTTTATTTTTTGTTGCTAATTACCTATTACCTGCCATTTATTTTATATGTATTTTAGACTGTAGAAATTATGTTAGACAAAGAGAAAATCTGAGTAATTTTTTTATTTGAGTTCAAAATTGATCATAAAGCAGCCGAGACAACTGGCAACATAAACGACACATGTCAAGGAACTGCTAACAAACATAAAGTGCAGTGGTGGATCAAGAAATTTTGCAAAGGAGATAAGAAGAGTGCCTTGAGGATGCTGAGCACAGTGGCTGGCCATCAGAAATTGACAACCCAGTTAAGAGGATCATCAAAGCTGATTCTCTTTCAACTACACCAGAAGTTGCCAAAGAACTCAAGGTGAATCATTCTACCATCATTCAGCATTTGAAGCAAAGTGGAAAGGTGAAAACGTTTAATTAAGTGGCTGCCTCATGAACTGACCAAAATTCTTAAAATCACTGTTTTGAAGTGTCTTTTCTTATAGTATGTAACAACAATGGACCATTTCTTGATTGAATTTTGATGTGCAATGAAAAATCAGGAGGGAGGTGGGAGGGAGGTTCTGGAAGGGGAACACATGTATACCCATGGCGGATTCATGTCAATGTATGGTAAAACTAACACAATTGTGTAAAGAAAAATAAATAAATAAATAAAATAAAAACAAAAGAAAAAGAAAAAAAAAAGTGGATTGTATACGACACCTGGAAATGACCATCTCTGTGCTGGACTGAGAAGAAGCTCCAAAGCACTTCCTAAAGCCAAGCTTGCAGCAAAAAAACGTTATGGTCACTTTTTGGTGGTCTGCTGCCCATCTGAGCCACTACAGCTTTCTGAATCCTGGCAAAACCACTATATCTGAGAAGTATGCTCAGCAAACAGATGAGATGTACTGAAAACTGCCACACTTGTAGCCGGCATTGTTCAACAGAAAGGGCCCAGTTCTTCTCCATGACAGTGCACAACCATACACTGCACAACCAGTTCTTCAAAAGTGGAATGAACTGGGCTACAGATTTTGCTTTATTTGCCATATTCACCAAACTCTTGCCAATCAACTACCACTTCAAGTGTCTTAACAACTTTTGCAGGAAAAATGCTTCCATAACTAGCTGGGGACAGAAAACGCTTTCCAAGAGTTTGTCGAATTTTGAAGCATAGATTTTTATGCTATAGGAATAAACAAACTTATTTGATTACAATGTGTTGATTTTAATGGTTCCTACTTTGATTAATAAAGATGTATTTCAGCCTAGTTATACTAACTTAAAATTAACAGTCTGAATCCACCATTATTTTTGTACCAAACTAATAAGTGTTTTTTGTTTGTTTGTTTAGGAGATATGGCTAGAGCAGGGCTAGAATTGTCATTGTTTTAAAAGAAGCAGTAATAACTCATATTTTAGGGAGTGGGGACTTTTTTGTACAGTAGTATAGTATATTTGTCTTAAATTGCAGTATTTCTATATGTTGACCTTGTTTTTTATTATTTTTATCATGTCACCAAATGCCTCATCTTATTACAATTGGTCTTGTCTAATTTTTTATATTTAATAGAAAATTATGCTGTTTTTAATTTATACCTTTTTAAATCTTTAAAGTCTTTGCTGTTGTTGTTTGTTTGTTTTTGAACTTTGTTGTATGATCATCTCTCTATGTCCCTGGAAGACTGGTCCTAGGACCCACTACTAACACCAAAACTGCAGGTGGTCAAGTTTCTTATAATAAAATGGAAAGTATTTGCATGTAACCCATCTACATCCTCCTGTATAGTTTAAATTTTCTCTAGATTGCTTATAATATCAAATACAATCCAAATGCTATGTAAATAGCTATGAATACATTTACAAATGCTATATGAATAGTCTGTAACACTTGGCAAATACCAGTTTGCTTTTTGGAACCTTCTGGATTTTTTTTTCTATTTTTTGGTTGAATCTACAGATGGCAGAACTGTAAATATGAAGGACCAACTGCATTATTTTATATTCCTTATTCTTTGCAAATCCTAATTTGCTTTCTTTATTCTCAACTTATTCTAAAAATTAGAAAACCTCATTTTCTAAATAGATTTATTAATTACTCTTCATCACTTAGATCATTTAGACTTTATATCCATCCCAAGCATTGAAATACAACCTCATTCCTACTCTCATAACATCCATTTACAAATACTAGTAGTAACCCCACTAGCAATTGGAGTGTTACTAATGTTTTATCTCTCTCAAAAGTGCCTAGAGCTATCTGTCTTTGGTTTGGTGCTTACGAAAAAACAATATGAAGATGCAGAGAAGCACAGATTAGTTCCTTGCTGAATTTTAGAATACATTCCTTACTTTTTCTTTTCTCTGACCAGCTAAAGTAAACCGCTCTACCTAATAATTTTTGCTCTTTTAATAGACAACCTGAATGCTTTATATCCTAAATGTCAAATCATTTCTGTTTGTTCTCTTGAAAACACACATGAGAAGGGAACCTTGCATCTTTCACAGCTTGCATATGATGTAAGGCAGTGAATTCCTCATAGAGTTTAAAGAGAATTTTAGACTGTGTCATTAGATTAAATAAAATGTGTAATGTATTTTGGATACAAATCTAAGAAGAACTATAATTACTTTTAACTCTTCTTTGGCCTTGCCCATTACATAATTTTCTTTGAGACTTTATCTTTAAAGTTTGTGGGAACCCTTCTGCTATAATACTCAGACTCATGGACTTTATACTCTTCTATCCCCATGTGGGAAACATTTCAGCTGAACTTTTGGGTTAACATATTTCTATCTTTCTAAGCTATTTCATGATATCATCTCTTATTTGACACTCCTTTGGCAGTTGTCCTTTTATATTTTTATTTTTCCCTAGATTTATTCCTCAAATGATAAAAGAGAACTTTCTACTAGGCATAAGTGTCTAACTCTGTTTTGGGCTGTTTCCCAGTCAGTATCATTGGATGTGTTCAAGTATCCCATTTATATGTGTCAGCTTGGCTCTTGTAGAGGGAATATAGGCATTGAAGAATAAATTATAACAGATTATATTAGAATTTAATTCCAATGTTGAAGATATATGGTTCATAAAACAATGATAGAATCACACTATCATTTTTTGTAAACTTTAAATATATAGTTTATCATTTTATACAAAGACCATTAGCAGACCAAAGGTCTTACACTAGGCATCACCCCTAGAATGAATGAATACAATATGGTGAATGAGTTCTCTGGTATAATGTGCTGAACTTATAAGCAATGGACTAGATGTATGTGTAGAAAATCTTAGAACTAGATAAAAAAAGAAGTGAGAAAGAAAATGAGATCTCTAAATTCACTATAATTAGTTAATCTTATCAAAACTAGTTTGTAAAAACATACACTAGTAAAAACATATCATAGCAATATGATATACACTGAGTACATTAGAATACTTGCTTTTATATTAGAAAGCAAGTGGGGATATGAGGAAAAGGATGAAATAAACTAATTAATTAAATAAGACAATAATAAGGCAGTACCACTGACAATAGTTTGATATGAAGAGGTATTTTTAATGTAATCTTCTGCACATGATATACAATAATATAAATATATAAAATAGCACTGAGCCCATTTATTTCCATTGTCTGTTTATATTTCTCCTTAGTATTTATGACACCTGATGCAGATTTTTTTTAATGGTCTTAACATGTGGCACTTGGGATCCTAGTTCCCAAAGCAGGGATTGAACCTATGCCCCCTGCAGTGGAAACATAGACTCTTAACCACTGGTTTCCAGGGAAGTTTCCAGAATTTATTGATTTATTTTTTACTACTTGTCTCTGCCCTTCTTCCCTGACCAAAAAGTTATCTCCTTAAAAACAAATGCTCTTTTATTCTTGTGTTTTTGAATTGTGTCTTCAGTACCAAAAACAAAGCCTCACATCTAATATGTATGTACATATTTATGTGTGAATTAATGAATTACCTGAATGACTACAGTGAATGTGAGATCATCTCACAAGTTATCTCTTTTGGTTAATATTATCTCTAACTGAAAATTTAATAATAAAAAGAATCTGTGGTGGGTGTTAGGTAGTGGTGGTTATGAGGAATCAAAGACATTTAAGTAGTTATCAGTGAGTGATTGATTTCTGGTTCAATAGTTTTCTCAGTTGAGATTAAAATCAAATTAGTGTTTCAGTTTAAGTGCCACTTGAGGCTTAATAGAATATAATCAATATGACATGAGAGGAGATATTAATAATTGAATGTCATATCTGACCCAGAGAAAACACTGCCAGATATTTGCTATATTACTAATTCTGAGCATTAGATACCATAAAGGTTTTATAAACTAAAAAATGAGTTTAGACCCAAAATATATGGAAATATAGAAAAAAGTGTATGTGTGGGTGTATGTATAGGCTTCCCAGGTGGCACTACTGGTAAAGAACCCACCTGCAATGCAGGAGACATAAGAAATATGGGTTTGATGTCTGGGTTGGGAAGATCCCCTGGAGGAGGGTGTGCAAACCCCTCCAGTATTCTTGCCTGGAGAATCCCATGGAGAGAAGAGCCTTATGGGCTACAGTCCATAGGGTTGCAGAGTCAGACATGAATGAAGCAACTTAGCATGCACACACATACACACACATGCACACACACATATATATATATATATATATATATACATATATATATATATATGTGTGTGTGTGTGTGATATGTGACTGTGTATATGTGGGATATATAGATAGAGAACATATATATATATATATATATATATATGTATATACACTTGTGAAAGCATTTAAATTTTCTTATGACCAAGATGATAATTAGAAAAATTATCGATCTGTGTCTGTTATTGTTCAGTCATTAAGTCATATCTGACTCTGTGGCCCCATGGAATGCAGCATGCCAGGCTTCCCTGTCTTCTACTATGTCCCAGAGTTTGCTCAAATTCATGTCCATTGAGTTGGTGATGTCATCTGACCATCTGTCTCCCTCTTCTCCTTTTACCTTTAATCTTTCTGAGCATCAGTGTCTTTTCCAATGAGTTGGCTCTTTCATATCAGTTGATGAAAGTGTTAGAGCTTCAGCAACAGTCCTTCCAATGAATATGGAATAGTCCAATCCAATGAATATCCAGGGTTGATTTCTTATTTCTTAGGATTGACTTGTTTGCCTTCTTTGCAGTCCAAGAGTCTTCTCCAGTACCATAATTATAAAAGTATCAATCCTTGTGTGCTCAAATTTCTTTATAGTCCACATGTCATATCTGTACATGACTACTGGGAAAAACCATAGCTTTGACTATACAAACTTTGCCAGCAAAGTGATGTCTCTGCCCTTTACTACACTGTCTTGGTTTGTCATATCCTTTCTTCCAAGGAACAAGCATCTTTTAATTTCATGGCTGAAGTCACCATCTGCAGTGACTTTGGAGCTCAAGGAAATTAACTCTGTCACTGCTTCGATTTTTTTCTCCTTTTATTAGCCATGAAGTAATGGGATCAGATGCTGTGATCTTAGTTTTGTAATGTTGAGTTGTAAGGCAACTTTTTCATGCTCCTCTTTCATCCTCAAAAGACTCTTTAGTTCACCTTCAGCTTCTGCCATTAGAGTGGTATCATCTGTATATATGAGGTTATTGGTATTTCCTTTAACAGTCTTCCAGCTTGTGAGTCTTCCAGTCTGGTATTTTGTGTAATTTATACTCCATATAAGTTAAATAAACAGTGTGACAATATACTGCCTTTTCCAGTTTTGAACCAATCAGTTGTTCCATGTCTGATTCTACCTGTTACTTCTTCATATGTATTCAGGTTTCTCTGGAGACAGGTGAGGTCGTCTGGTATTCCCATCTCTTTAAGAATTTCCCACAGTTTGTTGTGATCCACACAGTCAAAAAAAAGCTTTAGCATAGTCAATTAAGCACAATTAGATGCACTTTTGGAATTCTTTTGCTTTCTTTGATGCTGGGAAAGATTTAGGGCAGGAGGAGAAGGGGATGACAGAGGATGAGATGGCTCGATGGCCATGGGTTTGGGTGGACTCTGGGAGTTGGTGATAGACAGGGAGGCCTGTCGTGCTGTGGTTCATGGGGTCACAAAGAGTCAGACATGACTGAGGGACTGAACTGAACTGAACTTGCTTTCTTTATGATCCAATTAATGTTGGGCAATTCAGCCTCTAGTTCCTCTGCCTTTTCTAAACCCAGCTTGTACCTCTGGAAAGTGTTGGTTTACATACTTCTTAAGCCTAGCTTGAAGCATAACCTGACTAGAACACATGAAATAAGTGCAATTGTATGGTAGTTTGGACATTCTTTAGATTCAGTTGGTAAAGAATCTGTCTATAATGCAGGAGACCCCGGTTTGATTCCTGGGTCAGGAATATCCTCTGGAGAAGGGATAGGCACCCATTCCAGTATTCGTGGGCTTCCCTGTGTCTCAGCTGGTAGAGAATCAGCCTGCAATGTGGGAGACCTGGGTTTGATCCTTGGTTTGGGAAGATCCCCTGGAGAAGAGAAATGCTGCCCACTCCAGTTTTCTGGCTTGGAGAATTCCATGGACTGTATAATCCATGGTGTTGCAAAGAGTTGGACATGACTCAGCAACTTTCACTTTAACTTTCCCACCTTAGTAACCGTGTTTATTTTCTGTATCTGTGACTCTATTTCTGCTTTGCCAGTAGATTCATCCGTACCCTTTTTTTCTAGATTCCGTTTTTAAGCAGTATTATATGACATTTGTTTTTCCTTTTGATTTACTTCACTCTGTATGACAGTCTCTGGGTTCATCCACATTTCTGCAAATGGCACTATTTTTGTCCTTTTAATAGCTGAGTAATACATATGTACACCTTTTTTATCCATTCCTCTGTTGATGGGCATTTTGGTTGCTTCCATGCCTTGACTATTGTAAATAGTGCTGCAGTGAACATTAGGGTGCATTCATCTTTTAAAATTATGATTTTCTCTGGATAAATGCCTAGAATTGGATTTATGGGTTATATGATACCTCTGTTTTTGTTAGACACTATGAAGAACACTATGGAGCTTCCCTAAAAAGCTACTCAGGAATATTTTAAACATTTCAAATCAGCATGTCAAGTGCTATGATAATATCCAATATTATCATAGAAATGATTTCATAGAGACATTGGGGTAAGGAACATCAGGTAGGAGGAGGATTGTTTTAAAAACCTTCACAAAGAAAATGTCATTTAAGCTGAAAGTTGAAGAATTAAAAAAAAAAAACTGATGAAAATCCGTGTGGGTTATTTAGATGAAAAAATCAAAACAAAACACATTTTACAGCTTAATGCCACATTAAGAAATATGAATTCCATTCTAAAATCTTTTTTGATAGATTTGAAGTAGGATAGTGACAAAGAATTTTTTATTCTCAAGATTAGTCAGAAGATGTCTTTTTCCTCTTCCACAGTATTTTTTAAAGTGTGCTTTTCTGCATAATTTTTACCTGATATGGTGTTCCATTTTTCATGGACAAAGAGCACAGTCAAGTTTCTCAGATAGAAACTTCCTGTGACTCCTATTATTTATGAATCCTACATCGCTCATGTTTTTCTTAGAGCTCATTTCTTTAGCTTTAGGACAGTCGTTCTGAACCTTTTTGGTGGTCCAACATATTAGAAATAATGACTCACTATAGCAATCATTTCCATGAAAAGGTATGGACACAGGGCTAAGCTGTTCATCTGGGCAGTGGGGCACCAGAAGTTTGAAGATGACACACACCCCCATTTGTTATAACCCTATGAGATTGAGGGAGGAGTGAATCAAAGTCTCTGCAAAATGCAAAGGGAAGCTTCAAGCTTGAAGTTGGCATTAAAAATTATCTCCAGAATTTTCTGATGCTCAGAGAAACTGTGTCCAGATCCTTACAGTGAGTTCAATGATTGGCTAAGCATGATTGAAGTATTCTCCGTCTGTTAATGACTAGGATCAGAAAGGTGATAGCTTCCTCCCAGAACATGTGAAACTTGAGATAGCAGTCTTGCCACCTGAGAAAGCCCAGACACAGCACTGAAGAGACTGGATGGTAAACAACCTTTTCTGATTTTTAGCTTTTACAGAAAATAATTATTACCTAAAGTGAAATCTGTCAGAGAAATGAAGATGCAGAGAGATAGCAAAATGTAATTAAAGAGGCTTTTGTTGTTTAATAAAGATTGGAAGCCACTGTCAACTATACACTGAAACTTGCTATGGGCACTTGCCGTCTACCTACAAAGGATTAAATCATGCACTACTGCAGCTGCTTATTTTCAACAACCCCTCAGAAGAATTCAGGGTGGAGAGCAGAAATGAGGCACTCTGCACTTTAGGGAAAAGTACAGAACAGCTGTTCAGATAGATATTTTCACAAGCCAATTCATATGTCTCCTCATATCTAGAAAAGCACTAGAATCCTTCATGGTGACGTCTGCTCCTTATAACTAACAGAAACCTGCAAAAAATATGTGAGCTTGGTTGCATGTACTCCCCCTCCACCAAACTCACATATATTCTGACGTTCTCCTCCACCTCTTTGGAGCAGTTTCTCAAAGCTATCTGAAATGTAGTCCTCCATTTTGACCCAAATTAAACTTAATTCACAATTACATATGGCACATTTTTTAAGTCAGCACCACCAATTCTAAATTTCACAGCTCTGATATGAAATAATATACAGCTGTAGGAGCTCTTCTTTTTTTCAGGTATCCTGAGACTAAAGATAACAAGTACTTGCATGTGCTTATAGATCATTTATTTGCTCTTTTCCTTCATGTCTACCTTGCTTCTCATGTATGATTTTATTAATAGGCAGTTGATTTAACATTAACATATGCTGCTCATGAGACAAAGAGAGACTGGAAGTCTAGAAATAATATTGGTTTCTTCAGTTTTTTTTTTAAACTTATTTTTTAATTGAAGCATAATTGCTTTACAGAATTTTGTTATTTTATGTCAAACTGTGACATGAAGCAACCATAGGAATACCTATATCCCCTCCCTTTGGAACCTCCCTCCCATCTCCCTCAACATCCCACCTCTCTAGGTTAATACAGAGCCCCTGTTAGAGTTTACAGCAAATTCCTGTCGGCTATCTATTTTACATATGGTAATGTAAGTTTCCATGTTACTGTTTTCATACATCTCACCCCCTCCTTGCCTCTCCCATGTCCATAACTCTATTCTCTATGTCTGTTTCTCCATTGCTGCCCTGTATATACATTCTTCAGTAACATTTTTTTAGATTCCATGTATATATATATATATATATATGTTAGAATATGGTATTTATCTTTCCATTTCTGACTTCACTCTGTATAATAGGTCTAAGTTCATCCACCTCATTACAACTTACTCAAATGCATTCATTTTATTGGGTGAGTAATATTCCATTGTGTATAAGTACCATAACTTCTTTATTCATTCATGTGTTGATGGACATCTAGGTTGCTTCCATATTCTTGCTATTGTAAATAGTGCTGAAATGAACAATGGGATACATGTGTATTTTTCTATTTTGGTTTCCTTAGGGTATATGCCTAGGAGTGGGATTGCTGTGTCATATGATGGTTTTATTCCTTGATTTATAAGGAATCTCCATACTGTCTTCCATATTGGCTGTATCAGTCTACATTCTCACCAACAGTCTACATTCCCACCAACAGTCTACATTCCCTTTTTTCCACACCCTCTCCAGCATTTATTTTTTGTAGACTTTTTTGATGATCACCATTCTGATTGGTGTCAGGTGATATCTCATTGTAATTTTGATTTGCATTTCTCTAACAATGAGGAATGTTGAGCATCTTTTCATGTGTTTGTTAACCATCTGTATATCTTCTTTGGAGAAATGTCTGTTTAGGTCTTTTTCCCACTTTTTTGATTGGGTTGTTTCTTTTCTGGTATTGAGTTATATGAGCTGTTTATATATTTTGGAAATTAATCCTTTGTCAGTTGTTTCATTTGCTATTATTTTATCCCATTCTGAGAGTCATCTTTTCAATTTGGTTATAGTTTCCTTTGCTGTGCAGAAGCTTTTAAGTTTAACCAAGTCTCATTGTTTACTTCTGTTTTTATTTCCATTACCCTAGGAGCTGGGTCTTGGAGGATTTTGCTTTGATTTATGTCATCAACTGTTCTGCCAATATTTTCCTCTAAGAGTTTTATAGTTTCTGGACTTTCATTTAGGTCTTTAATCCATTTTGAGTTTATCTTTGTGTATGGTGTTCAGAAGTGTTCTAATTTCATTCTTTTACATGTAGCTGTCCAGTTTTCCCAGAACCATTTATTGAAAAGACTGGCTTTGCCCCATTGTATATTCTTGCTTTCTTTGTCAAAAATAAGGTACCCATATGTTCATGGGTTTATTTCTTGGCTTTCTGTCTTCTTCCATTGGTCTTTATTTATGTTTTTGTGCCAGTACCATACTGTCTTAATGAGTAGTTTTGTATAATCTGAAGTCAGGAATGTTGATTCCTCCAGCTCCACTGTTCTTTCTGAAGACTGCTTTGGCTGTTTGGAGTCTTTTGTGTTTCCAGATGAATTGTGAAAATTTTTGTTCTAGTTCTGTAAAAAATGCCATTGATAATTTGACAGGAATCATATTCGATCTGTAGTTTTCATATGGGAGTATAGTAAATTTCACAAATTTGATTCTTCCTACTGAGAAACATGGAATATCTCTCCATCTGTTTATGTTGCCTTTGATTTCTTTCATCAGTGTCTTATAATTATCTGTGTACAGGTTTTGTCTCCCTAGGTAAGTTTATTTCTAGATATTTTATTCTTTTCATTACAATGGTGAATGGAATTGATATCCTAATTTGTCTTTCAGCGTTTTCATTATTAGTATATATAAGTGCAAGTGATTCCTTTATATTAATAATGTATCCTGAAACTTCTCAATTCACTGATTAGCTCTAGGAGTTTTATGATACTATCTTTAGGGTTTTCTATGTACAGTATCCTGCCATCTGCAAACAGTGAGAGCTTTACTTCTTCTTTCCCCATATGGATTCCTTTTATTTCATTTTCTTCTTTGAGTGCTGTAACTAGGACTTTCAGAACTATGTTGAATAACAGTGGTTAAAGTGAACACCCTTGTCTGTTTCCTGATCTTAGGGGGAATGCTTTCAGTTTTTCACCGTTGAGAATAATGTTTGCTGTAGGCTTATCATATGTGGCCTTCACTATGTTGAGGTAGATTCCTTCTATGCCTATTTTTTGAAGAGTTTTAATCATAAATAAATACATGTAGAAAAATATAACTGATTTAAAAAAAATAAAATTAAAAAAAGGAAAAAGAAAAAGAAAAAACGGAAGAAGAAAGAAAAAATAATAATAAAGGAAAACTCCACAGAACTGCAAAAGCTCAATGTAGTGGCAGAGGTTTATAACAACAATAAAAAATGTGATTGAATATACATATATACATATACATCCATAAGCAGAATCTAAACAGTTCAACAGAAATAAAGTACAAAAGAAACCAAAAATTATATCTAACAATTAAGAACAAAACTAAGTAAAGCATACACTGGAAAACAAAACAAAGGCAAGGTGCTAAATAGGAAATAAAGCAATGAAAACAAAACTAACAAATATGTTGAAAGGAAAGGAAAGAAAGAATAGATATGCAAAGTTTAATAAAGGTAAATAAAGAAGATTTATATACACTAAAGATTATTTATAATTAACATTTAAAAAGAGATAAGAAATAAGAAATAAAAAAGGAAAAACTCCACAGAACTGCAAAAACCCATCATAGAGGCAGAGGTTTAAAATAACAACTAAAAATGTGACTGAGAAAAGAAAAATAAAAGCTAAAAGCTTAATTAGATTTCATAGTTCCAGTGAAATGGATAACTATAATAGGAGGGGTGCAGAGGAAAAAAGAAAAAGAAAAGAAAGTAAAAAAAAGAAAAAATCCAGAAGAATCTATAGAACGTGTCAAAGCATAAGAATAATAAATGCTTTCCTTGAGTCACTGCTATCAGAGTCCTTTCCCTCGGTGGGAGTCACAGTCCACCTCATCTCCCTAGAATGCCCTCCAACACTGTGCTGATCTATGGACCTGCTGTGGGGCAGCTTAGATTGTAATCTAGTCCTACTCCTGTGTGTTCTTGCCTCCCATATTCACATATATCAGAACTAGTGCATTTTCTTTTGTGGGAGTTCTCAATGTCCTTTTATATATTCCATAGATACAGAGTCTGCTTAGTTGATCGTGTGGATTTAATTTGCAGCTTGTACAGCTGGTGGGAAGTTTTGGGTCTTCTTCCTTAGCCACACTGCCCATGGGTTTCAGTTGTGGTTTTATTTCCACATGCGGGTCGTGCACTGGGGTTTGCTCCTGAGGCTGCCCTGGAGGACTTGGGTTTGCCTCTCTGAGGACCAGGTGTGGAGGTGGTGCGGCTGCTTGGGTCACGGGTTTCTGGCAGCACCAGGTACTCGGGAGTTGGCGGCTAGGGCAGCAGGAAATATAGTCCTCTAGAAGGGTATGGCAACCAGTGTTGGCCAACACACTCCAGTGTTCTTGCCTGGAGAACCCTCCCTCCCTGACAGCGAAGCCTGGCAGGCCATGGTCTACAGGGTCGCAGAATTGGATAGAACCAAAGCAACCCTGCGTGCATAGATGTAAGACTCTTTTTGCCTGTGGCGGCTCTAGCCTAGTGAGAGTTGAGCATGAAGGGGGCACAGCTGCTTGGCTTGCGGGGACCCTGGAGTCACCAAGGGTTCAGGGACACAGACTGCCTCCACTCGAGAGTTATGGCCCTATCAGAGTCTTTTTCTCAAGCCTCTTGTAGCTGGCGATCAGAAGGCATGTTTGGCCAGTTTTTTTTTTTTGTTTTTTTTCTTCTGTAGCTCCGCCTGTTCAGACACTTAGAGGGCTCCCTTGCCTGTGGTCCTTTTCTGTTCCTTGCATCAGGCACTGAAAGGGGCACCCTGGCTGGGGTCCTACTCGGCAGTTCAGGGCCTCAGGCGCTAGATGGGCCAGCCTCTCTATTGCTCAGCGGCCAATGCGGGCATGTGGGGGAGAGAGGCTATGGTGATGGCTCCGCCCCACCAGTATCCCCTTGCTTGCATGACTGCCTGGCTTTCCTCCACAGGCATTTCCCACCACAGTCTCCTCCCTCACATCCTCAATCTGTCTCGCGACAGTCAACAGCAGCCCTCACCCAGGGATTGCTCCGCAATCCTTAAATTCCTGCTCCCAACCACTGAACCTTCCAGGGGACCTGCTTTCCTGTCCAGGGTGTGTATGGCTGTGGCAAGGAATGTCTGATTCTCATTCCATTTAGACGGCCACAGATCAGCTGTTTCACTCTCAGCCTTAAATCTTTCTCCTCTGACTCAGACAACTGCCTCAATGTGGTGAATAGACCCCTGCTTCAGTTCCCCCACCTTTTGAAGGCAGGTCTAGTCCTAGTCACACTGCTGTTTTTCCCCCCTAGTTCCTTCATCCTAACAAGTTTTTTTTTTTTTTTTTTGAGGTTCTATATATTCTTTTCTGCTGGTCAGGAACTCCTGTCTGCTCTCAGCTAGTGTTCTGCCTGCACTTCTATATCTGAAGGTGTATTCCTGATGTATCCATGGAGAGAGATGCACTCCATGTCCACCTACTCTGTAGTCCTGGTCTCTCACTGTTTTTTAATGTTTTATTTTTTTGGCAGCATCTTAGCTTCCGACAGGATTCAGTAACACAAGGTTATTCTTACACAAACCAGAAGAACTCGGCAAAATACATTTCACTAGTATCTGTAAGTTATTTTTATTTTATTAAATACTGTCTTCATGAAAATGAAGTCATCACTTTTATCATTAGTCTCTTTTGTATATGAATGTTTAAAACTCTCAGAGCAACAGGAACCAAAGGACCTGACAAAATGATGAGTAACTAGCTTTATTGTTTTTCTGACAGACTGGTCCCATATGTCTGTGGTTATTGTTGAACAGGAAAAAAGAAAAATACAAAGTATTTTAGAAATTGTTTTTTCAATGTGCTGTAAAGGGGTTATTGTAATATAGACTGTCATTTATCTCAGGTTAAGTTGTTGGTTTTTGCCAGCTTTAGCTTCTGAGTGATTTTGTATAAGATCAATAATACCATAGGAAGCAAACAAGTTATTCAAAAGAATTATTACCTTCCCACAGTTAGTACTTATTGAATTCTCATATGTTTAGTTTGAGAAGATTTTTTATATTAAAACTAAATATTTCTAGAGATTATTTTACTGGGCAAGTGGGCCTATAATTTGCTTCAAATATTCTTGAACATTTCCATGGCCACTGTATTTTTTACTGTACAGTAGTTGGAAACACTTGTCTTAACAAGGCAGAAACTGCTTTACTCTAGGCTTTTCCACATGGGGGATCATCTGACGACAATGACATGTTTCCAACAGTGGCAGGGAAGTTACTGGGGACACAGAAGGCCTGTACAGATGTCAAGGCTGCTGGGTACCACACTGCTATGGCTGATGCACCCGGACTCTAAAGTCTCTTTAAATTCTTTTCACATGAAAGGGAAATTTTGACGTTCAGCTTCCAATAAAGAGTATTAAAAAGACTAGGAGGGTTTCATCCAAGTTGCATGGATGATAAAACATATCAGCCTGAAACATTGCTAGTGCATTGATGATTCCTTAGTCATTCTTCCATTTGCAGTAGCTGAACAATGATAGTGCAATTCCATCAAGGCAGAATGATCCCTCTTCCCCTCAGAAAGCTTTTTACAATGAAAACTATAAAGTGCTAAATTTATTAACAGTTTCCATTTCAAGAGAGGTACTATTTGTGTGGCAGTAAAACTGTGCTTTAATGCAAATGCAGCACTTCAAGCCCATTTTTCTAATGCCTTCACAACTCCTGTAAATAATGCATCCCTGGATGGCATCCTTCACTTGCAAACAATTTTGGCAACCTGGTTCAAGTTGTAAAACTACAAATGTACCTCCTTTAACATAATGATAGTTTTTCAAACACTCTGGAATTTTCCAATATGCTTTCCTAAATCTGATTGCTATTTGAGTGCAAACTGAGAATGTACTTCAATGAGTTTCACCCCCAACCAAGAGGCTCAGGACAACAGAAAAGTGTGGATATATTACAATGAAATTTAAACTGATAAAACTGTTTAATGAAGTTCACAAGAACAATACCCAAGTTTTGAAAATATTATGAGAAACTCCTTTATTTACATACCCCATGATAGATCTCTGAATCCAACAGGTATTCATTGCACTACTATAGTATCTTAAGCAAAGAATCCTGCATTGCAGGTGGATTCTTTCCCAACTGAGCCACTAGGGAAGCCCTAGAATACAGGTGTGGGTAGCCTGTTTCTTCTCCAGGGTATCTTCCCATCTCAGAATTCGAACCGGGATATCCTGCATTGCAGGCAGATTCTTTACTAGCTGAGCTACCAGGGAAGTCCAAAGAAATGTAATTCAGCCTTATTATAATCATGATTTAGTCTTCATATTTGCTTTAAAAAATATTAAAACTTAGTGTATTGGTTGAAAGAGTAAAATATTACAACTCTCAAAATGTTTATTACTTGGCAAAAGAAATTTATTTTTGTTGAGCACCTAAGGATTATTTTCAAATTAAACTCCATGAAAAGGAGAATAACAAATTTTGAAAAAACGAAAGTCTCTCCAAAAGTAGCATTGCCTGGCTTGGATTAGGACATGCCTATAACTGTGGACTAGGACTTGAACTGAGAAGTGATAGGTGTTATGTTTTATTCATAAAACAATAATTCTATGATAGTGTATTACCAAAAGGGAAAATATATCAAATACTCAATTTGTTGAGAAATTGAGTTATGGTAGGATTGTTCAGAAAAGAAATCTTTAAGGCAGACATAGTACAGTGAGAGAATTTGGAAGTAGGAAGTCATAACTATGAACTCTACTGCTTTTCCTTAGATTACTCAGGTGTCATTTTGTTACCAAGTCCAAGCTCACTCTGCTTGCTTCATGACAGGCCAATGAATTGGAGTTGAGGAGTTGAGGCAAGGGATAAGACTTTATTCAGAAAGCTGGCTGACCAACAATATGACAGACTAATGTCGCAAAATAACCATCTTATTAGGGTCTGGATTCCAGGTTCTTTTATAGATTAAAGATGGGGGAGGTAAGGAAACAAAGTAAAAAAGTCATTAATCTTGCAACTGTTTCCTAGATTGGTAAGCCTCAGGCGTGGGATGTGTTAATTTCTTCCTTGTCCTGCCAACTACAGGTGGACAGGACTCTGAGCAAAGCCACCTCAGTTTAAAAGGCAAAAAAGCAGGGTTCTTTGAGGCAGGCCATTATGTATGATTATAATAACAAAATCAACAAAAAACAAGTCAAATAAATAAATCCAACAGGGAGTCAGAGTTTCCTTTTCCCTGAAACAATTTTTAGTCTTTTTTTGTTGTTGTTATTTCAAGTGTCAGACATACCAACTAAAAATAACTTAGACAATAAAGGAGACCTATCAATGTATACACCTGGAAGGTCCATGTTTAAAAGTTTAGCTCAGGAGGAATGTTAGGTGGCTTCCTGGGTAACTCAGCTGGTAAAGAATCCACCTGCAATTCAGGAGACCCCGATTGGATTCCTGGGTTGGGAAGATCCCTGGAGAAGGGAAAGGCTACCCACTGCAGTATTCTTGGGCTTCCCTAGTGGCTCAGGGAGTAAAGAATCCTCCTGCAATGCAGGAGACCTGGTTTTGATCCCTCCATTATTCTTGCCTGGAGAATTGCATGGACAGAAGAACCTGGCAGACCACAGTTCTTGTAGTTGCAAAGAGTTGGACAGGATTGAGCAGCTTTTACTTTCACTTTCACAGGAATATCAGGTGAATCTCTGCTGTACATTCTTATAAGGTCAAATTATTATCAAACTGAACATGGATCAGCTTGCCCAAACGTGCAGCAAAGTCAATCTATGACACTGAATAAGAGAGAAGGAAAGTTACAGCATTTATTTGCTGGGCACCAGCAAGGAGAGTGCCAACTCATGTGCAAAAGACCCAAACTCCCCCTTGGCTTTCAGGGAAGGATTTTTAAAGGGAAAATTTGAGGTGAGGGTTACAGATTATAACCCAATGCTTTCTTCTGATTAGTTGATGGTGTTGTAACAGGGTGATGTTTTGAGAATCTTAATCATCAACTTCTAGTTCCATCCAGTCTGCAGTCTGTGTTCTTGTGGTTGGTTACCTTATCCCCAACATTCTCCACTGGATAAGAGTGTTAGCTTCTACATAATAAATCAAAGATATGGGTCAGATTATCATTTATATTCCTTGAGGAGGAGCTAGGAGTTCTATGATTCTGTTTTATTGTGGAACTTTTGTTTAAGCTTTTATCATTTTTCTTACTCTACTGCTTTTCCTTTGTTTTGTATTTCTCTCACTTCTCTAATCATTAACTGTTTTAGTCTACTCTTTGCAGCTGGGGAAAGTCAAGCAGAAAGTATGAGGATTGGAGGGGTTTGTAGATTTCCACAAGTTTTCAAATTGGCTACAGCAAGTCTAAGCTCTACATCCATACAGGGAGCAAGACTGTGTCTGGTATAGCTGTTTAAAGAAATTTAATGGCACTACATAACATGGAATCTTTAGCACAGTTTCCTTACGTAAATATTATGTGGCTTCCCCTGAACAAAGTTATGAGGACAAGAACAATGGTATGTATATTGATGGACTCCAATCATTTTTTCTAAATCAAATTACATGGTGAACTGGACATCATAATCCTTATTGGCCTTCAGTAAACCTAAGACAACCTCTTGTACTTGGGTCATGTCAGTTTCATCTGAAGCACTCAAGAAATGTGGGGAAAAGAAAGCTAATGGAAGATAATTTTCGGCACTTACAAGGAGCTGGGCATTGGGAAACATGGTAGGAAAACAACCAAGAAACTTTAACTATTTGTAAGAATTTTTCCTCAAGATAAAATATCTTCTTATTGCCATTTAACCAGTAACATTTATGAAAATTCACCTGATTTAGCCATTTATTTCACTGTATTAATGTCTTTTTCCAAGATATCTGGTGCTATGTCTGTGGGACTTTTTATTTATTTAACATTTCATGTTTATTTTATTGATATGGTAATCAGCTATAAAGCTTTTGTCCAGCTAGTCATATGTTCTTTCCAGTCTCTTCTTTCTGGCCACATACATTCCCCTCATTTAAGCTGTGAATATCAGGGTAAACAATAAGGACTTTTATTATAGATTTGTTTACCTTGTGAAAGCAAATTTAATAACTGATTGACATTGCAATTGCCCCTTAAAAATTCTACCCCATCAATTTTTATTATTCCTCAGTTAAGATGTAAAATTTACTGCATTATCTGCTGCTGGGAGATGTGTCATTGCATGTCCAAACTACATTGTTTTATCTTTGCAAGGAGTATTTGTTACCATACTGAAACGGTAAGACATTTCAATTAAAATTTAATAAATTTCATTTCATTATTAGATGCCATCTCCAATTAGCTATAATTTACCTTTTAAATGATTTGCAAACTATTTTATTGTGGGTGAGAGTAAAAGTCACTCAGTCATGTCTGACTCTTTGTGACCCGACGGACCATGGGATTCTCCAGGCCAGAACACTGAAGTGGGTAGCCTTTCCATTCTCCAGGGGCTCTTCCCAACCCAGGGATCAAATCCAGGTCTACTGCATTGCAGGCAGATTCTTTACTAGCTGAGCCACATGGAAAGCCCAAGAATACTAGAGTGGGTAGCCTATCCCTTCTCCAGTACACCTTCCCAACCCAGGGATTGAATTAGGGTCTCCTGCATCACAGGCGGATTCTTTACCTACTGAGCTATGAGAGAAGCCCTTATTGTGGGTAGTGGTATATTATAACCTATAGCAAGTTAATACTAACCGACTGGAATTGGTTCAGGATCAACCTGACAGCTGGTAGTCATGAGATGTCTGTCTGTTCAGCAGAAATGCCCCTTCCAGCTCACCTGCAGGCCCCGCCTCTGTTTTCTGGACCCCAGCCCGCCCAGCCGCACAGCCGTCCTGTTACATGGGCCTCTTGCTCCGTTCTCCACACGGCTGCCTCCTGTCTGCTTGGACCCGAGCTGCGGCACTTGTAGGTGTTTAAACCTGCCCTTCAGTCCTTGGTCTTTCCCAAGCTGTGGCCACTGCCTGCGATCAGTAAATGGTTCTTAACTCTGGCTACACATTGGAATCACTGCGACCGCTTTTAAACCCCAGCCAACCAACACTCAAGAGAAATATAATAATAACATCAGGAGGGTGAGGCTCATGTAACAGTGACTTTAAAAAAAAAAAAAAAGGTTTTTTTAAGGTTTTTTTTTTTTTTTTTAAGTTTAAAGCTTCCCAAGTGAGTCCATTGTGCAGCTAATATTGAACACTCCTTTTTCATCCTCCCAACTCCTGATTCTCTTCCACGTCTGTACCAGTTTAAGATCTACCTCACAGGTTTTTATTTTCTATCCCAGGTTAAACCCTTTCTTGATGGAATGGGTAGTAGAAATAACCAGTACCTTCAAGCAACATCCTACCTGGACCTATGTTATGTGTAATGAAGTTCCTGTAATAATTCAGCAATTGCTGATTCTAGATGATTGAGTCCTATAACTTTTACCTTGTAGATAAACATTATTGATTAAAGCAAATGGATGATATTATTTTCTTTACAGGTTAAAATAAGTCTTGTATAAATGTTAGCTTCAAGTAATTTTGCTTGAACACAAAAACTCACACCTAAATAAACAAATAAAATTGTGATATATTTTAGTTAGGCATAGTAGCATTTGGAAAGAAAATTAGCAGAATGAATAATGGGACATGAAATGTCAAAATACAGGCAGGTGCAAATCAAAACCTGGTATTTTCCCCAAGTGGTAGGAACAGAATGTGATTAGAGATTTAAATTAACTTGAAAAGTTATGGTGTAGGTTTTCATCTAGTTATTCTTTAATGATTTCTTAATTAATAAAAATCACATTAACCAGAATGGGCCTTTCCTTTAATCGAATCTGAGAGTGTGATTACTTTTGGATTCAAGTTAAAATTTAATTTTTAAGCCAGTTATTATAATTCTTAACTCTCAGACTGTCCAGTCCTAAATATCAGATGCTGAAGAATACCTTAATTATCTAATTGGTGCTAACACATAGTGCAGTAACAGACACATAGTAAATATCTGATAAATATTGTTGAATGGTTTCATATTTAAGTAAAATAAAATCTTTGCAATCAAGTGGAAAAAGGAAAGCAAAACTGAAAAAATAAATACTTGTTATATGTAAGAAAAATAAATTTATTTTTAAACAAATATATTTTTATCTTACAATGCATTGATGACATACATAAAGTGTATAAAATAATATAATTTGATTCATGGAAGATTAAAATAGTCTCATTTTAGATTTTTACCATATTATGTTAAGCTTATAACTTTTCATATTTCTGTAGACTAATAAGGTGTTAGTAATTTAATTTTTTCAACTTTATTGAGATATAATTGACAAATGAAGTTATAAAATATTCAAAGTACATGACATGATGATTTGATATATGCATACGCTGTGAATCGTGGCCCAGTGATAATGACTCTCCCTAAGTTGGGAAGATCTTTTCGAGGAGAAAATGGCAACCTGCTCTAGCATTCTTACTTGGAAAATCCCATGGACAGAGGAGACTGGCAGGCCACAGTCAATGGGGTCACAAAAGAGTAGGACATGACTTAGAGACTCAACAACAACAATGTAAACTATACACTTATTGCATCTTCAAATTAATTAACAAACCTATCACCTCTCATATTTTGTATTTACTTTTTTTTTTGGTGAGAACATTTAAACTTTGCTATCTTAACAAATTTCAAATATACAATTCAGTGTCAGCAGCTATAATCTGCATGCTATAAGTAGATCTTCATATCTAATTTATCTTATAACTGAAAATATGTATCCTTTTCAACCTCTTCCTATTTCTTTTTCCCACTAGCCCTTGGCAGCCACTTTCTACTGTCTGTTTCTATGAGTTTAATTTTTGTTTTTGTTTAAGTAAATCCCACATGTATGTGATACCAAATAGTGATGTCTTTCTCTGGCTGACTTCATTTAGGTTCATTCATGATGTTGCAAATACAGGATTCCATCCTATTTAAAGATGAGTAGTATTTCATGTATTTCATGCAGGCAATTCTTTATCAACTGAGCTATCAGGGAAGCCCCTTATATATCATATATTATTGATCCATTCATGTGATGACAGAAATTTAGATTGTTTCCATATCTTGGCTATTATGCAAGTCCGCAATGAACATGAGAGTATGGCTATCTTTTCAAAATAGTAGGATAAGTTATCTGTTAACGTTTGTTATATGTCATCACACCATACGATATGTTCCCAGAAGTGAAATTTTTGGATTGTACAATTGTTCTAATTTCTTCAGAAACCCACACACTGATTTTCATATGGTAATACCAATTTGTTGTTGTTGTTCAGTCACTAAGTCATGTCCAACTCTTTGCAACCCCATGGACTGCAGCATGCCAGGCTCTTCTGTACTAAACTGTCTCCTGGAGTTTGCTCAAATTCATGTCCATTGAGTCAGTGATGCTATCTAACCATGTCATCCTCGGCCTCCCTCTTCTACTTTTGTCTTCAGTCTTTCCCAGGATCACAGTCTTTCCAGTATTCCCACTTACAGTGCAGAAGAGTTCTCTTTTCCCCACATCCTTGCCAACACTTATTTTCTGTTTTTTGATAATAGCCATTCAGATAGGTATGAAACAGTATTTATCTCATTATGGTTTTAATTTGTATTTCTCTAATAATTAATGATATTGAACACTTTTTTCTGTACCTGTTGGCCATCTTTGTATGTTCTCTGCAAAAATGTCTATTCAGTTATTCTGCCCAATTTTTAATTGGACGGTTTATTTTATTTTAGTGATGTTTTAGTGATATTAGCTTTTAATCAGTTGTAAGATTTACAAATATTTCTTTCCCACTCAGTGGTTCTGGTTATGGTTCTGTTGCTTTGAAGAAGTGATTTAGTTTGATATAGTCCTAGTAGTTGACTATTTTGTGACACATTTGCTTTTGGGATCAATTAAATCATCAAAACCTACATAAGGTAACTTATCACCAATGTTTTCTTTTGGGAGTTTTATTTATAGTCTTACATCTAAGTCTTTAATCCACTCTGTGTTAATTTTTATGTTTGATATAAAAGTAGTCCATGCCTTTTCTGTGCATATGGCTGTCCATTTTTTTTTTAAAACACTGTTAATTGAAGAGACTATCTTTTCCCCATTATATGGAATGTTCTCTAAACATTTGGTTAAGTCATCTGGTATAAACTGTAATTTAAGTCCAGTGATTTTCAGTCTGGATGATCTATCCATTTTTAAAAATGTAGTGTTGAAATACCTACTATTATCATATTGTCTATTTTTCCCTTCAGATTTGTTAGTATTTGCTTTAAAAATGTAGATGTTCCTCCTATGTTGGGTGCCTAAATATTCCACTTGTTATATTGTCTTCTTAAATTGCCCCCTTCATTGTTATGTGATTCCCTTTGTTTGCTGTTACAGTCTTTGTTTTAAAATCTATTTATTTCTAATCTGAATATTACTATTTCTTTTTTTTTTCATTTTTATGCAATATCTTCTTCCATCTTTTAACTTTCAATTTGTGTGTGTCTTTGGATCCAAAGTGAGTCTCTTGTAGGATTTTTGTAGATGGATTATGGGTTTTTAATCCATTCAGCCAGACTGTTCCTTAAGTTGGTACATTATAAAACAGTTATTGATAGATATGTACTTATTGCCATTTTAAAAATTGTTTTCTGATTGATTTTGTGTTCTTTTCTGTTCACTGTTTCTTTTAGAGTTTTTCATTATGGTTTGATTTTCCCTAGAGTTATGTTTGAGTACCTTTCTCTTTAATTTCTCTATATTTATGGTAGGTTTTTGGTTTGTGGTTACCTTGAGGTTTATGCATAGTGACTGAGATATATATAGCTATTGGTTTTACGCTAATAGCCACTTAAGTTTTAATGCATTCTAAAAGCACTTCATTTTTATACCCTCTTCTCACATTTTATGAGATTCTCTGGTGGCTCAGATGGTAAAGAATCTGCCTGCAATGCGGGAGACCTACATTTGATCCCTGGGTTGAGAAGGTTCCCTGGAGAAGGGAATGGCTGTCAATCCAGCATTTGTTCTTGGAGAACACTATGGACGGAGGAGCCTGGTAGGCGACTCTGAGGTCACGGAGAGTCGAACACAGCTGAGAGACTAATACTTTCACTCACTGTTTATGTTTTTGATATCATATTTTACATCTTTTTACTTTGCCTGTCCCTTAATTGCTCATTACACTGATAGTTGGTTTTCAGACTTTGTCTTTTAACCTTTATACTTCATTTTTAAGTGATTGATTCTTTATAATGTATTTGCCTCTAAAAATGACATTTTTCTTTCATTTTTTTAAAAAAAATTCTAGTTATGCCCTTTTCTTTCTTGCTTGAAGAAGACTCTTTAACCTTTCTGCTTAGTCTAGATTAGTGGTAACAAATTCCAATTTTTTTTGTATTTATGGGAAACTGCTTACCTCTTCTTTAATTCTGAATAGTAGCATCACCAAATAGAGTAATCTTGATTTTAAACTTTTTGTTTGTTTGTTTTAGCACTTTTAATATATTGTGCTATTGCTTTATAACCTGTAAAGCTTCTGCAGAAAAATTAAGCTTGATTTCCTTTGTATATGACGCATTGTTTTTATCTTGTTGCCTTTAAAATTCTCTTTAATTTGTGCCATTTTGATTATGATATGTCTGTTTGTGAATCACTGTGTTTATTTTAGTTGGTATTTGTGTGCTTCCTGGAGCTGGATACATGTTTTCTGTCCCATGTTAGGAAGGTTTTCGAGCAATATTTCTTTACTTAATTTCTATTCCATTCTCTACTTTATCCTTTTAGAACCTGTATAATGGGAATATTAGTACATTTGATGTTTGCCCAGAAGTCCCTTAAATTATTCTCATTAAAAAAAATAATAATAATAAACTTTTTTTTTTTTTTTTGCTACTCTGATTGAATAATTTTCACTACTTTGACTTCTAGGTAACTTAGGCAGTCTTCAGCTTTCCTTCATTTTTCTTTATATTTATTTCTTTGTTTGTTTAGCTTTTTTTTTCCCCAATTTTCCATTTCTTTTCTGAAATTCTCATGCCCCATCACTCTTCTCCTGAGTTCCACTAACCTCTTTATGACTGTCACTTTAAATTCTTTATGTGGAGGGAGGAATCAAGATGCAGAATAGGAGGATATGGAATTTGCTTCTCATCACAAGTGGATGAAGAATACGTGTACAAATGGAACATTATCACAAAGCACCAGTAATAGAAAATTTGCAGACACCTTAATGGTAAGAAAAATCGCTTTGTAAACCAGATACGATGAAAGAGAGGAAAAAAGTAAGAGGAATCAGAAAAAGGACCAGCAGCCCTGGAAAGAACCTTATGGTGAGGAAACACCCCCACACTCAGAAGAGCCTCCTCATGATGGGGAAATCACATAGGGCAGAAAGAGGCCTTTGGGGAACTGAAGGGGGACACATTGGGCAGTCGGTGAAAGGCATGGAAAGCTCCAGTGTCACACACCTCACACCAAACAACAAGCAAGGCAGGAACACAGCCCAACCCATCACCAAACAAGCTGCCTAAAGTCATATTAAGTTCACAGACACCCCACAACACACCACCTTATACAATCACGCACATCCGATAGAAAAAACTCAGTTCCATCTACCAGAGTGCAGGCACCCATCCCTCCCAACAGGAAGCCTATACAAGCACCTGGACAAATTTCACCCATCAAATACCAGACAATGGAAGCAAGAGAACTACGGCCCTGAAGACTATGAGAAGGAGACCACTGAGACAAGAGAGGAATATGTAGCAGGCAAAGGCTCAAGGTAAAAACCTATAATACCAAATAAACAAAAATGAAATAGGCAACATGTCTGAAAAAGAATTGAGAGTAATGATAATAAAGATGGTCCAAGATCTTGGAAGAAGAATGGAGTCATGAATTGAAATGATACTAGAAATGTTTAACAAGAACATAGAAGAACTAAAGAACAAACAGTGATGTACAACAAAATAACTGAAATGAAACATACTTAACAAGGAATCAGTAGTGGAATAACTCAGTCAGAGGAATGGATTGGAAATAGATTGGTAGAAATAACTGCTTAGAAGCAGAAGAAAGAAAAAAGGAATAGAAAGAAGTGACAACAATCTCAGAGACCTCTGGGATGACATTAAGCACATCAACATTCAAATCGTAGGGGTCCCAGATGAAGAAGAGAAAAGAGAAGGGGTCTGATAAAATATTTAGAGAGATGATAGTAAAAAAAGAAAATTATCTAACATGGTAAAGTAAATAGTCACTCAGGCCCAGGAAGTACAGAGATTGCCGTACAGGGTAAGCTCAAGGATAAACAAGGTGAGACACACATTACTTATACTAGCAAAAATTAAATGCAAAGGAAAATATTAGAAGCAGTAAGGGCAAAGCTTCCCTGGTAGCTCAGTGGGTAAACAATTTGTCTGCAATGCAAGAGACCTCAGTTCAATCCCTGGATCAGGAAGAGCCCCTGGAGAAGGGATAAGCTACCTACTCCAGTTTTCTTGGGCTTCCTTGGTGGCTCAGGCGGTAAAGAATCCACCTGCAATGCAGGAGACCTGTGTTTGATCTCTGGGTTGGAAAGAACTCCTGGAAAAGAGAAGAGCTATCCACTCCCAGTATTTTTGTCTGATAATTCCATGGACAGAGGAGCCAGGCAGCCTATAGTCCACAGAGTCACAAAGAGCTGGACATGACTGAGTGACTTTCACTTTCTCTTTCAAAGGCAAAGCAGCAAACAACATGAAGGGAAATCCCCATAATGTTATCAACAGATTTTTCAGCAGAAACTCTGCAGGCCAGAAAGGAGTGACAGGATATATTTAAAGTGATGAAAGAGAAAAGTCTACAACCAACAAAACTCTACCCAGTGAGGCTCTCTTTCAGATTTGACAGAGAAATCAAAAGCTTTACAGACTAATAAAAGTTTAGAGACTTCAGCACCATCAAACCAGCTTTACAGCAAATGCTAAAGGAACTTCCTAGGCAGTGAACACCAGAAAAAAAACTGACCTAAAAAACAGACCAGAAACAACTAAGACAATTGTAATAGGAACATGGATATTGGTAATTACTTTAAATATAAATGGATTAAATTCTCCAACGAAAAGACTGGCTGAATTGATACAAAAACAAGACCCATATGTCTCAACAGTTGTGCTGGAAAAACTGGACAGTTACATGTAGGAAAATGAATTAGTCATTATTTAATATCATACACAAAAACAACTTCAAAGTGGATTAAAGTCTTAAATGTGAGATTAGACACTGTAAAACTGATAAAGGAAAACAGAGTACTCTCTGACATAAATTGGCAGTATCATTTTCAGTCCATCTCCAAGAATAATGGAAATAAAAACAAAAATAAATGGGGCCTACTTAAAATCAAAAGATTTTGAAGAACAAAGGAAACAATAAACAAAGTGAAAAGACAACCACAGATTGGGGGAAATTATTTGCAAATAATGTGACCTACAAGGGGTTAGTCTTCAGAGTTTGCACAGTTTATGATGCTTAAGAGCATCAAAACAACCAAATTGATCAAAAAATGGGAATAAGACCTAAATATACAATTCTACAAAGAAGACACATAGATGGCCAAGAGGTACAGGAAGAGATGTTCAAAATTGCTAATTATTAAATAAATGCAAATCGAAACTACAAAGGGATATCACCACACACCAGCCAGAATAGTTATCATCAAAAAATCCACAAATACTAATTGCTGGAGAGGGTGTGGAGAGAAGGGAACCCTCTTACACTGTTTATGGGAATGTAACTTGGTACAGTCACTATGGAAAATAGTATGGAGATTCCTTAAAAAATAAAAATAGAGCTACCATATGATCCTGCAGTCCCACTCCTGAGTTGCATAAAAACATGATCTGAAAGGATACCTGCCCCACAATATTCATTGCAGGGCTGTTTACAATAGTTCAGACATGGAAATAACCTAAATGCCCATCAACAGACAGGATAAAGGCATGGTACATATATATAGTGGAATATTACTAAGTCATTAATAGGAATGAAAAATGTTATTTGCAAGGATGGACCTAGAGAGAGTCATATTGAGTAAAGTAAGTGAGACAGAGAAAGAGAAAAATCTCTGACATCTCTTATATGTGAAATCTAAAAAGAAATGATACAAATGAGCTTACTTACAAAATAGAAAGAGACTCACAAAGTTAGAGAATGAACTTACAGTTGTTGGGAAAGGGATGTGGGAAGGAATAGTTATGGAGTTTGGGATGGACATGTACACACTGCTGGAATTAAAATAGAAAATCAACAAGGACCTACTGTATATCACATTAATTCTTTTCAGTGTTATATGGCAGCCTGGATAGGAGGGGGGTTTGAAGAGAATGGATATGTGTATATGTATGGCTGAGTCCCTTTGCTGTTCATCTGAAACTATCACAACATTGTTAATTGGCTAAACAAAATAAAAAGTTTAAAAAACAAACCCATATATATACTGTCTCCAAGAGATCTGCTTCAGACCTAGGGGCATGTACAGACTGAGAGTAAGGGGATGGTAAAATAATATTCCATGGAAATGGAAATCAAAAGAAATATAGAGTAACAATACTCATATCAGAGAAAATAGACTTTAATATAAGATTGTTATAAGAGACAACATAACAATCAAGGAATCAATCCAAGAAAATGTAACAATTGTAAATATTTACGCACCCAACATAAGATCACTTTGATAGATAAGACAAATGCTTACAGATATAAAAGGGGAAATCAGCAGCAACACTATATAGTGGGGAACTTTAACACAGCACTTATACCAGTGGATAAATTACCCACATTGAAAATTAATAAAGTAACACACCTGAAAATAACACATTAGACCAGGTAGACTTGATATTTAGAAGACATTCCATTTGAAAGCAGCAGTATACACTTTCTTCACAAATGTATGTGGAGCATTCTCCAGGATAGATCACATATTGTATCAAAAATCAAGCCTCAGTAAATTTAAGAAAATTGAGATCATATGAAACATCCTTTCTGACCACACTGCTGACACTAGATTAGGGAAACAGATATAAATACACAAACATTTGGAGATTACGCAATATGTTTCTAAATAACCAACAAAAGAAATAAAAGGAGAAATCAAAAAATACCTAGAAACAAATGACAATGAAAACACAATGATTCAAAATCTATGGGATGCAGCCAAAGCAGTTCTAAGACGGAAGTTTATAGCAGTACAGTCCTACCCCTCAAGATACAAGAAATCTTAAATAAGCCGACTAACTTTACATCTAAAGCGACTACAGCAAGAAGAACAAAACAGAAATCCAAACTTAGTAGAAGGAAAGAAAAGAAAAGATTGCATCAGAAATAAATGTACCTGGAAAAGGAAAACAATAGCAAAGATCAATGTAACTAAAAGTTGATACTTTGAGGAGCTAAACAATACCGACAAACTTTTAGCCAGAACTGTCAAGAAAAGAGGAAGAGGACTCAATATAATTAGAAATATAAAAGGAGGGGTTACCACTGACACCACAGAAATATGAAGGATTATAAGAAACCACTACAAGCAACTGTATGCCAATAAAATGGACAACATGGAAGAAATAGACAAAACTTTCCATGACAAAACCAGAAAAGAAATGGAAAATATGAACAGACCAATTAGAAGTAATGAAATCGAAACTGTGATTAAAAATCTTCCAACAAACAAAAGTTCAGGACAAGATGACTTCACAGGCAAATTCTATCAATCATTTAGAGAAGCGGTAACACCTATCCTTCTGAAATAGTTCCAGAAACTTGCAGAGGTGAGAAGACTCCCAAGCTCAATCTATGTGGCCACTGTCATAATGATGCCAAAATCAGACAAAGGTACAACAAAATAAGAAAAGCACAGGCCACTATCACTGATGAGTACAGATGCAATATCTTCAACACAATACTAGGAAATGAAATTCATCAACACATTAAAAATATCTGACACCATGATCAAGTGGGATTTACCCCAGGAATGCAATGATTTTCAATATATGTAAATCAATGTGATATTAGCAAACTGAAGAATAAAAATGATATGACCATTTCAATGGCAAAATTCAGCAATGCCTATTTATGATAAAATCTCTCTACAAAGTGGGCATAAAGGGAAGCTTCCTCAACAATAAAGGTCATATCTGACAAATCCACAGCAAACATTATTTTCAATGGTGAAAAATTGAAAACATTTCCTCTAAGATCAAGAACAACACAAGTGTGTCCGCTCTTGCACTTATATTCAATATACTTTAGGAAGTGCTAGCTACCCCAATCAGAGAAGAAAAAGAAATAAAGGAAATCCAAATTGGAAAAGAAGAAGTAAAACTGTAACTGTTTGAAGATGACATACTATACATAGAAAACCATAAAAATATCACCAGAAAACTATTAGAGTTGATCAATGAATTTAGTAAGGTTGCAGGACACAAAATTAATACACAGTAATCTCTTGCATTTCTATACACTGTCAATGAAGGATCAGAAAGAGAAATTAAGGAAATGGTCCCATTTATCATAACAACAGAAATAATGAAATGTCTGAGAATAAAGCTACCTATGGAGGCAAAATACTTGTACACAGAAAGCTATAAGATGTTGATGAAAGAAATCAAATATGACAGAAACAGATGGAAGAGTATACCATGTTCTTGCATTAGAAGAATCAATATTGTGAAAATGACTATAATTCAAGTGCTTCAATGTAGTCAGTTTAAGTATAATCCATATCACACTAGCAATGGCATTTTTCACAGAATTAGAAAAAATTACTATTCATATAGAAACACAAAAGACCCTAAATAGCCAAAATAATCTTGAGAAAGAAAAATGAAGCTTGAGGAATCAAGATCCCTGACTTCATAAATGCTGCAAAACTACAATAATTAAGTCATTGTGGTACTGGAACAGAAAAATATAAGGGAATACAAATTATTGGAACAGGATAGAAGTCTAGAGATAAACCCACATGTCTGTGTCACCTAGTTTATGACAAAGGAGGCAAGGATATACAATGGAGAAAAATTCAGTCTCTTCAATGAGTGATGCTTGGAAAACTAGATAGCTGTGTGTAAAAAAGTGAAATTAGATCACTTTCTAATATCAGACACAAAGATAAAATCAAAATGGATCAAAAACCTAAATGTAAGACTGGACACTATAAAACTCTTATAGGAATACATGGACAGAACACTCTTTGACATAAACTGCAGCACGATCTTTCTTTAACCCACCTCCTTGATTAATGAAAGTAAAAACAAAGATAAGCAAATGGGACCTAATTGAACTTAAATATTTTACACAGCAAAGTAATCATAAAAAAGATGAAAAGACAACTCTCAGGATGGGAGAAAATATTTGCAAATTAAGCAACTGACAAGGGATTAATTTCCAAAATATGCAAACTATTCATGCAGCTCAATATCAATATAATAAACAACACAATCCAAAAATTGGTATAAGACCTAGACAGACATTTCTCCAAAGATTACATTCAGATAGTCAACAAATACATGAAAAGATACTCAGCATCACTAATTATTAGAGAAATGGAAATCAAAACTACAATGAGTTATAACCTCACACCAGTCAGAAAATATGCACACAAAAAATTCTGGAGAGGATGTGGAAAAAGGGAATCCTCCAACACTGTTGGTGGAAATGTATATCCGCTGTGGAGAACAGTAAGGAAGCGCCTTAAAAACCCAAAGAGAGAAATATCATATACCCCGCAATCCCTCTCCTGTGCATATACCCAGAGAAAACCATAATTCAAGAAGATACGTGGACCCCAATTTCACTGAAGCACTATTTACAATAACCAAGACATAGAAGTAACCTAAATATCCATCAACAGAGGAACAGATAAAGAAAAGATAGTACACATATATAATAGAATATTACTTATCCATAATAAAGAACAAAGCTGTGTCATTGCAGAGATGTAGATGGTCCTAGAGACTGTCATACAAAGTGAGCTAAGTCAGAGAAAAACAAATATTGTATGTCAATGCATACATATGAAATATAGAAAAATAGTATAGATGACCTCAGTTGCAAAGCAGAAATAGAGACACAGGTGTAGAGAACAAACATATGAGTACCAAGAGGGGAAAGGGTGTATGAGATAAATTAGGAGATTGGAATTGACATACACATATATAGCCATTTATAAAATGGAGAACTAATGAGAACCTACTGCATAGCACAGGGAAGTCTTAAAAGAAATAAAAGAAAATTAAAGTGAGAGACTTTAATAAAAGAAAATTAAAGTGGTTGTCACAGGGGAGCTAGGGGTAGTAGAGGGATGGATTGTTTCGTTTGACCACTAAGTCATGTCCGACTCTGTGACCCCATGGGCTGCAGCATGATGGCTCCTCTTTCCTAACCTATCTCCAAGAGTTTTCTCAGATTCAGGCCCATTGAGTCAGTGATACTATCTAATCATCGCATCCTCTGCTACTGCCCCCTCATGTTGCTTTCTCTCTTTCCCAGCATCAGGGTCTTTCCCATAAGTCGGCTCTTCCCATCAGGTAGCCAGTGTTGGCGCTTTAACATCAGTCCTTCCAATGAATATTTATGATTGATTTCCTTTAGGATTGGCTGTCTTGATCCCTTGTAGTCCAAGTGACACTCGAAAGTCTTCTCCCTCACCAAAATTCAAAGGCATCAGGTGTTTGTTTTTGGACCAGCCTTCTTTATGGTCCAGTTTTCACGTCTGTACATGACTACTGAGAAAACCGTAACTGTGATTATACTTATCTTTGTCAACAAAGTGATGTCTCTGCTTCTAAAAATTATGTTTAGTTTTTTCATAGCTTTCCTTCCAAGGAGCTATTAATATCTTTTAATTTCATGGCTGCAGTCACTGTTTACAGTGATTTTGGAATCCAAAAATGTATTTTGGAATCCTGTCACTGCTTCCTCTTTTTCCCCTCTATTTGCCATGAAGTATTGGGAACCCACTACCATGATCTTAGTTTAATGTTGAGTTTCAAGCGAGCTTTTTCACTCTCCTATTTTACTTTCATCAAAAGGCTCCTTAGTTCCTCTTTGCTTTTTTGTGATTAGAGTGGTGTCATTTGCATATGTGAGGTTCTTGATATTTCCCCAGGCAATCATGATTCCAGCTTGCAATTTATCCAGCCCAGTACTTTGCATGATGTACTCTGCATAGAAGTTATTCAGGGTGACAATATACAGGAGCCTGTTATACTCCTTTCCCAATTTTGAAGCAGCCAGTTGTTCCATGGCCGGTTTTAACTGTTGCTCTTTGACTTGCATACAGGTTTCTCAAAAGATAGTTAGGGTGGTCTGGTATTCCCATCTCTTGAAGAATTTCCCACAGTTTGTTGTGATCCACACAGTCAAATGCTTTAGCAGAAGTAATTTCTGGAATCCCCTTAATTTCTCTATGACCCAGTGAATGTTAGAAGTCTGTTCACTGGTTCTTCTGACTTTTCTAGACTCAGCTTGTACATGTGGAAGTTCTCAGTTCATGTACTGTTGAAGCCCAGCTTGAAGGACTTTGAGCATAACCTTGCTAGCATGTGAGATGAGCACAACTGTATGGTAGTTTGAACATTTTTGGCATTGCCCTTCTTTGGTATTGGAATGAAAACTGGCCTTTTCCAGTCTTGTGGTTACTGGCTAGGGTTGAGTTTTCCAAATTTGCTGGCATATTGAGTATAGCACTTTATAAGCATTGTCTTTTAGGATTTTAAATAGCTCAGCTGGATTTCTGTCACTTCCACTAGCTTCATACATAGTAATACTTCCTCAGGCCTACTTAACTTCCCATTCCAGGTTGTCTGGTTTAGGTGATTTATCGCACCACCACAGTTATCCAGGTCATTAACACCATTTTTGTTTAGTTCTTCTCTGTGTTCTTGCCAGGTCTTCTTAAGCTCTTTTTCTTCTGTTTGTTCCTTACTGTTTCTGTCCTTTATTATGATAATCCTTGCATGAAATGTTCCCTTGATATCTCCAGTTTTCTTGAAGAGACCTCTAGTCTTTCCCATTCTGTTGTTTTCCTCTATTTCTTTGCATTGTTTATGTAAGAAGGCCTTCTTATTTCTCCTTGCTATTCTCTGAAACTCTGCATTCTGTTAGGTATATCTTGTTCTTTTTCCCTTGCCTTTCACTGTTTTTCTTTCCTCAGGTATTTTTAAAGCCTACTCAGACAACCACTTTGCCTTCTTGCATTTCTTTTTCTATTTCTTTGAAATGGTTTTGGTTTCTTTGAGGGATGGATTTTTTTGTTTGAAATTAATTGATGGAAACTTATATATACAGTGGATAAGCAACAAAGTCCTACTGTATAGCATAGGGAACTATAGTCAATAAACAGTGATAAACCATAATGGAAAAGAACATGAAAAAAGAATATATATTGTACGGTATAACTGAATCACTTTATTGTACAGCAGAAATTAACACAATACTGTAAAGCACCTACATTTCAACAAAAGAAAAATTTTAAAATGTCGTATGTGGAAAATTACCTGTCTCTTTTAATATTTATTTATTTTTTTCCTCTGTAAATTGCTCTTGTCTTTCATTTGGAGCATATTTCTCTATCCTTTCATTTTGTTTGCATTTCTTTGTCTGTTTCTATGAATTAAGTGACAAGTTTACCTCTCCTGGACTTAATGTCTCAGCCTTGCATAGAAGTGTCTCTTTTGTAGATTGTGTGTCCTGGGTGGCATTTGCAAGCTATTAGGATATGAAGCTGGTATAGTCTAGAGTTTTCCCAGGGGACACTGAATTATAACAAAGCCACCTTTGTGGAAAGACTGAAGCAGGAGTGGACATGGGCTGGGGCTTTTCCAAGTGCCCCAAGATAAAGTCAAAATTGTTAATGGAATTAATCATTCCATATCTAATGTTGTAGGCAAAACAACAGAACATAACTAATCATTAAAAACAGTAGAAGTGAAATAGTTAAATTTATTATTAAATAGAAAATAATTTTGAAAATTTAACAACACATGGAAATAAGAAAATGAAGATGCTCTACTGGGGGACACACACGTGCAAATAGAAAAATTACACCAAAAGTTAGAAATGGAAATCTAGAAATAAAATAGTAAATTCTTCCTGGTTAATTTAAGAAAGACCTCTTCAAGGAGGAACATTCAAGCTTTACACTGAAAGAATAGCAAGAATTTTCCAATAATAAAAATCCCCAGCTGGAAGGGAAATCCCTTGAATAGTTATGGAAATAATAAAGGTACAAACTCACAAACATGGAAATGTGAGAAGTTTGATGCTGCAGAAGTATACTGCAAGAGGTGTGGAAGAAGGTATATTCTAACCATGTATTTGAATAAAAGCCAGTAGGTTTTGCATAATCAGAGTGATTTAATGGTAGCTAGAAACTGAAAACATGGGCCAGGCTCTGTGGTAAATGTGTGGTGCTTGATATTATTAATCTTCAGAACTATTGAAGGTAAATATTATCGTGACCTTTTTTGAAAGTCATGCTCTGAAAGTGTCAGTTGCTCGATCGTGATCAACTCTCTGTGACCCCATGGCTACAGCCATTCCCTTCTCCAGGGGATCTTCCTGAACCAGGAATCAAACCCAGGTCTCCTGCATGGCAGGCAGATTCTTTACCATCTGAGCTACTGGGGAAGCCCTGTGTGTTTTTCTTCCCCAGTAGGAGGAACCTGTGTTGAGAGAACTAGGTAAATCAGTCAAGGTTACCCAGCTTATAACTAGTAGAGCTGGGATTCAAACCTAAGTGTTCTAAGACTTCATGCCATGCTTTTTAACTGTATCATATTCCTTTTTCTTCTGGTTTTTCCTTTTCTGTCATTTACTCTCCATTTTTTGCCCCCTTTCCCATTTTCTCTTCCTCCATCTTATATATGCATTAAATATTGGAATTCCCTAGAATTCCTTTTTTAATGGAGCTGAAGGGAAGTATATACATTTCTATGGTTAATGTATATGAACTGTGCAAGCATTGTACTTAAAAACAGAACTATGTAGTAAAAAATCTGAATACTTTCAGAAAATGTCATGATTTGATGATGGGCCCACAGTAAACTGTAGAATAAAATACAGAAAACCAGGTAAATAGCCTACAGGTACCCATCAAACTATTTAATTAGTATGAGAATAAAATGATTAAAAATTAAAATTACTTCAGAAAGTTCTCCGGCAAATTCTCATTTCTATTTCTTTCTTAACGAGCCTTTAATTAGCTGAAATTACATTAGGGAAGTTTCACACCTTCAATATCTTTGCCAATGTACAAAATACCCTTTTATCCACAAACGATTGGTGTAAGTGGATAATGAAACATATTCCTCAAGAGAAAGGGAAATTGAAGTCTATTTAGTATTATTGAATATCAACTTGTGTATATTTTTTGGCTGAGCAAAATTAAAGTCAATAGCAAGCAGGGGAAAATTTGGTTAGAAATACTTCATGTTATGTTTGTTTTTCATAATTTCACTGCAAATACCTTGAAAGAAGAAGTGCAAAAACCATTTTATTATAAAGATTTCATGTATCTTTGTAATACTAGAATAAGCAAAGGAATTACTTATTATTCACATTAAAATTGTCATCCTTGAAAATGTAAAATAAGCAGTAAGCTAAAATCGTACAATAACTTACTCTTTCTGCTATTCCAGAATCAAAGTAGATGCTAGATTTTCATGGTTTATGAGAAACTGTGATATAAGATAATTTTCAAACCAATGATTACTTTGTTCTTATTCTTAAAGACAAGCACAGAAGAGGTCAGATTTTCTAAAATCTATTAGAATAGTAAAGAACTTAACAATTCTTGAGGTAATTTTAAGTCCTTTAATGAAATACCTAAATTATTTACAATCATTCAAGTAATTTTTGTTTTCAGATAAAGTATATGATACATGTGATGGTCGTCCAGATGATTGTGACTCTTTGCATTTTTACAAACCCAGTCAATATACAGTAGGGACATTTATACCTGTGGTTGGGAAACCCAACTTGTTTTTATAAACCTTAATCAGTCAGTACTCTTAACATTTTGCAAATGTTAATAAAGCAATGTTTTCCTTTGTAATTAATGAAAGTATAAGACATTTGATGTAAACTGAGAGAAAAATAAGTTACTGTTACTGTAAGGTATATATAAACTCAAAGCGTAAATAAAAAAAAAGTAAAAATATTGTGATGGAGGAACAGATTTTCAAGGAAGCTATTTCTGTCATAAGTTAGATACATATTTAAGAATGCTATAGAAAAGCAGCCCAACTCTGAAAAGATAAAGCACCTTTCATATTTTACTTTAATAATGGGGAAAAGTTAAAATGACAGCTACCTATCTGGAATGTGTTGTCTATGTTTAGCACTTTAGTGTGAATTAATTTCCTAGTGGTATGTAAAAGGAGATGAAAGAAGAGGACCAGTATCTCTTTAGTGCCTCCAACATTCCAGGCATCTAAAAAATGCCTGGTCTCTAACCTAAATTATCCCATTTAATATATGCACTTTGTCTTAGGTATTTTCACTCTAAAATTTACAGATGAGAAAACTGAGCACCTAAGAAAGTTTTCCAGCTTACCTAAAATCAAATAGCCAGCAAATACAAAGTCAATATTTTCCTCTAGAACTCTGATAACAAAGGCCAGGTTCCTTTAGGTTTTGACAGTTTCTTCCTCTTCCTTAGTTGATGACTGTGACAGCTTGAGAAGTATTGGTCAAGTGTTTAGCAGAACATCACTGAATTGAAATTTGAATGATTTTTTATGAGAATGGGGTTAGAAATTTGGAAGGGAGAGCATACAAATGAAGTAGAATTCTCAACAGTCACATCACATAAAAAACACATTATGGCAACATGATTTATCACAGTCTATGTTGACCTTCATCAATAAGCAGAGGTTTTTTTCATTTATAATGTTACTCATTTTTCTCTTTTGAGTTTTTACTCTTAGGAATAAGGACATTATGCACAGCCCACACTTACTAAGTGAGAAGTTGTGAAAATATCTACATAAATTACTTTACATTCTTCTGCAGAAATTTGAACATTACTGTTGCTGTTCTGTCCCTAAGTGGGGTGCAGCTCTTTGTGACCCCAGGATTGCAATGCAAAAGGTTTCCCTGTTCTTCACAATCTTCTGAAGTTTTCTCAAACTAATATCCATTGAGTAGTGTTGCCACAACTGTCTCATCCTCTGTTTTTCCCAGCATCAGAGTCTTTTCCAAAATAGCTCTTTGCATCATGTGGCCAAAGTATTGGAGCTTCAGATTCAACAACAGTCCATCCAATAAATATTTAGGATTGATTTCCTTTAGGATTGACTGGTTTGCTCCCCTTGCTGTCCAAGGGACTCTTAAGAACCTTCTCCAACACCACAGTTCAAAAGCATCAGTTCTTCGGTCCTCAGCCTTCCTTATGATCCAACTCTCACATCTACACGTAACTACTGGAAAAAATATAGTTTTGACTATAGGGATCTTTATTGGGAAAGTGATGTCTATGCTTTTTAATATGTTGTCTAGGTTTGTCATAACTTTATTCCAAGGAAGAAGTGTCTGAATTTTATGGCTGCAGTTGCCATCTGCAGTGATTTTGGAGCCCACGAAAATAAAATTTGTCACTGCTTCCACTTTTTCCCCTGCTGTTAGCCATGAAGTGATGGGACTGGATGCCATGCTTTTATTTTTTTTAATGTTGAGTTTCAACCCAGCTCTTTCACTATCGACTACCTCTCATTAAGAGGCTAAACTAAGGGAACTAAAGTTCCTCTTCACTTTCTGCCACTCAAGTGGCATCATCTGCATATGTGAAGTTGTTGATATTTTTCCTGGCAGTCTTGGTTCCAGCTTGTGATTCATCCAACCTGGCATTTCACATGATGTACTCTGCATATAAGTTAAATAAGTAAGGTGACAATATACAGCCTTGTCATATACTCCTTTGCCAATCTTGAACCAGTTAAAATCATATCCTTGCTAAAGGCCTAGTTTACAAAACACATTTATAAACTGATAATAACAAAAAAGTGATAAATATCTTGATGTTGTTATTTAGTTGTATGTTGTGTCTGACTCTTTTGTGACCCCATGGACTGTAGCCCGGCATGCTCCTCTGTTCATGGGATTTCCCAGCGGCTCTTCCCAACCCAAGGATGGAAACTGCTTTGACTGCATTGTCAGGATGATTCCTTCCCTCTGAGCCACCATGGTTGATAAAAATCCCAAATATATTGGAGGATTGTGGAAGAAGTAGTGTTTACTCCTTTGGTTGTATCTTTGAGTTTCTTACCTAGAAACTCTAAAATTTAGATGTATTCTGGTAAACATACAACCTTGGTTTACTTGTTTCTATTTGTAAAAATATGGGAAGTTGTTATAGAGTTTTTGGAAGAACCGGCACAGTTAATGCAATTGGTGAAAAAAATCCCAATAGTCAACTTGTAGGAGTAAAATGAATATACCTTTCCCTTCATAAGAGTCTGTAAAGCTAGATCGATATTGCTAGAGCCATGAAAGAGTGATCTAACTAGATGTTTGTATGTGAGTCTTAACTGTAAAATTAAAAGCTTCTAAATGTAATTTATGAATGTTTTTTCTTGGTGCTTAAAGGAAAGAGATCCAAAACCAGAAAGAGAGAGAGACGGAGAATGGAGAACTAAACAGCTGTAAATTTCTTCAGAAAGTACTACTCAAATCCTCCCTAATTTTCCCTGAGCAACAATCAGCAAACTTCTCATTAGAAGGAATTTTAAAAGGTTTGCTGATTTGTGAAATATGACATGAGTGATGTATATACATTACTTGTATAATTGGTTTTGTGTGTGCATATGGCATGGTGCTACTTTGGAAATGTACCCCTTCTGTGTTCATTATAGCTATTGCTCACTCTATTCTTCGATAATCATTTAGAGTTACTCATCACAGTTTTATTATTAGAAAAGTAATGAATCAGCAGTTTTATGCACTCTCCTTTAACAACCTAATCTTAGAAGTTTCCAAACCACAATGTATATATAGTAATAGAAAGCAAGCAGATTGCCCAAAGTTATTTACAGATACATCTTTCAGAGATCATCTAAACTTTGGTAAGTCTTCTATTTCAGTGTCCTTAATAAATTCTACTATTACTCTCAAGGTAGTTTGGTTTATATAATAGAACATGTTAAACTTTCAATAAACTTATACTGATGTTGATATATTTATATTGATAATATAAATTTATTTCTATGTTTTCTCTAACTATTAAAATTTATATCAGGATAAATTCCTTACAATATTGTGTTGATTTCTGTATCAATATGTATCAATATGAATCAGCTGTAGGCATACATGTGTCCTCTCCCTCTTGAACCTTTCTCCCACTTCCCACCCCTTCCTACCCCTGTAGATGTCACAGGGAAAAGGGTTTAAGCTCGCTATGTCATACAGAAAATTCCCACTGGCTATCTATTTTACATATGGTACTGTAATTGTTTCTATCCTATTCTCTCAGTTTGTCACAGCCTCCCCTCCCCATTGTGTCCACAAGTCTGTTCTCTATGTCTGTGTCATAGCTAGGTTCTTCCCCAAACTGGTGAGAAACACACAACATAGTTGTAGTTTTCAAGTAGAGAAGTTGACGGGCAGATAAGTAGACAAAGTGGAGTGTCTGCTCTTATTTTCACAGTTCTCAGATTTCTGAATGGCTTGGAGATGAACTCAAGAGAAGCATGTTCCAGGAGACTGTTTTTATTTGAATGTTTCTATTTCAAATTACCTGTATTTCTATAGTTTAGGAAGCCAAGGTATTTGAATGTTTGCCTTTGCTATTTCTCAGATCCTAGGACAGAAATTTTAAAAAGTAAACAGTTTACAAATCACTATGCTAACCACAATCATATTTAACAAGTAAATCATATTTAACAAGTAATCAGAAAAGGATGGATATAATTAATTTAATTGTTTTAAACTCCTAGATTAAATCAGCAAGCCACAGACATCAACAATCAGCTGCACACTGAACTTATGAATTACTTTATTGGAAACTGCAGTAGCAGATGAATTCCAAGACTGATGACCTAGCTTATCTGTTGATACCTTGCTAACCTTTTATTTCACTGTTCTTTAAAGTGAGAATTCAGGAGTCAAGGAAGCATCTGCCTCTGCTGTTTCTCTAGAGGCAAATTATCTAGTTCAAAGCATCCTGGAAAAAATATTTAGAGTAAAATATTAATGGGGAAGGTAGAACTTTATAGAATGATTAATGCACAGCAGAAAACCAACCCCAAAGCAAAAGACATAATTAGAATTTTCCTGGTATAGCAAAGAGTAACTGATAATATGACAAATTATCACTATGGCATTCTGCAAAGGTAAAACATCAGTAGTCCTATTTTGAAGTCTATTTTTCCTCATGTCTTTGTTGTGCTGAGAGTTAAATCTATATGGAATCTATAACTCTCTTATGACATGTTTGTAAAGTTGGTAAAAGTTACACAGTAAGAAACTTCTCCATCTGCAAGGAAAAATACTTGTATTTATAATCTCAAGTAGTCTGTTACAGCCAATTTTTCTGTTTAGTATAAATTGATTTTTGGCTGTGCATAAATTAAATGTCAACACATTTCTCACATACCTACTTATGGGCAGCCAAAAACCAGGCTGTTGAGCTAGAAGACACATTTAATACAAATAACTAGATCTTCTGTTTACTCAACAAATAGATACAAAAGAAAAGGAGCTTTAGTGATCCTAATTATGTAAGTGTTAATTAGTTGGTTCTGCCTGTTTCCCTCCTCCCATCATGGAACAGGAGAGCTATTCTGCTCTCTGTCCAGCTGTGTCTTATAATGCATTAGTTCAAGCTGAACAAACAGTAAGAGATAATAAAAAAGTACTCATAGGGTGGTTTTGGCATCACTTGAGGCTTCACAGGTGACAGAGTGGTAAAGAATCCTCCTGCCAAAGCAAGAGACTACAAGAGACACTGGTTCGATTCCTGGATTGGGAAGATCCCCTGGCGTTAAAAAATGGCAACCCAATCCAATGTTTTTTTCCTGTAAAATTTCATGGACAGAGGAGCTTGACAGGCTATAGTCATTGGGGTGGCAAAGAGTCGGACACAACCGAGTGACTGAATATGCATTCATGCATGCACATTGGTGTCACTGTTTGAAAATTTTCAGTTTAAACTGACTATTTCTTCTAGAAAGAGTTCAACTGAGTGCATGCAGCTGATGCTGTTTTCTACCCCCACTGAAACAGAACAAATGTTTGTGTTTGTGTATGTGTGGCTATCTGTGTGTGTGAGCATATTTAATAAATACCTACTGAGTGCCAAGAACTCTTCTAAGCACTGTGTCTTGGGGATTCAGTAGGAAAGAAAGCAAGATTCTTAACTTTCAGAGAAGTCCAGCAATGAACAAACACATATAGAGTGTGTCATGGAAGAGATAAGTGCTAGGAAGAAGAACAGAGCAGGATAAGAAGGATGGGTAGTGGTAGAAGTAGGAGGAATATTTTGAGAGATTCTCTTGGTGGTGACATTTGAGCATAAAGTTGAAGTTTCAGAGGAATTAGGGAGCTTGGATATCTGGAGAAAAGTGTTGCCAGCAGAAAAAGGAATGTCCAAAACCTTGAGACTAAAGTAAACTTAATGCTCTTAAGGATTGGTACAGAATTCTTTGTGTCAGGAGTGAAATGACAGAGGAGAGGATGGGAGACAGTCAAAGATATACCCAGGTTAAGGATGTCAAATTTTATTTTAACAGAGCAAGAGCTTGATTTTCCCATTTCTCAGTGATAATGCATTTCATGTTTCAGATTTTTATGTATGTGTATGGGTGAAATCTCTGAAAGTTTTCCTTAGTCCAATAAAATTAACTTAGAATGAACTTTTCTTTGTAAGTCTAATGTAGATATTTGAGCAAATCTACTTTCTTCAAATCCAGTTCACTCCCTAATTTACTCTGGCTTTTAGAAAGATGGCTTTAAGTGGAAAAAATAGCTGTCCTGCAAATCTTGCAAATAAATCAACAACTTATCATAGATTTTACATGCATCACAAATTTCCAGAGTCAAATTTTGTGGTAATAATGTCATCGTGAAAAGAACTGCAGCTGTCTATTCAGGTATGTTCAATTTCTACTTGATAGGAATAATTACCTTCCACCCTCAGTAGGTAATTGCCTTTTGATTGAGGTCATCAGAGCAATCAAGACAGCGAGCGGTGGAAATCTCGGCTTGGATAGGAGATAAAAGGAAGAATCATGAACAGAAATTTAAAAGGAGAACAAGAAAGAAGAGATTTAATTTGCTACTAATATTTTATTTTGCAGCAATACCTTGAATAGTAGTAGTCATTAAAATCACCATAATGTACAACCTAGGTTAATTGGTTTGATAGCTTTTTTTTCCTTTTTTTTAGTGGAAAACTAAATATTTTTAAGCATTTGATTAGGATCATTAATGCATTCATATGAATGAAAGCTTACTGTCTAATATGGGTTGAAATAATTCATTGCACATGTATCATGAAAAAGGGAACGGTTATGGGTGCTGGGCTAGATAGAGATGAGAGAAATAAATAATATTTCTGTCCTAACAGAGTTCATATTTCTGATGATGGAAAAAAACAAAACAAAAGAGATTTTTTTAAATTGTTATTTTAGGTATTTATAAAGAAAGGGAAATTAGAAACAGAGGGAATAGAGAAGTTTTTTTATTATTATTTTTCAATAAAATAGTAAGGAAAAATATTTGATAAGTTAGCAGTTTTCCTAGCTGAAACTTATCTTGGGGATGTGTGTGCATGCAGAGAAAACAGCAGCAATTTAAAGTGTTTACAATATTTAAAGAACTTAAGGGTGTCAGGATGGTTAAGCTTAACTTAAGTAAAACATAAAATTTAGATATCTGAGTGAAAATTGAAAGTTTTAGTCACTCTGCAGCCCCATTTACTAGAGCCTGCGAGACTCCTCTGTCTGTGGAATTTTCCAATAAAGAATAGTGGAGTGGATTGTCATTCCCTTCTTTAGGGGATCCTCAAACTAGGAAATGAACCCAGGTTTTCCTGCATTTTAGGCAAATTCTTTACCATCTAAGCCACTGGGGAAGCCACCAGGGAAGATTAATGAGTTCAGCCCCTAAATTTCCAGGTTATGACTTGTGAATGTGAGGGAAATAAAATTAAAAACAGAACTTTCTCCCATCCCAGGAATCTTCTCCACAAAGGCAGTACAGAAAGAGAACAACTTTTTATAAATGAACACTGAGCTAGAATATGATATTATATCACAAATACTCAGCTAAGTGATTGGAAAGACAGGAATCTCACCACTTATTTAGCCAATCAAATACTACTCATTATAAATGTGTTCAAAAAATAAACACTAGCTAGTTCTCAAGTAAGAAGTCTTGACAACATCTTTTGTCATACATTCAGTTCAGTTCAATCGCTCATTCTTGTCCAGCTCATTGTGACCCCATGGACTGCAGCATGTCAGGCTTCCCTGTCCATCACCAAGTCCCAGAGCTTACTCAAACTAACATCCATTGAGTCGATGATGCCATCCAACCATTTCATCTTCTGTTGTCTGCTTCTCCTCCTGCCTTCAATCTTTCCCAGGATCAGGGTCTTTTCAAATGAGTAGGTTCTTCGCATCAGATGGCCAAAGTATTGGCATTTCAACTTCAGCATCAATCCTTCCAGTGAATATTCAGGACTGCTTTCCTTTTACAATGGACTGGTTGGATCTCCTTGCTGTCCAAGGGACTCTCAAGAGTCTTCTCCAACACCACAGTTCAAAAGCATCAATTCTTCAGCGTTCAGTTTCCTTTATAGTCCAACTCTCATATCCATATGTGACTACTGGAAAAATCAAAGCTTTGACTAGACAGACCTTTGTTGACAAAGTGATGTTTCTGCTTTTTAATATGCTGTCTAGGTTGGTCATAGCTTTTCTTCCAAGTAGCAAACGTGTTTTAATTTCATGGCTACAGTCACCATCTGCAGTGGTTTTGGAGCCCAAGAAAATAAAGTATCTCACCATTTCCATTGTTTCTCCATCTATTTGCCTTGAAGAGATGGGACCGGATGCCATGATCTCAATTTTCTGAATGTTGAGTTTTAAGCCAACTTTTTCACTCTCCTCTTTCACTTTCATCAAAAGACTCATTAGTTCATCTTCAGTTTCTCCCATAAGGGTGGTGTCATCTGCATATCTGAGTTTATTGATATTTCTCCCAGCAATCTTGATTCCAGCTTGTGCTTCATCTACCCTGGCATTTTGCATGATGTACTCTGCATAGAAGTTAAATAAGCTGGGTAACAATATACAACCTTGATGTAATTCTTTCCTGATTTGGAAACACTCTACTGTTTCATGTCCAGTTCTAACTGTTGCTTCTTGACCTGCATACAGATTTCTCAGAAGGCAAGTCAAGTGGTCTGGTATTCACATCTCTTGAAAAATTTTCCATAGTTTGTTGTGATCCACATAATCAAAGGCTTTGGCATAGTCAATAAAGCAGAAGTCATACATAGTTTATCCTAATTTTACCATTAATATGAATGACCATCTATGCTACCTTCTCAGCTTTTTCCATACCAAAACAAACTTCTACTTTTGTAGGTAGTTTTGTTACTTACAACAGGATAGCCACTGAAGTTAGGCTCCTGCCTTTCCAGAAAAGTTGGGAGATGAGGGCACTATTTTCCTTGATATTTGCATTTCAAACAGATGGCTTCCAGTTTCTTGAGAAAGTCATTTTAAGCCTTAAAACTGACAAAAGTGTTTTTTCAAAAAGTTTCTAAAAAGACTCATACACATTTCAAAGAAACTGACATGTTTTCTAAGGTAAATGTTCTAACAAAAATAGAAAAGAAGGAAATATCTTCCTTCATTTTGCATTAGGGGAATTAAGCTTATTTTTAATTGTTAAACATCAATTAAGATATTCCTACACAAGTAATACCTACATCTGTGATCTTCATAAAGTACATGCAGATTGTCCAGTGATCCTTTTAAAATGAGGTTCTGGGGTTTTTTCTTTGTTATTTAGCCATTCTGCATGAACTGTGGGGTGTTAGTTCCCAGGCCCAGGATTGCATCCATGGCCCCTGCAGTGGAAGTACAGAGTCCTAGCAACTGGACCACAAGAGAATTCTCATGCATATTCTGTTTTAAGGAACATGCTGTGGGGCCTGAGTGTCTGCAGTCATAACGATCTCCTGGGCATGTGAGTGCTGCTGGTCAGGGGAACATGCTTTGAGGAGCAAGGTTAGATGTGGTGCGGAGAGAGGTAATGACTAGGATGATGGTGAGGGTAGATAGGTAGAATCAGGTCATGTAGGCTCTCGTAGATCATCTAAAAGATTTTTGGTTTGAGTGAGACTGAAGCTATGGAGTATGTAAGCGAAGAAAGACATGTTTTGTTATAGTTTTCTAAATAATCAATCTGACTGCATCAAGGAAAATAAACTGTAGGGTGACAAAGGGATTAGAAAAAGACCATTGCAGGAATCCCAGTGAGAGTGGATTGTGGCTGGACCATGGTAATATGGAGGCGCTGAAATGTGGTATGAGTCTGGATATATGAAGTGCGATATGAGAGAAAGACAGAAGTTGAGGAAGATCACAAGGATTTATGGCTTGAGAATTAAAAAAAAAAAAGTCCGTGCCATTTATTTCTGCCATGGAAAAAACATAAGCAGAGGGAGCAAACTTGGAGGAGAAAATCAGGAGATGTACAATGAAAAATTAGATACAGGATTTGGGGGACTCTGTATTTTGTCTCTAGAAATTATCAGCTGCTCAGATATGGAAAAGAGTAACTAGTTTAAAAATTTATTCAGAGTCAGGGATTTGTTAGAGGGAAGAAGAAAGGGATATATTGTCAATGTATGCGAGGGAGTGTTTATCCAAAAAGCTATACCATCTATGTTGATTAAGGATGGAAACAGAACAGAAGAGGAAGAAAGAGAGTGGAAAGCTGCCAGGGTCAATAGATTAGAGGTTTTTTTCTGGAATCAAGTACTAGAATGAGTGATCCAGAAAATACAAAGTGGAGGGTAAAGAATGGAGTGTGCAAAATTGCGGTAATGTAGCAAATCAAGTTCTTGGTAGTGATGCAATACTGTATTGAGTACCTAGTGAGTAGCTAGATTATTAGCATAAGGGTTTTTGAGCTGAAAGGAAAGGTTATCGGAGCAATTACTGTCTTGTTACTGTTCTCACCAAAGATGCCCACATTCCTGCGGGAGGGTGGAGGCAGTAGCTAGTTGTGAAAATCGAAGAATAGGGGTAGTGGCTCTAGAGGTGTGACAGCCCAGACAGTTTAGAGGGCTGTGTAGATTGATGGCCTGATCGTCCTTAAAACCTGGGCCACTTATAGAGGAAGGAAGCTGAATTTCTGGAGACGGCAATGGGGAACAGAGAGGATACTTATCTCACTTCCCAGCCTGCCGAGTATTGTAGAGAGAAAATGACTACTGAGAATGCGACCGAGAAAGCACAGAGAAACCCAAGTTTGTTTAGAACCAAAAAAAAAAAAAAAAAGATGTTAAAAATATAATAATCTTGCTAATAACTGACTGATTTAAAAGACACAGAGGAAAGTCAATAATTGTGATTGTCCTTATGGTTCATTTGGGAAAATAGAAAATATGTAGGTTTGTGTGATAGAGTATGCACATATACATTATACGTTATACTCTGAATATCATATTGCTTATGGAAAATCAGATTGTGTTCACATTTACAATGAAATGCTTAGTATTAAATATGCATTTTTATTTTGGCTTAATACATAATAGTATATTTAAGTTAAATTCTAATCTTGCCTTCTAGGTATTGAATTAAGTGTTGTTTGATCATATGGTAGCTCTGTTTTTAATTTTTTAAGGAATCTCCAGCTATTCTCCATAATGGCTGTACCCGTTTACATTCCCACCAACAGTAGTAGGAGGATTCCTTTTTCTCCACAACCTCTCCCCAGCATTTATTGTTTGTAGATTATTCGATAATGGCCATTCTCACACGTGTGAGGTCATACTTCATTGTAGTTTTTATTTGCATTTCTCTAATAATTAGTGATCCTGAGCATCTTTACATGTGTTTGTTGGCCATCTGAATGTCTTCTTCAAAGAAATCTCCATTCTATGGGTTGAGTTTTCATTTTATATTTTCCTTTGCTGTGAAAAAGCATAATTATGTCCCATTTATTTATTTGTTTTATTATTTTAATTCTTCTGGGAAGTGGATCAAAGAAGACTTTGCTGTGATTTATGTGCAAGAGTGGTCTGCTATGTTTCCTCTGAGAGTTTTATAGTATCTGGTCTTACATTTAGGTCTTTAATCCCTATTGAGTTTACTTTTCTGTTTGATGATAGAAAATGTTTGAATTTCACACTTTTACCTGTAGCTGCCCAGGTTTCCCAGCACCACTTATTGAAGAGACTGTTTTTTGTCCGTTGTATATATTCTTGCCTCTTTTGTCATAGATTCAATAATCATAGCTGCATGGATTTATCTCTGAACTTTATCCCATTCTATTGATCTACATTTCTGTTTTTCTGCCAGTACCATGCCGTTTTGATTACTGTAACTTTGTAGTATAGTATGAGGTCAGGGACTCTGATTCCTTCAGCTCTGTTTTTCCTTCTCAAGATTGATTTGGCTATTTGGGATCTTTTCTGTTTCCACATATCCAGAGAAAACCATGAATCAATAAGATACATGTACCCTAATATTCATTGTAGCATTATTCTCAATAGCCAAAATATGGAAGCAAACTAAATGTCTATCAGCAGAGGAATGAATAAAGAAAATGGAATATTACTTAGTAATAAAAAGGATAAAATAATGCCATTTTCAGTGACTTGGCTGGGCCTAGAGATCGTTATACTGAGTGAAGTAAGTCAAACAAAGACGAATATCATACAATATTGCTTATATGTGGAATCTAAACAAATAGTTTAAAAATGAGCCTATCTTCAAAAACATAGAGTCACAGATGTAGAAAACAAATTTTTGGTTACCAAAGTGTAAAGGTGGGGAGCAGGGTGGGATAAACTGAAAGATTGGGGTTGACATATACCTACTACAGTATATGAAAGAGATAACTAATAAAGACCTATTGTATATCACAGGGAGCTCTACTCAGTACTCTTTAATGACCTATATGGGAATAGAATCTTAAAAAGAGTGGATGTACATATATAACTGATTTACTTTGCTCTATAGTAGAAAGTAACACAACATTGTTAATCAACTATGCTCCAATGAAAATTAATTTTAAAAATGTTACCCAGGTACCAAGAAAGGTTAAAGAATAAATAAAGACACATATTTAGAAACAGCAAAAAAAACAGAGTATTGCTGAAGTTAAGTCCAATATTTGACCTTCAGTGGGTATCATTATATACAATTATATACTAATATTCAAAACATTGAGGAGAGACTCTTCTAACTTGTGTAAGAACTGACAAACTGGAATAGATGTGATTTATGCAAAGGGTGGTTTCTTGAAGTAATTTTGAAAAGGAGGGGTTTGGGATTTGAATATTGATTATAGACTCCCAAGCATGATGGCCCAGGGATGCTGTTATTTTGGATATGCCTAAAACAGATTGTGTTTTACTAACTGTTACTTGTGTTTATTATACTAAAACAACTAGAAGTCTGTTTCAGAAAACAAGGAAGCTGATCAAATAGGGCTTGTCAGAAAATACTGAGAAGTTATTATCATTACTGGAGTTTATTATATATTCAGTGTCATAATGTACTCAGTGCCATGGCTATCATGAAGGTTACAATCCCAAACCCAAGCATATATAGTTTTAGACAAACAGACAACTGTTTTAACTTGCTTAATTCTTTAACTAGCTCATTAAAGAAGGTAATGAATGAATCAGGTTTAGGAATAGACAGTGCATTTGGCTCCACAACTTTGATTTTCTATCCAAAATTAGGAGAAAATTTGAAAGAAATTTTGATGCAATGACAACATCATATTTATCATATTTATCACCTAGCATATTTCTGATAAAACAGTAGATAATAGTCATTCTTTTGAAAATACTTTAATGCTTTTCTAAATGATACACAGAAACCAGCTATATTCCATGATTAAGTTAGCATAGTAAATCTACTTTAGTCTAGTGAGTTGAGGTTTAAGGTTTTGTTTAAGAAACAATGTACCCCATCATATTTTATATTGCAGGTAAAGCGATACTTTATATCACATTTAAATCATTTCCTCTGGTTTTATGAAACAGAATAAGATGCATAGCTTTTAATTTTCTTTGCTATTCTCAGAAGGCTTTAGTATAATTTAAGTTTTCTCACACTTTTTGAAGTCTGTGTTAAGAAATAACATAAGGCAAGTTTATTCAATATAGGACATAGATTCTCTAATAGGAATTTTTTTAAGTAGCTTCTTTTTACCAGCAGAAATTCTTTAAATCTACTGATAGTAACTGAGGAGATAAAGCAACTTATCTTTAACAGCTGTGTTTGTTTATATTCTTCATTTTCAGAAGCATGTTCCTATATAATAGGTGCCAAAAAATTGCTGTGGAAATGGTATACATATTTAGAAAGCCCATATTTATACAAGGCATTTTGGCAATTTAAGAAAAATTTCTTAATTAAAATGAACACCATCCTGGCTTCTCAGCAGTCAGTAATCAAGAGCATTTGGTATATATTATTTAAAAATTTAATCTCATGTTCAATTTCAGGATCATAGTCAACATATCTCTGAACAAAGTATATAATCTCAACTATATAATCAGAATGCTTGAAGGAAGGATAGACTTTAAACCTAAATAAATGTATTTGTGCAATTGATTATAGATCTCCTTATAGTAACAATGTCATCTTTTAAGTCTGAAATGGTAGTTATTAGGAGAATATTGCAATGTGATATCAGAAGTACAAATGTATTCTTTAATTATATGAAAGGCAGCTTGACAATTCTCTTATGACATGAGTCAAAAAGACTTACTTCTTAATAGCAGTATTCATAATTACCATTTTTTGCACATACTTATTTTGCTCGTCTATTCATGTTCATTGTCTCTGTGTTTACAACAACCACACAGAACTGTTATCTTTTTGTGGATGAGAAGTAGATTTGTCAAGAGAGCGTGGATGCGCCGTATTAATAAAAGGATCTCCAAATCTCAGTGGTGTAAGAAAAGCAAAAGTTTATTTCCTGCTCAGGAAAATTCTGCTGATGTGACTCATCAGCTTTTGCTCTTGAGGTCATTCAGAAATTAAACCTTCTGGGATGTCTGTGGTTTTACCCTGGAGAACCCAGCACAGAGTTCACACTGAAACTCACACCTTTATGCTTCACTCTAGAAATGATGTGTCTCTTCAGTTTGTAACACTTTGCCCACATCTTGTCACATGGGTCTGCTTAACTGGAAATGGGTCTGGAAGTGAAAAAGAAAATAAGTAAAATTAGTGAGCATTGTCTACTCTGACAAATGGAGAGAACACTAACTCTCAGATCAGTCCAATAACGTGTCTATGGTATATAAACAAGGTTCTATCTGTTATCAGACCTACATCATTTCTTATATATTGGTGTACCATCCTTTAATGGGGAATGATGTACAATACCCAAAGAAGCCTGAATGACCTTTATTGTCATTTTACACCATGTGCATGAGAGTGTGCATCATAAGTCGTTTCAGTTGTGTCTGACTCTTTGTGACTCTATGAACCATGACCTGCCAGCCTTCTCTGCTCATGGGGTTCTCCAGGCAAGAATACTGAAATGTGTTGCCATGCCCTCTTCCAGGGGATCTTCCCGACCCAGGGATTGAACCCACATCTCTTACATCTCCTGCATTGGCAGACATATTCTGAACCACTGGGCTTCCCAGATGGCACTAGTGGTAATGAACCCATCTGCCAATGCCAGAGACATAAGAGATGAGGGTTGGATCCCTGTGTTGGGAAGATTCCCTGGAGGAGGGCATGGCAATCCACTCCAGTAGTCTTGCTTGGAGAATCCCATGGACAGAGGACCTGGAAGGCTGTGGTCCATAGAGTCACAAAGAGAGACACAACTGAAGTGACTTAATGAAGACATTCATAGGAAAGGCACTTATTAAATATTTCAGACCATCATAGAAATAATCGTAATTATAGTGCAAGATTTTATAGTTGTTAGGAAATGTAGGATTCAACTTTAAAATGATTAATCATTTGATCAAATTTTCACAGACATTTCAGAGTTCGTGTTCTCAAAGATCTTGGAATCCAACTAATACATCAACTTCTTTTATAACATATCTATTAAAGGTCTTACTATTTGAAAAAAATAAGAAAAGATCACTTAGAATCAGGGACACCTGATTTGAATCCCAATTGACTAGTGGTGAGTTCCTTACCACTGGCACCACCTGGGAAGCCTGTTTTGGTAACAGTGATGTTAATTATTACATATCAAGTGCTGAGCTGAGGGATGTAGTATTTTATGATATTACTTTATTCATACAGAGAATACTATGAGGTAGGTAGTATAGTTTTCCTCATTTCACACTCTGATAAATAGAGACCCAAAGAGTTTGCATTACTTGTGTTGAGATTCACAGTGAGACTGATCAGGTACTATGATCCTGGCTGAAACTACATTGCTTGTCCTGACCATTAACCATTTTCCTAATATCTTATACAGTTTACTTATTTTTGGATCTTAATCACTTCGCCATATTTGTCAGGATGCTTGCTGATGAACACTTTTCTCATTTTGTAATTATTCTTTTTATAGTGATTAGTGTTCTCATGACTTCCTTTATCATTGACATATATTACCTTGTTAGATTCAGTTCATCTGATCCATTATAAAAAAATCTTTACTATTACTTCTGGATTACTTTTTATTCATTGAAGTCAATAATAATTTTTATGTTTGCTGTGTCATTGCTTCATTTATGTCTGACTCTGTGCAACCCTATGGACTGTAGTCTGCAGTCTCCTTGGTCCATGGGATTCTCCAGGCAAGAATACTGGAATGGGTTGCCATGCCCTCCTCCAAGGAATCTTCCCAACCCAGGATCATACCCACATCTCTTAAGTATCGTGCATTGGCAGATGTGTTATTTAGCACTAGGATATCATAGAGAGCCTCAATTTTTGTTTATCACATTGTGGTTACGGAGTACTGCCAAATTCAATATATTGTTTTCTCAAAATAACTCTCATAGCAGTTCCCACTTCACTAGCCACTTTTCTTTCTTTTTTTTTTTGCCACTTTTCTTTACTGCAAGCTCTTTTTTCATGTAACAACAACTTCCCAATGCTTGAGTACCTAAAGACTTCATCCTGTGTCACCTTTTTAATTCTATTTATAACCACTCTCTAAGTTTTCTCTATTTCCAAGCTGTAATTCCTTTGAAATGCTAGAAATTTCCAAATGTGCTTTTTTACCACCAGCCTGTTAACTGGGCTTCATGTTCCCATTTCCAGCTTCTCATTCAATTTCATCTTTTGGATACCTAATGGACATCTTTTATTTCAGTTCAGTTCAGTCACTCAGTCATGTCTGACTCTTTGTGACCCCATAGACTGCAGCACACCAGGCCTCCCTGTCCACCACCAATCCTCAGAGTTTACTTAAACTCATGTCCATTGAGTCGTTGTTGCCATCCAACCATTTCATCCTCTGTCGTCCCCTTCTCCCTCTGCCCTCAATCTTTCCCAGCACCAATATCTTTTCAAATGAGTCAGCTCTTCGCATCAGGTTGCCAAAGTATTGGAGTTTCAGCTTCAACATCAATCCTTCCAAAGAATATTCAGGACTGATTTCTTTAGGATTCATTAGTTGGATCTCCTTGCAGTCCAAGGAACTCTCAAGAGTCTTCTCTAACACCACAGTTCAAAAGCATCACTCTTTGGTAGTCAGCATTCTATATAGTTCAACTCTCACTTCCATACGTGACTACTGGAAAAACCATAGCTTTCACTAGATGGACCTTTGTTGGCAAAGTAACGTCTCTGCTTTTAAATATGCTATCTTAGTTGGTCATAACTTTTCTTCCAGGGAGTAAGCCTGTTTTAGTTTCATGGCTGCAGTCACTATCTGCAGTGATTTTAGAGCCCCCCAAAATAAAGTCTGTCATTTACATTGTCCAAATTTACATTGGAAATCTCTCAGTTACATTGTCCAAAAGTGAAGTCGAAGTTTCCCCTCTAAATATTTCACTGTCTTTATTGTTATTATTTGAAGAAAATAATTGAAAACAAACATTTTAAAAAGTTATATGGGCCTGAGGATTAATATGTTACAAGTCAAAGACTACTCACTCAGATTATGACAGATAAATGTTGATGATCTTCAATGATATTGGCTGGCCAAAATTACATTTGTCCATGTCTAATGGAAAAATCAGAACAAAAATGTTGGACAACCCATACAACTATGTGATTTCCTTGAAGTCACACATCTTGGAAGGGCTTTTATGGGAGTTTCAGGTGGATTTGTTGCTATGTTTTCCTAACATGGTTTTATGATTACCTAAACTTGATTTAAAACATTATTATGTTTAAATATGTATTTTATGAAAATGTTAATTTTGAAAATTCATCCAAACACTTTGATTGAATCATATGAAATTAATTGTAAAATCAGTGATAGAAAATACTGAATAATTATTTTTCATTTTATATAATTTTGGTTTGTTAAGCTGACCATAACATATTTACCAAGCAATTTGAAGGATTAAAAGCTCTATAGATAATTGTAAAAAAAAAAAAAAAAAAAACTTTTAAATTTCCATCACTATGAGGCAATCACTTGTGTGTTTCATATTTAATTATTTTTTCTATTTTTTTTAGGTTAGATCATGTTCAACATATAGTAGGCTATCCTGTTTTTGTTGCTTAGCAAAAGCATTTATATATCGAATGCTTATAAATCATTATTTTAGTGCTACATTTAAACTAATAAGATTTAGTTGTGTTATAAGATTAATGGTCAAATAAAAATGATTTATTTGAGTCCCCTTAAGATGCACCTTAACTTCACAAATTGCCAGTTGATTTAACAAACATTTAATGAGACATGATAAAAATACAGTTGACCCTCAGTATCTGTGGGGGTTTGGTTCTAGGACCTACCAAGAAATACCAAAGTTTGCAGAGTCCCTTAAAATGGTATACCATTTGCATATAACCTATGAGCATGATCCAAAATACTTAGTCACCTCTTAGTCACCTGTATAATACCTAATACAATACAAATGCTGGGTAAATAGTTGTCAGTGCATAGTAAGCTCAGGTTTTGCTTTTTGAAACGTTTTGGATTTTTTTCAAATATTTTTGATCCGTGGTGATTGAATCCATGGATGCAGAACCCATGGATACTGAGTGTGAACTGTATTCAGTGATAATTTATTTCATGTACACATGTCAAAGTGACTCTTGTACTTGAAGGGACTAAAAGACCGGTATGATTATAGCACAGACAGTTGCAGCAGAGGAAAGATGAGATTAGGACTCAGATCAGAGGTAGCTTACGTAGATGTGTAGGATGCCACATATAATGAGGATTTAGGGACTAAATGCATGCATATTAAAAGTTACTTGAGTCGTGTCTGACCCTTTGCGACCCTATAGATGATAGATCACCAGGCTTCTCTGTCCATGGGACTCTCTAGGCAAGAATATTGGAGTGGGTTACCATATCTTCCTCCAGGGGATCTTCTTGACCCAGGGACTGAACCTGCATCTCTTAAAATCTCCGGCATTGGCAGACAGGTTCTTTACCACTAGCACCACCTGGGAAGCCCAGGGGCTGAATATGCACCATGAAATAAAAGATATGTCAATTAAAAAAAATTAATATCTCCAGTTTTAAATAGACCTGTTAAAATGTGCCAAATTTAAGTTTTAGTAACACTTCATATTTATCTCTAAACCTAGATATATATTATATATTTAGGTGTAGATAAGAAGCATTCATTTTGCCTCCTCCTACAATTAAGATTCTTTAAAAAATGTATACAGGGAAACACACTAGCATTTGGAATAGATTAAACAATATGCCCAAAATATCTAAATAATGCAGATGTGAGTGGAATAAAGGAAATAAACTATATGAAACAATATAGATAATTCAAATGAATAAGAAAAATAGCAAATGTTAAAGCACTAAAATGATTGAATATAGCAATGAATATATTAGTTTGTGTGTATGTGTGTGGTTATGCTGAGGATTTAATTCACTACAATGTATTTCCTTCAGTTAAAAAAATGCTTTCTTCACATTTTTTCCATAATTTTCAATAAATGAGGATAATTTCCTCTGTAAGTGATTCATCTCGATAAGTGCTCTTATAAATATATAGCAGCTAATTTTTAGTGAATTAGGTTTATTGGGACACTGCTGTGTTAAAAGGGGTATGTTTTTCTGTTGAAATTTTCTTATTAAGTTAATGACTTCTTGTGCAACTAAAATGACAACTGGAATTATTACTAACATTTAAAATCTAAACTCTTTTGTTTGGATATAAAACAATTTTTTCCTTGGTTTTGGCACCTATAATTGAGAACAATCTCTATTTATTTTATTTAAAAATGTTGTTAAGAAGTTATTTACATACCATTATACCTAACAAGAATAGACAATTTAGTTTTCCCATCCACTGTGCTTTCTCCATAGATGTTCAGAATTGTCTGTTGGGTAGCTAGTTACGAATAATCACTAATCCAGCTAATTGCTGCTGCTTTTGCTAAGTTGCTTCAGTCGTGTCCGACTCTGTGCAACCTCATAGATGGCCGTCCACTAGCTGCTCTATACACGGGATTCTCTAGGGAAGAATACTGGAGTGGGTTTCCATTTCCTTCTCCAAATCCAACTAATTAGTGGATCATTATTGTTATTATTAATCCACTAATCCAGCTAATTAAAACCTACAATTGTAATATTGTTTTTATGCATGCTTCATATTTGGTAAAGAGTAGTGAGGGTCTCGGAAAGATAAGCAAAATTTGAAAGAGCATAGAGGCAGGTATTAGACTCATTTAGTTTACCCAGGGTTATGATGATTACTAAGTATGTGTGCTTAATTGCTCTGTCATGTCTGACTCTTAGCAATCCCATGGACTGTAGCCCTCCAGGTTCCTCTGTCCATGGTGATTCTCTAGGCAAGAGAACTGAAGTGAATTGCCATGCCCTTCTCCAGGGGATCTTCCTAACCCAGTGATCGAACCCAGGTCTCCTGCATTGCAGATGGACTCTTTATCACGTGAGACTAAGGAAGCCATTGTTTAAGTATACTCATGGGAACTGTGGTGTTGGAGTACCTTGGACAGCGAAGAGATCCAACCAGTCCATCCTAAAGGAAATCAGTCCTGTATAATAGGCTCCAGTTTCGTCCATGTCATTAGAACTGATTCAAATGTAGAGACAGCAAAAGAGATGCAGATGTATAGAACAGTCTTTTGGACTCTATAGGAGAGGGCGAGTGTGGGATGATATGGGAGAATGGCATTGAAACATGTAAATTATCATATGTGAAATGTATCGCCAGCCCAGGTTTGATGCATGATACAGGGTGCTCAGGGCTGGCGCACCAGGATGACCCAGAGGGATGGAATCTGGAGGGAGGTAATTGGAAGGGTGGTTCTGGAAGGGGAACACAATAATACCCACGGTGGATTCATGTCAGTGTATGGCAAAACCAATGCAATAGTGTAAATTAAATATATATATATATATAAAATAAATCAGTCCTGAATATTCATTGGAAAGACTGACAGTGAAGCTGAAACTTCAATACTTTGGCCAGCTGTTGCAAAGAACTGACTCATTAGAAACGATCCTGATGCTAGGAAAGACTGAAGGTGGGAGGAGAAGGGGACGACAGAGGATGAGATGGTTGGATAGCATCACTGACTCAATGGACATTAGTTTAAGTGAACTCTGGGGGTTGATGATGGACAGGGAGGCCTGGCATGCTGCAGTACATGGGGTCACAAAAAGTTGGACACAACTGAGTGACTGAACTGAGCTGATATCAATTAAAAGTCAGAATTTGTTGTTGTTGTTGATATTATGGGGACAGAGCTCAGTGGTTCCTTTCTTCATTTTCTTTTATCTTAATCTCTATGATTCAATGTGATTATGCTTTTCAGTGTGTGCTTGTTTTTATTTGGATGCATGTCTATGACACTTAGGATAGACCAAAGACATTAACAACATTGTTTTGAATTTGTAAAATTAATGCTTTCTTTCTCCTCGTCTATGCCCACCCATGGGAGGGTATGGGAAAACAAACCATGTGTTTCAAACCTCTATGGTCAATGGAAAAATAAACAGGGGGAAGATAATGTAGCCCGTTCTTATTTGGTGGCTCAGTCATGTCTGCCTCTTTGCAACCCTATGGACTGCAGCAAACCAGGCTGGCCTCTCCTTCACTGTCCCCTGGAGTTTCCTCAAATTCATGTCTATTGATTCAGTAACCAGTACTGCTGAGAAACCTGGGACCTGGGATCAAGTTTGTGAATCCAGTAGTATTTGATACAAACCATGAATCCTTATAAATGGTTAGAGGTTGAGGTGGCAGAAGGGAGGGGGTTGATCCATGTGATGACGTTATGACTGACCCATCTTAAACATGTCTTCTGCCTATACGTGTGTGCTCAGTTGTGTCTGACTCTTTACAACCCTATGGATTGTAGCCCACCAGGCTCCTTATCTATGGAATTTTTAGGCAAGAATACTAGAATGGGGTACCATTTACTGCTCTAAGGGATCTTCCAGACCCAGGGGTTGAACCCAGGTCTGTTGTGTCTCCTGCCTGGACAGACAGATTCTTTACCACTATGCTGCCTGGGAAGCCTCACTGCCTCTGTGCTAAGTCTCTTCACTCCTGCCTGACTCTTTGCAGCCCTACAGACTCTAGCCCACTGGGCTCCTCTGTTCATGGGATTCTCCAGGCAAGAATACTGGAGGGGGTTGCCATGCCCTCCTCCAGGGGATCTTCTTGTCACAGGGATGGAAGCCAAGTCTCCTGTGGCTCCTGCACTGGAGGCAGATTCTTTATCACTGAGCCACTGGGGAAGTGTTCACTGCCTATATATGATGTTAAAAACATTCTCCAGTATTTCTTCTTTGATGGCCTCTAGGACCATGCCACTAATATAGCTGTATTCAAAAGTCAGTTCAATAAATTGATAAAATAATTCACAAAAGAATTAATGTATGAATTTGAAAGTGCTTTGAAAGTTAAAAAAAAAAAAGGAAAAAGATAAAGGTCATAGATGGAAGAAAGTAAGGCAAAGACTGAAGTCCCTACTGGCTTGTTGGTTAAAAGAATATCTGCATCTACTCATCAAAATGCTCAAACAAATGAAAACATGAAAATATTTTCTTTGATCCTTGTGGAGGTGGATCTAAATTACAATTATTAAAGTATGATTAGCTGCTGCCCTTTTTATCTCAATATGTGGTTGTAGTGAATTATTAAGAAAGATGAAAATCTCAAATTAGTGTTGTTGATGCTTTATTATGCAAATATTCAAACACTGGTTTTTTTTTAATAGTGAGTAAGCCAGTATACATTTCGATGGTATTTTGACAGAAACCTTTGTAATAAGTGTCATAAGTCAGTATTGCTGACAATCAAAACCATAACTCTAAGAGAAATGCAAATAGATGTCACTTCTCATTTGTAAGAGGTCTGAGAATTATGAATTTATAAATACTTAATAGCGATGGGTCAAATAGAAATTTGCTCTTCCCATTACAGTTTATGTCTGCTCATGCATGTATTATATATAAAGAAGCTTTCCCGAGTCAGTGGTACATGGATTAAAAAAATTAGAAACAAGATAATATTAGGTAGTTTTATGGGAACTGGGTCATTTGTGACCTAAACAAGTACTTGTAATACTTGTTTGTGGATTGTTAATTTTCTTCTCTTTGAAACAGACAGGACTGCCAGCGATATTAAAGTTTATCCAATTTGAACATAAGAGAGAATGACGATCAGAATCTTTTCTATTTAGACTTTAAAATAACTTTATTGAAAGCACTATATATTCACTTTGGAGAATTTCCTATAAAGTTATATCAAGTCAGAAGTTACCTACTTCTAAGAAAATAGTGCATAAAATGAAGAAGAGAATAAAGAAAATATGAAGGCTTAAGTGATATTGTGTTGTTTAATTAAAAAGGATGTTCAGAGATAGAAGATGACACTTGTGTGGGAGAAAGTTGAGGGGAAATGCCTAAACTTACCATGTTTACTCTTTCTGTGGAGAAATGTCTGTTTAGCTCTTTGGCCCATTTTTAGTAAAGTTGCAGGATACAAAATCAACACACAGAAATCCCTGGCATTCCTATACACTAACAATGAGGAAACAGAAAGAGAAATTAAGGAAACAATTCCATTCACCATCGGAACAAAAAGAACAAAATACTTAGGAGTATTTCTACCTAAAGAAACAAAAGACTTGTATATAGAAAACTATAAAACACTGATGAAAGAAATCAAAGAGGACACAAACAGATGGAGAAATATACTGTGTTCATGGATTGGAAGAATCAATATAGAGAAAATGAGTATACTACCCAAAGCAATCTATAGATTCAATGCAATTCCTATCAAGCTACCAGAGGTCTTTTTCAGAGAATTAGAACAAATAATTTCACAATTTGTATGGAAATACAAAAAACCTCGTATAGCCAAAGCAATCTTGAGAAAGAAGAATGGAACTGGAGGAATCAACCTACCTGACTTTAGGCTATACTACAAAGCTACAGTCATCAATACAGTATGGTACTGACACAAAGACAGAAGTATAGATCAATGGAACAAAACAGAAAGCCCAGAGATAAATCCACACATCTATGGACACCTTGTCTTTGACAAAGGAGGCAACGATATACAATGGAGAAAAGATAATCCCCTTAATAAATGGTGCTGGTAAAACTGGACAGCCACTTGTAAAAGAATGAAACTAGAACACTTTCTAACACCATACACAAAAATAAACTCAAAATGGATCAATGATCGAATCATAAGACCAGAAACTATAAAACTCCTAGAGGAAAACATAGGCAAAACACTCTCCAACATAAACCAAAGCAGGATCCTCTATGACCCACCTCCCAGAATATCGGAAATAAAAGCACGAATAAACAAATGGGACCTAATTAAAATTGAAAGCTGCACAACAAAGGAAACTATAAGCAAGGTGAAAAGGCAGCCTTCAGAATGGAACAAAATAATAGCCAATGAAGCAACGGACAAACAATTAATCTCAAAAATATGCAAGGAACTCCTGCAGCTCCATTCCATCTCTGAGATCTTTAATATAATCTCTTAAGATTATTTTGCTTTCTACATGGTCAGTTCTCATCCCTCTTTTTTTCCCCATAAATATTCATAAAGAAGACCATCACTGTGTGGACAAGGGTAGTTAATACAAGTTTCCTTCATCTTTTATACATGTCTGAATATTAATATGCTCAAGAACTTAATCAGACAATCAATCTCAAAAATATACAAGCAACTCCTGCATGTCAATTCCAGAAAAATAAACAACCCAATCAAAAAGTGTGCCAAAGAAATAAACAGACATTTCTCCAAAGAAGACATAAAAATGGCTAACAAACACATGAAAAGATGCTCAACATCACTCATTATCAGATAAGTGCAAATCAAAACCACAATGGGGTACCACTTTACACCAGTCAGAATGGCTGCCATCCAAAAATCTACAAGCAATAAAAGCTGGAGAGGATGTGGAGAAAAGGGAACCCTCTTACACTGTTGGTGGGAATGCAAACTAGTACAGCCACTATGGAGAACAGTGTGGAGATTCCTTAAAAAACTGAAAATGGATCTGCCAAATGACCCAGCAATCCCACTGCTGGGCATACACACCGAGGAAACCAGAATTGAAAGAGACACGTGTACCCCAATGTTCATCACCACATTGTTTACAATAGCCAGGACATGGAAGCAACCTAGATGCCCATCAATTGACGAATGAATAAGAAAGCTGTGGTACATATAAACAATGGAATATTACTCAGCCATTAAAAAGAACACATTTGAATCAGTTCTACTCAGTGGACGGAACTGGAGCCTATTATCCAGAGTGAAGTAAGCCAGAAGGAAAAACAACAATACAGTATACTAACGCATATATATGGAATTTAGAAATATGGTAATGACAACCCTGTATGCGAGACAGCAAAAGAAATACAGATGTATAGAACAGTGTTTTGAACTCTATGGGAGAGGGCAAGGGTGGGATGATATGGGAGAACGGCATTGAAACATGTCAATTATCATATGTGAAATCAATCGCCAGCCCAGGTTTGATGCTCAGGGCTGTTGCACAGGAATGACTCAGAGAGAGGGAATCGGGAGGGAGGTGGGAGGGATGTTCTACAAGGGGAACACATGTATCCCCATGGCAGATTCATGTCAATGTGTGGCAAAACCAACATGATAATGTAAAGAAAATTTAAAAAGTAATAAATAAATAAATAATAAAAGAAGAGGTAGGATAAAAAAAGAACTTAATCATAAAGTTAGTTAATTTGCTTTACAGTTTGTGATTTAGTTTTCTACCTTACAGGATGTTGAAACTATATAATATTTTTATTTTACTATAAATAATTTGGTTTTCCTGAAGCTAATGAAGTAATATATTAGTTTTAATATTAAAGGCAAGAAGTTCATAATAAGTATAACTTTATATTTTTCTAACAACTTTTCAAAGTATCATGGTGCCTGGAAGATAGTACTTGCTCAATAAATGTTAGTTTCCTTCATAGCTTAGTGAGGAAGTTCTCTCTGCTCAAAGGGTGGTTCAGGTTTCTTTAGTTTACATTATATCTTTAGTAGCAAACATTTATGAAACACTTAGTGATGGGAGTTCATGTACATAATTTACAGATTCGCTTATATTTCCCAAATGTGAAATGATTTTTCGTTGATCTTTTTTTAGTATTATATCTCTTGCTCTTCTCTTCTACCTTCAAAGAATGAGGATGTTGCTGTATGAAGAAGTGTGAACTAAGGAAATGGACATTGTCCTCTATTCTTCACTCATTCAGTCCTCTTTTTTTCCCCATTTTCAGAGAAAGTATTATTTAATATTCAGTTTGAGTAATTTTCCTTCTTTGAGAAGCCTCGTGGATGTGTCCTGCCTGGATTTCTTCCCTACCTCTCTAATGGCTCCTATTCAGTGTCCTTTGTTGATTTCTTTTTGTCCCACACTTCAGCTGTGGCATTTCTGAGGGTGCACATAGTATTCTTCTCCATGACATTTTTTCATAATACATCAATTTTGGAGGAAGTGCTATTGATCATAATACTTAGATACTGTCTGTTCTCCTGAATCTGGTCGAATGTTTCTATCAATTTTTTTTTACTTGCTATCTCAGTTATCACCTCAGTTTCAACACATTTCTCACTGACTTCATTACCATTTTAATCCACATATTATTTTGTACTTCTATTTCTTTTTCTATTCCAGTCACTGAAACTATCAGCTTATACATAAGATTTAAAATTAACCTTGATATTATCAGGTGTTTTATTATTCTCTTTCACTTTTACATTCAGTCAGTCAATTTATAGTCAATATATAGTATATATACATACTATATATAAATATCATGTGAAAAGTTCTCTATTGAAGTAATATTTTTGTCAGGATGTGTATAATGCATTATGTCTGAATCTTTCTTTGCATTTCTATTTCTGTAACCAAAGATCTCTTGCCTATTAATTTCCTAGGCTACAGTCTCAGATGACTTTCCTGTTCAATTATAGTCAATATAATCTAGGCTACTCTGCCTTTAAGAAATAATAACTGACCTTCCTCCTTTTTTCAGAAACTTCTAGTAACAATCTCCACTCCTCAGCCTGGCTTTTTTTTTTTTTTTTCCTCCGACAAACCAAATATGTCCACATAGCCTTTCCCTATTTTTCTGGAAAGCCCTTCTTTCTGTTTTGAATATGTTACAAATTTCCCTATGTTTTGAAGCTGAGGGAAACACCCTGCCACTCTTTCTCCAGGCCTACTGTCACTAATATTATTTTCTGTGTTCTGTATTATTTTCTGTGTGCTTAACAAAGAGTGAACATACTTTGAGCCACACAGATTTAAGGCTAGATATTAGCACTGTCATGTACTGAATGACTAGCCCTGGTAAATTACTTAAACTCTGACCTTCAATTTCTTCACTTATTAAAAGGTGATAATTAATTTGCTTTATAGAATCATTGCAGACATTGACGTTCATATGTGGAAAAGAAATTCTGTTTCTTAGTGGTAATAAGCATATTTTTTAATAATTATCTCTATTACACAACTCAGCATTAAACTTGATACTTTCTTTTATGCACGTCATTTTTCATATTTTTTAAGCATTTCTCAGTTATTTGTCTCTTTGATTCTTTAAACTTAAAAACTGTGTGTTGTAGTTCTATCTCTCTGAGTGTGTGGCACAATGCTGAAAATGGAAGAAAATGCAAGTTAAGTTGCCTGGGTTCAGTTTCTACCTCTACTGCTTAACAGCAATATAATCCTGAGGAAATTAAATAAATGCCCTATTCCTCTTCATTTGTAAAATAGGAACAATAAATTTTGTAATGCAAGAGTTATTGTAGTTATCTTTACTTACAGTCAGTGTGAGTAAAGCACTTACAAAATACTAATTATATGGAAATTGCAGTGTGTCAGCTCTTATCATAAACACAATTAGCATGAGCTGCTTGAGTGAAATATTTAATAATAATTTTATGCATTTACTGTACAAATAGTTTTTAATAGTAAATTAAGATTTATAAATTTTTTGAAATTTATTTAATGTTTTAGATAAGCAGTAAATATGAAGAGAATGAGGGGCTTTTGAATATTATCCATTGTTGGGGAAAATATAACTAGAAACCCTCAGGCAGAGTCTTACAATATATTATTACATGAGAACCAAGAAATGATAAATAAAATCGCTGTGTACCCTGACTACAAAAGAAACAGACTTTGTTGAACTACATTAATGAACAAGATGTTTAGTTGATATGAACCGTGAAAGGCTAAAGTGTGTAAATGCATTGTACTGCTAATAGCTAATGAGTACAGCCTGTTGTTCAGTTGTTCAGTTGTAAAGTCTCATCTGACTCTTAGTGACCCAGTGGACGCCAGGCTTCCCAGTCCTTCAGTATCTACCGGAGTTTCCTCAAACTCGTGTCCACTGAGTCGCTGAAGCCATCCAACCATCTCATCCTCTGCTGTCCCCTTCTCCTTCTGCCCTCAATGTTTCCCAGCATTAGGGTCTTTTGCAATGAGTTGACTCTTTCCATTGGATAACCAATGTATTGGAGCTTCAGCTTCAGCGTCAGTTCTTCCAATGAATATCCAGTGTTGATTTCCTTTAGGATAGATTTGTTTGACCTCCTTGCAGTTCAAGGGATGGTTAGCAGTCTTCTCTAGCATCATAATTTGAAAGCATGAGTGAATGCATCATGCATAAGCACAGTTTAATTTTTAAAGAAACTTGTATAGAAATATTAAAATAAGAAACTATTCAGAGCCTAGAATCCTTTCAGTTTTATAAATTTTATGTTATTTATTTTGTTAGAAATAATCATATCAAAAACTATTATAACTACAGTTTTTTGTAACCATTAAGAATGAGACTCCACCTTAGGAACTTCCATTCTTTGGTTTCATGATATTCTGCACAAGAGATTTCCTAGAATAGAGAATTATTATTATTTTATATATAACTGTCTCACTACCTAAGATGAGATAACTATTATACTAGTGAACACAAAAGGAAACTGAAAATTACCTATTCCTTCAAGGAACTTCCAACTGCTTAACAGATGTTTTCATGAGTTTTTACAGTTTTCAGAATTATGTTGAACATTTCTGAATTTTCCTAACTGCACTGAAAGTTCATGGATGATGATCTTAGACATTAATTTTAATGCTGGCTTAAATAGAAGCCATTAGCTAAGTAGAAATTATTGAATTTTGGTCTTCTTCTGAAGTCTATTCCCTAGGAAAAAGGTGAAAATATTAAAGAACTTAATTTTATTACTTAAAACTTATAAATTTATGTGGTTTGAAAATTAGTAACAGTATTTAAAATATCCTTTCCACTATGACCAAATAATACTTGAGAGATTTGTTAAATTTGTGTATAATTGCTTATTTCAGTTATCCTTTCCTGTATAACAAGTAAACCCCAAATTTAGTACCTTGAAACAAAAACATTTTATTTCTCACTATTCTGTGGGTTAGTTTAAGTTCATTTATATTTCCCACATGTGCTCATATATGTGGTGTCTTCAGCTGTAAGGTCAGCTGAGGAGTGTCTCATCTGGAAAAGCATGAATATGAGGGTCTGTCTCTCTCTTAAGGCGACCGTACCAGGCCTCCTCCTGTGGTAGTAGCAACATTCCAGGATGCTAACTCCTTAGCATTTATCAAGACTCTACTGACTTCACTTGATCTCATGTCTAGTTACCCGAAGTAAGTCATGAGTCATGTTGGTCAGGCCCAGAGTCAGTGTAAGCAAGGCTTACCTAAGAAAACAGACGATTCTTTTTTGTTGTGGACAAGACTATTGGACAAATCTGGAGATTTTTTTAAAAAGGCATCTAGAAGGGATGGTGCAGAATGATCAAATAGTTGACACAGACGTAAAAAGTAATTGACCAAGGGTAAAAGTCCAGTTAGCTTCCCTGCTAGTCAGCGGTTAAAAGTCCACCACCAAACCCAGCTTTGATTTCCAGGTTGGGATGATCCCCTGGAGAAGGAAATGGCAACCTACTTCAGGACCAGTGTGTTCTCTTGGCAGAACTCTGTTAGCCTTTGCCCTGCTTCATTCTGTAGTCCAAGACAAAATTTGTCTATTATTCCAGGTAATTCTTGACTTCCTACTTTTGCATTCCAGTCCCCCATAATGAAAAGCACATCTTTTTTGGGTGTTAGTTCTAGAAGGTCTTGTAGATCTTCATAGAACCATTCAAGTTCAGCTTCTTCATTATTACTGGTTGGGGCATAGACTTCGATTACTGTAATGTTGAATGTATTTGTTGTATGCCTTGGGCAAAACTAGGATATAAGTTAACTGAAAGTGTAATGATGAAGCCTAGTGTTTCAAGACAGAAAATGTCCATTGTTTGAATAAAGATCGATTTCAGCAGGAGTTATCAATAGTTAACTCCTGCATTTTTAATATAGCTCAACTCTCTCCAACTTTAGCATCCTAAGAAGCCTCTCTGTTTTTCTATCAATATAGAAACCCCCATTCCAAATAGACTTGAGTAAGTCACCATCGTGTTAATGAAATGCAGATAATAACAACAATAAAAATAATGGTTACTAGTTAAGGACTACTTATCCTCAAACACTCTAGATATTTCATTCATATTTGTTATCTAACTTATTCACACAGTGCTCATAAAATCTGCTTCTGATAGATTAAGAAACAGAAATGAGGACTTTATCGCTTAGGCAGTGACCATCTGAGTATATGCAATGTGGCAGGTATTGTGTGTAATGTATGTAAAGTTAAGCATCAGGAATAGTAGAAGGCAGAATAGGATTAAATTCAAATCCCTGATTGAATTGTCATTTTCCTTATTTTACAGCAATTTTTTTTCATTCTATTTTATCTTGAAAATAGTACAACCAAATATTTCTAAGAGAAACTATGTATTAAACTGGAGTGACATGTAGACGGTGGTACAGAGACAATTTTAGGGAGATATGGGACTTTTACATTTTTAATTTATTTAGATAGAGAACTCTTAATTTTTTAATAAAATTTATTTAGACTAGGCAGTGAAAATAAAATACCAGTTCACCCTTTTCTCTGACCCTACCCAACGCTTAAAACTGCCAATCTGGTCTCTGTATCTATTAGCTAATTGTTGCTGTTGTTGTTCTTTTAAGACTTTTAAGCAATTGTATGGTACGTATCTTTCTCTTCCTCTCTATGACTAACTTATTTAACTTGGCACAATGTCTTTAAAGTTCATCCATGTTGCCACAAAAGGCAGTACTTCCTTCTATTTTATAACTGAATAATATTCCATTATATATATATAAATGTGTTTATTCGATTCAATCATTTCTCTCTTTTCAACCCTCTGGATTGTAGTCCATCAGGCTCTTCACCCATGGAGATTCTCCAAGCAAGAATACTGGAGTGGGTTGCCTCCTCTGGATATATAGTAATACATATACATATATATATATATATATATATATATATATATATATAATTTTTATCCATTATATATAAAGTATAAATTTTATCAATTATATATATAGATAGATAGATACACATAGATTATTTTTTATTTATTCACTGATGTTTCCATTCTTGGCTATTGTAAATAATGCTTCAGTGAACATGTGCACGCATATATCTTTTCAAATTAGCGTTTTCGTTTTCTTCAAATAAATACCCAGAGGTGGAATTGCTGGATCATGTGCTAATTCTGTTTTTGAAAATCCTCCATACTCCTCTTCATAGTAGTACACCATATACATTCTCATCAACAATATATTTAAAAATCATAATATCAGTATGTTTTTGACATTGTATAATTTCCTGTCCTTATTCAGTTCAGTCACTCAGTGGTGTCCTACTCTGTGACTCCATGGACTGAGCACACCAGGCTTCTGTGTCCTTCACCAACTCCTGAGCTTGCTCAAACTCCTATCCATCAAGTTGGTGATACCATCCAACCATCTCATCCTCCGTCATCCCCTTCCCCGCCTTCAGTCTTTCCAGCATCAGGGTCTTTTCCAGGGAGTCAGTTCTTTGCATCAGCTAGCCAAAGTATTGGAGCTTCAGCAATCAACCCTTTCAATGAATACATATTATTCCATGAATACTCACATACATACACACAATCACATAAAGACACTCTAAATTTGGCACTTCTATTATCTATACTGAAGATATAGGTAAGGACACTAATGATCAGAGATTTTATAGAACTGGCCAAAAGTGATACTGCTAGTAAATGGAAGGCCTAAGACCCTGTCTCAATGCTGTTTATGTCCATCTCTCTTTTCCATGATACTAAGCACCATGCTAAATTTTGCAATTTGGAGACCTAGGTAGAGACTATTTTTAGTCTATGGAAAAATTTTAATGTTGTGGAAGAAAAAACAATGCTTAAAAGCATGGAGTAAGACATTTAGGTAAGATGACTAGCAGGTAGTTAGACTTACAGAAAAGGTCCTAGGAGAGAAGCCAAGGCAGATGAAATAAAACTTGCAATGCTCTATTTACAATATACAATATAATCCACGCTTGGTATAACTTTATTTTTTCCTTAACGAATTATTGAACACTGGTTCTTGCAGAAAATCAAGCAATGAATATTTCTCACTGGCATAAAGCCTTACTGCTGAAAATATATAGACAGATGAGTGGATTAATAGATTGATAGATAAATCATAAATTCTACAAACAGCCCATCCTAGCAGATTATACTATTTTTATTTTTCAAGTAAAATAAAGTTTAGAATTTTAAATGACTTTCCTGAGGCCACTCCACTAACAGATACCAGACTTTGTATTCAAATACCCTTGAAGTGACCCCAGGCCCAAGCTTCTTGCAGTACCCTGCACTCTCCATCTTATGGTCATCTCTGTATGAGAGTGGAAGCAAGCTGAAATAAGGTAAAGCATCACCTTGTTTAACCTTAGCTGAGAATGTTCTCACAAGGTGACTCAACTTTTTTTTGCCACTCTGCATACATCTGTAGCTCTGGAGAAGGAAATGAAACTTACTCCAGTATTCTTGCCTGGAAAATTCCATAGACAAAAGAGCCTGGTGGGCCACAGTCAATGGGGTCATGTGGACGTGACTTTGAGACTGAGCATACATGCATACATATGTAGATAATCAGGAAAAGACTTTGAATGTTAATTTCAGAGTTACAAATAAATGTTAATGAGTGAAAAAATTTCTCAAATACAAAAGCTACAAATAATGAAGATTCAGTTCAAATCAGTTCAGTTGCTCAGTCATGTCTGACTCTTTACAACCCCATGAATCGCAGCATGCCAGGCCTCCCTGTCCATCATCAACTCCCAGAGCCACCCAAACTCATGTCCATTGAGTCAGTGACTCCATCCAAACATCCATCCACTGTTGTCCCCGTCTCCTGCCCTCAATCTTACCCAGCATCACGGTCTTTTCTGAGCCAGCTCTTCACATCAGGTGGCTAAAGTATTGGAGTTTCAGTTTCAACATCCGTCCTTCCAATGAACACCCAGGACTGATCTCTTTAGGATGGACAGAGTGGATCTCCTTGCAGTCCAAGGGACTCTCAAGAGTCTTCTCCAATACCACAGTTCAAAAGCATCAATTCTTCTGCACTTAGCTTTCTTTACAGTCCAATTCTCACACCCATACATGACCACTGGAAAAACCATAGCCTTTACTACATGAACCTTTGTTGGCAAAGTGATGTCTTTGCTTTTTAATATACTGTCTAGGTTGGTAACAACTTCCCTTATAAGGAGTAAGTGTCTATTAATTTCTGCAGTGATTTTGGAGCCCAGAAAAGTAGTCAGCCACCCTTTCCACTGTTTCCCCATCTATTTGCCATGAAGTGATGGGACCCGATGCCATGATCTTAGTTTTCTAAATGTTGAACTTTAAGCCAATTTTTTCACTCTCCTCTTTTACTTTTATCAAGAGGTCCTTTAGTTCCCCTTCACTTCTTGCCATAAGGTTGGTGTCATCTGCATATCTGAGGTTATTGATATTTCTCCTGGCAATCTTGATTCTAGCTTGTGCTTCTTCCAGCCCAGCGTTTCTCTGATGTACTCTGCATACAAGTTAAATAAGCAGGGTGACAATATACAGCCTTGACGTACTCCCTTCTGGATTTGGAACCAGTCTGTTGTTCCATGTCCAGTTCTAACTATTGCTTCCTGACCTGCATACAGGTTTCTCAAGAAACAGGTCAGATGGTCTGGTATTCCTATCTCTTTCAGAATTTTCCACAGTTTATTGTGATCCACACAGTCAAAGGTTTTGGCATAGTCAATAAAGCAGAAATAGATGTTTTTGTGGAACTCCCTTGCTTTTTCGATGATCCAGTGGATGTTGGCAATTTGATCTCTGGTTCCTTTGCCTTTTCTAAAACCAGCTTGAACATCTGGAAGTTCATCTTACACATATTGCTGAAGATTGACTATATCTAAAAAATAAGTTTTTTTTCTATCCTGAATGAATTCAGTAGAGCAGAAATAATAATAAATGTGAAAGGAACATGACAGGTAAGTCATAAATATACACTAACTAAGGTTCTATCATGGCCTTAGAATTGTCTCTGTTTTCCATACCAAATCAATAAAGTAGAATTAGTTTATGAAAGTAGATGCTTACAGGGAATGAAGAAAGTAAACTGTTCTCATTGATACAGCTTTAATAATAAGAAAATTAAGGGAAATAATAAGAAAATTTTAAATAAGGGAAATAAAAATAAAATTAAAAAAAAAATACTATCTAAATTCAGTGACCTGAAGCCATTCCTTATTGTTTCCACCAAAAGTTTAGAATTAAATCTAGGATAGACCTAAGACATGACATGGCATTAAAACAGAATAAAGTAAATTAAATTTCCATGTTCCCTTAAAAAGCATTGTAAGGTGAAATTCAGGTTAGCTTACACTATGAAATTTAGGAGGGCCTAAAAATCTACAAATAATCTATCAAAATATTTAAAAGGTAAAGTTCTTGGCCTCTTTTATGGGAACCAGCCCTATTTGTCTTACATAGAACCTCAAATCTAAAAAATTCAAATAAATTGTATCAAATGGGAAATATGTTAGTATCTACTACATGTCATATTCATATAACAATTTTTTCTGTTTAAACAAATTATTTTATATACTAGAAAGCATTGTAATGGCATAATTATTTTGTTATTACACCTGAAGGACTAGATAATAGATTAATAAATGAAATCAGGCTTATGTTTGATGTAAGATATTTATAAATAATATTTTATTCATCTTTTAGACACAGTACCTAGATAAAAGCCTAACAAACAATATATACTCAGAATTTCTTACTTGAACTAAATTAGTTTGGAGTCATAATCTCTCTATGTTTTGACCTTTCTATGTAAAGTTTTTCAACTTGGATCGTACATCACTCTTTAAGTCGTTTAACCATTTCCGTATGCCTTGAAATAATAATTCAATAAATGACACTCTAACTGACAGAATCAATTTCCTTCTAAATATATGATGTATTTATTGTAGAATTTGCTTCAAAGTATAAATCCCTAGGAGTTAAAGCTTCATTGTAAAGTTCTGGTGCAACTATTTAATATTAAGTACTAATTAATCATAAAGAATAAGAATAAGTGGAACTTCAGTTTAATGCAGTCACTCAGTCGTGTCTGACTCTTTGTGACCCTTTGGGCTGCAGGACGCCAGGTTTCCCTGTCCATAACCAACTCCCAGAGTTTGCTCAAACTCATTTCCATTGAGTCGGTGATGCCATCCAACTATCTCATCCTCCGTCATTCCTTTTTCTTCCTCTTTCCCAGAAACAGGGTCTTTTCCAGTGAGTCAGCTCTTCACATCAGGTGGCCAAAGTATCGGAGCTTCAGCTTTAGCATCAGTCCTTCTAATGAATATTCAGGACTGATTTCCTTTAGGATTGACTGACTTGACCTCCTTGCAGTCCAAGGGACTCTCAAGAGCCTTCTCCAACACCATGATTCAAAAGCATCAATTCTTCAGCACTCAGCTTTCTTTATAGTCCACCTCTCACATGCATACAAGACTACTGGAAAAACCATAGCTTTGACTAGACAGACCATTGTCTGAAGTGGAACTTCAGAAAGTATGAAATTCAAATCATGTAAATTTCAAATCATGGAACCAAAGAAATTTATTAATTTAAGTAATTGATATAAAACAGATTAGAAAATCAATTGTAAATTGTAAAATACTAAATAAAACTGAATTAAAGTAATTATTATTTTTGAAATTTAAACTATCAGAAGTAATACAAAATTTTCACTCTCACTCCAAAGTCCTAAGTCCTGTGCCAGTCCTGTTTTAATCTGCTAATACATCCAAGCGAACAAAATTGAGATTTATACTCAAATACAAATTTTAAAGTAATTACCATTCTTGAGCTGTCTTTTCACCCTGCTCATATTTTCCTTCATTGTGCAAAATATTTTAAGTTAAGTAGGTCCCATTTTTTTTATTTTTGTTTTTATTTCCATTATTCTGGGAGGTGGGTCACAGATGATCTTTCTGTGATTTATGTCAGAGTGTTATTGCCTATGTTTTCTTCTAATAGTTTTATAGTTTCCAGTCTTACATTTAGGTCTTTAATCCATTTTGAGTTTATTTTTGTGTATGGTTTTAGAAAGTGTTCTAGTTTCATTCTTTTACACATAGTTGATCAGTTTTCCCAGCACCACTTGTTAAAGAGACCATCTTTTCTCCATTGTATAGTTTTTTGCCTCCTTTATCAAAGATAAAGTCCATAAGTGCATGGATTTATCTTGTTCCATTGATTTGTAATTCTTTCTTTGTGCGATTGCCATATTGTCTTGATGACTGAAGCTTTGTACTATAGTATGAAATCAGGAAGGTTGATTCCTGCAGCTCCATTCATCTTTCTCAAGATTGCTTTGGCTATCCATGGTCTTTTTTGTTTCCATACAAATTGTGAAATCACTTGTTCTAGTTCTGTGAAAAATACCTTTGGTAGTTTGATAGGGATTGCACTGACTCTATATTTTGTTTTAGGTAGTATGCTATTTTCAATATACTGATTCTTAAAATCCAAGAACATGGTATATTTCTGTATCTATTTGTGTCATCTTTGATTTCATTCTCCAGTGTTCTGTAGTTTTCTGTATACAGGTCTTTATTTCTTTAGGTAAATTTTTCCTAAGTATTTTATTTCTTTTTCTGCAATGGTGAATGGAATTGTTTCCTCAGTTTCACTTGATTTTTCATTGCTAGAGCATAGGAATGCAAGGGATTTCTGTGTATTAATTTTATATCCTCTGAGTTTATATATTCACTGATTAGCTCTAGTAATTTTCTGGTGGTGTCTTTAGGGTTTTCTATATAGAGGATCATGTCATCTGTAAACAGTGAGAGTTTTACTTCATCTTTTCCAAACTAGATTCCTTTCATTTCTTTTTCTTCTCTTATTTATGTGGCTAGGATTTCCAAAACTATGTTGAATAGTACTGCTGAGAGTGGGCACGCTTGTCTTGTTCCTGATTTTAGAGGATATGCTTTCAATTTTTCTCCATTGAGGAAAATGTTTGCTATCGGTTTATTGTGTATGGTTTTTATTATGTTGAGTTAAGTTGGTTCTATGTCTGTTTTCTGGAGAGTTTTTATAATAAATGAGTGTTGAATTTTTTAAAAGGCTTTCTCCACATCTATTGAAATAATCGTATGGTTTTTGTCTTTCAATTTGTTAATATGGTGTATCACATTGATTGATTTGCAAATATTGAACAATCCTTGCATCCCTGGGATCATGCCCACTAGATCGAGATGTGTGATCTTTTTAATGTGTTGTTGTATTCTGTTTCCTAGAATTTTGTTGAGGACTTTTGAAAATGAAACATCTGACAAAGAATTAATCTCCAAAATATACTAGCAGCTCATGCAGTTCAATACCAGAAAAATGAACAGCCCAGTCAAAAAGTGGACAAAAGACCTTAATAGATATTTCTCCAGATAAGTCATCTGTTTATGGCTAACAAACAAATGAAAATATGCTCAACATCATTCACTATCAGAGAAACACAAATCAAAAGCACAATGAGGTATTATCTCATACCAGTCAGAATAGCTGTTATCAAAAAGTCTACAAACAATAAATGCTGGAAAGGGTGTGAGGAAAAGGGAACCCTCTTACACTGTTTTTGGCAATGCAAACTAGTACACCCACTATGGAGAACAGTGTGGAGATTCCTTAAAAAACTAGGAATAGAACTGCCATATGACTCAGCAATCCCACTGCTGAGTGTATATCCCCAGAATCAGAATTGAAAAAGACATATGTACCCGATTGTTCATTGCAGCAGTATTTGCAATAGCTGTGACACAGAAATGGATTAATGGATAAGGAAATTGTGATATATATACACGATGGAGTATCACTCAGTTATAAAAAGGAACGCAATAGAGTAAGTTCTAATGAGGTGGATGAACCTGGAGCGTGTTATACAGAGTGAAATAAATTAGAGAAAATCAATTACCATATATTAATGCATATTTATGAAATTTAGGAAGATGGTACTGGTGATCATACATGCAGGACAAGAAAGGAGACACAGACTTGAAGAACAGACTTTTGGACTCAGAAGGGTAAGGGTGGGATGATTTGAGAGAATAGCACTGAAACATATACATTACCATATGTAAAATAGATGAGTTTATGCATGAGGCAGGCAACCAAAGCTGGAGCGCTGGGACAACCCAGAGGAGTAAGATGGGGAGGTAGGTGAAAGGGGGGTTCAGGATGGAGGGGAGGGGACACATACATATCTATTGCCGATTCATGGCAAAAGCCATCACAATATTGTAAAATAATTAAAATAAATTAATTAATCTAAAAAAGTCATTACCAGATTGTATATCTTCCTTAAGGCTTCCCAGTTGGCACTAGTGATAAAGAACCTCCCTGCCAATGCAAGAGACTTAAGAGATGTGGGTTCGATCCCTGGGTTGGGAAGATCCTCTGGAGAATGTCAAGGTGACCTACTTCAGTAGTCTTGCCTGGAGCATCCCATCGACGGAGGATCCTGGCAGGCTATAGTCCATACTGTCGCAGAGTTCGGCAGGGCTGAAACGACTTAAGGTAGCATGGCACATCTTTGAGTGTTGTGGATTGTTATGGTAAAATACTACAACAAATCATGGCAGCAGCAGTAGCTAAAACGAATAAGTGATAATTATGGAAAAATGTTTTTAAAAAGACTAGGAATAGATGGCTTAAATTATTGGGATTGGCCTGAAACAAAAAGACTTCCAGATACTTCTCCAGCAAAGATGGTTTATTTAGGATCATCAAAGAATTGCACTTTGGGGCTTGTATCCATAAGGAGCCACGGACTAGTCCCCACACAGTGGGGGCAGGAAAATTCTTTCATAAATAGGTAAAGGATATGTTCTCCTCTATAAAATAAAACTAAGAAGTGTCAAGCCCTGGGTTTAAAACTGTCATTTTGTTTTGCATTTCCCAGAGTCACAATATTTTGCCTCTTAAGTTTTGATTTTGTTGTTCTTATTTGGATTAGAACATATAAAAATTGCAACAAAAGTGAAATTGTGTAACAGTGTGGAAAAGGACAGACTTTGAGAAAGGCAAGAAGCTCAGAGAGAGAACTGAGAATGGTAATTAAGAAGGTACTTGAAGCAGTTCCTTTTATTCATCATTGAAATCACTTCCTGAAAATTTCCAATGCTAGAGGCAGTTCATTCTGATGAATATTTGGTTTAAGCAAATAAGATTCAATATTTACTACAAAATTTATTTCATCTAATATCTAACAAACAAAATATAAAAAGCAAAGCAACTGAAAAACTTAGCAACAGTTCCAAATACCACTGTAAGGCGAACCTAATGTAAGAAATCACAAAAGTTGTGAGAAGAGATCTGAAAAGTTGTGAAACAGAAGATCTGAAGCAAAAAAAAGCAAGGAATTCTTGAAAATGTTTTACTATTCCAGATTTGGAAAAAAGGCAAGTTTATGTCTTTAGGTTCCTTCTTTTATAGTAGTAGATAATAGGAATGGCTATGGGGAAGAAATAAGAAAAACAGGGAATGTGGAGAAAGGGAATGACAGAAATTCATAAAAGATTCCTTGGCCTTCAAGAAAATATGCCACCAGAAATAACAGTAAAAACAAGATTCAGAAGTTTAGTTCACAGTCCCAAAGTCCTTGGGATTGCTGAAATAGTATATAAACTTTCAGTAGACAACTAAAAATAAAAGACAGTAATCAAGGAGAGAAGACTCCATGAGTAATAAAGATTTTTAATTTCCTGGAAAATATTCAGACTTTAAAGGAAAGCCTCAGTAGCAAACCGTTCCTCCAAAAGGGAACAAACAAATAAGACTGGGGCAGAAATTGGGGAAATGATCAAGAGATTGTGGTATTGCTGAATCACGGGATGCATATCAATAGGGAGGCAGGAACTGAAGAACACAGAAAGACCACTGGGTTTAATACTATAGTCAGTTTAAACGTCTCTTGTCTGACTGACTTTGGCAAACACTCTTGTGTTTGCCAACAGAAGCAGCCACAAAGGAAAGTATGGGACTGTGGAGACCCTGGATTTTCTTCTTCAAAATTACTGTTGACAAGAAACACAAAAAATATTTGAAATATACCCAAATGAATACTTTATTTCAAACAATTAGAGGAAAATTGATATTACTTATTTTAGGCATCCTGTGCTTTATTTTGCAAACTTGTCATTTTTCTCCACTTGTCCTATAGCTTCTTCTCAGGATTGTAATTTTTTTTTTTAATTCCCAAAGGTTTATTTTAGTACTGCTCATTGCTCATAGCCAGAGCAGTTGTCATAACAACCAGGGACTTTGTCAACACAGAAGCCTTTTTTTTTTTTTTTTGGAAGTCCATTTCTTGCAGAAAATTAATTGTATACTTTCTAAAGACAGTTTTTGTTGAAATTTTCCACTACTGATTTTTCCTAATCTCTTATCATTCAGATGATTTCTGAAATATTTTATTTTAAAAGTCATGAAATGAAACTACGATGTAAAGTCAAATACACACTTTTCTAAAACTAACAAGAAAGAATGTGAAAAGAAGTCAACTGAGAGTACACTTTAATGGATCATCAAGCCACCTGCAAAATAGATGCTTCTCTGAGGAACAATACAGTTTCATGATGAAAATTGAAGAAAGAAAAATGTATTACTAATCTGTTTTCTCTGCATATGATTTCTGGAAGAAGAAACAATATTAAATATCCCAAAGTGAAGTTCATTTGAAATATTAAGGACACCTTGTAGAGAATTATTAAAATGATAAATTAATCCCTTATGCTCAGAGCTATCTAAATCAATCTCCAAGACTTACCATAAACCTTTCTGTCTTGTGTCTGACCAAGGGTTCAGGAGACAAAATGACAACTTTAATTTAGTGTTGTGACAGAAGAGTTAATTTCATAAAAATGTAGACTTCTCTGGCACTTACATTTTCTTATGATGCCTTTCCAACTATTTGCCCTTTTACATTTGAGATTGAAGGCCTAAGTTCTGTTTAATGCTTACTTAAAAAAAAATTAAAGCCCTTATGGTACTAAATTTCACAAGTGGATGACGTAGTTTCAAGTGGATGATAATATCAATATCTCTATTAATGTATGGCCGTTTCAAACCAAAGTTGCTTATTATTATTTTAAAGCTGAGAAAACTAAATTCTGGGACATATTCTCAAAAAGCATTCCTAGACATTTTAATATAAAACTGTAATAAATTTAGTTACTGAGTTTTTCAAAATATATTCAACAAATGTTTGAAAGCCTGGTGTGTTAGGTAACATGCTGTGTATCCTTGGCGCATGGAAAACAAGACAGGGAAGACCCTTGATCTAATGGAACTTGTATTTTAATCAATATGAGAAAATGTATTTTCTATAGATTTACAAAATTATTTAAGATTAGTGGATAATACTAATAATATAAAAGAATGAATGAATGTGTGTATGTCAATGTGTATTCTTTTTAAAGAAGTTTGCTTTGATTGATTTTAATTGGCTACGCCACTTGTGGGAATTTAATTCCCAACCAGGGACTGAACCCAGCCCCTTAGCATGAAAGCTCAGAGTCCTAACCACTGAACCATCAAGGAATTCCCTTGTGAAATACGCAGCTCTGGTGAGACAGAATAGAGACACTTTGCCAGAATAACACAAATAGTAGTGACCAACAGAGTTTTAAGGGAGAAGTTTTTGGATTATCTGAGGTGATCAGAGGGAGTTTAAAAAAGAAGCAGGATATGATGTGTCTCTTTGAAAATGGTTAGAATTTCAATACTTTTGGAAAAAAAGAACTAAGTTATAAAGGGAAAAGAGCAGGGAAGTAATTCACTACCCTTGCCACTAACAGTCTTATTGTTTAGTGAAGGAAGCAAAAATTAAACTTTGGGTACATTTAATAACTTTACAGACATATATACTTACTGTGTTTAAAATAAGATTTTTATCAAAAGTTTAAATAGCTTCAGGAGGTATATTTCTAGGTATTATAAATATTGTTCCTCACAAATATGACTGATAGAATTCATATATTTATTGGCAAATGATAATCACCATTACCTATTACACAATAAATTATCAAGCTTATCTTTAGCATTCAGAAATTGCAATTTTTTCCCCTTGAACTCAGACTTTTGATTACTTGAATGTAACATAATTTGATTTTTAAAATTCTTTTACTGACTATTTCATCTCAGTTCACAATAACTCTTCATTTGAATTTCTTGTAACATAATGGACATTAAATCTCAGAAATTTATGAGCTGAGAAATCATGACAGTTATATTATTACATAACAGATAAAATATATGAATAAGTTAAAATTGTGATAAATTATTGATGATAAAACATTATTTGCAATGGATATCTTAAGGGGTTAAATTAAAATCTGTTTAGCTAGTTTTAGCACCAAAGGACAAATATTAATTAAACTAAACAAAGACAGATTTCACCATAAATTCTATCTTTATTTTTAATAGATTTAAGGTCTGAAAAAATTTATATATATAAGTATGTAGATAGAATAAAAGAGCTTTGAAATACCAATTTGTTGTTGTTCAGTTGCTAAGTTGTGTAAGACTCTGTGCAACCCCTGGGACTGCAGTACACCAGGCCTCACTGTTCCTCACTAACTCCCAGAATTTGCCCAAGTTCATGTCCATTGAGTCTGTGATGCTATCCAAGCATCTCATCCTCTGTGCCCTCTTCTCCTTTTGTCTTCAATCTTTACCAGCATCAGGATCATTTCCAATGATTGGCAAGTATTGGAGCTTCAGCTTCAGTTCAGGGTTGATTTCCTTTAGGATTGACAGATTTGACCTCTTGGCTGTCCGCAGGACTCTTCAGTACCAAAATTTGGCACTCAGCCTTCTTTATGGTCCAACTCTCACATCCATACATGACTATATACATAGCTTTGAGTATACAAACCTTTGCCAGCAAAGTGATGACTTTGTTTTTAATATGAAATCTTGCTTTGGCATAGCTTTCCTTCCAAGAAGTAAGCATCTTAAATGTCAGTACATTTAATTGTTTAACATCCTTAAATGTTTTATGTTAAAATTTAGAGATCTATTGCCACATTCAGGCTTAAACTGAAGAAAGTGCGAAAAACGACTAAACCATTCAGGTATCACCTAAATAAAACCCCTTATGATTATACAGTGAAACTGACAAATGGATTTAAAGGAAAAGATCTGATAGAAAGAGTGCCTGATGAACTTTGGACAGAGGTTATGGCATTGTACAGGAGACAGGGATCAAGACCATCCCCAAGAAAAAGAAATGTAAAAAAGCAAAATGGCTGTCTGAGGAGACCTTACAAATAGCTGTGAAAAGAAGAGAAGTGAAAAGCAAAGAAGAAAAGTAAAGATATACCCATTTGAAAGCAGAATTCCAAGAAATAGCAAGGAGAGATAAGAAAGCCTTCCTCGGTGATCAATGCAAAGAAATAGAGGAAAACAATAGAATCGGAAAGACTAGAGATCTCTTCAAGAAAATTAGAGTTATCGAGGGAACATTTCACACAAAGATGGGCTCAATAAAGGACAGAAACGGTATGGATCTGACAGAAGCAGAAGATATTAAGAAGAGGTGGCAAGAATACACAAAAGAACTGTACAGAAAAGATCTTCACTCACCTGTATCTAGACATGCTGGAATGTGAAGTCAAGTGGGCCTTAGGAAGCATCACTATGAACAAAGCTAGGGTAGATGATGGAATTCCAGTTGAGCTATTTCAAATCCTAAAAGATGATGTTGTGAAAGTGCTGCACTCAATATGCCAGCAAATTTGGGAAACTCAGCAACGGCCACAGGACTGGAAAACGTCAGTTTTCATTCCAATCCCAAAGAAAGGCAATGCCAAAGAATGCTCAAACTACTGCACAATTGCACTCATCTCACTGCTAGAAAAGTAATGCTAAATTCACCCAAGCCAGGCTGCAGCAATACGTGAACTGTGAACTTCCAGATGTTCAAGCTGGTTTTAGAAAAGGCATAAACCAGAGATCAAATTGCCAACATCTGCTGGCTCATCAAAATAGCAAGAGAGTTCCAGAAAAACATCTATTTCTGCTTTATTGACTATGCCAAAGCCTTTGACTGTGTGGATCACAATAAACTGTAGAAAATTCTTAGAGAGATGGGGGTACCAGACCACCTGACCTGCCTCTTGAGAAACCTGTATGCAGGTCAGGAAGCAACAGTTAAAACTGGACATGGAACAACAGACTGGTTACAAATAGGAGAAGGAATACTTCAAGGCTGTATATTGTCACCCGGCTTATTTAACTTATATGCAGTGTACATTATGAGAAAAGTTGGGCTGGAAGAAGCACAAGCTGGAATCAAGATTACCAGGAGAAATATCAGTAACCTCATATATGACACCACTCTTACGGCAGAAAGTGAGGAGGAACTAAAGAGCCTCTTGATGAAAGTGAAAGAGGAGAGTGAAAAAGTTGGCTTAAAGCTCAACATTCAGAAAATTAAGATCATGGCATCTGATCCCATCATTCTATGGGAAATAGATGAGGAAACAGTGGAAATAGTGAGAGACTTTATTTTTCTGGGCTCAAAAATCACTGCAGATGGTGATTGCAGCCATGAAATTAAAATACGCTTGCTGCTTGGAAGAAAAGTTTTGACCAACCTAGAAAGCATATTAAAAAGCTGAGACATTACTTTGTAAACAAAGATCTGTCAAGTCAAGGCTATGGTTTTTCCAGTAGTCATGTATGGATGTGAGAGTTGGATGGTGAAGAAAGCTGAGTGCCAAAGAACTGATGCTTTAGAACTGTGGTGTTGGAGAAGACTCTTGAGAATCCCTTGGACTGCAAGGAGATCCAACCAGTCAGTTCTGAAGGAAATCAGTCCTAAATATTCATTGGAAGGACTGATGTTGAAGCTGATACTCCAATACTTTGTCCACCTGATGTGAAGAGCTGACTCATTTGAAAAGACTCAGATGTTGGGAAAGATTGAGGGAAGGAGGAGAAGGGGATGACAGGGAATGAGATGGTTGGATGGCATCACCAACTCAATGGACATGAGTCTGGGTAGGCTCCAGAAGTTGGTGATAGACAGAGAGGCCTGGCGTGCTTCAGATCATGGGGTCGCAAAGAGTTGAACACGACTGAGCGACTGAACTGAACTGAACCGAAGATCAAATGTGGGGCTTCCCTCGTAGCTCAGCTGGTAAAAAATATTCCTGCAATGCAGGAGACCCAGGTTTGATACCTTGTTCGGGAAGAGCCCCTGGAGAAGGAAATGGCAACTCACTCTGGTATTCTTTCCTCTGTCCCATGGACACAGAAGCCTGGCAGCCTACAGTCCATGGGGTTGCAGGAGACACACTAAATCACCACATAATCAAATGTCATTTTAAATTATCAGTCAGCTTAAACTCAGGGCTCACACTTGATTCATATGATATAGGAAAGCTTTAAGATGATGAGAAGTAATGAACTTTTGTATAATAGTAAAAAAAAAAAGTGAGAATAAGAGAAAGTTAAATGTGAATCAGGAAATGGTAAAGAAAATTTAATCTCCATTGCATATGTGTTGCCAGGTGGACCAAATTCAGTAAAGAAGGTGCCTATAAACTGAGGTTCTGACAACTGATTTCTTGAAAGGGAAACGTGTGAAACTTACATGCTCTGTGGAATATTTTTGCAAACACACATGGTTGCGCCTATTTCAGTTTGAGAACTATAGGAAGTCTGTGTGGAACATGCAGCCTTGGAGCAGCAAAATTTCCAAAAAAAAGTAATACAAGGGAGACATAAAGTCTCTGAGAGATTGACCAAATAATGTGGATTGGGGGTGGGGGGTTGGGAAACTTATTAGGCAATGATTGCATTCGCAAAGAATTGAGTTAGGATGCAAAGTGCTGTTAGAACAAAATGCAAGAAGCCCTGTGTCGAGATGCTGTGAAAGTCTGCCCTCAATATGCCAGCAAATTTAGAAATCTCAGCAGTGGCCACAGGACTGGAAAAGGTCAGTTTTCATTCTAATCTCAAAGAAGGCCATGCCAAAGAATGCTCAAACTACTGCAAATTTGCACACATCTCACACACTAGCAAAGTAATGCTCAAAATTCTACAAACCATGCTTAAATAGTATGTGAACCTAGAACCCCCATATGATCAAGCTGGTTTTAGAAAAGGCAGAGAAATTAAAGATCAAATTGCCAACATCCGTTGAGTCACTGAAAAGCAAGAGAGTTCCAGAAAAAAATCTACTTCTGCTTTATTGACTATGCCAAAGACTTTAACTGTGTCAGTTCAGTTCAGTTGTTCAGTTGTGCCTGGCTCTTTGAGACCCCATGGACTGAGGCACTCCAGACCTCCCTGTACATTGCCAACTCCTGAAGTTTACTCAAATTCATGTCCATTGAGTCGATGATGCCATCCAACCATTTCATCCTTTGCCGTCCCCTTTTCTTCCTGCCTTCAGTCTTTCCCCACATCAGGGTCTTTTCAAATGAGTCAGTTCTTCACATCAGGTGGCCAAAGTATTTAAGTTTCAGCTTCAACATCAGTCTTCCCAGTGAATATTCAGGACTGATTTCCTTTAGGATGGACTGGTTAGATCTCCTTGCAGTCCAAGGGACTCTCCAAGAGTCTTCTCCAGCACCACAGTTCAAAAGAATCAATTATTCGGTGCTCAACTTTCTTTATAGTCCAACTCTCACATCCATAAATGACTACTGGGAAAACCATGGCCTTGACTAGATGGACCTTTGTTGGCAAAGTAATGTCTCAGCTTTTTAATATACTGTCTAGCTTGGTGATAACTTTTCTTCCAAGGAGCAAGCGTCTTTTAATTTCATGGCTGTAGTCACCATCGGACTGATTTTGGAGCCCCTAAAAATAGTCTGTCACTGTTTCCACTTTTTCCCCCATTGATTTGCCGTGAAGTGATGGGACAAGATGCCATGATCTTAGTTTTTTGAATGTTGAGTTGTAAACCAACTTTTTCACTCTTCTCTTTCACTTTCATCAAGAGGCTCTTTAGTTGTTCTTCCCTTTCTGTCATAAGGGTGGTGTCATCTGCACATCTGAGATTATTGACTTTCTCCTGGCAGTCTTGGTTCTAGCTTGTGCTTCATCCAGCCCGCCATTTGGAATAATGTACTGTGCATCTCTTCTCGGAGAAGTCTTGAAGAAGACTCTTGAGAGTCCCTTGGACTGCAAGGTGATCAAACCAGTCCATACTAAAGGACATCAGTCCTGAATATTCATTGGACTGACTGATGCTGAAGCTAAAACTCTAATACTTTGGCCACCTGATGCAAAGAACTGACTCATTGGAAAAGACTCTTATGCTGGGAAAGATTGATAGCAGGAGGGGAACGAGACTATAGAGGATTAGATGGTTTGATGTCATCACTGACTCGATGGACATAAGTTTGAGCAAACTCTAGAAGTTGGTGATGGTCATGGAACCCTGGCATGCCAAAGTCCATGGGGTCGCAAAGATTCAGACCTGATTGAGCGACTAAACTGAACTGTTTATATAAGTTCAATAAGTTCAATATACAGCCTTGATATACTCCTTTCTCAATTTGGAACTAGTCTGTTTAATTATTATCTATAGATAGATCACTAAATTAAAACATTCATTGTGTTTTCCCTTGCCAAATTCTCTTTATTTCTTAGTGTTTATACCAGTTTTATATTTTTCCATATTCTCTCAAGCATTGTTGCATTATACTGAAGATGGCAAAAGATTTCTGAAATTTCCTTTTGATTTGATATAAATAAATTTCCAAGATGTTTACTCCAAAGTCCTCAAGATAATGTTCTGTGCATGCTCTTTGTGATGAGATAATTTACTAATTATTTTATTGTTTTTTATATCTTTTTTTTCTCTCGTTAAGAGATGCTCTATTTTACCTGGTAGGTAGATAGAGGAAGAGAGTGGATTGCCTTTATCTGTGCTCAGTATGCAAACTGAGTAAACGCCCTTCTCATATACACTGATGACAAAAAAAAAAAAAGGTGTGCATAGCTATCTCATGTCTGATAATCCTCCATGCACCCATTCTGTGAGCCCCTACTGGACTTAATAGTATCTTCTGTCCCAATTAACTGAAGCAGTAGAATGGTGACTTACTACATTGTCCTACATGAACTATATACTTGAGCCCATTTATCTCTCTATTCGAACTGAGAACACCAATAATGAGGACTTAAGTCCAGCCAGAGAGTGTAATTAATTGCTGGTAAATCGCCCTTCCCCCTCCCAGCAAACCTGTCTCTAAGTCAGCACTGTAAAGGCTAACTGCCTCAGACTGCTGTAACTGCTGGTCTGTGATGGGTGGTTACACCGTGTAACCTAGGTAAGCACTGCAGCATTTCCTCACTGTCTTTCCAGTCACCTCCTTTCTATCGTCCCAGTTTTATATTATTCTGAATTTAATGAAAGCATGAGTTTTCTTCTTCTTTGTTTTGTATTCTCATAGATACATTAGTGGAAATTTTAGAGAAGCTGAATTTTATGTTTACGGCTAGAAACCCTTTCATATAAATATTTTATTGGTATTTTAAAGAATAACTTGTTTAAATGTCACTGCTATCACTTTGTCATAACTTGAGTAAATGGAGAAAAGAGACATATGAAATTCAAAATTACTTTGCTTATCTTTGACATTTATTCCTTGACACTCTCACCATTAATACCATGGTATTTAATTGAGATTTATAAAATTTGAAATTAATTACTAAGTCATTTATTTTATTTATACATTTCAATATACTTTATATTATCTAACAAGCTTTACCTACCCATCTCTGGATTCCAGTCTTAGGAAATCAGAATGATGGAGACTTCAGTGAGGTCTCAAAATTCAGATATTTACCTGTGTTTCCATCCTTCTGCTGCTTTTATTCACACAAATTAATATTTTTTCTCTCCTGTGTATCCATTCTTTGTACTCTAAAATCTACCCATCCATATTCTTTTACTTTTTTTAGTTTTTAGAGATTTGAAACTAAAAATGTGGTAAGTTTTCAACATACTTTATTTTCTTAATCTTTCTCTTCATTGGTTTATCTTCCAAGTAGAAAATTTAAAGTCCTTTCATTGACCACTAGTACATTTTTGAGAGTGTTTATCTTATCTGTATCAGCCACAACTAGTACTTATTTCACTTATTTGGCAATTCAGGGTACCCAAATTGACATATGAAAAGAAAGAGTTCAAATTATGGATATAAATCTGATAAAAGTGTACATTATGTAAGCTCAGTCTTGCAAATATGCTTAAAATTTTAGTTTAAAATTGAAATATAGACAGAAAATCAATGTCTTAAAAAGGTTTTTTTCTTTAATTATTAAAATTACACCCCAGTTAAATTTATAATTGAACATTTTAAAACTTTATCAATTATTGAATATGGCAGAATTTTAAATAAGTCAAACATTGAATAGATCTAGTTTGTTGCTCTAAGTTTTCATGAATCAACGTCTTTCAGCATTCTGGAAAGAGCTATCATTGGCACGTTACTTCTGGGTTCAAAATAGGAGCTGTACATACCCTCAAGATGAGACGTTCTGAAATCATGGAGAGCTTCTAGTCTCATTTTACAGATACATCAGATAAATATATAAATATTTTAGAACTATAATAACAAGAAGTGTACTTTATATTTATAGTAATATGGCTAAGAAAACTGCTAAAAATTATAATAAGTTGTTAAACACAATAAAATGTAACACAATGCTAATTTACAATGTTACTTTATACTCCCCTAATAATTCATCTGCTTCAAACATATAAAGTCTTCCAAACCCAATTAAATGTTAGCTATAAGCAATCTACATATCCTGAATTGAACCACAGGTATATTTTAATTTTGTTAAAAATAAAGTCACTTTTTTACTTTCGTGTATCATCTGTCTAAATTATATTCCCACAGCCCTCCTTTCTGGGTTAGATACGACCTACCTTTCAGTTGTCTCTTCTCCAGGAAGCTCCTTTGCTGGTCTTAGATGTGCCATCCGTGGAAGAGAAATTTAACAAGGAGATTAAGAGTACAGACTATTCTTAAGCCAACTCTGCAATTTAAAAGCTGTGCCACCTTGGGTGAATTGTTTAACATGTCTGTGGCTCATTTTCCCATCCATAAATGGAGATGATTACTCATTACATTAGGTTTTCCTGAGGATTAGATGATTTAAGGCACAAAACATGCTTGCAAAAGTGCCTGAAAATACACACATTAGTAATAATTACTATGTTCTGCTATAGTCATTTCCCTGTCGTGACATTAACCACTCTATAATTGCTGCTTGTTCAATTGTTCTTTTTTCCAGAAAGAATATTAATTATTGTAATTTTGGGAGGAATTGTATCTCTTTTTGCCATACTATCCCTAGTGCCTATCATAGTACCTAAAACACAGAAAACAATGAATATACTATTGTTGAATAATTAAATCTCTATATCAGAGGAATCGAGGCAGAAATTTTACATATATTATATTTTTGAGATTTTACAATAGCCAAGCAACAAAATAGTATTGTATTCTATAGGTAATAGAAAATGACTTATATGGAAGGGGGCAAAGGGATAAACAACTATATGGAAGGAAACAGTATACACAGATGACAAATACCTATATGAATATAATATACATACTACTATACTTTGGCATGTAATAATGTCTGGGCTGATGGCAGAGTAGAAGGACAGGTGCATGTCTTCTCCTGCAAGAATTCCAAAACTGCAATTTGCTACTAAACAACCGTCAATAGGAAGATGTTGGATCCCACCAAAAAAATGATACCCCACATCCAAGGGCAAGGGAGAAGCCCCAGAAAGATGTTAGGAGAGGTGAAATCACATTTAGAATCAAACTCCATACCCACTAGAGATGCTTAGAGGGCTCAAACAAAACCTTGTGCACACCAGGACCCAAAGTCCCCACAGAGACTGAGGCAAAACTGCCTTTGCGTGTTTGAGTGTCTCCTATGGAGGCACAGGTCAGCAGTGGCCTGCACTGGGGACAGGGGCTCTGGGTGCAGCAGACCAGGGTTAAGCAGCATTACTCACCATAGAGCCACTGAGCAGATGAGCCACAAACTGCACAACACTTATACCAAAGAAATTCTTGCTCCATTAAGAAAGTTCTAGGACCCACGGCAGATTTCACAACCTGGGGATCTGGCAAAGGGAGAGAACCCCTAAGGAATTTGACTTTGGAGGCCAATGGGATTTGATTACAGAACTTACACAGGACTCAAGTAGCAGACTCTTGGAGGGCACAAACAAAACCTTGTGTGTACCAGGAGCCAGGAAAAAGTAGCAGTGTCTCCACAAGAGACTGAATTAGTTTTGTCTGTGAGTATCCAGGAGTCTCCAGTAGAGGTTGAGAGTTTGCCCCACCCTTCAGCAGAAAAGTGTATTAAAGATTTACTGAGAATGGCCCTGGCCATCAGAACAAGACCCATCTCTCCCATGAGGAATCTTCCATAAACTTCTTGTCTTTATTCATCAGAGGGCAGACAGAATGAAAACCACAATCACAAAAAACTAACCAAATTGATCACATGGACCACTGGCTTGTCTAACTCAATGATACTGTGAGCCATGCTGTGTAGGGCCACACAAGATGGATGAGTCATGGTGGAGAGATCTGACATTTTGTGATCCACTGGAGAAGGGAATGAAAAACCACTTGAATATTCTTGCCTTGAGAACCCCATGAACAGTATGAAGAGGCAAAAAGATAGGACATGGAAAGATGAACTCCTTCGGTCAGTAGGTGCCCAATATGCCACTGGAGAAGAGTGGAGAAATAACTTCAGAAAGAATGGAGGGATGGAGCCAAAGTGAAAACAATGCCCACCTGTGGATGTGACTGGTGATGGAAGTAAAGTCCAATGCTGCAAAGAACAATATTGCATTGGAACCTGGAATTTTAGGTCCATGAAACAAGGTAAATTAGAAGTGGTCTAACAGGAGATGATAACTGTGAAAATCAACATTTTAGGAATCAATGAACTAAAATGGACTGGAATGAGAGAATTTAATTCAGATGGCCATTATATCTACTACTGTGGGCAAGAATCCTTTAGAAGAAATGGAGTGGCCCTCATAGTCAACAAAAGAGTCTGAAATACAGCACTTGAATGCAGTCTCAAAAATGACAGAATGATTTCTGTTTGTGTCCAAGGAAAACCATTCAACATCACAGTAATCCAAATCTATTCCCTGACCAGTACTGTTGAAGAAGCTGAAGTTGAACGGTTCTATGATAACCTATAAGACCTTCTAGAAATAATACCCCCAAAAGATGTCCTTTTCATTATAGGGAAATGAAATGCAAAAGTAGGCAGTCAAGAGATACCTAAGTAACAGGAAAGCTTGGTCTTGTAGCACAAAATGGAGCAGGACAAAGGCTAACAGAGTTTTGCCAAGAGAACACACTGGTCATAGCAAACACTCTCTTCCAACAACACAAGACTCTACACGTGGACATCATCAGATGGTCAATACCAAAATCAGATTGATTATATTCTTTACAGCCAAAAAGGAAAATCTCTATATAGTCAGCAAAAACAAGACCTGGAGCTGACTGTGACCCCAATCATGAGCTCCTTATTGCCAAATTCAGACTTAAATTGAAGAAGGTAGGGAAAACACTGGACCATTCAGGTATGCCTAAGTCAAATATCTTATGATTATACAGTGAAGTGACAGATAGATTCAAGGGATTAGATCTTATAGATAGAGTTCCTGAAGAACTACAGACAGAGCTTCATAATATTGTACAGGAGACAGGGGTCAAGACCATTCTCAGAAAAACAAATGCAAAAAGGCAAACTGGTTGTCTGAGGAGGCCTTACAAATAGCTGAGAAAAGAAGAGAAGCTAAAGGCAAAAGAAAAAAGGAAAGATATACTCATCTAAATGTGAAGTTCCAAAGAATAGCAAGGAGAGATAAGAAAGCCTTCCTCAGTGATCAATGCAAATTAATAAAGGAAAACAATAGAATGGGAAAGACTAGAGATCTCATTAAGAAAATTAGAGATACCAAGGAAACATTTCATGCAAAGATGGGCTTAATAAAGACAGAAATGGTATGCACCTAACAGAAGTGGAATATATTAAGAAAAGGTGGCAATAATAGACAGAAGAACTGTACAAAAAATATCTTAATGACTCAGGTAACCATAATGGTGTGATCACTCACGTACAACCAGACATTCTGGAGTCCAAAGCCAAATGGGCCTTAAGAAGCATGACTATGAAGAAAGCTAGAGGAGGTGATGGAATTCCAGCTGCTCTGTTTCAAGTCCTGAAAGATAATGCTGTTAAAGTGATGCACTAATATGGGAGAAAGTATGGAAAACTCAGCCGTGGACACACTGGAAAAGGTCAGTTTGCATTCAAATCTCAAAGGCAGTGCCAAAGAATGTTCAATTCTTTGCACAATTGCACTAATTTCATATGCTGGCAAAGTAATGCTCAAAATTCTCTAAGCCAGGCTTCAACAGTATACAGTATACGAACCGAGAACTTCCAGATGTTCAAGCTAGATTTAGAAAAGCCAGAGCAACCAGAGATCAAATTGCCAATTGGATCATTGAAAAAGCAAGAGATTTCCAGCAAAAACATCTGTTCTGCTTTATTGACTACGCCAAAGCCTTTGACTGTGTGGATCACAACCAACTGTGGAAAATTCTTAAAGAGGTAGGAATACCACCTTACCTGCCTCCTGAGAAATCTGTATGCAGGTCAAGAGGCAGTAATTAGAACGGGACATGGAACAACAGACTGGTTCCAAATTGGGAAAGGAGTACATCAAAGCTGTATATTGTCACCCTGCTTATTTAACTTCAATGCAGAGTACATCATGAGGAATGCTGAGCTGCTTGAAACACAAGCTGGAATCAAGATTGCCAGGAGAAATATCAATAACCTCAAATATGCAGATGACAACACCCTTATGGCGGAAAGCAGAGGAATGAAGAGCCTCTTGATGAAAGTAAAGGAGGGGAGTGAAAAACTGGTTTAAATCTCAACCTTTAAAAAAGCCTATGTCTTCTGGCTTACTTTACTCTGGATAATGGGCTCCAGTTTCGTCCATCTGAGTAGAATTGCTTCAAATAAATTTTTTTTTAATGTTGAGCCAGAAGCAAAAACAACAATGCAGTATATTAACGCATATATATGGAATTTAGAAAGACGGTAATGAGAACCCAACATACGAGACAGCAAAAGGAACGCAGATGTATAGAATAGACTCGTGGACTTTGTGGATGAGGGTAAGGGTGGGATGATATGGGAGAAGGGCACTGAAGCATGTTAATTGTCATGTGTCTAATCAATCGCCAGCCCAGGATTGATGCTCGGGGCTGGTACAGCGAGATTTCCCGGGGGGGAGGGAGGAGGGAGGGGGGTTCCGGAGGGGAAGCATATGTAAACCCATGGTGATATCATGACAATGTATGGCAAAAACAATTAAAAAAAAAAAAAGCCTATGTCATGGCATCTGGTCCGATCACTTCATGGCAAATAGATGGGGAAACAGTGGAAACAGTGACAGACTTTATTTTGGTGGGGCTCCAAAATCACTGCAGATGGTGACTGCAGCCATGAAATTAAAACACGCTTGCTCCTTGCAAGATAAGCTATGACAAACCTAGACAGCTTGTTAAAATGCAGAGACATTACTTTGACAACAAATGTCCGTCTAGTCAAAGCTATGGTTTTTTCAGTAGTCATGTTTGGATGTGAAAGTTGGACTATAAAGAAATCTGAGCACTGAAGAATTGAGACTTTTGAACTGTGGTGTTGGAGAAGGCACTTGAGAGTCCCTTGGACTGCAAAGAGATCCAACTAGTCAATCCGTAAGGAATCAGTCCTGAATATTCATTGGAAGGACTGATGCTGAAGCTGAAGCTCCAATTCTTTGGTCATTTGATACGAAGAACTGACTCTTTGGAAAAGTCCATGATGCTGGGAAAAATTTAAGGCAGGAGGAGAAGGGGACAACAGAGAATGAGATGGTTGGATAGTATCACCGACTCGATTTACATGAGTTTGTGCAAGCCCTGGGATTTGGTGATTGACAGGCCCAACGTGCCAGAGAGCACGGGGTCACAAAGTGTAGGACCTGACCAAGTGACTGAAGTAAACTGAGGGAAACTGTGCCTCAGTCTCAATACCTATATGACAAACTGAAGTTCCTCAAAATCCGTACCGTAGTTTCTCCACTTAGAAATTACATAGAGACACAGTGTCAAAGCAACGAAAAGATAAGCAAAATTTAAATATTACGTTTGCATGAGAGGTCATCATTTTGGTAAAATAATCGCTTGCTAGTCATTTTTCAAAAATCAAGATTACTTTGAAAATTCGGCAATAACACCCACTAGATCTGGCTGTGTATGTGAATATTATATCATAATAGCACTTCCTTTGTCTTATATTTGCACCTTATTGTTTTAAAAATTTATTGAAAATTTTGTGTACTCTGCTTCACATTAGTGACAGAGTTTTCCCCTCTGTCACTGGTGCCACATTTCTGTGATTATATATATGACATGTTTTACACCAAACCTTAGTCTTTGGTCATTATTTTTTTTTCCTCTTTGTTCCTTGCTTTTACTTGTGCTTGAGTAACACTTCCTCTGAAATTTTTTTCACAGTGACCAAGTTTGCATGGAAAATTTTCAGTCAGGTGGTATCCATATATTGAAAGTAGATAGAGACATCAATAACATATTTTTAAAACAAATTTCTACACTACTATAATTAATGTTGATGTATAAGGTGTTTACTATCTAATATATGTATATGTGGAGGTATATATATATATATATATATATATATATAGTAAGTGTCTGTTTCATATTTGTTTCCAGTTTCAGTTCAGTCGCTCATTCATGTCCAACTCTTTGCGACCCCATGAATCACAGCACTCCAGGCCTCCCTGTCTATAACCAACTCCCAGAGTCCACCCAAACCCATGTCCATCGAGTCGGTGATGCCATCCAGCCATCTCATCGTCTGCCGTCCCATTTTTCTCCTGCCCTCAATCTTTCGCACCATCAGGGTCTTTTCCAATGAGTCAGCTCTTCGCATCAGATGGTCAAAGTATTAGAGTTTCAGCTACAACATCAGTCCTTCCAATGAACACCCAGGACTGATCTCCTTTAGGATGGACTAGTTGTATCTCTTTGCAGTCCAAGGGACTCTCAAGAGTCTTCTCCAACACCACAGTTCTAAAGCATCAATTCTTATTCTTCAGTGCTCAGCCTTCTTTATAGCCCTACTCTCACATCCATACATGAATACTGGAAAAACCATAGCCTTGACTAGATTGGAACTTTGTTGACAAAGTACTGTCTCTGCTTTTTAATATGCTGCCTAGGTTGGTCATAACCTTCCTTCCAAGGAGTAAGCGTCTTTTAATTTCATATGTGTTTACATACATATAAATAATTGAAAATACTTAGAGTGTTTATTCATTATTATATTTGAATATATATACATTTGTATCTTTTTTAAAAGTTTTAAATATTTGATTCTTGAAATAAATTTATGAAGCAAATAATTTAGATTTTGTTAGGCATACCTGAGTATACTGATTTTCTTACATACTGAAACCTCGGATATTTTTCAAATTTGAAACTTATATCTCCTATTAAAACTTGAGAAAACATTACTTCTAATTAATCCATTCACACAGTGTCCACTAGTTCTTATCAGTGCTTCTCCATACTGGCTACCGGTGAGAGTCACATGTAAAACGTTTTAAAAGTTTGTATTGTTGGGCCTAACCCTAAGACAGTTTTGTCTAAACTATTCTTGAGTTGTCTGTCACCCTCCACTGAGTTTTTTAAATCCTTTGAATGATCTTAATATGAAGCCAGTGTTGAGAATATGAGTTATATATTGATAAGTTTTAATAATTTTTACCCATCAAAATTTACTTTTTAGTTTCAATAAACAGATATCTAACTTACTATTAGATATCTCTAATGATGTATACCACAAAGACTTCAAATATAACATCACTGAATAAATTATTCTTCTCTTCCACCCCAACTGCTTCATCTTTCTTGACTTTGTCATGCTACTCTCATTTTAAGTCATAAGCTTTTTGGAATATCCTTAAATTACCCCTGCCCCTTAATGATGGTATGCAGTCTCTTTACCCATTGATTCAAGAAAAATAATAGCTCTAAAATCCAATTTTATTTCAGTCCAGTTGATATAGCATAGACTTTTGTGCAGATATCTAATTTTTCTTTGCTTCTATCTAGTCCATATATGATGAAATCTCTTCATTCCAATATATAAATATGTATGCTGTATTGGGCAATGACACCTTGATTCGGTGGTCTAAAGAATGGATTATAATTATATTAATCTCTGCATAATGGATTCTATAATCTAAAAATAAAAAATCTAAATGCTTGAAGATGTTCAGAAAACCTCTTCACACAAATTTTCTTCTATCCTTTTATAAATTCTTTCCTATTTCTGGCGAAGTTCTGCTTATTCTGTGAATACTAAATTAAAGTGCACATCCTTTATTTGACATTTCCAAAATTCTTCCAATAGAATTAAAGAGTGAAGAAATTTAGAATGGACAACTGAGCAACATAATTTTGAAAAAGCTTGGTTAGTGGCCCAGGCAGTCAGTTTACTGATAATCTGCCTTTCTGGCTCTGCAACAAGATAATACCAATGTCCCAGCACTGTGGGGATTCCGGGATGCTGACTCAAGTACAAATGTGATTACAATCCAAAAAATGATTTACTGCCAGGGGCTAATACTTACATCAGTCTCGTGGTCTCACTTGGCCCTTTATGCCTGAAGGCAAAATACATGGAAAGCCAAATTTTTAAAAGTATGTGTAAAACTGTATTTCCAATTTTCCATTTTATTACAATTTAGAGCATATTTTAGTCCATCTCAATACTTGGATGTCTTATCCAAAATTTCAAACTTCTTCTACTTAAAAGTGTCTTTAATAAAAATATAGTTTATTGTATACATGTAGAAAAAAATCTTTAAAAATGATTTCATGAGTTATAGTAAATGTCATATAGACATGTCATAGAACTTTTACTACATAAAATTTGACACACAGTTTATTATTTAAACATTTATTCAACTTTTAGCAAAGTAGTCTACTATCAACCTGAGTTAGTATCTTGTAATCTGACCATAAAAGTAGCATCCTGTTATCTCTGCTGTATTCTGTTAATTCAAAGCAAGTTTCTAAGCTAACTCGAACTCAGAGGGAAGAGATTACAAAGACGTATGAGGAAGGGATCACTGGGAATCATCTCAGAGTCAACTTGCTGCAATTTCCTCTTTTTCCCTTCGATTTCTCCAAAATAGGCACTCTGAAAATGGGGATATATGGGATCACCTTTTCTGAAATGCTTGTTAATCCGAAGACACAGCATCTGTGTGTCCTCTTTGTGTCCTCATGGACTGCAGCAGGCCAGAGTCCTCTGTCCATGGAGTTCTTCAGGCAAGAGTACTGGAGTGGGTAGCCATCCCCTTCTCCAGGGGATCTTCCTGACCCAGGGATTGAACCTGAGTCTCCTGCATTGCAGGCAGATTTTTTTTTTTTTTTTTTTTTTTTAACCATCTGAGCTGCCAGTGAAGCCCTTCTCTTTAGTAAAAACCTTTATGTTTCTCAGAGAAAACAATTTAATCTATGCATTATTATACATCTAATCTGAAAAGATTTTCAATTTGATGTTTTATATTCCTTTGGTTGATTTTAAATTGTGTTTGGGATTTCTTTAAGTCTCTTAATGCTAAATAATTGTTTGAATGAGTCTAGACAGAGAATAGTACCCATTCATCACAATGAACACTAATACCACTGGCATCTATTAAAATGTAAAACAATGGATTTAAATTTATATGACTTTTCTGGCCTGTGAGGAAAGTAGAGCATGAAGAGATCAGCTGTTCATACTCTTCTAGTTCCATCAATATTTCTTTTTAAAAAATATTTGTTTAAAAAATGAATATTGGTAAGAATGAAAACAAATTACATTTAATCAATGAGGCTCAGAATGACCTGAACACTCTCATTTTTATTGTATAATCAGTTATTATTTATCACAAAATGTAGGTAATACTTTAATAATTTAATATTTAAAGTTATATTTGTCCATTTACAGCTTCTATCCTCAGTAAGCATAAAGGTCGTTTACTAGACTTACCAAAAAGAGAAACTCATTGATGGGTTTTATTTTATTTTATTTCACTCTGGGTAACATATAATATGACTGAAAACATTTTGTAAATGGTGAAGTTAAGAATATCGATGATTTTTTTTCATCTGAATGAAATTTAAAAGTAGATACAGTTTAAATAATTAATTAGAAATATACACTGACCATAATTTTCTATCTTTAAATTGTAAATCTAGAAATACTCAACATGCCACTTAAGATAAAGATATAGAAAAAAAAAGTTTGCTCTAATGTATTTTATATTTATATTTATTTTGTATTTACAAATCTATTAAAACTTTAAATAATATGGCAGGCTCTGTGGGTTTTTTGTTTGTTTTTTTAATGTGTATAATAATATCTTAATTAAATTACAACCTGAATCTTAATTAATGCTGACCTCAATTAACAGGTGTGTATAATCTGAAATACAGAAAAAAAATTAATTATTTATGGAATACTTTATTTGAGTGCTACTTTCAGTTTTCATAATAATTCATTTCTTTTTTTTGTCCATTTTTGTTTATCTTGTTTATCATAGTTGTATAAAGACCTGTTAGACTGAATTTATTTTTGTAGCACACATTACTTATATGATAGAATATGAGTTGTCTATGAAACTATACAAATTGATAATGAATATGGTCTAAACAGGTTTAAATACCTGCTCAAAATTTATCTTCCTTTTATCCCTGCTTTGCCATTTAGCTATTGCCTATCAGTATCAGTCCTTGACTCTTTCTAAAGAAAGAATATAGACTCTGGAGCCAGATCACTATTTCACATGCATTCAGGGCCCCCTTTAGCAATTTATCTAACCTCTGTGCATCAGCATCTTCATTTGTAAAACAGATACATTAAGGTATCAAGTTCATAGGATTGTTGCAAGGCTTCAATGGTTTGATACCTATAAAACACATACAATAATGGCTGGTTTATGTATTATATAAGCACTTCAGTTCAGTTCAGTTGCTCAGTCATGTCCACATCTTTGAGACCCCATGGACTGCAGCATGCCAAGCCTCTCTGTCCATCACCAACTCCCGAAGTTTAGGCAAACTCATGTACATTGAGTCAGTGATGCCATCCAACCATCTCATCCTCTGTTGTTCCCTTCTGCTACTGCCTTCAATCTTTCCAAGCATCAGGGTCTTTTCCAGTGAGTCAGCTCTTTGCATCAGGTGGCCAAAGTATTGGTGTTTCAGCTTCAACATCAATCCTTCCAATGAACACCCGGGACTGGTCTCCTTTAGGATGGGCTGGTTGGATCTCCTTGCAGTCCAAGGGACTCTGAAGAGTCCTTTCCAACACCACAGTTCAAAAGCATCAATTCTTCGGCACTCAGCTTTCTTTGTAGTCCAACTCTCACATCCATACATGACCACTGGAAAAACCATAGCCTTGTCTAGACAGACATTGATTGGCAAAGTGATGTCTTTGCTTTTTAATAAGCTGTCTAGATTGGCCATAACTTTTATCCAAAGGAGTTAGTGTCTTTTAATTTCATGGCTGCAGTCACCATCTACAGTGATTTTAGAGACCTAAAAATAAAGTCTGTCACTGTTTCCACTGTTTTCCCATCTATTTACCATGAAGTGATGGGACTGGATTCCATGATCTTAGTTTTCTGAATGTTGAGCTTTAAGCCAACTTTTTCACTCTTCTCCTTCACTTTCATCAAGAGGCTTTTTAGTTCCTCTTCACTTTTTGCCATAAAGCTGGTGTCATCTGCCTATCTGAGGTTGTTGATATTTCTCCTGGCAATCTTGATTCCAGCTTGTGCTTCATCCAGCTCAGCCTTTCTCATGATGTACTCTGCATATAAGGTAAATAAGCAGGGTGACAGTATACAGCCTTGACGTACCCCTTTTCCTATTTGGAACAAATCTGTTGTTCCATGTTCAGTTCTAACTTGCTTCCTGACCTGCATACAGATTTCTCAAGAGACAGGTCAGGTGGTCTGGTATTCTCTTCTCTTTGAAAATTTTCCAGTTTGTGGTGTTTCACGCAGTCAAAAGCTTTGGCATAGTCAATAAAGCTGAAATAGATGTTTTTTTTTTTTTTTTTTTTCCTGAAACTGTCTTGCTTTTTCAATGATCCAGTGGATGTTGGCAATGTGATCTCTGGTTCAAAATCTTGAAGTTCATGGTTCAAATATTGTTGAAGCCTGGCTTGGAAAATTTTGAGCATTACTTTGCCAGCATGTGAGATGAGTGCAATTGTGTGGTAGTTTGGGCATTCTTTGGCATTGCCTTTCTTTGGGATTGGGATAAAAGCTGACCTTTTCCAGTCCTGTGGCCAGTTCTGAGTTTTCCAAATTTTATGGCTTATTGAGTGCAGAACTTGCACTACATCACCTTTTAGGATTTGAAATAACTTAGCTGGAATTCCATTACCTCCACTAGCTTTGTTTGTAATGATGCTTTCTAAGGCCCATTTGACTTCACATTCCAGAATGTCTAGTTCTAGGTGAGTGATCATACCATCATGATTAGCTAGGTTGTGAAGATCTTTTTTGTATAGTTCTTCTGTGTAATCTTGCCACCTCTTCTTTATATCTTCTGCTTCTCTTAGGACCGTACTATTTCTGTCCTTTATTGAACCCATTTTTGCATGAAATGTTCCCTTGGTATCTCTAATTTACTAAGCATTACTCTCTTGGTATCTCTAATTTATCAAAGCATTTACTACTATTTTACATGATTCATAAAGTTTTGCTTATTCTTGAGTTCACTATATGTTTATTCTTCTGCCCTTTCTTTATAACCTGTTCCCTAACATCTAAAATATTGATATGTTTAGCTTGCATCCAATCTACAGTTTTAATAAATGAAGTACTACCATCCACTTTTTTCTACCTCTGACTAATGACCCCATGCAACACCCATTCATAACCTGATACATCAAAAACAATGAGTTTCTTCCTGTGACTTAGCTAATGATCAAGAGTGTTAGTTTAATGTCAGGGCATCTTTTACTCAAACAAATTCTGAAAGAATGTTCCATGTAAGGAAAGTAAGAAGATGATTTTTGGCTCAACAAGAATTGATCATGAATATTGTGAAACTAAGGCATTTATGAAATTCTGTTGCATCAGTTCTTCAAATCTGTGAGAAGAGCGTGCACTCTTCTCTGCTTAGTACAGTCTATGATGAAGAGAATGAATTGGAAATTTGCCTACACCATGTCTTCTATTTCTATTTGAGGATTGAGTTGAATATTTCAGTTCTGTACTCAACCTGGTATTATATTCTACAAATATTTCAACGATTACTTTGTTTCTACTGGCCATTTGCTTTCAAATGTTCAAATTTCAAAACTTCAGTATCAAAATTTAGTTTCAAATTCCTGAAATTTGCTTTCAAAAGTTCTTGAATTTCAATAATCAAGTAATATAGTTATTTTAAAAGACTTTATTAAGTCATAATTAATAAGTCATATTAAGTACATACATTTAATGTCCAAAAAACTACACATATTTAACTATGCAACTTGATGAGTTTAAAGATAAGTATTCCCTATAAGACCATCACCACAACCTGTGCTATAAACATATCTTTCACCTGCAAAAGTTTTCTCCCATCCTCTTATTTATTTACTTATTTTGTGATAAGAACATTTAGCAAAAGGCCTACTCCTATAGCAAAAATTTAAATATGTAATTTGTTATCATTAACTATAGGTACTGTAGTACAGTAGATCTCTAGAGCTTATTCATCTTGTCTAACTGAAACCTGGAATCCTGTGACTACTACTTCACAGGCAACCACCATCCTCTTCTTTATTTTTATAATTTTGTCTATTTTAGATTTCTCATATAAGTGGTATTATGTATTTGGAATGTGTCTTTCCTATTTCACTTAGGATAATGCCTTCTAGATACATTCATATTGTCCCATGTGGCAGTATTTCCTTTTTTAAAGGCTGAATCTGTTTTATTATATAATTCTACATTTTCTCTGCCTCTCTCAATGATTCAGCAGATAAAAAATCCACCTGTAATGCAGGAGACACAGGAGATGCAAGTTCAGTCCCTGGGTTGGTAAGATTCCCTGGAGAAGGAAATGGCAACCCACTCCAGTATTATTGCCTGAAAAATCCTATGGACAGAAGACCTGGTAGGCTACAGTCGGGTGGGTCAAAAAGTGTCAGACACAACTGAGTATGAATGCTATTTCATCTATTAATAGACATTTTGCTTGCATCTGTGTCTTATCTATTATGAAAAATGCTGCAGGAAACATCTGGCTCTTTGTGACCCTATGAACCATAGCCTGCCAGGCTCCTCTGTCCTTGGGATACTCCAGGCAAGTATACTGGAATGTGTTTCCATTTCCTACTCCAGGAGAGCTTTCCAAACCAGGGATGAAACCTGTGTCTCTTGCATCTCCTGCATTGGCAGGTAGGTTCTTTACCACTAGTGGAAGCCTCTTTGACCACATGATTTTTATGAATTCATGATTTTCATGAATGTGTGACATTTTCAGCTTTCCTTTTGTTATCTCTAACTTCATACTAATTTTGTCAGAAAAGATACTTAGAATTATTTTACACTTTTAAATTTTATTACATTTTTTTGACCTAACATGTCATTTATTTTGTATTCTATATGAGTTTGAGAAAATCATGTATTTTGCTGCTAGTGGCTAAAAACTCTATATATGAATGTTAGGTCCATTTGCCTTTTGTGTTGTTTCATGTTTGATTTTGTTGTTGTTGTTGTTACTGATTATCTGTTGATCTATCCATTATTGAAAGTAGGATTAAAAAAAAAAGAAAGTAAGATATCAGAGGCTCATACAGTTATCATTCTGTTGTCAATCTGTTAGTGTTTGCTTTATATATATAGATGTTCTGCTATTTGGATTATACATATTACATCTTCCTTTTGAATTGACCCTTTATTATTATGTATGGAATTCGTCTCTTAAGAAAGTTTTTGACTTAAAAGTGCATTTTGTCTAAAATATAACCACCACTGCTTTCTTGTGATCACGATTTGCATGGAATGTTTTATGTTTCTTCACTTTAGGCCATCATATGTCTTTAAAGTGAGTCTCTTCTAAATAGAATAGAATAGGCTTTCTTTTTGTTGTTGTCATTGTTATTCTAATTTTTTAATTTTTTTTGTTAGTGTCAGGAATTCTGCGTCTTTTTAGTTGGTGAGTTTGATTCATTTGCATTTGAAATAATCATTGATAGATAAGGAACTAAAATTGTTAATTACCTTATGTATGTTTTGTAGTTATTTTATTTCTTGCTTCCTCTCTTGCTTTCTTCCTATTGTTTGGTGATTTTCTAAAGATATACTTTGATTCTTTTCATGTTTCTTATGTCTACTGTAGGTTTTTTCCTTTGTGGTTACCAGGAAGCGTGAATAAAGTTGCAAATTAAAATCTTTTTTAAGATGATTGCAATTTAACTTTAATTGCATTAAAAACATTCAAAGGCTTCTAATACACACAATAACTTAACATTTATGTTATTAATGTCAGAATTTAATGGTGCATCTCCATTAAGTTTTTCGTAGTTATGCTTAGTATTTTTGTCTATTATGTTAGGTTCAAGAATGATTTCTGCACCACCATTGCAGCATTCCATTATTCTGTTGTTGTTTTCATAAATAAATTTATCATTAAAATTTATATTTTTATATGCTTTCATGTTTGGGCTTCCAAGGTGGTTCTAGTGGTAAAGAACCTGCCTGCCATTGCAGAAGACTTAAGAGACACAGATTCAATTCCTGAGTTGGGAATATCTCTTAGAGAGGGAAATGGCAGCCCACTCCAGTATTCTTGCCTGGAGAATCCCATGGACAGAGGAGCCTGGCAGGATACAGTCCATGGGGTCACAAAGAGTCATACACAACTGAAGTGACTTCTCATGCACACACGTTGGTATTTAGTACCATTTTGTTTCAGTTTGAATAACTCCCTTTAGCCTTTCTTGTAAGGCAGATCTAGCTGATAGAGAATACCTCAGGTTTTATTTGGAAAATTCTATATCTCTCCTTCGTTTCTGCTATATACATTCATTGGTTTTAGATTTTACATATAATTGGTAACATACAGTGTTTGTCTTCCTTGTCTGACTTTCTTCACTAAGCATGATACACTCTAGGTCCATTCATGCTCTTTTGCAAATGACAGAATTTAATTCATTTTGTATGGTTAAGATTCCATTGATATCCATATATATCATATCTTCTTTAACTACTCTTCTGCTGATGGACACTTGAGTTGCTTCCATATATTGGCTATTGTAAATAATATTACTATGAATCTTGGGGTACACATATCTTGTAAAATTAATGCTTTTGTTTTCTTCAGATTTACACCCCAGGAGTGGAATTGTTGGGTCTTATAATAGATCTATTTTGAGTTTTTTTAAGAACTCCCCACACTGTTTTCCATAGTGGCTGCATCAACTTGCAGTCTCATTAGCAATGTCACTTTTCTCCACATCCTCACCAATATTTGATATTGATATTCACCATTCTGATAGATGTGAGGTAATTTCTCATTTTGGTTGTTATTTGCATTTCTCTGATAATTAGCACTGTTGAACATCCCTGAGTATGATGTTAGCTGTGGGTTTGTCATAAATGGCCTCTATTATTTTGAAATATGTTCCCTCTATCCCTACTTTTATGAGAAATTTTATCATGAATGGATGTTGAATTTTTTCAGACAATTTTTTTAATCTGTTGAGATAATCAAGTTATTTTTGCCCTTCCTTTTGTTAATATGGATGCATCACATTGTTTGATTTACGAATACAGTACTATACTTGCATCTATGGACTAAATTCCATCTGATCATGGTGTTAGATCATTTTTATGCTTTTGAGCACAATTTGCTAATATTGTATTGAGTGTTTTTACACTATATTTATCAAAAATATAGTGACCTGTGTTTTTCTTTTTTAATTATCTGTCTGATGTTGGTACCAGGGTAATGGTGGCCTAATAAAATGAATTTTAAGAGAGTTCTGCCCTCTTCAATTATTTGGAACAGTTAGACAAGGATAGGTATTAGCTCTTCTCTATAGGTTTGTTGGAAATCTCCTGTGAATCTGTCTTGTACTGGACTTTTATTTGCTAGGAGTTTTTTAAATTACAAACTCATTTTCACTACTAGTGATTGGTCTATTCACATTGTCTGTTTCATTCTTATTCAGCCTTGGAAGGTTGTATGTTTTTAGAAATTTGTCAGTTTCTTCAAGGATGTCCACTTTGTTGGCATAGTATTCTTTTATAATTTTTTTTGTATCTTTGTGATATTGATGCTGGGAAGAATTGGGGGCAGGAGGAGAAGGGGAAGACAGAGGATGAGATGGCTGGATGGCATCACATACTCGATGGACATGGGTTTGGGTGGACTCAGGGAGTTGGTGATGGACAGGGAGGCCTGGTGTGCTGTGGTTCCTGAGGTTGCAAAGAGTTGGACACAACTGAGTGACTGAACTGTAGTGAACTGAACTTGTGATATTGGTTGTTATTTCTCCTCTCTCATTTCTTATTTTGTTTATTTGGGTCTTCTCTCATTTCTTCTGGACAAGTCTAGCTAAAAGTTTATTAAGTTTGTTTATCTCTTCAAAAAAAAAAAAACTTTCAGTTCCATTGATCCTTTCCATTGATTTTTGGTCTCTATTTTATTTGTTTCCTGTGTGATCTTTATTGTTGCCTTCCTTCCGTTGACTTTTTATTTTGTTTATCTTTCTTTAATTCCTTCAGATGGCAGGTTAGGTTGTTTATTTTAACTTTTTATTGTTTCTTGAGGAATGCCTGTACCACTAGAAATGTACCTCTTAGAAATGATTTTGCTTCATCCCACGGATTTTTGGAAAACTGTATTTCCTTTTCATTTGAAGAGGCAGCCATCTCTTTCAGTTTTACAAACTGTTGCAGAGAAAACCCTTCTCAGTCACCATGATCCAGAGATCCTTGGTGGGCCAGTTGGCAGAATCCATGGGGAGTCTGCCTGCTTCTGGAATCTTCATGTGAGTTTATACAGTGGACCAGCTGTTGAGATACCTGGACTGATTATTAAAAGCCCCTGCTTCTTTTCTTTGTCCTTAGCAATTCAACCATGTCAGTTCCCTCAATGCATGTGCAAGACAAAAATCAGCCCTCTAGCAACACTCTAAAAGCCTAGGAAATTCAAATGCTCACTTCTCTTTCTCCCCTACAATAGAACTTGCAGGCTGAGGGTGTCACTCTTTCGTGCTGAATTGTGCTAGCTTAAGTGAGGGGTAATGTGAAACTACTTTTCTTATTCTTTTCAACACTTCTTTTCTTGACTTGATGCATGACTGTGATTCTATAATCTTTTTCCTGGGCTCTGGAACTTTTGTGAAGGTATTTTCATTCTTGTGAAAGTGAAAGTGAAGTCGCTCAGTCATGTCTGACTCTTTGTGACCCCATGGACTGTAGCCCACCAGCCTCCTCCGGCCATGGGATTTTCCAGGCCAGAGTACTGAAGTGGGTTGCCATTTCCTTCTCCAGGAGATCTTCCCAACCCAGGGATTGAACCCAGGTCTCCTGCATTAGAGGCAGACACTTTACTGTCTAAGCCACTAGGGAAATCATAGCTTAGGTGAGGGGTAACGTGGGTGATGTGAAACTACTTTTCTTATTCTTCTTCAACATTTTTTTTCTTAACTTGATGCATTACTGTGATTCTGTAATATTTTTCCTGGGCTCTGGAACTTTTGTGAAGGTATTTTCATTCTTGTATGGTTGTTAATTTGATGTTTCTATGAAAGCAAGAGCTTACAATTTCTATGCCATCATCTTTCTGACATCAGTACCCTCTTGTGCTTTTTGCAATGTTCAGTTCTATATGAAGAACATTATTTTTCTTTATCCATGTATATTATATAGCAATTTTATCCTTATATACTAGTTCAGCATATTTCCATACTAAGGAATACCTGCAACATCAGTTTCTAAATATTTTTTCTTTTCTGTTCAGGCCATCTTTCTTAGATGACCAAGTTTTCTACAAAATATCTTAGATTGGTTCATCTTCTGAGCTCTCTAATCTTTTAGCTTGTGTTCTGTTTGTGCTCAAGTTATAGGCCCTTTGATGTTTTCAATGCTGTACCTCTAACATTCAGCACTAGTGAACACAAATAAATTGAACATAAATGAATATACTTAGATTTTTATTTGAGAACTCTTTTAAATTGCAAAGTTATTGTTGTTTCACTGTGGAAAATATTGAAACAATTTGACCAGCTAGTGTTGTTACAAATTTATTATGTTGGCATAAAAGACGGGTTATTTTTCAAAGCTCCCTAGTGATTTGCTCATCTAAGTGTTGACAGTCTACCTCATCTCTTCTCCCCTTGAATGATTATAGTTAGCTTTCAAATAGTTCAGCTCAAATATTTATTTTCTTAACTCTTTCAACAGTTAATTATTTTCTCCCTGCCACAAGTATAATCGGTAGCTAACTCTATTAAAATTATAGTCTGCTATACTGGCATTATATTATCATATATCTGGTTTCCCTTGAAGTGATCATTATTAATATATATGGAAATAATTCAGTTTCTTTAAATAAATCTTATGTGTTGAGAACATAAATAGTCTGAACAAATGGTATGTGAATAAGTCATAAATAAATTAATAAAAATAATCCTTAAGATAATATGTTGAGTCAGAAATTCTAGGCATTTACATGTAAGGGAAAAGGCAAATGTGAAAGTGGTTTCAGGGAAAATAAAAAGTCCATTGAAAAGTACTAGTAATTTCCCTGTGAACTGAAGATATAATAAGATTTAATCCCACTATGAATGATTATTATAAAAAATAAGAAATAAATTATGAAATTAAATTCAATTCAAATTTGTATTATTACAGTACTCCTTTTACTTTCTTTTAGCTACTGAGAAAAATACAATAAAAGAGGTTGTTTATTGAGCACATAATTAATCAATATAACAGAAATGCTACTTCTAATAACAAGCTTTCTAGTTTCTCACAGATAAGGTACACAGTTATGAAACAATGAAGAACAACAAAGCATTTCTATGTTGCTTAAATGATAAAGAATTCCAGCCAGTCCTTTAATGTTAACTTCTCAATGATCAGCATTATTGAAAATCCATATATATTGTGTGGACCTGTAATAACTTTTAGTAGATATATGTATACGTACATTTTGGAAAAACAAAAGAGTTTATTTATTTTTTAAAATAACAGTCAAAAATATTTCAGATGTACAGCATGATATTTTTATTTAAATATACATGACAAAAGATTATTAACATCAGGCTAATTAATATATCCATCTTCTCAGTTTCATACTTTTTGTGGTTGGAGGACCTAGGATTACTCTTAACAAATTTCCTGTATATAATATGGACTATTTCACTATAGTCAACATGCTATGGGCTTCCCTGGTAGCTCAGATGGTAAAGAATCTGTCTGCAATGGAGGAGATCTGCGTTCAATCCCAAGTTGGTAAGATCTCCTGGAGAGGGGAATGGCAAGTATACTTGCCATTCTTGCTTGGAGAATTCCATGGACAGAGGAGCATGATGGCCTATAGCCCATGAGGTCTCAAAGTACTGGACATGACTGAGTGACTAACACACGCATAACATACTTGTGTTGCTAATTCTGCTCACAGCACCAATTATACCGCTGATCCTGCTTACAGTGTCAGTTATCTCCCTGTTCATAGTGTCATCATTGTTTGCTGAACCCAGGGTAGGCAAGGCATGAGCTAAGAGCCTGGAAGGAGACTCAAGGAGGCGTGGGAACTGCAGACACATTTATTCTCTCCTGGCTGACACAGAAACCATAACACAGCCTGTCTCCTGGCTGATGCAGCAGACACAATATAGCCATAACATACCTCACATAACATAACCACGATGCGATTATGTAGCCCCAGTGCAGTGTAGCCACAGTGCAGCTGACAGGGCTTTCATGGTGAAGCTCAGACAGGTGTACTGTACGGAGTAGTCAGTGTCCAAGCACACTTTGCCTGTGATGCACCCGTGCAGTGCTATAATGATCTCAGCTGTTACACAGTCACTGTTCACAAAACGTGGGACAAGAGAACCTGAACACTCCACCTTGGCTAATTTACTCTCTCCCCCCAGAATGGTACAAGTTATAGATTTCTGCAAATTATTATCCTATGTAACTGAAAGTCTGTACTCTTTGACTATTAGCTCCCCTTCCCTTCTACCTTTCTGCCTCTAGTAAATACCTGAAAAGTTACTTTATTATGGCAATTGTGACTTTGTTTTTTGTTCTTATTCCTGTTTACCTAAATGTAAGATACAAAGCTATAAAACCCTTAGAAAATAACAAAAGACCAAGTATATGATATTGAGTATGATAATTATATTTTAGGCATTATCAAAATAATTGATACACTGGACTTAATTAAAATTAAACTTCTGTTTTGCAAAAAGTGATGTCAAGAGAATGAGAAGATAAAGCACAGATGGAGAGAAAGTTTGCAAAACACACAACTGATAACAGACTGTTCTCTAAAATATGAAAAAAAGTCTGAAAATGCAATAATAAGAAAATATACAACACAATTTAAAAATGAGCAAAAGACCTGAACAAACACCTCAACATAGATAAACAGCAAGTAAGCATATCAAAAATGGTCAACATCTAAGCCATATGAAATTTGCAAATTAAAGCAACAAGATACCACTGAACAACTATTAGAATGGTCAAAATCCAAAACGCTGGCTACACCAAATGTTGGCAAAGGAGTGGACCAGCAGAAACTCTTCTCATTCATTGCCAGTGGGAATGCAAAATAGTACTGCCATTTTAGAAGACAGTTTAGCAGTTTTTTAAATGACTTTTTAAAACGACACTCTTACCGTACAGCTAGGTAATCATTCTCCTTGGCATTTGATCAAATGAATTGAAAAGACATGTTCACATATAAACCTGAATTTAGATTTATAATGTTGAAAAGCAACCAGGATGCCCTTTGATAGGTAAACAGATTAAGTACACCATTGTACATCCGGATGATGGACTATTACTTGGTTTTAAAAAGAAATCAACTATCAAGTCATGAAAAAATATGGAGGAAACTTGAATTCATGTTGCCAACTGAAAGAAGCCAATCTAAAAAGGCTGCATACTATATTCTTCCAACCAAAAGACTTTCTGAAAGATGCAAAGCTATAGAGACAGTAAAAATGTCAGTGATTGTGAGGGGTTGGGGGTAGGAAGTATAAATAGGAAAAGCACAGAGGATTTTTAGGTCAGGAAAGTACTCTGTGTAATATATAGTGATGGATACAGCCCATTGTATAATTCAAAACACTTAGAATGCACAACACAAAGAGTGAACCATAGATATAAGCCACAGACTTCAGATACTAATGTGCTAATGTGTCAATGTAGGCTCATCAATTTGTAATAAATATAGGATTGTGGTGTCAATGGTAGGGGAGGTTTTGCATGTTTAGGGATAGGAGGCATATAGAAACTGTACTTTCTGCTCAACTTTTCTGTAAACCTAAACTTGTTCTAAAAAGGAAAGTTTATTATTTAAAAATTATTTAGCTGAAAGAAAGATTTGCTAGCAATAAATGAGATTTTTTTGTTATTGTATATTCATAGTGATTGGAATAAGGTTGAAAATAAAAGAGAAATAGAGGTCCCATCTTAACATTATTATGTCCAAATTATTTTTGGACATCAAACAACCACTTGCTGTATTCTTTCTTTGTAGTAGTAGTAATAGTAATGAAGCAGTCATTTTTAATTTAATTATTTTGGAAAACTGTAAACTTTCTTTGCAATTGTGGATTAATAATTACACAGATTATTTTGTCTCTGATTCTTTATCTTAACCTTATGATTGTTATGTATCTCTTGGATTCAGTTACCCTACCGCTGATCACAACTGCTGTCTGCTGTCTGATTCTCACAATGTTTATTTTTACTGTGTAATATTTTTAGGGAATGTTATAGTTGATTCTTATAGTTACTTGGACTTTCCAGCTTAAAGTAGCCCAATTCAGTAAAAAATATTTTTTAAAAATATCTGTTGTCATGTCTTTCACATATCTCTAGGCCATATTGTTGTATTATATCGAGTGTGGTATCAGATTTTGGTTTTTGTTATTTAATGTGAATTAAAATGATAGTAAATTGTTGTAATTATGTGTAAAACTGCCACCAGGGAACACAGTGCAAGTAAAAAAGAGAAAAATTGATTTTATTTTCAAAAAAGCATTAAAAACTGTAAATTTCCAACACGAAATCTGCAGTGTGTTTAGCTTTTGGGTTGTTAAAACACTATTGTGACATCAACAGATGTCTTTGAAAATCAGAGTGCAGAGGTCAACCAAAAATTATAAAATGAGAAGAGTATGACATTTAGGAATATTTTCTTTCCATAAAGATAGTATATTTAAAAAAAGCATTACTGACTTTAAAGCAATGAGAAAGAAGGTTGACAGATTGTAGAGCTGCATTATAGAATCCTTGGGTAAGTTTAGGAATGTCAAGAGCACAGAAGACTTGTGTCCATCTTTCCACTGAATTCTGGGAGGATTCATCCTTTAAAAACATTCAACAATAAAATGAGATGGCTGTTGCCAAGAATCATAGCAGAGCAGGCCTTGACAAGACTATTAAGAAACTATCTGAATTCTTCTTAGGTCTGGCAGATTTGCTTTTGCATAATCAAACAGGGAATTTCGTGTTCTTGTTATGTATTTTATATATATTAAGCTGAAGGGACCATATAGAAAAGATTGGTGGATTAATAAACTGGTAGGATATAGATGAGAACCTCAAAACCATCTCAGAAAAAAAGGCAATAAAGGGAACAGCAGAATTCCTAGAAACCATCCCTATTTATGATCTCTTCATTATGACAATTTCTTTACTGTAACAGATGCCTGCAGAAAAATGACCACAGACAAGATGTTCATTATCTGATGCCAATATTGGACAATAAATACTGGATGATTGTAGGGGTGAGGAAAATATTCAGTCATAACTTGGGAAGTCAGGTGTCCCTGTAGTACAGTTTATAAGACTCTTACATTTTTGAAGAAGGGAATGAAACTCTGCCAAATTCATCTTCTTAAAGATTTCTTCTTCTTCCGTCATGTCAATTTTCCTTTTTCCTGTTCCTGGTAGAGTTCTTCTTTTTCATGGATCATATCGTTCTTGTGGTGAAGGGCCTTATATAACTCAGTGAAGCCGTTAAGTCGTACCATGAAGGGCCACCCAGGACAACAAGTCATAGTAAAGAGTTCTGACAAAACGTGGTCCACTGGAAGAGGAAATGGCAACCCACTCCATCCAGTATTCTTGCCCCAAGAACCCCAGTACCAGTATGAAAAGGCAAAAAGACATGAGTCTCCCTCTCTACCCTGCCCAGGTTGTGAGGTGTCCATTATGCTACTGGGGAGAGTGAAGGATAACTACTAATAGCTCCAGAAAGAATAAAGTAACTTGGCCGAAACAGAAATGACACTCAGTTGTGAATGTGTCTGTTTGTGAAAGGAAAGTTTGATGCTATAAAGAAACAATATTGCATAGGAACCTGGGATGTTAGGCCTGTAAATCAAGGTAAATTAGAAGGGGTCAAATGGGAGATGGCAAAAGTAAACATCGACTTTTTAGGAATCAGTGAACTAAAATGGACTGGGAAGGGTGAATGGAATCCGGATGGCCATTATATCTACTGCTGTGGGCAAAAGTGCCTTATAAGAAATGGAATCATAGTCAACAGCAGAGTCTGAAATGCAGATCTGAATGCAACCTCAAAAAATGAAAGAATGATCTCAGTTCATTTCCAAGGCAACTCATTTAGTATCACAGTAATCCAAGTCTATACCCCCACCACTAATGCTGAAGAATCTGAAGTTGACTGATTCTATGAAGACCTACAACATCTTCTAAAGCTAACTTAAATATATATATATATATATATATATATATATATATATATATATTTGATCATATGGGATTTGAATGTAAAAATAGGAAGTCGAGAGATACCTGAAATGACAGGGAAGTTTAGCCTTGGAGTACAAAATGAAGCAGGGCAAAGGCTAACAGATTTTTGACAACAGAACACACTGGTCATACAAACACCTTTGTCCAACAACCAAAGAGATGACTTTATACATGGGCATAACCAGATAATCAATATCAAAATCAGATTGCTTATGCTTTTGAAGCTAAAGAGTCTGATGGAGAAGCTCTATACACTCAGGAAAAACAAGACTTGGAATTGACTGTGGCTCAGATCGTGAGCTCCTTATTCCTAAATTTAGGCTTTAATAGAAGAAAGTAGATGAAATCACTAGGTCATTCAGGTATGACCTAAATAAATCCCCTTATGATTATACACTGGAAGTGACAAATAGATTCAAGGGGTTAGATCTGGTAGACAGAGTGCCTGAAGAACTATGGATGGGAGTTTGTAATATTATACAGAAGACAGTGACCAAAACCATAGCAAAGAAACAGAAATGCAAGAAGGCAAAGTGGTTGTCTGAGGATGCTTTACAAATAGCTGAGGAAAGAAGAGAAGCAAAAGGCAAAGAAGAAAGAGAAAGATAGACCCAACTGAATACAGACATCCAGAGACTAGCAAAGAAAGATAAAAAGACCTTCTTAAATGAAAAATGCAAAGAAATAAAGGGAAACAGTAGAATAGCAATTATTAAAGATCTCTTTTAAAAAATAATTGGAGCTTAAGGGGAAATTTTCATGCAAGGATGGGAACAATAAAGGACTGAAACAGTAAGGACCCAACAGAAGCAGAAGAAACTTGGAAGAGGAGGGAAGAATACACATAAGTAATATATAATAAAAGTCATATGACCTGGATAACCACAATGGTGTGATCACTCATCTAGAGCTGGATGTCCTGGAGTATAAATTGTCAAGTGGAAGCATTACTATGAATAAAGCTTGTAGAGGTGATGGAATTTGACCTGAGCTATTTCAAATCCTAAAAGATTATGCTGATAAAGTGCTTCACTCAGTATGCCAGGAAATTTGGAAAACTCAGCAGTAACCACAGGACTGAAAAAAAAAAAATCAGTTTTCATTCCATCCCAAAGAAGAATAGTGCCCCAAATTTTCCAGCTACTATACAATTACACTCATTTCACATGCTAGCAAGGTTTTGCTCAAAATCCTTCAAGAAAGGCTTTGGCATCATGTGAAAAAAGAACTTCTGGAAGTGAAAGTTGGATTTCGAAGAGACAGAGAAACCAGAGATTAAATTGCCAATATTTGTTGGATAATGGAGAAAGCAAGGGAGCTTACAGAAAAATTTCTGCTTCATTGGATATGCTAAAGCGTTTGACTGCATGGATCACAACAACCCATGGAGGATTCTTGAAGATGTGAGAATACCAGACCACCTCATCTGTCTCCTGAGAAACCTGTATGTGGGTCAAGTAGCAACAACTAGCATCAGACATGGAATAACTGACAAATTCAAAATTGGAGAAGGAGTACAACAGTGCTCTATGTTGACACCCTGCTTACTTAACTTAGGGCTTTCCTGGTGACGCAGATGATAGAGTCCATCTGCGATGTACAGAGTACATCATGGGAAATGCTGGGCTGAGTAAATCACAAGACAGAGTCAAGATTGCCAGGGTAAATATCAGCAACCTCAGATATGCAGATGATACCACTCTAACGTCAGAGAGTGAAGAGGAAATAAAGTGCCTCATTTTGAGAGTGAAAAAGGAAAATGAGAAAGCTGCTTTGAAACTTGACATTCAAAAAACTAAGATCATAGTATATGGTCCTGTCACTTACTGGTGAAGAGGGGGAATAATTGAAAGCAATGACAAATTTTAATTTCTTGGGCTTCAAAATCACTGTGAAATGTGACTGCAGCTGTAAAATTAAAAGACTCTTCCTTCTTAGAAGAAATGCTGTGACAAATCTAGACAATATAGTAAAAGCAGAGACATAACTTTGCCAACTAAGATCCATATAATCAAAGCTAGGTCTTTCCAGTAGTTATGTACAGATGTTAAGCGTTGGACCATAAAAAGGGTAAGTGTTGAAGTATTGATGCTTTCAAACTGTGGATCTGGAGAAAACACTTAAGGGTCACTTAGATTGCAAGGAGAACAAACCAGGTGATCTCTAAGGAAATAAACCCTGAATATTCATTGGAAGGACTAATGCTGAAGCTGAAGCTCCAATACTTTGGCCACCTGTTGCAAAAAGTTGTTTCAAGGCAACGACTCATTGGAAAAACCACTTAAAAATATTGAAGGCAAAAGGAGAAAGGGATGGCAGAGGATGAGATGTTTAGATAGCATCACCACCGCAATGCACATGAATTTGAACAAACTCTGAGAAATAGTGGAGGACTGAAAAGGCAAGAGTGCTGCATTCATTGAGTTGCAAAGCATCAAACAAGACTTAGTGACTGAACCACAAGTACAACAAGCAGAGTTCTTGCCAAGAGATGTCATTAGATCATATCCAACATTCAGCGAAAAATCTAATAACATGGGAGGGACTAAGATGGCGGAGGAATAGGACGCGGAGTCCACACTCTCCCCAAAAAATACACCAAAGGAACATTTAAATACCGAACAAACTCCATAAATCAACATCTGAATGCTGGCAGAGGTCTTCAGGCATCTGGAAAGACAGCCCATTGCCGACGAAAGAAGGTAGGACCAAAGGAAAAAAAAAAAGTAAAAAGAGGCAAAGAGGCAGGGACTGAGATTCATCTCAGAAGGGGAGCCTCAAAAGAGATAAAGGTTTACGAACATCAGGAAACATTCTTACTGGCGGAACTGAGAGATCTGAGGCGAATCTCAAAGAGCATAAAAGTCGGGACTTAGAAGCCGATAAATAGTTAAGCCCCTTGGAGAACGGAGCGTCGGCCGGTCGCCCCATCCCCCACGAGCCAGCGGATTGCTCAGGGAGGGGCGGGCCACGCGCTTAGGGGGAGGACTGAGACTGAACGCCTGGGGCAGACTGAGGGTCCTAACCGAGGGTGCTAACCGGAGATAGACCGCTGGGTAGCCTTCCCGAGGAAGACCTCTGCCAGGCTCGAGAACAGAACAAAGGGGAGCGGGGACTCGGACCGCGGCGCAAGACAGCCGGGTGGAACAGGGAGGATGCGGGCTACGGAGAGCGCCCCGGCGAGGCTTCTGCCCCCAAACCGCAGGCAGAATTGGGTGCTAGCCAAGACCTCTGGGGACTCTGGACAGTCGCCACCAGAATTCGGCGCTTCTCATATCTGAGAAAACGCCCCCAGCCGCACACTGAAAAAACCGAGCAGCTGGGCCAGGGGAGGGGAGAAGCCGCAGCCCCCCAACTGCGTCACCAGAGTGCGCAGCCAGAGTCTGCCGCTGCACATCTGAGAAGACACGCCCAGCTGCAAGCAGAAAGAGCCGAGCGGCTGGGCCTGGGGAGAGGAGAAGCCACAGCCTCCAATTGCATCATCAGAGTGCGCCGCCAGCCAAGAGCCTGAGCAGAGGGGGCGGGAAAAGCACAGGCACCGCTAGCGGGGCAAACCCCAGAGCGCTGAATAGACACTGAAGGGGCCAGCAGAGGTCGCCAAATCAAGCAGGACAGACCACTTAAGATTCCAACCAGGAAACTCTGACAAAACACTCATCCAACCCCTCCCATAGTGAGGAAACCCCACAATAAAGGGACAACACACCAAGATAATCAAGATGAAAAGGCAGAGAAATACCCAGCAAGTAAAGGAACAGGATAAATATCCCCTAGACCAAACAAAACACGAAGAGATAGCTTGTCTACCTGACAAAGAATTCCGAATAATGATAGTGAAAATGATCCAAAACCTGGAAAATAAGTTGGAGTTGCAATTCAATAACCTGCAGGCAAGGATTGAGAAGATGCAGGTAAGCTTTAACAAGGACTTAGAAGAAATGAAAAAGAGTCAAAATACAATAAATAATGCAATAAATGAGATCAAAAACACCCTGGAGGGAACCAACAGTAGAATCACAGAAATAGAAGACAGGATAAGTGAAATAGAAGATAGAATGGCAGAAATAAATGAAACAGAAAGGAAAAATGAAAAAAGAATTGAAAGAAATGAGGACAATCTCAGAGACCTCTGGGACAGTATTAAACGCACCAATATTCGAATCATAGGAATCCCAGAAGAAGAAGACAAAAAGAAGGACCATCAGAAAATTCTTGAAGAAATTATGGTGGAAAATTTACCTAAATTGGGAAAGCAAATAACATCTCAGGTCCAAGAAACACAGAGAGTCCCAAATAGAATCAACCCCAAGCGGAGCACCCCAAGACACATATTAATCAAATTAACAAATATCAAATACAAAGAGCAAATATTAAAAGCAGTGAGGGAGAAGCAAAAAATAACCCACAAGGGGAATCCCATAAGGATAACACCTGATCTCTCAATAGAAACGCTTCAGGCCAGAAGGGAATGGCAGAGCATTCTTAAAGTCATGGAAGAAAACAAGCTACAACCCCGACTACTGTACCCAGCAAGTATCTCATTCAAATTTGAAGAAGAATTCAAAAGTTTTTCAGACAAGCAGAAACTGAGAGAATTTAGCAATACCAAACCAGCCCTCCAATGAATGCTAAAGGATCTTTCCTAGATAGGAAACACGGATGGGATATATAATCTCGAATCCAAAACAATAAAATAGAAGAAATGGCAACAGGATCATATTTATCAATAATTACCTTAAATGTAAACGGGCTGAATGCCCCAACCAAAAGACAAAGACTGGCCGATTGGATACAGAAACAAGAACCCCATATATGTTGCCTACAAGAGACCCACCTCAAATCTAAGGACATATATAGACTGAAAGTTAAAGGCTGGAAAAAGATATTCCATGCAAATAAAGACCAAAAGAAAGCAGGAGTGGCAATACTCATATCAGATAAAGTAGACTTTAAAATAAAGGCCGTGAAAAGAGATAAAGATGGACATTACATAATGATCAAAGGATCAATCCAAGAAGAAGAAATAACAATTATAAATATTTATGCACCCAACATAGGAGCACCACAATATGTAAGGCAAATGCTAACAAGTATGAAAGGGGAAATTAACAACAACACAATAATAGTGGGAGACTTTAATACACCACTCACACCAATGGATAGATCAACTAGACAGAAAAGTAACAAGGAAATTCAAACTTTAAATGATACAATAGACCAACTAGACCTAATTGATATCTATAGGTCACTCCACCCCAAAACAAGGAATTTCACTTTTTTCTCAAGGGCACACGGGACCTTCTCCAGGATAGATCACATCCTGGGCCATAAATCTAGCCTTGGTAAATTCAAAAACATTGAAATCATCCCAAGCATCTTTTCTGATCACAATGCAGTGAGATTAGATATCAATTACAGGAGAAAACCATTCAAAACCTCCAACATATAGAGGCTCAACAACACACTGCTGAATAACCAACAAATCACAGAAGAAATCAAAAATGAAATTCAGTTATGCATGGAAACGAATGAAAATGAAAACACAACAGGCCAAAACCTATGGGACACTGTGAAAGCAGTGCTAAGGGGAAGGTTCATAGCAATTCAAGCTCACCTTAGGAAACAAGAAAAAAATCAAATAAATAACCTTACTTTACACCTAAAGCAACTAGAAATGGAAGAAATGCAGAAGCCCAGGTCTAGTAGAAGGAAAGAAATCTTAAAGATCAGGGCAGAAATAAACGCAAAGCAAACAAAAGAGACCATAGCAAAAATCAACCAATCCAAAAGCTGGTTCTTTGAGAAGATAAATAAAATTGACAAACCATTAGTCAGACTCATCAAGAAACAAAGGGAGAAGAACCAAATAACAGAATTAGAAAAGAAAACGGAGAGATCACAACAGAAAACACAGAAATACAAAGGATCATAAGAGACTATTATCAGCAGCTATATGCAAATAAACTGGACAACCTGGATGAAATGGACAGATTCCTAGAAAAGTACAACTTTCCAAGAATAAACCAGGAAGAGATAGATAATCTTAATAGACCCATCACTAGCACAGAAATTGAAACCGTAATCAGAAATCTTCCAAAAAACAAAAGCCCAGGACCAGATGGCTTCAAAGCCGAATTCTACCAAAAATTTAGAGAAGAGCTACCGCCTATTCTACTCAAACTCTTCCAGAAAATTGCAGAGGAAGGTAAACTTCCAAACTCATTCTATGAGGCCACCATCACCCTAATTCCAAAACCCTACAAAGATGCCACAAAAAAAGAAAATTACAGGCCAATATCACTGATGAACTTAGATGCAAAAATCCTTAACAAAATTCTAGCAAATAGAATCCAACAACACATTAAAAAAAAATCATACATCGTGATCAAGTAGGCTTTATCCCAGGGATGCAAGGATTCTTCAATATTCGTAAATCGATCAATGTAATACACCACATTAACAAATTGAAAAATAAAAATCACATGATTATCTCAATAGATGCAGAGAAAGC